>BSBN01000638.1:1874778-2499705 GCA_027924645.1 Cunninghamia lanceolata
GAAAGATGTAAAGATGTGTGTGGATCACACTATGCCTTAGCTGGGACTCAAATACAATCTTCCATGCCACAACACGCTACTACAATCTTCAATGCATCTCCACAAATAGTGAAAGCAACCAAGTCGGCCAAGAATGGTGTTCACATTAAGATTTTCAAGAACAATGTTTATCTATGATCCAATTTTTTGTTTGCGGACCAATCCATAGGTAGGAACATGATTAGGAGACATCCACAATCACATTGAAATCATCAGGAACAACCACACAACCTCTAACCACTTTGTCAAAAATATTTTTCAAACCGGAGCTCATAAACAACATTGTCATCTACTGTCATAAGGAAAGATCGCTTGTGGACCACAAAATCATGAACCATTAAAGTTGAAGGCACATAACATCATCTCAGATGTAACTCTAGAACTGTAGATCAAAATACTTTAATGTCCACCAATTATACAAAAAAAATTGTTTCCATTGTGGTGAACATAACTCACTCAAATCTTCATACCGGAGGCTCAAACTTGGAACATAGCATCTTCAAATATGCCTCTAAATAAATTCCAACGGATAGATAAAGATATTTATTCTACAGGAAATGCAGAGCAATCTGTTGGACTATTCTTCTATAGACAAAGATATTTTGCAACATATTGTATCTACCGGGGGTGCAAATTTTCTCAATATCCTCAATATCAAGATTTCCAACACTTACATAGGCAAATACAAAGCATCTAACTCATTACAAGAAAGCATCAAAACAAGAGCATAGTTGACACCAATGACAACATTGATATGTTGACATCAATGACAACACTGGTTAGGCACATACTTGCAACAATCTCCCCTTTGTCATTGATGGCAACATATGATATGAAAAACTGTAAAGACCATCAAGAAAAGATTCCCCCCTTTCACTTTACACATCTACACTCTTTCTTCTCTAAATTTTTCACATGATTTCTCTCCCCCTTTGACATCAATGGCAAAGGCCACATACTTGCTTTCTGCTACTCTGTTCCAACTAAACTTTCTCTATTATCAATACTTTCTATATTAGGAACTTATACTGGTAACATCTAGCTACTCCCCCTAAGAGGTAGCTCTCAAAACATCAGTCTAGATCAAAGAATGAGACTTTGAGAACTTCTGGACTGATGCATTCTTATGCATCTTAGTTCAGACCAGGAGGGGTAATGACCCCTAACTTTTCTCTAAGATACTCAAAAGTATCCTTAGGCAGAGACTTAGTGAAAATATCACCAATCTGATCCTTTGTGGACACATACTCTAATTTTACTTCATTCTGTGTCACATTTTCTCTCAGAAAGTGATACCTTATAGATATATGCTTTGTTCTTGAGTGCATCACTGGATTCTTTGAAATGTTTATAACACTTGTATTATCACAGAAGATTGCAACTGGATCTTCATACACAACTCCTATGTCCTTCAATGTCTGCTTCATCCATAACACTTGAGTACAACAACATGATGCTGTAATATACTCTACTTCTGTAGTTGACAAAGAGATTGAATCTTGCTTCTTAATTAGCCATGAAACCAATCTATTACCCAAAAAGAAAGTGCCTCCACTTGTACTCTTTCTGTCATCAACATCTCTAGACCAATCAACATCTGTATAAGCACTAAGAGTGAAATCATTATCCTTTGAATACCATAAGCCATGATCCAGTGTGCCTTTTAAATACCTCAAGATTCTCTTTACTGCCATCACATGTGACTCTCTTGGATCTTCTTGAAATCTTGCAATGAGACAAACTACATGCATAATATCAGGTCTGATTTGAGTTAGATAAAGCAATCCTCCAATCATGGATCTGTACTTTTTTTTGAATAGTCTTGGGTGATTCATCAGTTTTTCTCAACTTACAGCTGGTCACCATGGGAGTACATGCTAGTTTAGAGTCTTCCATCCCAAACCTCTTCAATAACTCTTTCACATACTTAGACTGAGATATGAAGATTCCTTTATTTAATTGCTTAATTTATAGACCCAGAAATAAATTCATATCACCAAATATAGACATCTCAAACTCATTTTGCATTTCACCTGCAAACTTCATGCACATACCTTCATTGCCTCCAAAGATAATGTCATCAACAAAGATAACAACAATTAGGATCTGATTATCATTGATTTTGAAATATAGATTGCTGTTAGTAGTGCCTTTACCGAACCCTAATTGCAACAAATATTTGTCTAACCATACATACCAAGCTCTGGGGGCTTGTTTTAGTCCATACAAGGCCTTCTTCAATCTGCTCACCATATCACATTGTTTTGATAATTGATATCCTTCTGGTTGCTCAATGTAGACCTCTTCTTCCAATTCACCATTCAAGAATGCAAACTTAACATCCATCTAATACACTTTGAAGTCTTTGAATGCTGTAAATACCAAAAACATTCTAATTTCTTCAATTCTTGCCACAGGAGCATAGGTCTCTTCAAAATCTATTCCTTCAACTTGAGAGTATCCTTTGCATACCAATCTTTCTTTGTTTCTTACTACTTCTCCATTCTCATTCATTTTGTTTCTGAAAACCCATTTGGAGCCAATCACATTCTTATCAGAAGGTCTAGGAACTAGTTCCCATGTTTGATTCTTTTCTATCTGCATCAGCTCCTCTTTCATGGCTTTTACCCAATTTTCATCATTGCAGGCTTCATTCACAGTTTTAAGTTCAACTTTTGAAAGTAAACAGTAATTCACCTGATCTTTTGCAAGTCTTTTCCTTGTTAATACCCATTTTATTTTGTCTCCTATAATCTGATCTTCAGAATGATTAATTCTTACATACTTGGGAGTCTTAGAAGTGCTTTCTAAAGCCTTTTCTTCTTCATCTTGACTTTCTTCTTGATCAACATTTTCTTCATTTGTTATAGCAGCAGGCTCATCTGATTCATAGCCACTCAGATATGAAATTCTTCCTTTGTCTTCATCAACCTTCACATTAGCACTCTCAATGATTTTCTTCAATCTCTTATTGTAGTATCGGTAGGCCTTACTCTTGGTAGAGTAACCAAGGAAGATTCCTTCATTACACCTAGCATCAAACTTGCCTAGATCTTCTTCTCTCCTAATATAATATTTGCTACCAAAAACTTTGAAATATCTCACTGTAGGAGCTCTTCCATACCACAATTCATAAGGAGTTTTAGCACTATTACCTTTAACTTGAACCATGTTTAGAATGTACACTACATTATGTATGGCTTCTCTCCAATATACTTTTGGTAGGTCAACTTCCTTCAACATAGTCCTAGCAACCTCTTGAACTATCCTGTTATTTCTTTCAATAACTCCATTCTACTGAGGAGTCCTAGGTGCAGACAATTGTCTCTTTATCCCTTGTTCTTCACAAAAGATATTGAATTTGTTTGATGTGAACTCACCTCCTATATCATACCTAAAGCATTTGATCTTCAATTCTAACTCATTCTCAACCATTAACTTGAAATCTTTGAACTTGTCTAGGGCTTCTGATTTATCTTTTAGAAAAGTGACCCAAATCATTCTGGAATAATCATCAATAAGAAACATAAAATTTATATATCTCCTTGCAGACTTCTTGTTCTTGTGGGACCACACAGATCTATATGAATCACCTCCAGCAATCTAGTAGAGAATTGTTCTTTTCTTTTGAAACTTGTCCTTGTTTGTTTCCCAAATTGACATTCTTTGCAAATGGTGTTAGCAGGCTTCACAAGCTTAGGAAGATCTCTTATAGTCTAAACATAACTTATCTTTACCAAGTTGTCAAAATTGATATGACACATCTTTCTATGTCATAGCCAACTCTCATCAGTCTGAGCCAATAAACAATAACCATTAGTTCCTTTCAAATGATAAACATTACCTTTGGTCTTTTTACCAGTAGCAATCACTGTTCTAAGTTCTCCATGATCTTGCATCCATTGTCCTTAAATCTTAGATCATAACCTTTGTCATACATCTAACCAACACTCAAAAGATTGTGCTCTAAACCCTTCACATACAAAACATCATTAGTATTGTGCTTTCCATCAAAAGAAATAGATCCTTTTCCACAAATCTTACTAGTTGTATCATCTCCAAACCTAACTAGTCCACCATCATATTTTTCCAAACTAACAAACTTACTTTTGTCACCAATCATGTGATGTGAGCATCCACTGTCAATAACCCATTCATCCTCATCTTTGTCTACTTGAACAACCAAAGCACTTTCTTCCACTAGTTTTTCTTCCTTCACATAGCTAGCAGGATTAGTAGACATGGGTTCTTTAATAGCAATAAACAAGCATTCATTTGCACTAGTACTAGCATCATCAGATTCATCATCAGTCAAACCTTCATCATCAAGATCCCTAACATAGTAGAATTTCTTTGGAGCTCTAGGTCTATTCTCAAATCTTTTTCTATTCCTTTCAATTCTTTTAGGACATCTAGAAATATAATGACCAACTTTACCACATGAAAACATATATGAAAGGTATTTTTCCTTTGAACTTACTAGAATCTCTTTGCAATATGTCAACAAAGTTAGCTTCAATTTCATCAAAGTCATCAATAGGCTCCACTTTGTATTTTTCAGCTCTAGAGATCTTTTCAGAAGTACAGGCTTTGAAAGCAATCCCAACTTTCGGCAGAGCATCACGAAATTCTCTCATCTCAAAGGCTATAAGATTTCCAAGTAATTGATCCTTGTCGACAATTTTTACAGTCATTAATTCTTCAATTGCAGCTACCTTGTGACTGTAGGACTTTGGTAGTGACCTACGAATTTTTATCACAACTTCCTTCTCACCAATAGTTCCTCCCATACCTTTTATTCCATTGACAAGTTCATCTACCTTTTGCATGAAGGCTATTATGTTTTCATCTTCATTCATCTTTAAACCCTCATATTTCACTTTTAGGCCCTGGAACTTGGCTTCTTTTACAAAATCATCTCCTTCATACAAATTTTTTAACTTTCCCCAAAATTCATTTGTAGATTCTAGATCCATGACTTTTATCAACTCAGTGTCAGTAAAGGCACTTAACAGGGTATCTCTAGCTTTTATCTTCAACTCATATTCTTTGATTTCATCTTCAATTGTCAAACCATTTTGAGGCATGGTATATTTTGTCTCTACAACTTTCCACACTTTATAACCAAGACAAAGGAGATTGGCTTTTCATTCGTATCTTCCATAAAGCATCATTTGTCCCCTCAAACTATGGAGCTTCCTTCTTAAAAGACATCCTAGATCTTCCTCAAGCTCTTAGGCTTTCTTCTGAGGAACTGACTTTGATACCAATTGTTAATATGCACAAGACAACTGAGATGGGGGTGTGAATCAGTTGTCCCTACTGCCTAAATTTCACTACAGCTCATTTAGGTAGAGCTTTGATTCAAAGTCTAAAAGGTACATTTTATCTAATCCTTATTACATTACATTCAAGTGCATAAATGGAATAATTTAAAAAATTATGATTATCAAATTACTGCATTTATTCAAGTTTATGTAACATAAGAGGGGTTTATACAAATTCTTTCTGATTCAAACAAATAATCTTTATTGAATGTAAAATGCACATAATCTCACGCAAGAAGTGAGATTAACTTTCTTATTCAATGAAAGTGAAGAAACAATTTTATACATGAATAAGTAAAAAATATAAACATGCGCATATAAGGGTAGAAGCTAGTCATTACCTAAGAATGGTTGGTTTCTGATTCTGGTGTGTTGTCCTGTTGCCCTAAGTTACCTTTGTCTTTCCAAGTCCATGTCATCTTCATTTCCTGCATATGGAAAAAGAATTATGTTAGAGTAATACTCTAAGTAATGAGTGGTACCTAACCTGACATGAACATGTACTTATGCATGCATAAACTACTCCCAAAATGTATTAAATAAGAAATGTATACCTTGGAGGTCCTACAGAACAATCAACTCATCGAACACATCCAAGGTATACAATTATTTTCTAACAAGTTTTCTTCATGTGCAGATACTGGTGTAATTATGTCTCTGTTTGATTCATCAGATTACATTATGAGTGGCAAAAAATGTGGCTTCCACAAGGTTTGAGCCCATCATATAAGTGTTATAGAAGTATTTCATATGTATTCATTAGATGCAGAAATCATTTCATAATTAGAAAAGTCAGTTGATAGACAGTGTGTAGGCATCATCAGTCAAAGCATACTGAAATACCAAGGACAGTCAGCTCATGACCTAGAGGACAATCATTAATGACTATCACATGAGAAAGGAGAAATAGCTTTCATAAGCAACTTCAAGAATAGTCATTTAATCAATGAACACAGTCACAACACATGAAATCAGAGAAAAATATTGTTTAAGACAGTCACAAATAATGTTCTTAACAGTCATAGACTGTATTGTTGTTAGTCACCATGGAATAAATATAGAGGATCTGCTACTTTGGTCATCATGAGACATCACATATGCCTACTATCATCAGGGAGATTACATGGAATGGTAGAAGACTATAACAGTTCGGAGCAACAAGTTTCCAAATTTATTGATGGTAGACATTTTAGACTATGTGCCAGATAGCTAGACAATCCTATATAGTTCCAAAATCATTGTCAAAGCATTCAGGACAACAATAGTTCAAGATCAAAGAGAGCCTGAGGAAGTACTTTTGCTAGTCTCAAAAGCCTACATCACTTTCAAGGATAAAATGACACAACATCAATCAAAATTCCTATATCAATATTTCTATGCAACACCCACTATTATACCACATCATGCAATAAGAAGAAATAGAGGCTTGCACAATCATGAAGAGTTTTTGAACACATTGTGTCAAATAGGGTAAACTATAGCATGAATGCCATAATGGTTTTGTTGATATGCAGATCTCAGAAATGGAGGCAATATGATAGGGGTGTATAAGTTTTGAATGATACAAGAAGAGCCATAAACCTTTCAACAAAATTAGTCAACAAAAAGTCTACACTAGTCTAAAGGATATCTTCAAGGGTTTCCAAAGGCCTACAAAAGTCACTAAAAGAGAGACAGAGAGTAGCACATAAAAGAGAAAGGCATACATGGAGGTGAATGCCATTCAAACTCATTAATTGTGATTAGGGTATGAACAATTATGAACAGGAGCAGTCAAATATGTAGAGAAAAGATAGTCCATATATCGTTTTGTTCATGACTATCTATTCAAACATCTTAGAAGATTTCATAAAAATAAAGAGTATGCTACAACAAAAGATGATGATAGGCATTAACAGTAAAAGCATGATGCATGAATACTATGAGCAAGGACAGTATAAAGTCATCAGTAATTGAAGCATGTAGAATATGAAGCTACAGACCTGAGTAATAATTGCACATGGATTTGCTAAAGATGTTGTCACATAAGAAGGCACAGTAATGAGAGGTGACAGTGCACAAGATGACAATAGGAGAGAGACAATGGTTAGTGTAAGTGTAGTGACAGGTTATGTTTTAGAGTTACAGAATATGGTAAGTTTATTCAAGTCATGCTCAAGCTTTATAAGTAAGGGTTTGGTTTATGCAACCCTTGTCTTTTGCACTCGAAAACATGTATATGAGTAGGAGATACAGTGGAAAAAATCACTGCTACAGTTAAAGAAATGAGGTCTTTGTCAAGAAGTTGCAATTATAAGAGACTCATCTAGATGACGGGCAGCTATCACCTCTATGAAAATGGTCCTAACATCACCCAAAAGTGCTATTATCTATAGATGTAATCAGAAAATAAGCAAGAAAATGCAGTATAACATTACATGAATCATCTTTTAGCTTCTTGTAGCGTATATACCAGGAAGACGAAAGCCTTCATAAACTGTTACAAAAATTCATGTATACAGAGGCATGGTTGTTCAAAATAGACCTAGGGTTTTTTTTTTTGTAGAAACCCTAGTAAGATTTTCCTAGAAAAGACAGTCATGTATGCACAAAAAGTAGTTCTTTATCACGGCCATAGGTAAAAATGAAATATACATCATATGCCTGGAGAAGAAATGGCAGAGAAGGGACAAGTTCTCATCATTTTTTGTACATTATGCTTTGAAATATAGTCACTTGTGTGCAAAAATGAATCATCTATCTTAGATATAAACTTAGAGTACAAAGGAAATTCTTCAAATACAGTGAGTTTAAAAGCTATAGAAAACTATGAAATTCCCATTTTGTTTCTAGAGAGCAGGTGTGTCATGCTTACCTTAAGCTATTGAAGCAGAAGTGGTGGGAAAAAACACAGTAGAATGCGATGAAATCATCTATAGAATCTTTTGGTAAAACCCTCATGGCGGCGCCTCATGTACATAAATTAAGATTTCAAGATTTACAAAAAAATGCAAAATGAGGGCAAAACTTGCCTTTTTGTGTCCTAGGGTTTCATACCCTAGAAGCCTGATGGGCTTTATTTTCTTTTTTGTATTTTATTTTGCTTAACATTTAGAATGGTCCATGGTCAACACTTGTTGATTAGGTGTTGGAAGGTGTATCTTAGGCCACAATGGGACATGTCTCTTTTTAAAAACTTTTGTATTGATTTCTTTCCCATTTGCTAGAACATCACTTCAGTGCTTTTAGTCTTGTTTATAATATGTTAAATGTGAAACATTTAAACTTAAATGGTGACATTATAAACCATTTAATGTTTATTGTTATCTTTATGCATGCAAAAGAGAAATGAGAAACATGTCGTTGGTCTTATTTGACCTTGAGAGCACAATTACTTGGAGAGAGGAGGTGATTGGCAAAAATATGCCAAGAATCTAGGAGGCAGTTGTATGAGTTGCCCAACATATGCAGAAGATTTAGGAGAAGTTTGTTTGGGTTTCATTGACCTTAGAGGGCAATTAGGAGCCATTTGTGGATAGTTTTATATGGCATCATGTTAGACTAAGTCATGTTGGACTTTCTCACTCATTGTGACCTCTTTTGGAGCAAATTTAGGTGCTAGATTTTAGGCTTTTTCTGGGCATCCGACCCAAATCAGTTTGGCATTCCTTCTTGTGTGGAACCACTTGGATAGTGGTGGTTATAGTCACTTTTGTGACTCTATTGTACTTAGTTCTTATTATGCAAAATTTTTTTGGAGATTGTGACTGATACAATCCTTTGTTACAGTATTGAGCATCTTTTGTAACTCATCATTTTGGGAGTGTGAAATACAAATTTTACCTTGGAGATTATTGAAGAATCTTTCTACCTTCTTGTTCTTGCAAGAACTGTGCATTGCCAGGTGATTTGACTAAGTTATTTGTGAGATTCTTCTTTTCTCCTTTAACTTTTTCTCATTTTATGTCTTATTTGCAAAAGTAGGAATATGCAGGTTATGAATTGTCTTAAAATTGCATAGAAACCTCTAGTTTGTGAAATCTTATCTTTCCTTCTTGAAAATATATGCAGAATAGACCTATTCATGAAACATTTATGCATAAACTTGCAGTAACATGTTGTGTATTTTCAGTATTCATCATAAATAACCAAGTGTATGTCAGTCTTAGTGTCTCATAGCTCTTGCTAGTTTGGTGTATCACCCATTTTTACCTCATTTTCACCACTTTATTTTAAGCAAGCATATTCTTACACTTTTCCTCATGAAATTAGTAGTTTAGGTGATATCCAAGGAAGTCGGCCTTCTCCGGAGGTTGACCTCTGTTCATTGAGTAACCCACAACTTTATAGGTCTTCCCATGTTTCATCAAATAGACTAATTTCTACAAATTGGTCAAGGTGCATATTTAGGTGATAACAGTTTTTGGCATGTGGGACTGTTCGATTCTAAATAGTACTTATGTTTCACAATTATTGCTGGTTTTGATGTGTTGCCAGAATTTTTAGGCCTTTAAGAGGCATTTTTTTGCATATCTAGTGACTCATACTAAAGAAAAGACAAGTAGATCAGTGCTGTCACACTTTTATGAAAAGAATACAAAGTCAGAGTTTGAGTTCCTTTGATTACTTGGAGCTGTCTCTGCCTAGAAGACAAAGTAGAACTATGAGAAGAACTTTAGTTTCATAAAGAATTTAGTCAACCCCACCAAGTTTCAAACTAGTAGTACCTGCATCTCCTGTACCAGCCCAAGCAAACCCACCTACAACTATTCCAATGGCAAGGAATCAGTCGTTTATAGCATTTGATGGGGGTAGCCTATTGAACTTAACACATCATGATAATATACCCATGGCAGCCTTGAAGAGCCTACCTTATTTCACATGGGAGGATCAAACAACCCTAATCGAACACATTAGAGACATGGCTTCTCTATACGGTGTTCATCATGTAACCCAAGAGAATGTAGCTGTCAAGATGCTAGCTACCTCACTAAAAGGAAAATCCCTCTGGTGGTTCAGGAGTCTACCGGTACAAACCATTGGAACTTGGGATGATTTAGGCGATAAGTTGAACAAGCAATTTCAAGATAAGTCTAATAACTTATTGCTGGTTGAACAGTTGACTACAATAAAGAGAGCTCCCAGGAGAAAATGACAGACTTCAACTTCCAATTTTAGAAGACATGGGACATAATTCCTGCCAAAGTAAGGCCTTCATTAGAATATGTGTTTCTATACTATTTGAAAGCTCTAAATAGTGATATTTTAGTAAAGATATAATCAATGGGAGGTACAAGTTTACCTGATGCATATGAAATAGCTGTTAGAGTAGAAAACAACTTGATTCAGGCTGGGAAAATAGCACCCAAATCACCCATGCCCATTTTTCTTGAAATTCAATCTTCAATGCCTTTGCCAATTCCATCTTTTGACCCCTTACCCGGAGTAGCAGCATTACCAAGTGCTACCAATCCAGAGGCTATTGCTTCTAGCTCATCACAAGAGCTATGAGAGATTAAAAACAACCAATAGAAGATAGAGAATATTCTACAAATTTTTGGAAATGAGCTGGTAAGTACTAAAAAATAGTAGTCCTAGAATAGACAACCTTATCAACAAATGAACCAAGGGCAGAATAAACATTATCAAGGACAAAACCAGCCATACCAAGCTAATAGGCCACCTTATCAAGGCAATTACCAGGGTACTAGGCAAAACCTAAACCAAAGGCCTTTCCAGCCTTATAATCCTACACCCATTAATGTAGTTAGAGACCTTGTCCCTATTCAAAACAACCTTGTAGCTGAGTATGAATGGTGTTTTCCTTGCAATTAGCCATACAGTCAAGCAACCTGTTCAAATGGAGTGATAAATCAGGCCCTAATGGTACAAAATGTTGTAGTTTCATAGCCAAATACACCTAATGATGGGGTTGTACAGTAGCAAGAATAGCCTCGAAATGATACTACCTTTCTAAACTGGTAGGGAGATGAGTTTTGTGGTGTAAACAGAGAAGTTACTTCAGTTGCAGCAAATACAAGAGCTAAAAAGAGGGGTTATGAGATAGATCAAGCAATAAACAAAGGAAAAGGACCTACTAATCCTTCTACATCCCAAATCCCTCATATCCTGCAAAGGAATGCTCAAGGAACTGCCAAAAAATAGCCTCATTTTTAGGCTGATATTGCTGCTGCAAAGTCACATCATAAGGTAAATGTCACTTCACCTTTTAATATCATTGAAAATATGAAGAAAATGAATGTGACAATATCTATGTGGGATTCCTTAGCTATCCTAGGTCAAAAGGACATGTTACAATCTACTTTATCTAATTTAAGAGTTTCAAATGATGCAACAGTTGACCCAGCTAGGGCTGTCCTTACAAATTCATCCCAAGATAGTAGTAAACGGCCAAGTAAGAGTGCTAAACCACTTCCATTTTATGTGTCATTGATAATAGGAGACAAATTAGTACATAACTGCATGGTGGCTAGTGGTGCAAGTAGTTCTGTAATATTAAAATAGATTATAGACCAATTAGGACTGAAATACCAGCCCCTTGAGAAGGGTGTACTCTAGCTAGATGGTACATCTATTAACACTGTAGGTGTGATAAAAGACTTAGGTCTCACATTGTATGCCTATCCAAATGTTTCTATCTCCCAAGAGGCATTCATCATCGATTTACCTCCTTATTTTGCCATGTGTTTGTCAAGAGAGTTCACAGCCAAGATAGGAGGATATTTGTCCTCAGATTGGTCCCACATATTTTTTTGGACCTGATATGGTACAAAAGTAACTATAAAATCTAAATTTCTTGCCAATGATCACATAGAGACTTATGTGTGAAGTGTTGTTAATGTAAATTACATTATTTCTGATGATAGTGAGCTTGATGTTGCACAAGAGCTACAACCTGAAAGTATACCAGTAGTGCTGCTAAAAGAGTGGGCAGTAGAAAATATTGTGAATAATCTTGATGGACACATTCAAGAAATAGGTATGGGGGTTTATATGCTGCATGAACCTGAAACAACAATACCAAACCTAGTTAAGAGTGCAGAGTAGCAGATAGGACAACAAGATGAAGTATGGAAGATGTACTTTGATGGCTCTATGAGTAGGAATGGGTCTAGTGGAGGTGCAATGCTTGTGTCCCCACAAGGTGACAGATACTATTCTGCTTTCTATTTTGCTTTCTCATGTACTAATAATACTGCCGAATATGAAGGATTAATTCAAGGTTTGTAGTGGGCAAGGAAAAAGAAAATTGGTTGCCTACAGGTATATAGGGATAGTGAGCTTATTGTGAATCAGTTGAGAGGGTTGCATGTTACAAAGAATGATGTTTTGAAATCTTATAAGCATAGGGTGTGGAATATGATTGAGGAGTTTGATGCCTTCAACCTAATCTCTATTCCAAGAAATCAGAATAATCATGTGGATAGGTTAGTTGCAATCGGGACTTAGTTTGATATTCCTAGTGATATTCAGAGAGAAAAGGTATAGCCTCATGTGAAGATTGTTGCTAGACCCTCTATTCCTAACAATAACATTCATTGGTAGGTGTTTGAGAGTGATGAACAGGTTTTATGTTTCCTATTAGAAGAGGATGAGTTCTCTGTGGTGAATCAAAACAAGTTTAAACAATAGTATGATGAAGACCAAGTCATTCAGTTAAGGACTAATAAGCTGCCCAGGGGTTTGGTAACCTTGGAATCCATTTTTGGCACTGATGATTAGCTAAAAAAGAGAAAAACTAGCATGTAGGTCAAAGAAGAACATTATGAGGAGCTAGAAATTTTCAAAGACAAGCTCCATAAAATTGGTAAGATTTGTTCTCCTAAAGATAGGAAAGCTTTTATTGCTCTTTGTCCAAAATTTGAGGTTATTTTTGCTTGGGAATACTTAGATTTAAAGGGATTTGATCCCCAAATTGCCCAACATACTATAGATTTAGAGCCAAGTGCAAAACCTATAAGGTAGAAACAGAGACCTTTAAACCCAAAGCTTGAGCCTCTGATGATTAAGGAATTAACTAAGCTAATTGAGGGAAATATCATTTTCCCGATCAAGCATACATCCTAGGTATCTAATCTTGTTCTTGTAAGGAAGAAGAATGGATAAATTAGACTCTGCATTGACTTTAGAGACCTTAATAGAGCTTCCTTGAAGGGTCACTACCCGCTACCCTCAATGGAGCAGATTCTGCAAGTAGTGGTTGGTTCAGAAAGATTCTCCTTACTTGATGGATATTCAGGTTATAATCAAGTTTTACTCAAGGAGGAGGATCAATTTAAAACTACTTTTACCACAAAATGGGGCACTATGGCATACAAAAGGATACCTTTTGGCCTATCAAATGCTGGCTCTACTTTTCAGAGAGCCATGGATATGGCTTTTAAGGGTTTACTTTACAAATTGGTACTTGTGTACCTTGATGACATCATAGTTTTCTCAAAGGATGCAGCTAAACATTTATCCCATCTGAAACAAGTGTTTGAGAGATGTAGAGAGTTTGGGATATCTCTCAATCCCAAGAAATGCATTTTTGTTGTGCATGAAGGCAAGCTTCTAGGGCACATTGTATCGAAACAGGGAGTTACCATTGATATAGAAAGAGTAAGAGCTATTTTGGAGCTGCCTTTACCTAGCCACAAGAAAGGGCTACAAATTTTTATTGGCAGAATTAATTTTCTATGAAGATTTATACCTGACATTGCAAATTTATTGAAGCCACTGACCTCTATGTTGAAGAAAAATGCATCTTTCAGCTGGACAAAAGAGGTCAAACTTAGTTTTGAGTCCATAAAAGAGGCCTTATCAGCTGCACCAACTCTGGTAAATCTTGATTTCTCAAAAGATTTTATTTTGTATGCTTATGGAAGCATAGATACAATTTATGCAAATCTGGTACAACAACAAAATGAAGGCTTTGAGTAGCCAATTGCTTTCTTTAGTCAAGGACTTGAGGAGTATGAGCAGAGGTATAGTTTTATTGAAAAACATGTCCTTGCAGTTGTTAAGATTCTAAAGAAGTTTAGGAATCTTATTTCTAACAAGGTACATTTGATGGTTGCTCACCCCGGTTTGAAAGAGTTTTTGTTAAGTAAGGATGTCAATGAGAAAATGGCTAGTTGGATTATCAAAGTCATGGAGTATGATGTAGATATCAAGATAACCAAGCTTATCAAAGGTAGAGGACTCAGTGAACAGCTTGCTACTAGGCCGGCAAATGAAACAGAAAAAGAAGAGGAAGTGCTTCTAATCATTGAAGATGTACCTTAGAGTGATACAACAACAGTTGGAATAGGTTGGATTAGAGACATGACTCATTTTCTCCAAACTGGTGAGTGCCCAATAGGTTTAGATAGAGCTAAGAGGAGATATTTCAGACTGCAGTCAATTCCCTATGTTTTAGTCAATGATATTCTTTTCAGAAAAGATTTTAATGGTGTGTTGTTAAGATGCATAGATAATGATCAGACTGACAAAATGCTGCATGAGTTCCATGATGGAATAGCAGGGGATCATTTTGCCCCAAGGACTACTACCTAGAAGATAATGAGAGCTGGCTATTATTGGCCCAGCTTATTCAAAGATGCCCATACATGGGCTAAAAAATGTGTAAAATGTGCCATTTTTGCAGGTAAAGAGAGGTTGCCAGCTTTAACTTTGTAGTCAATTCAAGTAGAACAACCCACCATCAAGTGTAGGTCATAGGTGGGTACTTATAGTGACAGACTATTTCACAAGGTGGACTGAAGTAGTGGCTTTGAAAGAAGCCAATGAGAATGTTGTTTTGAACTTTTATTATGATTTAGTATCCAGATTTGGAGTACCTGAATTAATCCATTCAAACAATGCTTTAGCCTTTGTTAGATTGAGGGAAATTGATTGGGTTATGAAAAATGGAATCTATTTAAACACTTCATCAAATTATTACCCATAAGGTAATGGTTTGGCAGAATCCATAAATAAGAATCTCATAAGGATTATCAAAAGAACAATGGAGGATAACCAGAGGACCTAGCACACTAATCTGAAATATGCTCTATGGGTAGATAGAATAACTCCCACGAGGTCTATTGGAAACTCTCCATATATGTTAGTTTATGGAAAAGAGGCAAGACTACCTTTATCTGTTGAGCTGCCAGCTCTTGATATCCTGAATCAGCTAGAAATGTTTGAAGAAGAAGACCCAATGGCTGTTAGGTATGCTAAGCTTATGGAGCTTGAGGAGACCAGAGATAAAGCTATGAAGGCTATGGAGTATCATTAGCTTCAAACAAAAAGAGTTTTTGGTAAGAAAGCCACTCCCAAAATTTTTAGGGAAGGTGAGATGGTACTCAAATGGGATGAGTTAAAAAGCAAGCCAGGGAAGCACTCCAAGTTTGACAGCATGTGGAGTGGCCCGTTTACTATTACTGAATGCAAAGAGCATAACACATTTCAGTTATCAAACATGGATGGAGAAAATTTGCCTATCCCGGCCAATGGGATACACCTGAAAAGGTGTTTTGAGGTATGAGCTGCCTTGTGAATAGTAGGTTAGTTTTCTTTCTTTCAATAAGTGTTGTTGCACAATAGTGTAGATGCCTTTTGTTTTCCCTAAGTGCTGTCCAGCACAGTTAGGTAGGTTGCTTTCAACATTGTTGCCTTTTGTTTGGTTTTCCAAGTGTTCTTCACTACTATCATGCTGAGTTACAAAAGTCAAGATTGTTTGTCAAACGTGTTTTTGAAGTTTCCGAGTGACCCTATTCCCAATGGATAAGGTCTAGGTGGCTGGTCTAATGTTTAGCAGGCAAACATATAGCAGATGTCACCAAAAATGTTACCTAAATTTCACTACAGCTCATTTAGGTAGAGCTTTGATTCAAAGTCTAAAAGGTACATTTTATCTAATCCTTATTACATTACATTCAAGTGCATAAATGAAATAATTTAAAAGATTATAATTATCAAATTACTGCATTTATTCAAGTGCATGTAACATAAGAGGGGTTTATACAAATTCTTTCAGATTCAAACAAATAATCTTTATTGAATGTAAAATGCACATTATCTCGCACAAGCCGTGAGATTAACTTTCTTATTCAATGAAATTGAAGAAACAATTTTATACATGCATAAGTAAAAAATATAAACATGTGCATATAAGGGTAGAGGCCAGTCCTTTCCTGAGAATGACTGGTTTCTGATTCTGGTGTGTTGTCCTGTTTCCCTGAGTTATCTTTGTCTTTCCAAGTCTATATCATCTATGTTTTCTGCATTTGGAAAAAGAATGATGTTAGATTAATACTCTAAACAATGAGTGGTTCCTAACCTAACATGAACGGGTACTTATGCATTCATAAACTGCTCCTAAAATGCATTAAACAAGAAATGTATACCTTGGAGGTCCTAGAGAACAATCAAGTCATCAAACACATCCAAGGTATATAGTTATTTTCTAACAAGTTTGCTTCATGTGCAGATACAAGTGTAATTATGTCTCTATTTGATTCATCAGATTACATTATGAGTGGAGAAAATGTGGCTCCCACAAGGGTTGAGCCTAGCTCATAAGTGTTATAGAAGTATTTCATATGTATTCATCAGATGCAGAATACAATCATTTCATAATTAGAAAAGTTAGCTAATAGACAGTGTGTAGGCATCATCAATCAAAGCATACTGAAATACCAAGGACAGTCAGCTCATGACCTAGAGGACAGTCATTAATGACTATCACATGACAAAGGAGAAACATCTTTCATAAGCATCTTAAGGAACAGTCATATAATCAATGAACACAGTCACAACACATGAAATCAGAGAAAAATATTGTATAAGATAGTCACAAATACTGTTCTTAATAGTCATAGATTGTGTTGTTGTTAGTCACCATGGAATAAATATAGAGGATCTACTACTTTGTTCAAGGCTACTTTTTTCATCAAGAGGCATCACATATGCCTGCAATCATTAATGAAAAGAGGTGGGGAATAAATGCAGGTTGATCTTGATGGTTAGGCCTAAACCTCAAGAGAATGTTTCCAATAGCTTGCATACCAAATGAAATACTATCATTGGGGAGGCTACATGGAATGGTAGAAGACTATAATAGTTCGGAGCAACAAGTTTCTAGATTTATTGATGGCAGACATTTCAGACTATGTACTAGATAGCTAGACAATCCTATATACTTCCAAAATCACTGCCAGAGCATTTAGGATAACAGCAGTTCAAGATCAAAGAGAGCCTGAGGAAGTACTTTTGCTAGTCTCAAAAGCCTACATCACTTTCAAGGATAAAATGGCACAACATCAATCAAAAGTCCTATATCAATATTTCTATGCAACACCCACTATCACACCACATCATGCAATAAGACGAAATAGAGGCCTACATAGTCATGAAGAGTTTTAGAACACATTATGTCAAATAGGGTAAACTATAACATGACTACCATAGTGGTTTCGCTGATATGAAGATCTCAGAAATGGAGGCAATATGATAGGGGTGTATAAGTTTTGAATGATACAAGAAGAGCCATAAATCTTTCAACAAAATTAGTCAACAAAAAGTCTACACTAGTCTAAAGGATGTCTTCAAGGGTTTCCAAAGGCCTACAAAAGTCACTGAAAGAGAGACAGAGAGTAGCACAGAAAAGAGAAAGGCATACATGGAGGTGAATGCCATTCAAACTCATCAATTGTGATTAGTGTATGAACAACTATGAAAAGGAGTAGTCAAATATGCAGAAAAAAGACAATCCATATCTCATTTTGTTCATGATTATCTATTCAAACATCTTAGAAGATTTCAAAAAAATAAAGAGTATGCTACAACAAAAGATGATAATAGGCATTAACAGTAAAAGCATGATGCATGAATACTATGAGCAAGGATAGTATATAGTCATCAGTAATTGAAGCATGTAGAATATGAAGCTACAGACCTGAGTAATAATTGCATATGGATTTGCTAAAGATGCTGTCACATAAGAAGGTACAGTAATGAGAGGTGATAGTGCACAAGATGACAACAGGAGAGAGATGATGGTTAGTGCAAGTGTAGTGATAGGTTATGTTCTAGAGTTATAGAATCTGGTAAGTTTATTCAAGTCATGCTCAAGGTTTATAAGTAAGGGTTTGGTTTCTGCAACACTTGTCTTTTGCACTCCAAAACATGTATATGAGCATGAGATATAGTGGAAAAAATCACTACTACAGTTAAAGAAATGAGGTCTTTGTCAAGAAGTTGCAATTGTAAGAGACTCATATAGATGACTTGCAGCTATCACCTCTATGAAAACGGTCCTAACATCACCCAAAAGAGCTATTATCTACAAATGTAATAAGCAAATGAGCAAGAAAATGCAGTATACTGTTATAGGAATCATCTTTTAGCTTCTTACTGTGCATATACCAGGAAGATGAAAGCCTTCATAAATTGCTACAGAACTTCATGTATACAAAGGCATGGTGGTTCAAAATAGACCCAGGGTTTTATTTTTGTAGAAACCCTAGTAAGATTTTCTAGAAAAGACAGTCATGTATGCACAAAAAGCAGTTCTTTATCACGGCCATAGGTAAAAATGAAATATACATCATATGCCTGGAGAAGAAATGGCAGAGAAGGGACATGTTCTCGTCATTTTTTGTAGATTATGCTTTGAAATATAGTCACTTGTGTGCAAAAATGTATCATCTATCTCAGATACAAAAGAGTACAAAGGAAATTCTTCAAATATAGTGAGTTTCAAAGATATAGAAAACTACGAAATTCGCATTTTGTTTCCAGAGAGCAGGTGTGGCATGCTTACCTTAAGCTATTGAAGAAGAAGTGGTGGGGAAAAACATAGTAGAATGCCATGAAATCATCTACAGAAGCTCCTAGTAAAACCCTCATGGTGGCCTCATGTACAGAAAGCAAGATTTCAAGATTTACAAAAAATGCAAAATGAGGGCAAAACTTGCCTTTTTGTGTCCTAAGGTTTCATACCCTAGAAGCCCGATGGGCTTTATTTTCCTTTCTGCATTTTATTTTTCTTAACATTTAGAATGGTTCGTGGTCAACACTTGTTCATTAGGTGTTGGCAGGTGTATCTTAGGCCACAATGGGACATGTGTCTTTTTAAAAAAATTTGTATTGATTTCTTTCCCTTTTGCTAGAACACCACTTTAGTGCTTTTAGTCTTGTTTTATTTTTACTTGCATAATATGTTAAATGTGAAACATTTAAACTTAAATGGTGACATTATAAACCATTTAATGTTTATTGTTATCTTTATGCATGCAAAAGAGAAATGAGAAACATGTCGTTGGTCTTATTTGACCTTAAGAGCACAATTACTTGGAGAGAGGAGGTGATTGGCAAACATATGCCAAGCATCTAGGAGGCAGTTGTATGAGTTGTCCAACATATGCAAGAGATTTAGGAGAAGGTTGTTTGGGTTTCATTGACCTTAGAAGGCAATTAGGAGCCATTTGTGGATAGTTTTATATGGCATCATGTTAGACTAAGTCATGTTGGACTTTTTCACTTATTGTGAGCTCTTTTGGAGCAAATTTAGGTGCTAGATTTTAGGCTTTTTCTGGGCATCCGACCCAGATCAGTTTGGCATTCCTTCTTGTGTCAAACCACTTGTATAGTGGTGTTTATAGTCACTTTTGTGAATCTATTGTATGCAGTTCTTATTATGCAAATTTTTTTTGGAGATTGTGACTGATATAGTCCTTTGTTACAGTATTGAGCATCTTTTAGAACTCATCATTTTGGGAGTGTGAAATACAAATTTTACCTTGGATATTATTAAAGAATCTTTCTACCTTGTTCTTGCAAGAACTGTGCATTACCAGGTGATTTGACTGAGTTATTTGTGAGATTCTTCTTTTGTCCTTTAACTTTGTCGCATTTTATGCCTTTTTTGCAAAAGTAGGAATATGCAAGTTATGAATTGTGTCTTAAAATTGCATAGAAACCTCTAGTTTGTGAAAGTTTGTCTTTCCTTCTTGAAAATATTTGCAGAACAAACCTGTTCATGAAACATTTATGCATAAACTTACAGTAACATGTTGTGTATTTTCAGTATTCATCATAAATAACCAAGTGTATGTTAGTCTTAGTGTCTCATAGCTCTTGTTAGTTTGGTGTATCACCCATTTTTACCCCATTTTCACTACTTTATTTTAAGAAAGCATATTCTTACTCTTTTCCTCATCAAATTAGTAGTTTAGGTGATATGTAAGGAAGTTGACCTTCTTCGGAGGTTGACCTCTGTTCATAGAGCAACCCACAACTTTAGAGGTCTTCCCATGTTTCATCAAATAGACTAATTTCTGTAAATTAGTCAGGGTGCATATTTAGGTGATAACAGTCCCAAAACTTTAATCACTTATCAATACTTCAAATGTTCATTCACTATTTTTAAGATTTAACCATGAATGCATGAAACATGAAGTTTTAACACAATAACATATTCAACACATGAGACACCATATTTTTACATGGAAAACCCTATAAGGAAAAAACCACGGTGGGTGTTAGCCCACAAAAATATATATGTTATAACAATACTAAAAAATAGAGGCTCACTTCAAAGATTGGCTCACTGCTAAGGGGTGGCTCACTACCAGGGATTTGTGAACTGATTTGATAGCATCTATTCCATGCCTGAGTTCAGTTCCATTGAAGCACAATACTTCTCTACTCTGCTCTTCTAAAATTTCTCACTTATCTTCGCATATTTTTGCACACCGATATTTTGTTTTCACAATTACATTTCATGTCTTTATACAATTCATCAACCTTGGAATATACATCAAGGTCAGCATTACATTCATCAATCGTTGGTGTGTATAAGAAAAATTGAGAAGTTGAATGATAAGATCAAAAGTAATGATAATAACAACTCAATTACCCATAACATTAAAAGATCTATCTAAACAATAACCAAATCAATGAATAAATCAAATTATGAACAAAAAAGCTATCACCTAGATTTTTTGGATCTCTTGGTCGAATGTGGATTGCTCTATAAATTGCAAAACCATGTTTGCAACAAGTGGATGTAGATTGTGTTTGTGCTCAAAAGGTAGAAGTGCTCAACGATGCAATGTGTGATCCAAGCACTATATGGATGCTTGAGAATAAATGATCGAAGAGGATTTGTTATGGAGATGAGGGGGGTTTATATAGATTTTAATAAGGATCGATCAATGGTCCAAAAAATTCAATGGAATCAATGGATGAGATAAATCAAGAGTTCATGATGAATGTGCCCCTGACATGTGTCACACAAAAAGATATTTTTATTAAGATAATTACTTTTTGATAAAAATAGGATTTGATTTCATAAATTAGAATTTTTTTTCTAATTTAAGAGTTGTTGATAAAAACAAGATTGATTAAGTCAATTAACTCAACTGGTAAATTGTTTTTTGCATGATTTGAGATAAATTAAATAATAAATTATTTAATTTTGTGTGCATGATGAACAAGATTTATTTTAGACAAATTAGAAGAAAATTGAGCAAATTAAATAAATAAATTTATTTAATTGTTTGTGCAAGATTGAGGAATAAATAAAATATTTGATTATATTTTATTTTTAGAGATTGAGATAATTTAAAAAAATTTGCATGATTTATTTAAATTTGGAGGAACAATTTGATTTAATCAAATAATAAAAATTATTTAATTGTGGAAGAATAAAGTTGATTTTGATTAAATTAATTAAATAAAGAGGATTTATTTAATTAATGTTGATTTTAGGAGATTTGGAAGAATTTTGATGAATTTGATAAAATTAATTAAATAATTAGATTATTTAATTAATGATGAAATGTAGGTGATTAGATAGATTTGATGAAATGCAAGTGATGCAAAGGCATGGTCATTTTTAGGTGTCTACATTTTGGCGCTCTTTTATGCAATGCAATTTATAGCGTTGCTTCAAAGAAAATGATTGTTGAAGACATGATACAATTTTGATTCCTCAATGTAGCTAGCTGCCCCTGTGTAGTTGGTGTTGGATGCCCCCTCGAGAGGAAAGACAAGGAAGCAACATAAGAATTGGGTTGACACTCTACTAGAAGATTGTGTTGGAGATAGAAGAAAGGAGATAGAAGAGAACATGAGAGAAAGACTGTTAATCAATCTTTGCTTGAAAACTATATAATGATTTGGAAAAATGGATGTTTAAATGGATGAGATTGTTGCAACAGTTTCACAAATGTTTATAAAGAGAAATCCTTATTTTAATATAGCATGTGGATAGTTTGCAACCAAGGTATAAAAGACCAAGGTGCCGATGTATCCAATGTGTGGACATTGACTCTACAAGAAAGCAGATTGAACTTAGATCCCTTAGACATAATATAACCTTGTTGGACATGTGAATGAGCCATAGTCTTGAACATAAAATAAACTTCAATACATAAATGCAAGAAGAATATTAATATGTAAGATGCTAGGTTGTAACACTCACACAAGATAAATATGCTGATAAATCAGCATACTAAGATATAGATAAATCAAGGTAGTCTTGAATAGGTAATGGAAAAAGGAACAAAAGATAAACCAAAAAGTAAATTGACTAACTTACAAAGTAAACATAACAACCAACATATTCTCTTGCCAAATAGGTTTCTCAGGATAGATTGGATTGGTTGGGTAGATAATAGTCTTATTGTAGGAATGATGTGCCTGTTAAAGGGTGTTATCTATTGAAAGGATAATGTCTGATTTTAGGAAATGCAACATGTCGTATAAGACGCCTGGTCTAGTTTCGATCATGGAACATTCTGTATAAGACAAGTGTGTTGATCTATTACTTGGGTGAGATTGATTTAACTAATGTTGGCAATCGATATGTAGGACAACATATGACTTTGTAAGTAAGTTTATGTGCTTTAGGTTTGTTTAAGCATTTTTGTTTTGAAAGGATACGTTTGTTTGTTGTTTTGCTACTTGAGTTAGTCAAGTCAAGGTGAATGGATTTTGATAAATGGAAGACTAGAAAGATGGAATGTCAATGGATTGAGATGGTTGAAGAATGATGAATCGTATGTGCCTAAGTACTGGATACTTCCTTCATATTCCAGACTACCTACATACCTTGTATCCATGGGATAATGGCAGATTATGAGGAAAGATGCAAAATGATAATATGTAGTTCTAGGTAGAGTGATGAGTGGGTCAAGGTGTTTGAGCTTGGGTTAGTGAAATGATGATATCTTATGTACCTGAGTACTGGATACTTCCTTCATATGCCAGACTACCTACATACCCATATCCATGGGATCAAGGTACTTTAAGATTGAGACAAGATGATACGTAGTTTTGGCTTGTTTGATGATGTAGGAAAAGTGTTGGTTAGATAATAGCCTTATTGTAGGAATGATGTGTCCATTAAAGGGTGTTATCTGTTGAAAGGATAATGTCTAGTTTCAAGAAATGAAACATGTCGTATAAGACACCTAGTCTTGTTTCAATCATGGAACATTCTATATAAGACAATTGATATGGTTGATCAATTTAGTTTCATGTGTTTGTGTTGTCATGTATTTGTTTTTGTTTTGGTTTTGAAGTGTTTGTGAACCACAAACAAGGATCCATTCCTAGACCTAGGTTAAGGAAAGAGTTGTCCCCATTTAGATAGCAGTGTTACAATGGATAACTTACATAGGATAACGATGATGGACAAGTAAGAACTGACATGGGATAACGACGATGAACATTCACAAATTTCCAATCTATTTTAGATAGGGCGGTGGAAATGCAAACAAGGTCAATGGTTTTATTATGGATGGATGGATGAAATTTGTTGTGAAATGGACATGGAATGAACAAGAATTGATAGATGATGGATGTTGACTCTACACATAGCACTTGTTTGCTAGGTTTTCACTATGCTACTTATCTAAGGCACCTATTTACCAGGTTTTCACCAGAGGATGGATTATGGATGGATGGATGAAGTTTCTTGTGAAATGGACATGGAATGAACAAGACTCGATAGATGATGGATGATGACTCTACACATAGTGCATGTTTGCTAGGTTTTCACTATGGTACTTATCCAAGGCACCTGTTTACCAGGTTTTCACCAGAGGATAGATTATTTTGTTTTTTTCTATACTCTAAGGATTAGGCATATAACTTCTTGAGATGAACACGGTTGAGTGGCTTATCTAGAGGAATGTTGTAAGGTGTTGCTAAAGTATAATCTCTTGATCTATATGATGTTGTGATATCATGTTACAAGTATGGGCCTAACCGGTGTTGTCATTGATGTCAACATACTCATGTTGCATTAATGAGAAGGATTAGATGAGCTGTGTGCTGAGGATATTGAGAAAATTAGTCTCAATCAGGAACAGTGAAGAATAGTGATGACAAGAAGGTAAAATTCCTCAATAGGTTGAGGATCAAAGGATGCGGTTTAAAGGGTTTGTAGATATAAGTCTTGAGATGCTCCAGTCAAGTTTTCAGAGGCCTGTATGAAGATCTGAAGAAGTTATGGTTGCTCAAGTAGAACTGGTTCTGGCAGGTGTTCAGAGGTGATAGATTGTCACAGATAGGTCCGGTGAGATCCAAAAATTCATTATCTCATTCTACGGATTTGAGGGAGTGTTGAGGATGTCCCTGTGAAGTATCAACTAGATTGGTTCGTGGTTTGAAGGTCTAGAAGAGCCTATTCATTTGTGATAGTGATGACAAACTGTGTTCTTGAAGCTGCAGATGAAAGAGAGAAGAATTCCAGTAGGATGATGAAGTGCGGATGTTCTTGGTGATTCAGGGAAGGTTATGATGATCATTGGATCATGTCTAGTTCATGTTGGTAGTCCTCATTAAAGTTAGAGTTTACATTTGAAGAATAACCACCGGATATTGGTGTTCTTCTTGAGACTGGTCGACCAGATGTATTACACATCATGCGGATGTTCTTGTAGGTGTTTGCTGACTTAGATGATTGTTCCTAAGTCAATGCCTTGTATAAATAAGGGATTGTGAAGTCATTTTGAAATGTGTCTTGCGATGATGAGTGTGGTACCGAGGAGAAGTGCGAAAGGTAGAGTAGAAGTATTGGGCTTAAATAGAACTGATTCAAGCATGGTGAAGATGTTGTTCTCCAGTTCATGAAGGTGATACTTATTTCTTTGTAGATAGTGTGTCTCTTGTAGGCAGTGAGCCTCTTGTGAGCAGTGTGCTCGGGCAGTGAGCCCTAATTGGCATGTACCATCTTGTTCTTTCTATTCTTCTAACATAGAATACATTCTTGGGTTAATCAACCCGTGGTTTTTCCCTTAACCAGGTTTTCCACGTCAAAATCTTGGTGTCTTATGTGTTGATATGTTTCCACTTTTGATTTGAATGCATTATGGTTCATGATTAATATTCTGCTATTCACTAAAGAAGATTTAAGTATTTAATTTGAGAAAGTTTCGCACAACTGATTCACCCCCCTCTCAGTTGTGTGCCCTACGTCTAACATATCAAAGGGTCCTAACCAATTAGGCTTAAACTTGCCCTTATTTTCTCGATCTACTTGATTTCTCTTATTTCCTTTTAAGACAAGATCACCCATTTGAAATTGTCTTTCTTTGATCTTTTTGTTATAATTATGTCAAAGGTGGTTTTGATAGACATGGAGATGATTAAGTATGGCAAGGTGCCTCTCATCTAGTAGTTCTAGCTCAACTAATCTGGAAGTGTGATACTCCTCTCCATCAATCAGGTGCTACATGGATACTCTGAGGGATGGGATCTTGACCTCTATAGGTAGGATGGCTTCAGAGCCATAGACCAAGGCATAGGGTGTTGCACTAGTTGGTGTTCTGATACTAGTATGGTAGGCCCATAGGGTGGGATTGAGTTGCAAGTGCCAATCACGACTAGCTTCATTAATTATTTTCTTGAGGATTTTGAGAATGGTTTTGTTGGAAGCCTCAGCTTGGTCGTTACTCTGTGAATAGTAGGGAATGGAAAAGTGATGTTGGATATTGTAGTGAGTGCACAAGGCATGAACATCTTGATTTTTGAATGGTCTCCCATTAGAAGTGACAATGGCTTGGGGAATACCATACCAACAAATGAGGTAGTTAAGGATAAACTTAGTTATTTGCTTACCGGTGATATATGTCATGGGAATGGCTTTGACCCACTTCATGAAATACTCAGTGGTGGTAATGATAAATTTATGGCCATTGGATGAGGATGGGTGGATTTATCCTACGAGGCCGAGACCCCATTGAGAAAAAGGCCATGGAGTTGTCACAGGTTGTAGTTCATGAGCTAGTGCGTGAATCAAATCTCCATGCTATTGGCATTGTAGACACTTAGCAAATTGCAAAGCATCTTGTTCTATTGTAGGCCAGTAATAACCTATTCTGAGTATCTTCTTAGCGAGATTAGGACTGGTAGAATGTCCACCACAGACACCTCCATGTATGTCTTGTAAGGTAGCATCAACTTCTTCCACGTTAAGACATCGTAAGAGGATACCATCAAGACTCTAGTGATATAGTGTATCACCCAGAATGGTGTAACGAGAGGATAAGGGTTTTGTATTGGGTTACAGATAGCTCAAAGGGAAAGGTACTATGTTTAAGGTATTCATAGATATCTTCATACCATGGAGAATTAGGACCTACAAGTTCGCAGATGATTTTAGTAGTTGGAACATTGACGGTTGGTATCAACAATTGCTCGATCAAGAATTCACATTTTTGTGTGTTTGCAGGCATGTCTATAAGTGACCCTATAGAAGCCATATAATCTCCAACTTTGTTATGCTCTCTTGAAATTTGCTCAAATGTGATGCTAGAAAAGTGTGGTTTGTAGGCATCCACTAATTGCTTGTAAGGGACCAACTTTTCATCTTTTGTTTGATACTCATTAGTGACTTATTGAATGACTAGCTGTGAGTCTCCATATACCTATAGTTCTTTGATGTCCCATTGGACTATTGTATTGAGACCTATGAGGAGTTTTTCATACTCAGCTATGTTGTTGGTGCAAGGAAATGCAAGCTGATATGACTTGGGGATATAGTCATTTTGTGGTGTGATAAAAAGGATGCTGGCACTTGATCCATGTTGTGTGTAGGAACCATCAAAATATAACTTCCACATTACTAATGTAGAAAGAGTGAAGAGATTTTCATCCAGAAAGTCAGATGCCATAGGATGTACATCTGTCATGGGTGCTTCTACTAGTTGATCTACTAGGGCTTGTCCCTTGATTACTTTACGATCCACATACTCAATGTCAAACTCACTAAGGATCATGACCCATTTAGCTAGTATGCCTATGAGAGTTGTTTTTGCTAGGAGATACTTCAATGGATCAATTTTTGCTATGAGATTTGTATGTTGGTTTAGCATGTAATGCCACAACTTTTGGGAAGCAAACAGTAAGGCTAAATAATCTATTTCCATAGGTGAATAATTGAGTTCATAACCCACCAAGGTTTGACTGATATAATAGATTGCATGCTCTTTTCCTGACTCATCATGCTGTGCTAGAAGAGCCCCTAGGGCTACAGTTGTAGTTGAGATGTACAAGATCAATGGCCTATCGGCAACTGGTAGTACCAAGATAGGTGTAGCTAAATATTCTTTGAGTTGATCAAATATTGCTTGACACTTATCATCCCATTGAAATGAGACATCCTTTTGGAGCAAGTGTTGAAATGGTTGACATTTATCAGCTAGCTATGAGATAAACCGCCTAATGGATTGTAACCTTCCTTGAAGGCTCCTTAATGCTTTCAAATTCTTTGGTGGAGGCATTTCTACTATAGCCTTGACTTTTGTTGGATCTACTTTAATGCCTCTGTGAGATATGATGTATCCCAATAGTTTTCCTGATGTTACCCCGAAGACACACTTCTTTGGATTGAGTTTTACTTCATATTTTTCTAGTCTGTCAAAGATTTGTCCTAGAACCTATATGTGATCTGCCCTAGAAGATTTTGCTAGTATATCATCAACATAGTCCTCCATGATGTGATGAAAGAGATCATGGACTATCACTGTCATTGTTCTTTGATAGGTTGCCCCTGCATTGTTAAGACCAAATGGCATGACACACCAATAATAGGTACCCCAAGGACAAGTGAAAGTTATTTTATGTTGATCTTCTTTTGCTATCATTATCTAATTGTAGCCAGAAAATCCATCCATTAGAGAAAGCATTTTAGGACTAGCAGTCAAGTCCACTATGAGATCAATGTTTGGCAGTGGGAAGTCATCTTTAGGGCATGCTTTTTTGAGATCTCTGAAGTTGAGACACATGTGGATACCCCCATTGAGTTAACCATAGGTACAATGTTTGAGACCCATTCTAGATAATCAATAGGCTTGATGAACTTGGCATCTCATAATTTTTGTATTTCAACTTTCACTAGGAGAGCGATTTGTGGATGCATCTTTCTTAGCTTCTGTTTGACTGGTTTAGCTTTTGGATCAACTGTGAGATAGTGAACTACTAGTGAAGAGTCCAACCCTAGCATATCAACATAGGTCCATGAAAAGTTGACGGTTCTTTGTAAGAAGAAGTTGGTAAGATTCTTGTGCTCTTGTTCTGATAATGATGCTGCAAGGAATGTGGTCTTAGGATTTTGCTCTATGCTAAGGTTTATCTCTATAGAATCTTCCACTAGGAGAGATAATTTCTCTTGATACTTAGATGGTAAGGGAAGGTCAAATCCTCCATCCTTTGGTGCCACAGTTGGGTTTTTACCTTTGGATACATCCTTTATTTTTACTATTTTGTGATCAGGAGGTGCCACAGTGTGGTTTTCACCTAGAGATCTTTCTTTATTTTTACTTTTACGACTAGAGGATTTGGCATTCTCACCAAAATAAGAATTTTTATCTAGTTCCATTACAAAACTAGCTTTGTGATTGCCAAGAGGTATACCATCCCAGATTCCCATAAACTCTACAATAGCTTCATCATTCTGAAAAACATCTAGAGTGGGGGACCCTTGTTGGTTCCAATCGATCAGTTTAGGGTAGACAAGTGTTACAATCTAGGTGTTGGTAGTGGATGTTAAGGATACAGATAATAGCATAAATACAGAGGATTCAGTGAATAGGTGAGTCATATGGAGGTAAGAGTCATTGATGATATCCTCTTTAGACATCAAATCTACGAGAGAAGTTTGTGCTAGCTCGTCGAGAAGACCCTCATGTCCAAGGTGCGTGGTACCTTCCTAGCAAATCCTAAGCCCTTTTTGTCTAGCTTCTTCTTCACAATAATGGGTTCCATTTCACCTTGATTATTTTTCCCAAGGCCACCTTTGCCTTTGTAGCCCATGTTTTTCAGAATTCTTAAGTCATTGCCATATTGTTTAACTAGTATGATGACTAGTTCTTTCCCCTTGTAGAGCCAAGATGAGATGTCTTCAATAGTTTCCTCTACCAATAGTTTTCCCTATTGAAATTGGGTTAGAGATGCTGGGGGAGGAATATATGCTTTCTTAGTTGCTTTGGCTATGGGTGGTTGGCCATAAGATTTAGGGGATAAGGGCATCCGCCCTACACAACAAGATTTAAAAATGTCATATTTGCCAAAGCCTATATCACGGATGTGAGCATTGATTTTGGGAATAGGATGAGGATTGGGTTCAACTTTAGAGGCTTTTTGCAATTTTTTAGAGTCGACATACAATGGGGATTCATGGATTTTGTCATTATTTGGCACTTGGTTGGAATTCTTATAACTGCCTTGCAAGACACAATAGAATTTAAAGGGATTAGGATCTCCAGGGATAGTTATCTCTATACCATTAAATGGGAACTTGAGATACTGATGGTATGTGGAGGGAATGGCTTTAATGGCATGGATCCATGGGTGCCCTAAGATAATGTTATAAGGTAGCTCAATGTCCAGGACTTGGCACCTAGTTTCAAGCATGACGGGACCTACTTGTATAGGTAAGTGGATAACACCTTTTGAATGATGCTCAGCATCATCATACCCCTTGATTGTAATTCTTTAATCAATGTTGACATGATCCTCAGAGTATCCCAACTATTTAAGTAAATTGAGAGAATAGATATTGAGACCAACACTGCCATGTATAAGTATGTGTTTGATCATTCATTTATGGATGAAAACTTCAATGTGAAGGGCATCATTATGACATGGATCATGGGACGGGAGGTCCTTTTTGAAAAAGACCACATTGTAAGGTGAGACAATGTTACTGTTACCTATTTTTGCTAACAGCTCAATCAGGTAGAGCTTTGATTCAAAACTTAAAAGGTACATTTCATCTAATCTTTCCTATATTACATTCAAGTGCATAAATGAAATAATTCAAAGGATTATGTTTATCAAATTACTGCATTCATACAAGTGCATATAACATAAGAAGGATTTACACAAATCTTTGATGAAGAAAGAATTAATTTTTATTGAATATAAAATGTACATTGTCTCACACAAGCTGTGAGACTAACTTTACTTATTCAATGTAATTGAAGAAAAATATGTATAAGTAAATAAAAGTAAATGTGCATATAAGGAGGGAGACCAATCATTGCCTAAGAATGACTGGTTCTGGATGTGTTATCTTATCCTGTTGTTGCCCCAAGCTACCTCTGTTCTTCCTAGCTCCATGTTTCTCCTAGTTCCTGCATCTGGCAATAACAATGATGTTAGAGCAATGCTCTAAGCAATGAAAGGTCTCAAACCTTACACAAACAAACACCTATCCATGTACAAGCTAATCTCCAAGTGCATTAAATAAGTAATGCAAACCTTGGATGTCTTAGAGAACAATCAAACCATCAAACACATCCAAAATATGCATTTATTTTCCTAACAAGTTTGCTTCATGTGCAGATACAAGTGTAATTATGTCTCTATTTTGATTCATCAGATTACATTATGAGTGGAGAAAATGTGGCTCCCACAAGGGTTGAGCCCAGCTCATAACCATTATAGAAGACATTGTCAAGTTACATTGAATCAAAGAATACCACCATGTCTTAGAGTTTTCAAAGGAGAAAGAAGTAGAAATGCACAGTTATTCAGATGGTGCTTGATGATCTGATGGCTATCAAAAGTTATTTTGACCATGTCCAGTAACCATATATATGTAGACACCCTAAAATGACCAAGTCGTCACATCACTTGCATTTCATCAATTCTTCCAAATCACCTGCATTTCAAACATTAATTAATTAATCTAATTATTTAATTAATTTCATCAAATTCTTTCAAAATTCCAAAATTTAACATTAATTGAATAAATTGTATTTATTTAATTAATTTTAGCAAAATCAACCTTATTCTTCCAAAATTAAATAATTTTTATTATTTAACTAAATCGTTATCCTCTTTCAAATTTCAAGTCCACATTAATTAAATAAATCTAAATATTTAATTAATTTATCATCAAATCCTCTTATATATATTTAAATAATTTACATTAAATTTAATTAAATCAAATTGTTCTTCCAAATTTAAATAAATCATGCAAATTTATTTAAATTATCTCAATCCTCTAAAAATAAATAAAATTAAGTATTTTATTTATAATCTTCTATGTCCTCTAATCTTGTACAAACAATTAAGTAAATTTATTTATTTAATTTTCTTTTTCCTCTAGAAATAAATCTTCTAAAAATAAAATATTATCACATATTTTATTTATCCTTTATCATGCAAAATAAATTAAATTAATTTATTTTTTAATTTATTTAAATCTTCATATCTTATCTATTCTTCAAAATCATGCACAATCATTTAAATAAATTTTATTTATTTAATTTCAATTATCTTTCCAATTCCTCTAAAAATATTATGTTAACTAATGTGTACAATAAGTCTTATTTTTAGAACTCTGAAAAAAGATAAATCTCAAGCTAAGTTAATTGGCTTTAATTTATCTTATTTTCATCAACTCATGAATTAGAAGAAAAAACATTCTAATTTATGATATCAAATCCTATCTTTATAAAAAAAGTAATTATCTTAATAAAAATACCTTTTTGGAGTGACACATGTCGTGTGCACATTCATCATGAGTTATTAGATTTATCTCAACCATTCATTCTATGGATTTATTTCATCTGTTGATCGATCATATTTAAAATCTATATAAACTCCCCTCATCTCCTTCACAAATCCTCTTCGATCGTTGAACCTCTTCAATCATTTATTCTCAGGCATCCTTTTACAACGCATTGAGCATTCATCACATTGTTGAGCACCTTACAATCTTTTGACACCGAACTTTTGAGCACAAATACCCCTATATCCATTTGTTGCAAACATAGTTTCACAACGTTATTGAGCAATCTACATATCTACAAAGAGAACAATACAATCTAGGTGAAGTCTTTCTTGTTTTATTTGATTTATTCATTGATATTGGCTTTTTACTTAGATCGATCTCTTTATGTTATGGGTTATTGAGTTGTTATTATCATTGTTATGATTTTATCATTCAACCTCTCGATTTTTCTCATACACATTCTGACATGCTCGGTGGGACCCATTAACCTTGCTTGTTTTAGAAAAAAGTTGATTTTTTGGAAGCTAAGTATAGAAAAGTGTAATCACAATGCAAAAAATTTGAAGATCCTTGTTCACTAGTTTGAGAGAATATGCATTGAGCATTCAAACAGTGTAACCTTAGCTCAAAACATTTCTGGGTTTTGTCGGCAACATCAAAATCCTATATGGGTATCTCTTAATTTTTGTAAAAAGTGCAAATATTTCAAGAAAAATAGATCACAAATCGATGTCACTATTTTTAGCCCATGCTTATTTTTTTGGCCTATTTTTAGCAATTTCATGAAATTGGGCATATTTGTGTAACTTTAACTCAAAAGATTTATGAGTTTTGTCAAAAGCATCGAAATCCTATCTAGGTAACTCTTATTGTTTGTAGTAAGTGTACATATTTTGAAAAAATTAGATCCGAATCTATGTCCTTATTTTTAGCCCAAACTTGTTTTTTTGCTTTTTCAGAGCAGTTTCACAAAATTGGGCGCATCTTTTGCATACGGAGTCAAATTTTCACAAAAATAGTGGTGTTGAAAAGATAGTTCTCCCTACTTTTCTATGGTGAAATAATTTTTAGGTATTTTTATCAAATTTATCAGGTACACTCAGTCAAAGTCTACTCTTCTTTCCAAACTTTAAATAGTCATAACTTGTGCAAAATTTATTCAATTTTCATGATTTTTTTGAAATTACATAGAATTTTGTGTAGAATCTGATCATAATATCTGATCTGCTATACTTAATCATTATTATTAGATTTTCTTTTTATATTTCTCATTTTTCACCTAACAAGTTAAGTGTTTATGGTCAATTGATTTATTTTTGGCTTAACTACTTGAGTTTTGGTGGAACTAATCAACTTTTTGCATCCTCTTATCACTCAAACAGAGAAAATGGGTTTCCCTAACATGTTCATGCAGGGTGAGTATTGAAGAATCTCAATCTATTGTAATAAGTCTTAGAAACATATTACCTTCTTAAGGGACAATTCAACAAATCATCTTGACAATTTAAGTCTTAGGAACATATTGCTTTCTTAAGGGACAAAATATATTTTTTGCAATCTAAGTCTTAGGAACATATTGATTTCTTAAAGGACAATGGACATGAATGCGAAAACACTTCAATTTTCTAAAGGACAATGGACATGAATGCCAAACACTTTAATTTCATAAAAGACAATTGACAACTACAATCATGTGTGTGCCTAATTTAGTTGCACCTTATTTTTCTTATAATGAGACAATTTAACCTTTGTTTGACGTGCTTGCTCTTACATTTCAGTTATTCCTTTAGAAGGACCTGCTTTTGGATTATGCTTCATCCAAAAGGGATGACCCTAAGTAGAGTTTTCCTTTGAGCTGCTGTATAAGAGGGATAAGGCGAAAGCCAAGTCCTAACCAATGTCAGCCTTACCTTGTGGTGCCAAATTGAAAAGAGGTGTACTAGCTCTTTGTGGAAATGATTTTCACATTAAGCAAAGTGTTTGATACTCTTAGTAGGATTGGTTAAACCTTTTAGTAGCTTGTCACATTTCTTGTAAGGCATTGGTCCCTCAGAATTACTAAGAACCAATCTAGTAAGTGACTACCTGATCCACCTCCGAACATTGCAGTAATCATCAGTGTAAGGGGAATCGATTTAAGCCCTCAAGATACTCACCATTGGCTCCCTTAAGAAGAGATAGTATTCTCTCAGCCATAAAGCTCTTGTGACCTACTTGAGCTTTCCAAGGGGAGGGTGAGATATCCCTACCTATCGTCTCTCACAAAGATGCAAATGTCTGACACCTTTATGGAATGAAATTTGGTCGACGGAGTATTAAGTTGTGAGCTGATCTATTGCAATGAAACCTTGTCTCTAGGGATAAAAAGTGCTTGATATTGTTTGCAAATTATCTTATACCTGTGGAAACATTAGGTTTTTTGTGAGCCTCGAACATACACTATATGTTGTGTCAGTCCTTTTTGCCACTTTGTTTGCTATGTTTTCTCTTGCCAAAGCAAATCCAATCAAAATCCAAACAAAATCTATCAAAATTTGCCTTATAACATCACTGACACTACTTCAGTGCCCTTGGTATAATAGCAGCTCGGCTTTGGTATTACAGTAGCTCGCCTTTGGTATAACAGTACCTCGCCTCTAGCAAACCTACTTCAATGCCCTTGGTATAATAGTAGCTTGCTTTTGGTCTAATAGTAGATCATCTTTCGTATAACAGTATCTCGCCTTTGGCAGCTCAGTCCAACACCTTTGGTAATATAGTAGTTCACTTTTGGTAACACAGTCCTGTGTCTTTGGTCAAACAATACAACACCTTTGGTCTAGTAAACTATACATCAAAAAATGTCATTCCCAAAAACACAACAGAACCCCAGCAAACATCTCAAACAAAGCGTATTAACCTAGTGTCTCCCATGGTAACCACTAGACTCCAACAAACTATGAAGGCTAAGCAAGTCACCCCAAGGAAGCACAAATCGCCTCCTCGTACGCCTCAACCAAGCCAATCCAACATGACTCCCAAGGTTACTCCAAATATGCCAATGGAAAAATCAACCAACTCTCAAAACATGCCACAATAGGACCAACCAAACAATCTTCAAGAAGGTAATTTCCCTTTGATTGATGTAACTCAATTCACTATCAGCATGCCTCATGATTTTGCTACACCCAGTTATACCATAGGTCAAGTCCCATCTCAAGAAGAGTGACACTTTGAAATAGGTCAATCCTCTCAAGAAGATAGACAAGACCTTGATGAAAGCATACAAGATCCTAGAGCCATGGCCACCTTTGACAAAATCCTTAGCAAGAACCAAGATTATTTCTTTCACTTTCTAGCAGAGCAAGGAGTCAAATTACCCAAAGGTTTTGATCTATCAAATCTTAGCGAACCTGATAACACCCAAGACACTATAACGGCGGTCCAAACCATGTCAACCATGACCACCCCCTACATGAACAAAGCTCACAAGGGAGAACGATTGCACAATATGAGAATCCCCTTTATCAAAATCCAATGGTAGAGAGACCCATATCACCACTCCTGACTCCCATGGAGATCTACAAACACCAACAAGAGACTCTACATCATCAAGCGGAACTAGCAAGACAGGCCGTTCTAACAAAATCAAACATACAAAACACTCCTAAAATACCCACACCAATTGCAAGTGGAACATTAGTTACCCCATCACGAGAAGATTTCCCACCAAATTACAAACTAGGAAACACTTATGTAGCCATGCAACAAGGGTCTCAACAAACACCCCCACCAACATCATCTATCCATCATATCCTTCAAGCACACAATCCCAATCAACCTCCACCATCACAAAACACATCTACTTATGTCCCCCCACCACAACATTCATCGACACTAAACTTTTTCAACACATTTCCTAACCACCTTCAACATTCCCAAAATCAAACTTCCCATAGCTATGTTCCACCACTGTAACCAAACTTAACAAACTTTAGCTTTCCCCCACCAAACTCTTATCAACAACCATCACAAAGCTTACATTCTTACCTATCACCACCCCCATCTCTCCAAAATCAAAACGCCCAATTCCAACCCAATCTTAACCCAACATACAACACATATGACCCCAACCAATCATACGACCCTTATAACACCAATGCCCATAGTTTCCACTACAATCTTCCGTATGGGCAACAACAACCACTTCTGGGACAACAGAAGATGTTTCCAACCCCTCCCACAACTATGGAGCTACAACTTGCAGAGGTTCAACAACAACTATCTGATCTTACATTTGCCCACACCAAGAAGACCTTCTCTTTAGAAGAAGTTTGTCCTTATCCATTTGATTGGTCATTACCCATGATCCCTTTTCTTCACAATTTCACTATTCCCATGTTTGATAAATACAAAGGAAAAGGTGACCCAAAAGACCATCTTAGAGAATTCTATCTTGATTGCTTCAAGGTCTCACATAACAACACATATCTTATGCGTCTCTTTCCTCGCAATCTTGGAGGTCAAGCAATAGAATGGTTCTTGCACCTACCCACGAGTATCAAATCTTTTAATGAGCTTGTGGAGAAATTTACCACCCATTTCTCTTACAACACAGAACATGAGATCTCCATGACCAACCTATGCAACAATAAACAGAAAAATGGGAAAATTTTCATTTCCTTCCTTCAAAGATGGAGACAAATGCCTAGCAAATTCCCATTCAAGATACCTGAAAAGCAGCTTGTTAGCATATTTGTGCAGAACCTTAACCAAGAATTAGGTTTCCATTTACAAATTCTTAGTGCAACAACCTTTGACGAAATTACTTACAAGGGAATCAACATTGAAAAGGCCCTCATTGCTAAGGGCGTGGTCAAAATATTTAAAGATAACAAAGACAATGCTCCCCAACAACAATCAAACGACAAACCAAAATTTTGGAACAAAAATAAAAACATGGTCAATGATGGTGTGGTCGATTCTAAACATGTCCAAACACTGCAAGCACCCCTTCATCTTTCCAAACCAAGTCAACCTCTGCCTCCACAAAACCAACAATAAAGAAAACCATACCAAAACCAACAACATCTATAAAAAGAGTGACCTCCACAAAATTACCCTCCACCGCATCAATTCACTCCCTTAGGAGAGCCCATAGAGTCTCTTCTATAGAAACTTTTACACAATGGACTCGTCACCTTACCAGATGCTCCCCCATATGGTGAACAAGTTTACAAATCCTCATGATACAGAGAAAATGAATATTGTGAATTCCATAGGAGCAAAGGACACATAACCACATCATGCATGAAACTCAAGCACATCATTCAAAACCTCATCGATGGAAACAAAATCACTTTTGAGGATGAACAACCAATCCAACACACCAATAAAGATCTCAACATGTATAAGGAGCCATTCCCTAACCATGGTCAAGGTCAAAATCCCAATAAAGGTAAAGGTGTTAACAAAGCTTCAACTTCCTATGACTCTATTGTGGGTCATTTTGAAGAAAGTCGTGTATCTACCCTCACAATCAAAGGCAAATCTACGGATTGCATTGTTACAAGTCGTTGTGGTCGTGTCACCATTCGTGGTCCTACACCAAGTCTCACAACTCAATCTGACTACAATCTTGTTGAACATCTAGGGAAAACCCTTGCACAAATCTCCATTTTGGACCTTCTACGGTCATCACCTGCATGTAAAGTTGTGCTTGAAAAAGCCCTACAAGAGTCTTCAGTTCCTAACAACATAACAGATTTCCAAGATATAATAGGTACTATTGCCTCACCCTACAATGTGGTCTTCTCTAAAAAGGACCTCCCATCCCACGATCCATGTCACAACGATGTACTTCACATTGAGGTTCTCATCCATAAACGCAAGATCAAATGCATACTTATAGATGTGGTGCTGGTCTCAATATCTGTTCTCTAAAGTTACTCAAACAATTGGGATACCCTGAAGATCAAGTCAACATTGATCAAAGTATTACAATCAAGGGGTATGATGATGCTAAACGTCAGTCTGAAGGTGTTATCCATTTGCCTATACAAGTAGGCCCTGTCATGCTTGAAATTTGGTGCCAAGTCCTTGACATCAAGCTACCTTATAGCATCATCCTAGGACGCCCATGGATCCATGCCATGAAAGCTATTGCCTCAACGTACCATCAGTCTCTCAAGTTCCCATTCAATGGTACGGAGATCACTATCCCAGGTGACTCTAATCCTTTTGAATTATGTCATGTCTTGCAAGGCAGTTATAAAAATTGCAACCAAGTACCCAATAATGACAAAGCCCTTGAATCCCCACTATATATAAACCCTAGAAATCTGACAAAAGCCTCTACAAGTGAACTCAATCCTCATCCTATTCCTGAAATCAAATCTCACATCTGTGATATTCGCTTTGGAGAATATGATATCTCAAAATCTTGTTGTGTAGGGAGGATGCCTTTATCCCCTAAATCCTATAGCCAACCACCCATTTCCAAAGCAACTAAAAAAGTAGTTATTCCTCCCCCGGCATCTCTAACACAATTCCAAGAGGGAAAATTATTAGCTGAGGAAACTATTGAAGACATCTCTTCTTTGCTTTATAAGGAGAAAGAACCAGTCACAATACCAGTCAAGCAATATGGCAATGGCTTAAAGATAGTCAAAAACATAGGCTATAAAGGCAAAGGTGGCCTTGGAAAATAGAATCAAGGAACAATGGAACCCATTATTGTGATGAAGAAACTAGACAAGAAGGGGTTAGGATTTGGTAGAAAGGTACTACGTGCCTTGGACATCGAGGGTATCCTCGACAAGGTGGCAGAAACGTTTCCCACCGATTCGACGTCTAATGAGGATATCATTGATGATTCTTCCCTCCATATGACTGACCTATTTATAGAATCCTTTATTTTCATGCTATCATCCATATCCTTAACATCCACCACCAGCACCCAAATTGTAACACTTGTCTATCCTGACCTTATCGATTGGGACCAACAAGGGGCCTCTATACTAGATGTTTTTCAGAATGACGAAGCTATTGCTAAGTTCATGGGACTCTGAGACAGTATCTCTCTTGGTGATCACAAAGCTAGTTTTTTAATGGAACTAGAGCCAACAACTTATTTTGGTGAGAATGCCAAGTCCTCTAGTCGCAGAAGTAAAAATAAAGAAAGATCTCTAGGTGAAAACCACATTGTGGCACCTCCCAATCACAAAATAGTAAAAACAAAGGATGTATCCAAAGGTGAAAACCCAACTGGGGTACCTGAGGATGGAGGATTTGACCTGCCTCTACCATCTAAGTATCAAGAGAAATCAGTTCTCCTAGTGGAAGATTCTACAGAGATAAACCTTGGCACAGAGAGAAATCCTAGGACCACATTCCTTGTAGCAACATTGTCAAAAATAGAGCACAAAAATCTTAACAACTTTGTCTTACAAAGAACCATCAACTTTGCATGGACCTATGCTGATATGACAGGGTTAGATCCTAAGCTAGTAGTTCACTATCTCATAGTTGATCCAACAGTTAAACCAGTTAAGCAAAAGCTAAGGAAAATGCATCCACAGATAGCTCTCTTGGTGAATGTTGAAATACAAAAATTGCTAGATGCCAAATTCATCAGGCCTATTGAATATTTGGAATGGGTCTCAAACATAGTACCTTTGGCTAAACCCAATGGGGGCATCCGCATGTGTAATGATTTCAGAGATCTTAACAGGGCATGCCCCAAAGATGACTTCCCATTGTCGAACATTGATCTTATAGTAGACTTGACCGTGGGTCATGAAATGTTTTCTCTCATGGATGAATTCTTTAGCTACAATTAGATAATGATAGCAGAAGAAGATCAACATAAAATAACTTTTACTTGTCCTTGGGGTAACTATTATTGGTGCGTCATGCCATTTGGTCTAAAGAATGCAGGGGCAACCTAACAAAGAGCAATGATAGTGATATTCCATGACCTCTTTCATCACATCATGGAGAACTATGTGGATGATATACTAGCAAAATATTCTACGGCAGATCACATACAAGTTATAGGATAGATCTTTAACAAGCTTGAGAAATACCAAGTAAGACTCAATCCAAAGAAGTGTGTCTTTGGGGTAACATCAAGAAAACTATTGGGATACATTGTATCTCGCAAGAGCATTGAAGTAGATCCAACAAAAATCAAAGCTATAGTGGAAATGCCTCCACCAAAAAATCTAAAAGCATTAAGGAGTCTTCAAGGAAGGTTACAATCTATTAGGCATTTCATCTCATAGCTAGCAGATAAATGTCAACCATTTCAACATTTTCTCTGAAAGGATGTCTCATTTCGATGGGACAATAAATGTCAAGCAACATTTGATCAGCTCAAATAATATCTAGCTACACCTCCTATCTTGGTACCACCAGTCACTAATAGACCTTTGAACTTATACATCTCAACTACAACTGCAACCCTAGGGGCTCTTCTAGCACAGCATGATGAGTTAGAAAAAGAGCATGCAATCTATTTAAACCTTGGTGGGATATGAACTCAATTATTCACCTATGGAAAGAGCTTGTTTAGCAGTAGTGTTCGCTTCGCAAAAATTACGGCATTACATGCTAAACCAACATACAATTATCATAGCAAAAATTGATCCATTGAAGTACCTACTAGCAAAAGCAGCTCTTACAGGTAGACTAGCTAATGTTGCAAGTATGGGCCTAACCAATGTTGTCATTGATGTAAACATACTCTTGTTGCATTAATGATAAGGATTGGATGAGCTGTGTGCTGAGGATATTGAGAAAATTAGTCTCAATTAGGAACAACAAAGAACAGTGATGATAGTATAGGATGAGGATCAGAGGATGCAAATTAAAGGGTTTGTAGATATGTGTCTTAAGGTGATCTAGTAGAGATTTCAGAGGTCCACATGAAGACATGAAGAAGTTGTGGTCACTCAAGTAAAACTGGTTCTAGTAGGTGTTCAGAGGTGACAGAGTGTTACAGAAAGGTTCGGTGAGATCCGGAAATGCATTGTCCTATTTTGTAGATTAGAGGGAGTGTTGGGAAAGTCCTTATGATCTATCAACTAGATTGGTTCATGGTTTGAAGGTCCGTAAGCATCTATTTCTTTGTGATAGTAATGACAGACTGTGTTCTTGAGGTTCTGGATGAAGGAGAGATGGGTTTCAGTAAGTAGATGAAGTGTGGATGTTCTTGGTGATTCAGGCAAGCTTGTGGAGGTCTTTGGATTGTGTTTAGTTTGTGTTGATGGTCTGCATTGAAGTTGGAGCTTGCAATTGAAGAAAAACTTTTGGATGATGGTGTTCTTCTTGAGATTGGTTGACTGGATCAGTTACACATCTTGCGGATGTTCTTGTTGATATTTGCCGACTTAGATGATCTTTCCTAAGTTGATGTCTTGTATAAATAAGGGATTACAAAGTCATTTCAAAGTTATTTTTGTAGAGATGAGAATATTGTAGCGAGGAGGAGAGTGAAAGGGAGAGCAGAAGTATTGGGCGTAAATGGAATTGATTCAAGCATAGTGAAGATGCTATTCCCTAGTTCATGTATGTGATACTTATCTCTTTGAGACAGTGTGTCTCTTGTAGGTAGTGAGCCTCTTGTGAGCAGTGTGCTTAGGCAGTGAGCCCTAATTTGCATGTGCCATTTTGTTCTTTCTATTCTTCTAAAAAAGAATACAATTTTGGGTTAATCACCCTATGGTTTTTCCCTTAACCAAGTTTTCCACGTCCAAATCTTGGTGCCTTATGTGTTGACGTGTTTCTGCTTTTGATTTGAATGCATTATGTTTTATGAGTGATATACTACTAATCACTAAGATGATTTAAGTGTGTAATTGGAGAAAGCTTTGCACAACTGATTCACCCCCCCTTCTCAATTGTGTGCCCTAAGTCTAACAATTGGTATCAGAGCAAGGTTCCTCTAAAAAGAGCTTAACTGCTTAAGGAGATCTAGGATGTCGTCTTACAAGAAGGATAGTCCAAAGTTTGATGGAACCAATTTTAATCTCTGGAAAGGTCACATGAAATGTCACTTGAGATGTATGGGAATGGCGTACTAGACCATGGCTACAACACAGTATGTACCTCCAAAGGGTGGTCCAAAAACCCAAAGTGAAATCACAGATGTTGAAAACAATCTGCAGACTATAGAGGCTCTTCTAAGTGCATTATCTGATTCAAAGCTCTCAAATGTTATTGACCTACCAACTGCTTTTGAGATTTGGCAAAAACTGGAACTTCTGCATGAAGGAGACAAGTATGTCAAAAGTGCAAGGTTACAAAGTCTGAAAGGAAAATTTGAAAATTTGAAGATGAGAGAAGATGAAAACATCACTACTTTTATGCCAAGAGTAAATGACCTTGTTTGTGGGATTAGAAATGCTAGTGGAGTCTTGGATGAAGATGAGATTGTTGGCAAAATTCTTAGATCCCTTCCTGCTTCTTACAAAATCAAGGCTGCTGCCATTGAAGAATTTAGAGCCCATACAACTGTCATAAGAGATCAATTGGTTGGAAAATTGGCTGCATTTGAAATGATAGAGTTTGGAGATGACCCTCCCAAGACTGAATCTGCATTCAAAGCCAGTGCTTCTGTTAAAGGTAAACAAAGGTTTGATTCGGGAGAGAATTCATCAAGGAAGCTGTCATGGTATGAAAAAGCAAGAAAAGATCTAGAAGAAGTAGAAACTACTCAACTTGAAGCCTTTATTACAAAAAGGCTACCAAGAGGATCTGGTAAGTATGAAGGAAAATTACCTTTTAAGTGTTTTAACTGCAATAAGATTGGTCATTTTGCCTCAAGGTGTCCGAAGAGGTTTTCAAGGCAAAATCCCATCAAGCCAAGGTTTCAAAAGAACTATTACTATGTACATGAAGATGATGAATCAAAGATAGAAAATAATTCCAGAAATGAATGGGTGTTCATTGCCATCAAGGAAGAAGATCTAATGTCCTCTATGTCTATCAATCATAAGACTGTGGAAAGAGCTCTGGCTGCCCAAGTTGAGATGATTGGGTCATTGACAGTGGATGCTCTCACCATATGACAAGTGACAAAAATAAGTTCATAGATTTGGAGAGGTATGAAGGAGGAGTGGTAAAGTTTGGTGATAATTCTGCTGGTAGAATCAGAGGAAGAGGAACTATTTCTTTTGATGAAAGGAACAAAACTGGTAATGTACTGTATGTTGAAGGTTTGAAGCACAATCTTCTCAGTGTTGGACAGCTGGTGGATAAAGGCTATGATCTCTGATTCAAGAATGGAAAATACAAAATCTTTGAAAGTTTCAGAACAGAGATTGCATCTGGTACTCAAACTAAAGGTAATATCTTCCACTTGGTTGGTACTGGTAAAAGTTTCTTATTTGTTCAAGGTGATCAGAGTTGGTTATGGCATAGAAGGATGTGTCATGTGAATTTTGATAATATCATTAAGATAAGCAATACTCAGGCTGTAAGAGATCTTCCAAAATGGGTGAAACCTACTAACAACTTGCGCAAGGAATGTCAGTTGGGTAAGCTGAGCAGAGTCACATTCAAAAGTAAGGAACTCTCTTCTACCGGATTATTGGACTTGGTTCATACTGATCTTTGTGGTCCAACAAGAATCAAGAGTATTCAAGGTGATAGATACTTCATGTTACTAATTGATGACTATTCCTGGATGATGTGGGTAACCTTTCTAAAAGAGAAATCAGAAGCTCTTAAAAAATTCAAAATATTCAAGGCTATGGTAGAGAATGAAACTGGATTAAAATTGAAGTGTTTGAGGTCTGATAGAGGTGGAGAATTCACATCTGGTGGGTTCATAGAGTTCTTTGAGAAACATGGAATTAAGAGATAGTTGTCTGCTCCTAGGACTCCATAGCAGAATGGAGTAGTGGAGAGAAAGAACTGGACCATCCAGGAAGCATCTAGGACCATGATGATGGAAGCAAATGTTCCTTAGATCTATTGGAGGAAAGCTATCAGTATTGCAGTCTATACTCTCAATCGAGTTCAAATCAGAAGTAATACCGGTAAGACTCCTTATGAACTTTGGTTTGGCATTACTCCTACTGTAAGATATTTCAAAGTCTTTAGTAGCAAATGCTACATCAAAAGAGATGAAGATCTAGGCAAGTTTGATGCTAGAAGTGATGAAGGAATATTCTTGGGCTACTCTACTCAAAGCAAAGCATACCGGTGTTATAACAAGAGATTGAGAAAGATGATAGAAAGAACAAATGTGAAGGTTGATGAGGGAATTGAGAAACCCTCGAGGTTTTATGAGTATGATGAAGATGATCAGAATGGTGTTCTATTTCAAGGAGCCCAAGTCTCTTCTGAGAGTCAGATTCAAACTGATCTGGTAAACTAGGAAGAAGAGATGAGTTTCAATGAGTCTGATCAAGAATTAGAAGTGCAAGAAATTCCCAAAGTTCCCAAGTATGTAAGACTGAGCCACTCTGAAGATTAGATCATAGGTGATAAAAGAAAAGGAGTACAAATAAGAAGGAAAATTGCTCAAGATTCAGAAGAGTATTGTCTGATTTCAAAGATTGAACCTAAGACAATGAATGAAGCTTGCAATGATGAAAACTGGACTAAGGCAATGGAGGAAGAGCTAGTGCAAATTGAGAAAAATCACACTTGGGATCTTGTTCCCAGACCTAGAAACAAGAATGTGACTGGAACAAAATGGATTTTCTAGAACAAACTGAATGAAGTTGGTGAAGTAATCAGAAATAAAGCTAGATTGGTCTGCAAGGGTTATTCTCAAATAGAAGGAGTTGATTTTGAAGAAACTTTTGCTTTGGTGGCAAGAATTGAAGCATTTAGACTATTTCTTTCTTTTTCTTCTTTCAAGGATTTCAAGGTATATCAGATGGATGTCAAATCTGCCTTCCTAAATGGTGACTTGGAAGAAGAAGTGTAGATTGAACAACCGGATGGTTTTCAATTGTCTGATCATGGTGATATGGTCTGCAAGTTGAACATGACACTGTATGGATTGAAGCAAGCCCCAAGAGCCTGGTATGAAGGATTGGACAAGCATCTTTTGAAGATTGGTTTCAACAAAAGTACTGCTGACAGTAACTTATATTTCAAAATTGATCATGAAAACATCTTGATTGTTGAAGTGTTTCTTGATGATATCATCTTTGGAGGAAGAGATAGTATGTGTAAAACTTTTGCAAATCAAATGAAAAGTGAGTTTGACATGTCTATGCTTGGTGAAATAAATTTCTTCTTGGGTCTGTAAATCACTCAAACAAAGAAAGGAATCTTCATTTCTCAGACCAAATATGTGAAAGAATTGTTGAAAAAATTTGGGATGGAAGATTCAAATCTAATGAATACTCTCATGGCAACCGGATGTAAGTTGAGCAAAGATGATGACTCTCCTAAGGCAGATCAGACAAAGTATAGGTCAATGATTGGAGGATTGTTGTATCTCACTCAAACTAGACCAAACATTATTCAAGTTTTTGGTCTTGTTGCTAGATTCTAATATGATCCTAGAGAATCTCATGTCATGGCGATCAAGAGGATTTTTAGATATCTAAAAGGGACAGTTGAGTATGGTCTGTGGTATCCTAGAGATCATGATTTCTCTCTTCATGCATATACAGATGCTGATTGGGTAGGAGATGTGGATGACAGGAAGAGTACCAGTGGTGGAGCATTCTTTTTGGGGAAGAGATTGGTTTCTTGGCTAAGCAAGAAACAAGAGGTAATATCTCTGTCTACAACTGAAGCAGAATATATTGTAGCAGCAGGTAGTTGCACTCAAGTTTTGTGGATGAAGCAGATGTTAAGAGATATTAAAGTGGAGTATGAGGAGCCTATCACAATTTTCTGTGATAATTCAAGTGCAATAAACATATCTAAGAATCTGGTGTTACATTCAAAGACTAAACATATATCCATCAAGTTTCACTTTTTGAGAGAGCAAGTGAACAAGAATGAAGTCAAATTGGAGTTTGTGCCTTCCAAGGATCAGATTGTAGACATCTTTACTAAACCTCTACCTAAGGACTCCTTTGAGTATCTCAGGGAGAAGTTAGGGGTTATTTCCCCTCCAGTGATGAAATAAGGTGCACTAAGGTGCATCAGTCCGGTGGATATCACAATCATACCTTGTGATCCGGATTGATGATGGGGAGCTACTACTTAGGGGGAGCAGCAGGTATGATTTTGAAGTGGTGGAATTGCAAGTATGTGCCCTTTGCCATTGATGTCAAAGGGGGAGAGAAGACATGTGAAAAAAAAGTGGTTACTGATCAAAGGGGGAACAGTAAAGGGAGAGAAGACATGTGAATGGTTGTTGCTGATAGAGGGAGTTGTGACAGTAAGGAGAAGATCTTGTCTTGATGGTTAAAACAATTTTTCACATCATATGTTGCCATCAATGACAAAAGGGGAGATTGTTGCAAGTATGGGCCTAACCAGTGTTGTCATTGATGTCAACATACTCATGTTGCATTAATGATAAAGATTGGATGAGCTATGTGCTGAGGATATTGAGAAAATTAGTCTCAATCAGGAACATCGAAGAACAGTGATGACAGTAAGGTAAAAGTCAAAGATAGGATGAGGATCAGAGGATGTGGATTAAAGGGTTTGTAGATATGTGTCTTAAGGTGATCCAGTAAAGATTTCAGAGGTCCACATGAAGACATGAAGAAGTTGTGGTCGCTCAAGTAAAACCGGTTCCGGTAGGTGTTCAGAGGTGACAGAGTGTTACAGAAAGGTCTGGTGAGATCTAGAAATGTATTGTCCTATTCTGTGGATTTGAGGGAGTGTTGGGAAAGTCCTTATGATGTGTCAACTAGATTGGTTCATGGTTTGAAGGTCCGCAAGAATCTATTTCTTTGTGATAGTAATGACAGACTATGTTCTTGAGGTTCCAGATGGAGGAGAGATGGGTTTCAGTAAGTAGATGAAGTGTGGATGTTCTTGGTGATTTAGGAAAGCTTGTGGAGGTCTTTGGATTGTGTTCAGTTTGTGTTGATGGTCCGCATTGAAGTCAGAGCTCGCAATAGAAGAATAACTTCTGGATGATGGTTTTCTTCTTGAGATTGGCCGACCGGATCGGTTACACATCTTGCGAATGTTCTTGTTGATGTTTGCCGACTTAGATGATCTTTCCTAAGTTGATGTCTTGTATAAATAAGGGATTGCAAAGTCATTTCAATGTTGTTCTTGTGGAGATGAGAATATTGTAGCGAGGAGGAGAGCGAAAGGTAGAGTAGAAGTATTGGGTGTAAATGGAACTGATTCAAGCATATTGAAGATGTTATTCCCCAGTTCATGTATGTGATACTTATCTCTTTGTAGAGAGCGTGTCTCTTGTAGGCAGTGAGCCTCTTGTGAGCAGTGTGCTTGGGAAGTGAGCCCTAATTGGCATGTGCCATTTTGTTTTTTCTATTCTTCTAATAGAGAATACAATCTTGGGTTAATCACCTCATGGTTTTTCCCTTAACTGGGTTTTCCATGTCAAAATCTTGGTGTCTAATGTGTTGACGTGTTTCTGCTTTTGATTTGAATGCATTATGTTTTATGATTGATATACTGCTAATCTCTAAGAGGATTTAAGTGTGTAATTAGAGAAAGTTTTGTACAACTGATTCACCCCCCCTCTCAGTTGTGTGCCCTAAGTCTAACAGCTAAATGGTTCATGATCCTTAGTGAGTTTGACATTGAGTATGTGGATCATAAGGTAATCAAGGGACAAGCCCTAGCAGATTAACTAACAACAACACCTATGATAGATGTACATCCTATGGTATTTGACTTTTTGGATGAGAATCTCTTCACTCTTTCTACCTTAGTAATGTGGAGGTTGTACTTTGATGGTTCCTACACATAGCATGGATTAGGGGGGCCGGCATCTTATTCATCACACCTTAAAATGACTATATCCCCAAGTCATATTAGCTTGCATTTCCTTGCACCAATAACATAGCCGAGTATGAAGCACTCCTCATAGGTCTTAACACAATAGTTCAATGGGACATCACAAAACTATAGGTATATGGAGATTCACAACTAGTCTTTCGACAAGTCATAGATGAGTACCAAACGAAAGATGAAAAGTTGGTCCCCTACAAGCAACTAGTGGATGCCTACAAACCATACTTTTCTAGCATCACTTTTGAGCAAATTCCAAGAGAGCATAACAAGGCTGCAGACTCTATGGCTTCTGTGGGGTCATTTATAGACATGCCTATAAACACACAGAAATGTGAGTTCTTGATTGAGCAATTGTTGATACCAGCCGTCAATGTTCCAATTACTGAAATCATTTGCGAACTTGTTGGTCCCAATTGCCCATGGTACGAAGATATCTATGACTACCTTAAAAATGGTACCTTTCCCATTGACCTATCTGCTACTCAACGCAAAACCTTTATCCGTCAATCTTCCTATTACACTATTCTGGGTGATACACTTTATCGCCGGAGTCTCGATGGTATCCTCTTATGATGTCTTAACGCAGAAGAAGTTGAAGCTACCTTATGACACATACACAAAGGTGTCTGTGGTGCACATTCTATCTATCCTAATCTTGCTAAGAAGATACTCCACATAGGGTATTACTGACCTACAATAGAGCAAGATGCTTTACAATTTGCTAAGAAGTGTCTACAATGCCAGCAACATGGAGATTTGATTCACGCACCATCTCTTGAACTACAACTTGTGACTACTCCATGGCCTTTTTCACAATGGGGTCTCAACCTCATAGGATAAATCCACCCATCCTCATCCAATGGCCACTAAGTGCTTCACGAAGTGGGTCGAAGCCATTCCCATGACCTATATCACCAGTAAGCAAATAGCCAAGTTTATCCTTAACTACCTGATTTGCTGGTATGGTATTCCCCAAGCCATTGTCACTGATAATGGGAGGCCATTCAAGAATCAAGATGTCCATGCCTTATGCACACAATACAATATCCAACATCAATTTTCAACTCCATACTATCTGCAAAGTAATGGCCAAGTCGAGGCTTCCAACAAAACCGTTCTCAAAATCTTCAAGAAAATAGTCAATGAAGCTAGTCGTGATTGGCACTTACAACTCAATCCTACCCTATGGGCCTACCGCACTAGTATCAGAACACCAATTGGTGCCACACCCTATGCCTTGGTCTATGGATCTAAAGCCATCCTACCTATAGAGGTCAAGATCCCATCCCTCAGAGTATCCATATAGAACCTAATTGATGGAGAGGAGTATCGCACTTCTAGATTAGCTAAGCTAGAATTACTAAATGAGAGGTGCCTTGCCCTACTTAATCATCTCCATGTCTATCAAAACTGCCTTCGACGTAATTACAACAAAAAGATCAAAGAAAGATGGTTTCAACTTGGTGATCTTGTCTTAAAAGAAAATCAGAGAAATCAAGCAGATCGAGAAAAGAAGGGCAAGTTCAAGCCTAATTGGTTAGGACCCTTTATTGTCATAACATCATATGGATCAGGAGCTTATACTTTAGCTACACCTAATGGCATTCCTCTAGATGAGCCACATAACAATGTTCATCTCAGGAAGTTTTATGCCTAATCCTCAAAGTGTCCAAAAAAAAAAATTCCATCCCCTGGTGAAAACTTGGCAAACAGGTGCCTTGGATAAGTACCATAGTGAAAACCTGGCAAATAGGCACTATGTGTGGAGTTAATATCCATCATCTATCGATTCCTATTCTTTCCATGTCCCTTTCACAACAAACTTCATCCATCCATCCATAATAAACCATTGACCTTGTTTGCATTTCCATCTCCCTATCTAGAATAGCTTGGAAATTTGTCAATATCCCACGTCTTGATCTATGTCAATAGTTATCACTGTCTTATCCTAGGTGAAAGCTTTGTATGTCTTCTCCATTGGTCACCCATGCAAATACCTCTACTAGAATGGGGGCAACTCTTTCCTTAACCTAGGTCTAAGAATGGATCCTTGTTCGTGGTTCACAAACACTTCAATCATTCTCCTTTCAACAAATAACACCCTTTAACGGACACATCGTTCCTACAATAATCTTGTTATCTTCCCAACACTTTTCCTACATCATCACACCAACCAAAACTACATATCATCTCATCTCAATCTTAAGGTACCTTGATCCCATGGATATGGGTATGTAGGCAATCTGGCATATGAAGGAAGTATCCAGTACTTAGGTACATAAGATCTCATCATTTCACCTACCCAATCTCAATCACCTTGACCCACTCATCACTCTACCCAGAACTACATATTATCATTTTCATCTTTCCTCGTAATGTGCCTTGATCCCATGGATACAGGGTATGTAGGCAGTCTGGAATACGAAGGATGTCTCCAGTACTCAGGCACATACGATTCATCATTCTTCACCCATCTCAATCCATTGACATGTCATCTTTCTAGTCTTCCATTTATCAAAATCCATTCACCTTGACTTGACTAACTCAAGTAGTAAAACAATAAACAAATGCATCCTTTCAAAGCAAAAGTCCTTAACAAACCTGAAGTAAAGAAACTTACTTACAAATCCATATATTGTTCTACTTATCGATTGTCAACATCAGCTAAATCAATCTCAAACTATGCAATAGATCAACAAACTTGTCTTATATAGGGTGTTCCATGATCGAGACCAACACATGCGTCTTATACAACATGTGGCATTTCCTGAAACTAGACATTATCTTTTTCAACAGATAACACCCTTTAACGGACACATAGCTCCTACGATAAGACTGTTATCTTTCCTATCCAATCTATCCTGAGCAACCTCTTTGACAAGAGAATATGTTGACTATATGTTTACTTTGTAAGTTAGTCATTTTGCTTTATGGTTTATCATTTGTTCCTTCTTCCATTACCTATTCAAGGCTACCTTGATTTATCTATAATCTTGGTATGTTGCGATGCAGTATGGATTGGGGGTAGTCATTACTTTTGTATGTTGTGTTTGAGGAATGATCTTTAGCATCTTTCTTAGCAGTATATTTATCTTGTGTGTGTTATGACCTAGCATCTTACATATTAATATTCTTCTTGCATTTACATGTATTGAAGTTTATTTTATGTTCAAGACTATGGCTGATTCACATGTTCCACGAGGTCATATTATGTCTAAGGGATCTAATTTCAAACTGCTTTCTTGCAGAGTCAACATCCACGCACTCGAATATCACAGCCCCTTGGTCTTTTATACCTTGATGGCAAACTATCCATGTGCTATATCAAAAATAAGGATTGCTCTTTATCAACATTTATGAAACCAATGCAACAAGCTCATTCATTTACCCATCCATTTATCCATGGCCTTATATAGTTTTCAAGCAAAGATTGATCAATAGTCTTTCTATCATATTCTCTTCTATCTCCACTTTCTTCTATCCAACCTCGCCTATCTCCAACGCTATCTTCTAGTCGAGCGTCAACCTAGTTCTTCTATCACTTCCCTGTCTTTCCTCTCAAGGGGGCATCCTACACCAGCTACATAGGGGAAGCTAGCCACATTGGGGCATCAAACTTGTATCATGTCTTCAACAATCGATTTCTTTGAGGCAACGTTGTAAACTGCATTGCATCAAAGAGGTGCAAAATGTAGAAACCCTAAAATGACCAAGTCGTCACATCACTTGCATTTCATCAATTCTTCCAAATCACCTGCATTTCAAACGTTAATTAAATAATCTAATTATTTAATTAATTTCACCAAATTCTTCCAAAACTCCAAAATTCAACATTAATTGAATAAATTGTATTTATTTAATTAATTTCAGCAAAATCAACCTTATTCTTCCAAAATTAAATAATTTTAATTATTTAATTAAATCATTATCCTCTTTCAAATTTCAAGTCCACATTAATTAAATAAATCCAATTATTTAATTAATTTATCATCAAATCCTCTTATCTATATTTAAATAATTTACATTATTTAATTAAATCAAATTGTTCTTCCAAATTTAAATAAATCATGCAAATTTATTTAAATTATCTCAATCCTCTAAAAATAAATAAAATTAAGTATTTTATTTATACTCTTCTATGTCCTCTAATCTTGCACAAACAATTAAATAAATTTATTTATTTAATTTGCTTTTTCCTCTAAAAATAAATCTTCTAAAAATCAAATATAATCACATATTTTATTTATCCTTTATTATGCAAAATAAATTAAATCAATTTATTTGTTTAATTTATTTAAATCTTCATATCTTATCTATTCTTCAAAATCATGCGCAATCAATTAAATAAATTTATTTATTTAATTTCAATTATCTTTTCAATTCCTCTAAAAATATCATGTTAACTCATGTGCACAATGAGTCTTATTTTTAGAACTCTAAAAAAGACAAATCTCAAGTTAAGTTAATTGGCTTTAATTTATCTTATTTTCATCAACTCATGAATTAGAAGAAAAAGCATTCTAATTTATGATATCAAATCCTATTTTTGGAGCAACTGAAGGATGGCGATTCACGGAGCTTTGGTGCGAGCTAGGGCCCGCGTGCCCTAGCGTGCTCCGTCTGGCCTTCTACACGGGGTGGTGGCTTTTTGGTGCTTGCGGGGGGGGGGGGGGGGGGGGGGTTTGCTGTGTTCGCAGGGGTCTGGTGGGGATTGGACAGGGGTTTGATCCCCCAGTTCTACGGCTGGGCATTTTTTCTGGCCGTTTTATGGTGCGAGGGTCTCTTGGCAAGGGGTGCGCGGCGGTTGGGGCATTTGGGCCGTCTGCCTTGTCTCTTTCCCTCTTTTGTTTGGTGCTTGGGCTCATTTAGCCATGGAGAATCAGGGTCTTGTTTCTTCCCTAGATTTGGAGATGGTAGATCCATCCTCTTCGATGCATGCCAGTATCAAGGATCAGACCAAGCTTCCTCTTTCTAGAGAGGGTACCTCCTCGGCAAAAGGGTCGTTGCGAATTAAAAAAGTAAACGGATGTTTGGAGAGATTGAAAGATAGGCTGGTTTTGGTTATTCAACCTAAGCAGGTTTCAGAGGATGTTGATTACTGGTGCAAGCATGCTCTTATTTGCAAATTTTTGGGCCTTCGTCTTTCTCTTCCTATGTTGGAATCCTAGGCACATAGGGTTTGGAACCTTGAAGGAGATATGGAGATTCTTCTAGCGGCTAATAACTATTTCCTAGTTATTTTTTCAAGCATGTCGGATAGGAATAGGGATTTTGAAGGTGGTCCTTACTTCTTCAACCAGGTTGGGCTCTTCATCAAGCCTTGGCATATGGGCTTCAACTCTGCGGAAGAGATCCCTTCGCAGGTGCTTGTGTGGGTTCATTTGCCAAGGCTTCCATTGGAATTTTGGAGGGAAGATATCCTCCACTCAATCTCTTTGCTTCTTGGGAAGCCTGTGCGATCGGCCTCACAGACTCAAGATCGTAAGGTAATTTCTTTTGCTCGCATTTGTGTCAAAGTTAATTTGAATAATCCATTACCAGACTCTATGGAAATTTGCATGGGCTCTTCCTCCTAGATCCAACAGCTAGATTACGAAACCCTTCCATTCAGATGCAGAATTTGTCATGAATATGGTCATCTACACCGCAGATGTCCCAGAATGAATTCTTCCCCCTTGTCTGCTTCTAGACCTCCTAGGATGGACAAGGGGAAAGCTCCATTGTCTAATGGGCCTATTGATAAGGACGGATTTATCCTGGTTAACTCCCGTAATAAAGGCAAAGGCAAGAAGAGATCCTAGATGGATAGACAAAATGATGGCACATTTAATAGGTTTGAGGTTCTTGATAGCGTAGTACAAGAAGATGGTATTCCCGTTGAGCTTTCTTCTAGGGTCAAGGGTCAGGTAGAGATTCAGGAGGTGGATGCAAAGGAGGAGCCAATTTTATCGTCAGGGGTTCACTAGGTTTGTCAGCTGGCTTTGGACTTGCCTGCTCAAGTTCAGATTATTGGTGGTCTCCAGGAGTCACAAACTCCGGTGGGTACTGCTGGTTCAGCTCCTTGTCCCCAGGTTACGAAGGGATCTGCGGATCCTGTGAAGGGTGCGAAGGCTCCTCCTGCCTTAGGCTTGCATCAAAAATCTTTTAAAAAGGGGCCTCTAGATAAACAGTCAAGGAGTGGAAAGAAGACTGATCAAGAGAAGGTTAAGATTATGGGTGATACTTTGGTTGAGTCTGGGTCTGTGAAACCCATTTATTCCCACTTTTCCAACCCCCCTAAATGATGTGTTATCATGGAATGTAAGGGGGTTGAACAGCATTCCCAGACAAAAGGCTGTTCGTAGATTAATCGAGTCTCAGGCTCTGGATGTGGTTTTTATTCAGGAAACCAAGCTTACAGTGGATGGTTTGAATAACTGTGCTCCGCGTATCTAGCCCCAAGGCTACTGGCAGGGGGTGGGGGTGTTGGGCAGTTCTAGGGGGGTGGCTTGCTTCTGGAACCCGAGGAAAGTCTCCCCCTTATGGTGGTTTTCTAGTCAGGCTTCCATCTCTATGGTTGCCTCCAATTTTGAAACTGGCAAAAGATGTCTTTTATCCAATATTTATGCTCCTACTAATCTTCCAGGTAAGACACATCTTTGGGATCATATCAATTTTGTCCGCTCTTTGGACCCATTTCTTCCATGGATTTTGGCTGGTGACTTTAATGCTATTATTAGTATGGATGAAAAACGAGGAGGGTTACACAGGCTGGATCCTTCTTCTCTCTTGCTCAGAAATAATATTGGTTTCCTTAACCTTGTTGACATGAAGCCAGGCAATGGAGTTTTTACTTGGAATAATAGGAGGTGTGGTGATGAGGCTATCTCAGAATGGCTCGATAGATTTCTGGTTTCCTGTTATTGGATGAGCAGCAGGTGGACTACCAGTTCTGAAATCCTGGATTGGCGGGGATCCGATCACTGGCCTATCAAACTCTATGTCTCCTCTTATGGGGTCACCAAAAACCCTTCTTTCAAATTTTAATTGATGTGGTTACAGGATCAATCTCTTCGGGATCTTGTGCTAGATTGGTGGTACGAAGGGCTTCCTGCCCATGGGAGGGCCATGTACACTTTTAGTAAATGGCTTCAACATGTGAAGTATAGGCTTAAGAGGTGGAATAAACAATGTTTTGGGAACCTGCATGCCCAAAAGCTCGCAGCTCAGTCCAAGCTAGATAGTGTCACTCGTCAGATTTGGGACCATGGGCTGTCCTCTGACCTTTCGAATGCTGAGTCCTTGGCCCTTAAGGGCTTAGAAGAGTGGGAACTTCAGGAGGAGATTTTTTGGAAGCAAAAATCTCGTATTGATTGGCTTCAGGAGGGTGACAGGAACACGACTTTTTTTCATAACTCGGTTAAGGCCCGTCGGTAGGGGAATTCTATTTCCACTCTTGTCATGAGTGATGGGAATCAACTCTCGTCTCGAGGTGAAATTTCCAGGGAAGCTGTCAACTATTTTTCCAATCTTTTTACTAGGGAGGATATTGCTCCTAGATCTGAGGAGAGGGCTATCTTAGATTGTATTCCTTGTTTGGTCTCGGATGAGATGAATGAGGCTCTCTTGGGTCCAATCTTGTTACCTGAATTGGAGAAAGTTGTGTTTAGTATGAAAAAAGGCAAAGCTCCTAGCCCAGATGGGTTTCCAATTGAGTTCTTCCAGGAATTTTGGGAAATAATAAAGTCTGATCTCCTTGAGGTGGTTCAGGAATCTCTTAGGAACAAACAAATGCTTAAGTCTTTGAATCTACTTTTCTGGCTCTCATACCTAAGAAGGAGGGGGCTAATCGGATGGATCTTTTCAGGCCTATTGCTTTATGCAATGTTGTCTACAAGATCATCACCAAGCTGATTGCTGAGAGAATCAAATTCCTCCTTGGTGCTTTGATTTCTGCTGAGCAGGGAGGTTTTGTGGAAGGGAGACAAATCTTGGATGGTGTTGTGATTGCTATGGAGGTTATTCACTCTATGGTTTCCTCCAAGGAGAAGGCGATGTTCATTAATCTTGACATGGCTAAAGCTTATGATCGAGTGAGCTGGGAGTTCCTCCAGAATATCCTCTTGGCCTTTGGCTTTAACGAGGAATGGGTGAGCTGGGTTCTCAGTTGTGTGACCTCGTCCTCCTTCTCTGTTCTCATTAATGGGGATTCTTCAGATTGGTTCAGTGCTTCTCAGGGACTTCAGCAAGGGGACCCTCTGTTCCCGTATCTTTTCATTATCATGGCGGAGGGTCTTGGTAGATTTATTAAATCTCAGGTGCGGCTGGGTCTTATTCACAACTAGAGCTGGTACAATGATCTCCCTCCCTGTTCTCACCTTCAATTTGTGGATGATACTAGATTGATGGGCGTGGCTAGAATTAGTGAGGCTGTGAATTTTAGGAGAACTTTAGACATCTACTTGAAAGCTTCTAGTCAGAGTATTAATGATGATAAATCTTCCATTTATTTCTTTAATACTCCTCGTCTCATTTAGAACAGGATTGCCAGGATTCTTAGATTCCAAATTGGCTCTCTTCCCCTGGTGCATCTAGGGATTCCTTTGGCCCTGGGACCTCAGCGTTGAGATTTTTGGCAAGGGATTTTGGATAAGTTCTGGAGTAAGGTTAGTCATTGGACTTACAGATGGCTCTCTTCTGCTGGTAGAGTGATTCTCCTAAAAGATGTGGTGCAGTCTCTCCCTATTTATAGGTGTTGCGTGCAGATTCCTCCTACCTCCTTTGTGAGGGATTTTGATGCTCTTTCCCGACAATTCCTTTGGTCGGGTAACCTTCTTTCCTCGAAGTGGAGCTTAGTCAAGTGGGAGTCTATCTGTAGGCCGAAGCATGCTGGGGGCCTTGGCCTTAGGTCTGTGGCTCTTGTGGTTACGGCTTTGGCGGCTAAGCTATACTGGAGATGGTGCAACAACCAGGATCAGGATTGGGCCAAGATTCTTGCTTGCAAGTATGTTCCTGGTGTTGAGAGCCAGGATGTGCCACGGATTGCTTTGTTGGGCAAAGGTTCTTGCATTTGGGATACTCTTAAGAAGGGAGCTCAGCTTGTTCAGAATGGTCTCTTCTGGATCTGTAATAATGGCTCTGAGGCTCTCTTTTGGCTGGACTCTTGGGATGGCCACCCTCCCATTCTTTCTAGTTTCCCTTAGTTTCTGCCTCTTTGCCAGATGTTCTCTGACGCTGGTTGGATTAAGGTGGAGCATTATAAAATAGTTAAGCATGTTGGTCAACTGGAGGTGTATTGTTGGAAGGATCCACAGGAGTGGCCTGTGGGTGGTTCTAATGAGGATCGTGCTGCTTTGGGTAAGGTCTTGGAGGGCAGGCTTTGCAGCTCTCTGAATGAGCGGGACAAGTTGGCTTGGAGTCCTAGCCCAAAAGGTAATTATACTGTTGCTCATGGTTATGCTGTGCTTGATAGAAATTTACATGGTCCCGCTAAGGTGCCCTGGTGGAGGAAGGTTTGGAACAACTTTTCTTGGCCCAAGTGTAACTTCTTTTTATGGTTGGTTGCCCAGAGGAAATGTCTCACTTGGGAGAATCTTCATAAACGGGGGTTTCAGGGACCCTCCATTTGTTTTCTTTGTTTCTGCAGTGAAGAATGTTCTTCCCACTTGTTCTTTCACTGCCCCTTTGCTTGTGAGATTTGGCACCGTTGGTGGGAGGCATGGCATCATGGGTGCATTCATGCTTCCTCTCTTATTGAGTTTTGGGAGAGCCTGGGAAGGCCCTCTACGAAGACACCTTTTCTCCAGGTGGCCTGGATCCTGTGGCCTATTTTCATTCTTTGGAACCTCTGGCTGGAAAGGAATCGTAGAGTTTTTTGTGATTCCAGATTAGATAGTGGCCAACTATGGACGAAGATTATCAGTAGGCTTTAGGAGACTATTACTGCTAAATGTGATATGTCTGAAAGTATTGATCCCGGGGATGTTGCGGTTGTGCGAGATCTAGGCCTGGGTGTTAATAGTAGGGGTTGCACTACTGGTATTAGGCCCCGTCATGTCAAGAAATGGGTCTATCATGATGGGAAGTGGGCACCTCCTCCAGATGGGGTCCTAAAAATTAATACTGATGGATCTTCTCGTGGGAATCTTGGGCATGCTGGTATTGAGGGTATTGGTATAAGTAAAGATGGTGATGTTGTTTTTTGCTTCTCTGTCTACAAAGGGCACTACTCTAATAACCTGATGGAGGCCCTTGCTATTAAGATTGCTATTGAGCGGGGCTGCTCTCTTGGCTGGAGGAGGATTATCTGTGAGTCTGACTCTCAGATTGTTGTCGATATGTTGAACAACCAGAGATTAGATGGTGTTAGTTGGCATTTAGCTTCGATGGTCAGACAGATTTTAAGTGTATGTAGTTCCTTGGCCTCTGTCTCCTTCTGCCACATCCCTAGAGAGTGGAATAGGGTGGCTGACTGCCTGGCGAAGTGGGCCTCAGAGAAAGGGGATGGTTGGGATATCAGCGGTAGGGATGAGTTACCTTCTGATTATCTGGGGATTTTGGAGAGAGTGTTATTGGAAGACAGGACTATGTAGTGTTGTTGTTTGGTTTGTTGGTTGTTCTCCTTTCTGTTGAGCCCGTGGCTCTTGCCTTGTATCTCGTTTTGGATTGAATAAAATTTTTCCCCTTTAAAAAAAAAATCCTATCTTTATCAAAAAGGAAATTATCTTAATAAAAATACCTTTTTGGAGTGACACATGTCGTGTGCACATTCATCATGAGTTATTGGATTTATCTCAACCATTCATTCTGTGGATTTATTTCATCTATTGATCGATCATGTTTGAAATCTATATAAACTCCCCTCATCTCCTTCACAAATCCTCTTCGATCACTTATTCTTAAGCATCCTTTTACAGCGCATTGAGCATTCATCGCATTGTTGAGCACCTTACAATCTTTTGACATTGATCTTTTGAGCACAAATACCCCTACATCTGCTTGTTGCAAACATGGTTTCGCAATGTTATTGAGCAATCTACATATCTACAAAGAGAACAATACAATCTAGGTGAAGTCTTTCTTGTTTTATTTGATTTATTCATTGATATTGGCTTTTTTCTTAGATCGATCTCTTTATGTTATGGGTTATTGAGTTGTTATTATCATTGTTGTGATTTTATCTTTCAACCTCTCGATTTTCCTCATACACAATATACATACACGAGACCAAAGAGCTAAAAGACTACCACTATCGTATTAGGTTGTGAGAAACTATGTCTCTAAGGTCTTTAGCACAAGGAACACTGACTATGCAGATGAGGATCTCTGCCCATATACTGAGGATAACACATAGAAGAATAACATCTTAAGATCAATCCCAACAATGATAGAGTCAATCAACATGGAAGGAGACTGTCATAGCAGTCTTAGAGTAAGAAAATGAAGTAGGGTAAGTGCAGAAAGATGGGGGGCCAAAAAGGGGTCTTAAGTGGCCACTTTTTTTCTAAAATCAGGAAATATTGGCCTTGGATGAGAAATTGAGCATAGTTACACTCAAAATTTGGAGATGCAACCAAAACAATGTTCGTAGTGCTCCGAGTCTACTTTCTAAACTACTATTTTTTTTTTAAAACGACATAGATTAAAGGGTTCAAAAGAGGGAGCCACAGAAATTGGTGTTGTTTCTGTCAAAAAAACATAACATAGCATGTTTTGTGGCTCCCTCAAAAGGTCAACCTTTTTTTGGTATTTTTAAAATCGCTTCGGTGAGAAATTAGCTAATAGCATGTAGTTTATGCCCAATTTTTCTTATAATTGTTTGATGAATATTTGATTTTTTACTAATTTTCAAAGTGGACATATCCTAAAAAATAGAATTTTGGCCATACTACCCCTATAAATTTTGAAAACTAATCGAAAAAATGAATATTTGTAGAATGGAGTCTAGTTTCTAAATATGTAATTTTTTTGAAATTTCAATGAATAGTTAATTTACAATGAAAAAAAGACCAAACAGTGGTTTTTGCCCAAAAACGGACACACAAACAAAAAAAATTAAAGATGAAAGGCTTAACATTGTTAAAATGTGAAAAAAATTACATTGTCAAATAGCTGAGAGAAAGCTTAACATTACCCAGGTGTTCGATTTGTTTGACCTTGAAACACGTGCAAATCTGACGGTTAGCACGAACGAAATTATCTAAAATCTTGAAGAATATGGAAAAACACGTTTGTTACTATTCAAAAGGCACTCCAAGCCTTTGGGTTGGAAATCCAAAGCAAATCCCAAGCCCAAGGCTTGGGATTCCCAAAGCAAGACATAACGCGAGCGCGTTATAACGTGCTCTCATTATAACGCGCTCTCGTTATAACGCGCTCGCATTATAATGCGCTCGCGTTATTCTTTTCTTTGCATTTTTTCTTTTCCACAAAAGTTTGTGCTATTTTTCATGTTTTAAATAATGCGAGCGCGTTATGTTCAACTTAAATTTTTTTATGTTTAAGGCTATTAATCATGTATGTATGTATGCCTATATGTATGTATGTATGTATGTATGCCTATATGTATGTATGTATGTATGCCTGTATGTATGTATGTATCTATGTATGCCTATATGTATGTATGTATCTATATATGCCTATATGTATGTATGTATAGTGTTGACGGTAGAGGAGGGTAGAGATGGGAGTGAGCCAAATAGGGGAGGAGAGGGGTGGATAAGGATTGAGTGATTAAGGTTTAAGGTTAAGGGTTGAGCATTTAGGGATAGGATTTAGAGCTTAGGGATAAGTGATTAGAGTTTAGGACCTTGAGGGATTAGGGTTTAGGGTTGAGGCTTTAGGGATAGCGTTTAGGGTTAAGGGTCGAGGGATTAGGGTTAAGGTAGAGTGTTGAGGATAGAGGGATTAGGGATAGGGTTTAGGGTTGAAAGTTTAGGGTTGAGGGATTAGGGTTTAAGGTATAGTTTAGTAGTTCTTGTGGATAGAGCCAGTAAACAATGGGAGATTATTTGCTTTTTTCATAACAATATACCTCCCCTAAGTGCAGGGTGGATAGCAAGAAACATAGATGTACCCCAATGCAAAGCTTTTCTCATAGTGTGTACACCTATTGGCATAATGAACCCCAGATGGGCCAGAAAAACATGCCATATAACATTACTAACATTAAAAAAGTTCATAGCCATTTTTCTGACATATTCTTGCAACTCAAATATCTTTAAGAGAAGAGTGTCAAAAATGATGGGTTTAACAACCTAACATAAGGCAAAGTAGTTTTGTTGGGTTTAGGGATAGGGTTTAGGGTTTAGGGTTGAGGGATTAGGGTTTAGGGTTGAGGGATTATGGTTTAAGGTATAGTGTTGAGGGTTGAGGGTTTAGGGATAGGGTTTAGGGTTGACGGATTAGGGTTTAGGGTTGACGGATTAGGGTTTAGGGTTGACGGATTAGGGTTTAATGTTGAGAGTTGAGGGTTGAGGGTTGAGGGTTTAGGGATAGGGTTGATGGTCAAGGGATTAGGGTTAAAGTAGAGTGTTGAGGGTAGAGGGATTAGGGATAGGGTTTAGGGTTGAAGGTTTAACGATTGAGGGTTGAGGTTTTAGGGCTGAGGGTTAGGGGATTGGGGTTTAAAATATAGTGTTGAGCGTCGAGTGTTTATGGATAGGTTTTAGGGTTTAATTTTTAAGGGTTAAGGGTTGAGGGATAGTGTTTAGGGTTTAGGGATAAGGGATTAGGGTTTAAGGTATAGTGTCGAGGGTTGAGGATTTAGGAATAGGGATAGAGTTTAGGGTTTAGGGATGAGGGATTAGGGTTGAGGGTTGAGGTATTAGGGTTGAGGGTTGAGGGATTAGGGTTTAAGGTATAGTGTCAAGGGTTGAGGGTTTATTAATAGTGTTTAGGGTTGAGGGTTGATGGATTAGGTTTTAGGGTTGATGGATTAGGGTTTAAGGTATAGTGTTGAGGGTTGAGGGTTTAGGGTTGACAGATTAGGGTTTATGGTTGACGGATTAGTCTTTAATGTCAAGGTTAGGGTTAGAGTGTCGAGGGTAGAGGGATTAGGGATAGGGTTTAGGGTTGAAGGTTTAAGAATTGAGGGTTGAGGCTTTAGGGATGAGGGTTTAAGGCTTAAGATATAGTATCAAGTGTTGAGGGTATAGGGATAGGGTTTAAGTTTTAAGGGTTAAGGGATAGGGATTAGGGTTTAAGGTATAGTGTTGAGGGTTGATGGTTTAGGGATAGGGTTTAGGTTTGAGGGATTAGGGTTTACGGTTGATGAATTAGGGTTTAATGTTTAGAGTAGAGGGTTGACGGTTGACGGTTGAGGGTTGAGGTTGAGGGATAGGGTTAATGGTCAAGGGATTAGGGTTAAATAAGAGTGTCGAGGGTGGAGGGATTAGGGTTTAAGGTATAGTATCAAGCCTATTGAGGGTCTAGGAATAGGGATAGCATTTAGGGTTTAGGGATGAGGGATTAGAGTTGAGGGATGACGGATGACGGATTAGGGTTGAGGGTTGAGGGATTAGGGTTTAAGATATTGTGTTGGGGGTTTAGGGATAGAGTTTAGGGTTGAGGGTTTAGGGTTGAGGGTTGAGGGATTATGGTTTAAGGTATAGTGTTGAGGGTTGAGGGTTTAGGGATAGGATTTAGGGTTGAGGGATTAGGGTTTAGGGTTGACGGATTAGGGTTTAGGGTTGACAGATTAGGGTTTAATGTTGAGAGTTGAGGGTTGAGGGTTGAGGGTTTAGGGATAGGGTTGATGGTCAAGGGATTAGGGTTAAAGTAGAGTGTTAAGGGTAGAGGGATTAGGGATAGGGTTTAGGGTTGAAGGTTTAACGATTGAGGGTTGAGGCTTTACAGCTGAGCGTTAATGGATTGGGGTTTAAAATATAGTGTTGAGCGTCGAGGGTTTATGGATAGGTTTTAAGGTTTAATTTTTAAGGGTTAAGGGTTGAGGGATAGTGTTTAGGGTTTAGGGATAAGGGATTAGGGTTTAAGGTATAGTGTCGAGGGTTGAGGGTTTAGGAATAGGGATAGAGTTTAGGGTTTAGGGATGAGGGATTAGGGTTGAGGGTTGAGGTATTAGGGTTGAGGGTTGAGGGATTAGGGTTTAAGGTATAGTGTCAAGGGTTGAGGGTTTATTAATAGTGTTTAGGGTTGAGGGTTGATGGATTAGGTTTTAGGGTTGATGGATTAGGGTTTAAGGTATAGTGTTGAGGGTTGAGGGTTTAGGGTTGACGGATTAGTGTTTAATGTCAAGGTTAGGGTTAGAGTGTCGAGGGTAGAGGGATTAGGGATAGGGTTTAGGGTTGAAGGTTTAAGAATTGAGGGTTGAGGCTTTAGGGATGAGGGTTTAAGGCTTAAGATATAGTGTCAAGTGTTGAGGGTATAGGGATAGGGTTTAAGTTTTAAGGGTTAAGGGATAGGGATTAGGGTTTAAGGTATAGTGTTGAGGGTTGATGGTTTAGGGATAGGGTTTAGGTTTGAGGGATTAGGGTTTACGGTTGATGAATTAGGGTTTAATGTTTAGAGTTGAGGGTTGAGGGTTGACAGTTGAGGGTTGAGGTTGAGGGATAGGGTTAATGGTCAAGAGATTAGGGTTAAATAAGAGTGTCGAGGGTAGAGGGATTAGGGTTTAAGGTATAGTATCGAGCCTGTTGAGGGTCTAGGAATAGGGATAGCATTTAGGGTTTAGGGATGAGTGATTAGAGTTGAGGGATGACGGATGACAGATTAGGGTTGAGGGTTGAGGGATTAGGGTTTAGGGACAAGGTTTAGGGTTCAGGTTGCGGGATTAGGGTTTAAGGTATAGTATTGAGGGTTTAGGGATAGGGTTTAGGGTTGAGGGATTAGGATTTGATGTTGAGGGTTGAGGGTTTAGGGTTAGGGTTGAGAGTTGAGGGATCAGAGTTAAGGGTTGAGGGATTAGGGTTTGACATCGAGGGTTGAGAGTTGAGGTTCGAGGGTCAAGGGTTTAGGGATAGGGTTGAGGTTCAAGGGATTAGGGTTAAAGTAGAGTGTGGAGGGTGTTAGGATTAGGGATAGGGTTGGAGGGTTTAGGGATAAGGTATTAGAGTTTAAGGTATAGTATCGAGTCTGTTGAGGGTTTAGGAATAGGGATAGCATTTAGGGTTTAGGGATGAGGGATTAGAGTTGAGGGATGATGGATTAGGGTTGAGGGTTGAGGGATTAGGGTTTAGGGATAAGGTTTAGGGTTGAGGGTTGAGGGATTAGGGTTTAAGGTATAGTGTTGAGGGTTGAGGGTTTAGGATTAGAGTTTAGGGTTGACGGATTAGCATTTAATGTCGAGGTTAGGGTTAGAGTGTCAAGGGTAGAGGGATTAGGGATAGGGTTTAGGGTTGAAGGTTTAAGGATTAAGGGTTGAGGCTTTAGGGATGAGGGTTTAAGGCTTAAGATATAGTGTCAAGAGTTGAGGGTGTAGGGATAGGGTTTAAGTTTTAAGGGTTAAGGGTTGAGGGATAGGGATTAGGGTTTAAGGTATAGTGTTGAGGGTTGATGGTTTAGGGATAGGGTTTAGGTTTGAGGGATTAGGGTTTAGGGTTGATGAATTAGGGTTTAATGTTGAGAGTTGAGGATTGAGGGTTGAGGGTTGAGGGTTGAGGTTGAGGGATAGGGTTAATGGTCAAGGGATTAGGGTTAAATAAGAGTGTCAAGGGTAGAGGGATTAGGGTTTAAGGTATAGTATCGAGCCTGTTGAGGTTCTAGGAATAGGGATAGCATTTAGGGTTTAGGGATGAGGGATTAGAGTTGAGGGATGACGGATGATGGATTAGGGTTGAGGGTTGAGGGATTAGGGTTTAGGGACAAGGTTTAGGGTTAGGGTTGAGGGATTAGGGTTTAAGGTATAGTGTTGAGGGTTTAGGGATAGGGTTTAGGGTTTAGGGATTAGAGTGAAGGGTTGAGGGATTAGGATTTGACGTTGAGGGTTGAGGGTTTAGTGTTTAGGGTTTAGGGTTAGGGTTGAGAGTTGAGGGATCAGAGTTAAGGGTTGAGGGATTAGGGTTTGATGTCGAGGGTTAAGGGTTGAGGTTTGAGGGTCAAGGGTTTAGGGACAGGGTTGAGGTTCAAGGGATTAGGGTTAAAGTAGAGTGTGGAGGGTGTAAGGATTAGGGATAGGGTTGGAGGGTTTAGGGATAAGGGATTAGGGTTTAAGGTATAGTATCAAGTCTGTTGAGGGTTTAGGAATAGGGATAGCATTTAGGGTTTAGGGATGAGGGATTAGAGTTGAGGGATGATGGATTAGGGTTGAGGGTTGAGGGATTAGGGTTTAGGGTTTAAGGGGGAGGTATATTGTTATGAAATAGGCAAATAATCTCCCATTGTTTACTGGCTCTATCCACAAGAACTACTAAACTATACCTTAAACCCTAAACTTTCAACCCTAAACCCTATCCCTAATCCCTCTACCCTCAACACTCTACCTTAACCCTAATCCCTCGACCCTTAACCCTAAACGCTATCCCTAAAGGCTCAACCCTAAACCCTAATCCCTCAAGGTCCTAAACTCTAATCCCTTATCCCTAAACTCTAAATCCTATCCCTAAATGCTCAACCCTTAACCTTAAACCTTAATCACTCAATCCTTATCCACCCCTCTCCTCCCTTATCTGGCTCACTCCCATCTCTACCCTCCTCTACCCTTGACACTATACATACATACATATAGGCATACATAGATACATACATACATATATGCATACATAGATACATACATACATATAGGCATACATACATACATACATACATACATAGATATAGGCATATATACATACATGATTAATAGCCTTAAACATAAAAAAATTTAAGTTGAACATAACGCGCTCGTGTTATTTAAAACATGAAAAATAGCATAAACTTTTGTGGAAAAGGAAAAATGCAAAGAAAAGAATAACGCGAGCGCGTTATAACGCGCTCTCATTGTAACGCGCTCGCGTTATGGCTTGGTTTTGATGAGCCTAAGGCTCGTCATTACCAAGCCATAACGTGCTCGCATTTTGACCTAATTTTTTTTTAAATTAATTTGGCCACTTTTTGGCCCCCCATCTTCTTGCACTTACCCAGTATGCCATGACTATCATTGTCAGAGCAGTTGACTGCATACAGAGACAAGATGGGTAGTCACATGACTGCACACAAATTACAGACTAATGGTTGCATACACACAATTATTGTCAAAACCTTTGAAAATGACAGTCATGGTATCATTGTAAGCAATCATGACAGTCAATAACTGGAGGATAGTACATACCATGAGGACAATGACAGAGGTTGTCTTCGAATCTCATCTAATATATAATGAAATTACATGCTCATAATAAACTACAAGTGAATTGAATGAAGGACTGAATGAAGTCTCTACAGTAGCATTACAAAGGCACTATATGCAGTTTATTCAAAAGCATAAGGTATGTATACAGTAGACCAAATGATATGAATGACAGTTTTATCGACAGTGTAGGGCTTGCTTTACAAAACCCTAGATTATAAACATTTCATAATGTATATACACAAGTCATGAGAAGCAAAATGAATATCCATAAGTTTGATGCCACTAAGACTGCTCAGAGTTATTCATTAGAAGATACAGCTACAGGAGTCATGAGATATAGTTCAAATATACAGTGAAGGGTTTTATTTTGTAAACCCTAATCATATCAAAGAAATATAGCAATGTGTTTGCATTATCAGTGACAGAATGTGATTCAAACTTTATAAAGATATGGTATATTCAATATCTCATAATATATGCAAGATATGTTGAATGACAGTGAATCCACAGTTTTGAAAGCTGCAGGATATGCTCAAACTTTGCAAGGAAGGGTTTTTTGCATTCAAAATGTATGTAGAGCATGAAAGACAAGGAAAGTATGCACACAGTTCAAGCATTGTTGTTACATAAACAAAAGAAAGATGTCTTTTTTAACCCTTTAAAAGATACAGAATGCCATGGAGTTTATCTATAATGAGTAGATTGAGTATAGTTAAGAATCTCCACCAAACCCTAATGCAGCATGGTGAACAATCAAGTGCAAATAAGGCAAAGATAGTCAAACATATCTTTATTTATTTGTCATAGGAACAGTCAAAAGAAAGATAAAGTAGAGTGGGGGTTTGTTTCAATAATTGCTAGGATAAAATGACATTTTTTCTTCATTGCCAGAGAAAGTAAACAAAGAAACAAATGCTTTATTCTAACTTCTATAGCTACAATTCTAAGAATGCATATTATCAGAGCTTGAGAAACAGTAGATACAGTGAAAAATAGTCTTTTTTATGCTCAAAAAAGAGAAGGAAAGCACCAGATCAAGTAAAAGAACTAGAAGCACTATATAAGTAATGTTCAAATGCAACACATATGCCAAATCAATGGCTACAAGAACATAAATAGCACTAATTTATATTTTTTTGCTTCAAGAAAACTAGTTTATTGAACTCACCTGTGGCTCTTTGAGGCCATTCATCAGAAAATGCAGTCTAAAGTCCTTCAAAACAATAGAGAAATCTCCAGGAAAAGCTATAGAAAACCCTCCCTAGCGGCGCACACAGTGGAAACAAAAAAAATTGTAAAAATGAAATGTTGCAAAAGTTGCTTGACCTTTTTTCTTTTAGGGTTTCATGCCCTAAGAGCCCGATGGGATTTTTGTATTCTTTTTTAATTTTACATCTTTTCCTTAATAAACCCATGGTCCAAGACTTGGAGGAATATGCCAAGCATTTAGCCCTGTTAGTGATAGGTGCCACAATGAGGTATATTAGTCTTTTTAAGACTTCTGTATTGCTTTATTCCCTTGAACATTAGGATCACCACGTATATGCTTAGATCTTTTATTTCCTTTGCATAAATTGTAAATGTAAAACATTTAAACATAAATGATGGAGTTATAAATCATTTGATGTTTATTGTTATTATTAAATGCAAAAGAGATTGTAAAACATATGTAAAGTTTAAGTGACCTTGTCATGCCTTAGTATATGCCAAGTATATAGGAGAATGGAGGAGTTGGCAAACACATGCCAAACTTATAGGCTTTTGTTTTGCCTTGGAGTGGAGAGAGATTGACTGAGTCTTAGAGACAATTATTGATTGAGTGGACCATTTTGAGAGTATCTAGGAGAGTTTTTATTGATTTTAGAGTCCTTTTGGAGTAATTTTCATGAGTCATCCTGTTAGACTAGGTCATGATGGACTTTTTCCTTCATTATGAGCTCTTGTGGAGAGGATATAGGCCCTATATTCTAGGCTTTTTGTGGGCATCCGACCCAGAGTTGTTTCTAGTTCCTTGTATGGTGGAAGCACTTGGATAGTGGTGGATATAGTCACTTATGTGACTCATTTTGTACTTAGTTTTGATTATGCAACTTTTGGAGACTGGTGATTTTGCAATCCTTGCTCAAATTTTGACAATTTGTAACTCATTTTACCAACTTACTTGATATGGAATATAGTGGAGACCTTGAATGCCATTGATTGGAGATTGTGCCTACTTGTCTTATGCATCTTTGTGCTTATCAACTAATTTGATAAAGTTATTTGTGAAGTAAGTTTTATTTCCTCTTCACTTTTTTCTAAGGATTTAGAGCCTTTTATGCAGGAAATACTAATGTAGGTTACAAGTTGTGTTTTAAGTGTGTTTTATCTTTAAGTGTGAAATCATGTTTTCCTCTTAAGAATTTTGCATACATAAACCTACTTGTGAAATATTTATGCAGAAGTATAAGTGATAGGTTGTGCAAGAAATATTTCAGTCATTTTAACAAGTGTTTGAATCTGGCATTTTCATGTTCCTCATTAAGTTAGGTGTATCACCCTTTAGAGTTAATTTCAGTTTCAGTGCATATCTTTCTTACCATTTTTCCTTGTCAAAGCCATAACATAGTGAGTATTAGGTGATACAAAGTTAGGAAGTCAGCCTTCTCCAGAGATTCACTCTAATTTCCAAGTGACCCACAGCCTAGGAGTGTTTCCATGTTCCTCTAGAGTACCATTTTTTTGTAAATTGGTAGGGTGCAACTTTCAGAGATAACAATTACCTATTATAGCTTGGAAATCTGTGACCACTATGTTGGTAGGAACCGAAGACTCTTGTAAGGCTTTTTCTAGCACAACTTTATGTGTAGGTGATGACCGTAGAAGGTCTAAGATAGAGATCTATCTAGGGGTTTTCCCTAGATGTTCTACAAGATTGTAATCAGATTGGGTTGGGGGACTTGGTGTAGGACCACATAGGGTGACACGACCACAATGATTTGTGATGGTGCAATCCATAGATTTGCCTTTGATAGTGAGGGTAGATACACGACTTTTTTCAAAACAACCTACAATAGAGTCATAGGAAGTTGAAGCTTGGTTAACACCTTTACCTTTGTCAGGATATTGACCTTGACCATGGTTAGGGGATGGCTCCTTGTACATGTTGAGGTCTTTATTAGTGTTTTGAGTTGGTGGTTCATCATCAAAAGTGATTTGTTTTCTATTGATAAGGTTTTAGATCAAGTGTTTGAGTTTCATGCATGCAATGGTTTGGTGTCCTTTAGTTCTATGGTACTCACAAAATTCTTTATCTTTGTATCATGCAATTTTGTAAATAGGTTCACCATATGGGGGAGCATCTGGTAAGGTGACGAGTCCATTGTGTATAAGTTTGTGTAGAAAAAACTCTATAGGCTCTCCCAAGGGGTGAATTGACATCACGAAGGGTAATCTTATTGTGGTTGCTCTTGTTTTCATTGTTGTTGGTTTTGCTTTGATTGTCTTTGTTGTTGTTGGTTTTGTTGAGGCAGAGGTTGGCTAAGTTTTGATGAAAGATGAAGGGGTGTTTGTAGTGTTTGGACATGTTTAGAATCTACCACACCATCATTGACCACATTTTTATTTTTGTTCCAAAATTTTGGTTTGTCATTTGATTGTTGTTGGGGAGCATTGTCTTTGTTGTCTTTGAAGATTTTTACCACACCTTTAGCGATGAGGGCCTTTTCAATGTTGATTCCCTTGTAGGTAATTTCGTCTAAGGTTGTAGCACTAAGAATTTGCAAATGGAAACCCAATTATTGGTTAAAGTTCTACACAAATATGCTAACAAGCTGCTTTTTAGGTATCTTGAATGGGAATTTGCTAGCCATTTGTCTCCATCTTTGAAGGAAGGAGATGAGAGTCTCCCCATTTTTATATTTATTGTTGCATAGGTTAGTCATAGAGACCTCATGTTCTACGTTGTATGAGAAATGGGTGGCAAATTTCTCCACAAGCTCATTAAAGATTTGATACCCTTGGGTAGGTGCGAGAACCATTCTATAGCTTGACCTCCAAGATTGCGAGGAAGGAGGTGCATAAGATATATGTCATTATGTGAGACCTCGAAGCAAGCGAGATAGAATTCTCTAAGATAGTCTTTTGGGTGTCCTTTTCCTTTGTATTTATCAAATTTTGGAATAGTGAAATTGTGAGGAAAAGGGATCATGGGTAATGACCTATCAAATGGATAAGGACAAACTTCTTCCAAAGAGAAGGTTTTCTTGGTGTGGCCAAATGTAAGATCAGATAGTTATTATTGAACCTCTGTAATTTTTAGCTCCATAGTTGTGGGAGGGGTTGGAAAAATCTCCTGTTGTTCGAGAGGTGGTTGTTGGTGTCCATATGGAAGATTGTAGTGGAAACCATAAGAGTTTTGTTGTTGGTATTATGGAGGTGGTGTGAAGAAAGAATTTGATGGAGGAAAGCTAAAGTTTGTTGGGTTTGGTTGCGGTGGTGTAACATGGCTATTTTGGTTTTGGGAATGTTGAGGATTGGTTAGGTTGAGAGTGGAAGATCATTATGGTGGAGGGACATAGGTAGATGTGTTTTGTGATGGTGGAGGTTGATTGAGATATGTGTTGAAAAAGGTTAGTGTAGATGATCGTTGTGGCAGGGGAACATAGGTTGTGTTAACATTTTATAATGGTTGGGGTTGACTAAGATGGGGATAGGTATGATTGGGTGTAGAAGAATGTTGTGGTGGAGGGACATAGGTGGTGTTGACATTTTGTGATGGTTGGGGTTACATGACATTGTTTGGGTTAATGATACGAAGGGTTGATGATGTTGGTGGTAGTTTTTGTTGAGACCCTTGTTTAGAAATGGCTACATAAGTGTTTCCCAGATTATAATTTGGTGGGAAACCTTCTCATGATAAGGTAGCCAATGTTCCACTTGCGATTGGTGTGGGCATTTTAGGAGTTTGTTGTGCATTTGATTGAGCTATAGAGGTTTGTTTGGCTAGTTCTTCTTGACGTTGGAGAGTCTCTTGTTGGTTTTTGTAGATCTCCATAGAAGTCATAAGTGGTGATATGTGTCTCTCTGCTGTTGGGTTTTGATAAAGGGGATTCTCATATTGTGTAATTGGTCTCCCTTGTGAGCTTTGCTCGGGTATGGGAGTGGTCACAATTGACATGGTTTGGACCGCAGTTATGGCATCATGGGTTTTGTTTGGCTCTTTGAGATTGGATAGATCAAAATCTTGAGATAATTTGGCTCCTTGTTCATCTAGTAAGAGGAAGAAATGATCTTGATTTTCACTAAGAATTTTATCAAAGGCATCTATGGCTCTAGGATCTTGCATGAATTCATCAAGGTCATGTCTATCTACTTGAGAGGATTGATCTTCTTCAAAGTGTCACTTTTCTTGAGATGGGACTTGAACCATGGTATAACTGGGTGTAGCAAAATCATGAGGCATGCTGATAGTGAATTGAGTTACATCTACCAAAGGGACATTACCTTCTTGAAGATTGGTTGGTTGGTCATGTTGTGGCCTGTTTTGAGAGTTGGTTGGTCTTTCCATTGGTGTTTTTGGAGTACCCTTTGAAGTCATGTTGGATTGGCTTGGTTGAGGTGTATGAGGAGAAAATTTATGCTTCCTTGGGATGACCTGTTTAGCCTTCATAGTTTGCTGGAGTCTAGTGGTTACCATGGGATGCACTAGGACAAAATGTGTTGAGCTTTTGCTGAGGTAGTTTTGATGGATAGTTTTCTAGACCAAAGGCGATGTACTATTTGGCCAAAGGTGCAAGATTGTGTTACCAAAAGTGAGCTACTATGTTACCAAAAAGCACTGGACTAAGCTACCAGAGGTGAGATACTGTTATACCAAAGGTGGGATACTATTATACCAAAGGCACTAAAGTAGTCTACTAGAGGCAAGGTACTATTATACCAAAGGCAAGCTACTGTTATACCAAAGCTGTTGAAGTAGTGTTAATGATGCTTATAAGGCAAATTTTGATAGATTTGGATTTGATTTTGGTTAGATTTACTTTGGCAAGAGAAAACACATCAAACAAAGTAGCAAAAAAGACTGACACAATAGATAGTGTATGTTTGAGGCTCACAAAAAAGCCCAATGTTTCCACGGGTATTAGACAATTGCAAACAATTCAAGCACTTTTTATCCTTAGAGGCATGGTTTCATTGTGGTAGATCATCTCACAACTTAATTCTCTGTTGACCAAATATCATTCCATATAGGTGTCGTACATTTGTATCTTTGCGAGAGATGATAGGTAGGGATATCTCACCCTCCCCTCGAAAAGTTGAAGTATGTCACAAGAGCTTTATGGACGAGGGAATACTATCTCTTCTCAAGGGAGGCAATGGTGAGTATCTTGGGGGCATGAATCGATTCCCCTTGCACTAATGATTACCACAACATTTGGAGGTGAAATGGGTAGTCACTATCTAGATTGGTTCTTAATAGCTTTGAGGGACCAATGCCTTATCAGCAATGTGATAAGCTACTAAAATATTTAACCAATCCTATTAAGAGTATCAAACACTTCACACAATGTGAAAATTATTTCCACAAAGTGTTAGTACACCTCTTTTAGATTTGGCACCACAAGGTAAGATGACATTAGTTAGGACTTAGCTTTCGCCTTATCCCTATTATATAGCGGTTCAAAGGAAAATTTTGCTTAGGGTCATCCCTTTTGGATAAAGTGCAATCCAAAAGCAATCCCTTCTAAAGGAATAACTGAAAAGTAAGATCAAGCACGTCAAACAAAGGTTCAATTGTCCCGTTATAAGAAAAATATGGTGCAACTAGATTAGGCACACACACGATTGTAGTTATCAATTGTCTCTTAAAAATTGAAGTGTTTTACATTCATGTCAATTTCCCTTAAGAAATTGAAGTGTTTTTGCATTCACACCCATTGTCCCTTAAGAAAGCAATATGTTCCTAAGACTTAGATTGCAAAAAAGATGAGTGTTCAATTGTCCTTTAAGAAAACAATTTGTTCCTAAGATTTTGCAAAAGATGATTGTTCAATTGTCCCTTAAGAAAGAAATTTGTTTCTAAGATTTTGTAAAAGATGATTGTTCAATTGTCCTTTAAGAAAGCAATATGTTTCTAAAACTTAGATTGCAAAAGATGATTGTTTAATTGTCCCTTAAGAAAGAAATATGTTTCTAAGACTTAATATGATGGATTTTTGTAATTTCTTCAAAACTCGTCTTGCATGAACACATTAGAAAAATCCATTTGCTCTGTTTGAGTAATAAGAAGCTACAAAAGTTTGATTAGTTCTACAACAACTCAATAGTTAGCATAAAATCAATTGAACCAAAAGCGTTTAACTTGTTAGGTGATAAATGAGCAATCTAAAAAAATCTAATAATAATGATTAGTAAAAAAATATTGGATATTATGATCATATTCTACATGAAATTCTATGTAATTTCAAAAAAAAAATCATGAAAATAGAATAAATTTGGCACAAGTTATGATTGTTTGAAGTTTGCAAAGAAGGGTTGACTTTGACTGAGTGTACCTGATAAATATGTTAAAATTACCTGAACATTCTTTCACCATAGAAAATTTGGGAGAAGCAGCTTTCCAATGCCATTGGTTTCACAAAAATCTGACTCTATATGCAAAATATATGCCCAATTTCACGAAACTGCACTGAAAAAGCAAAAAAAACAAGCATGGGCTAAAAATAGGGACACATATTGGGATCTATTTTTCTTAAAATCTATGCACTTCCTACAAAAAATAAGAAATACCTAGATAGGATTTTGATGTTGCCAACAAAACCCATAAATATTTTGAACTAAGGTTACATCGATATGTCTAATTTCACAAAATTGCTCTGAAAAAACAAAAACAAAAGCAAGCATGGGCTAAAAATAGGAATGCAAATTTGTGATCTATATTTTTTGAAATCTGTGCACTTTATCCAAAAAGTAAGAGATACCTAGATAGGATTTCGATGCTTTCAACAAAACCCAGAAATTATTTGAGCTAAGGTTACACCATTTGAATGATCAACACCTATTCTCTCAAACTAGTGAACAAGGATCTTTAGATTTTCTGTATTGTGATTGCACTTTTCCGTACCTAGCTTCAAAAAATCAACTTTTTTTCTAGAAAAAAGTAAGGTTAGTGGGTCCCACTGGGCATGCTAGAATGTGTATAGGAAAAATCAAGAGGTTGAATGATAAGATCAAAAAGTAATGATAATAACAACTCAATTACCCATAACATCAAAATATCTATCTAAGCAGTTACCGAATCAATGAATAAATTAAATTACAAACAAAGAAGTTATCATCTAGATTGTTTGGATCTCTTGGTCGAATGTGGATTGCTCTATAAATTATGAAACCATATTTGTAACAAGCGGATGTAGATTGTGTTTGTGCTTAAAAGGTAGAAGTGCTCAAAGATGCGATGTGTGCTCCAATTGCTATATGGATGCCTAAAAATAAATGATTGAAGAGGATTTGTTATCGAGATGAGAGAGGTTTATATAGATTTCAATAAAGATCGATCAACGGTCCAAAAAATTCAATGGAATCAATAGATGAGATAAATCAAAAGTTCATGATGAATGTGCACCTCACATGTGTCACACAAAAATATATTTTTATTAAGATAATTGTTTTTTGATAAAAATAGGATTTGATTTCATAAATTAGAATTGTTAAGGGGAATTTGGATCAATAATGAATATGCAATAATAATCAATATCAAATACCCAAAACTTCAATGAAATAGTGAACTAAGAAAATTTAATAATAATGAATCAAATAACAAAGCAAACCTCCTTAGATCGTAGCTTCCATTGATTGCCTATCACAATCGTTCTTGCATGTATGAAATAGGCCCTTAGAGAGTGCACTTCCTTGCTATGCTTCAAGAATGTCAATTTGGAATGGCAGTGATAGTTTATTGCAATGAAGAGGAGCTTCACAACAATGGTAGTAGTGCGTAGTGCGTAGTAGCGAATGTGATCACAAACAATGAAGGAATTGGTGCCAAAGGCGCGCTGTAATTCCTGTAGAGTAACAATACTTAAAGCTTGGATGAATAGAATGGAAGAATAGGGTTGAATTTATAGCCTTGGGAAATAAAGATCAACAGTATAGAAAGAATAAGAAGATCAACAGTTGAGAATAGTTGAGGAACGTGCAACGAATAAGAAGAAGACATGTGTCTTGCTTTCTTTTGCATGAGAGGAGTTAACAAGAATAGAAGAATGAATTAAAGAAATTAAAAAAATATAACAATTAGTTAAGTGATTTAAAACAAGAAGAATAGATTTACATGAGAATAAGAAGATATTTTGCTTTATTAAATATTAAGAATATTTAATTGCATGTGCACAAAGATTGAATTATATTTAGAGATAACTTAATTTAGAAGAAAAGACAACTTAAATAAATATTTGATTTATTTAAATTTAGAGAAGATATTATTGGAAGAGATAATTAAATAATTGGTATTATTTAATTTAGAAGATAAGAAAGCAAATTAAATAAATAAATTTATTTAATTGTTGTGCATGATTTTGAAGAATAAATAAAATATTTGATTGTATTTTTTTTGGAGATTGAAAGGATTTAAATAAATTTGATTTGATTTATTCAAATTTGGAGGAATGAATTTGATTTAATTAAATAATTAAGAATTATTTAATTGTTTGGAAGAATTTAATTAAATAAAGGAATTTATTTAATTTTGACCTTAGAAGAGATAATTAAATATTTTGATATTTAATTAACTTAGAAGAATGTGAATCGTGTCATTTTTAGGCATATACAAGAATATTTTTTTTTTTAATTTAAGAGTTGTTGATAAAAAAAGATTGATTAAGTCAATTAAATCAACTTGTAATTTATTTTTTGCATGATTTGAGATAAATTAAATAATAAATTATTTAATTTTGTGTGCATGATGAACATGATTTATTTTTAGAGGAATTAGAAGATAATTGAGCAAATTAAATACATAAATTTATTTAATTGTTTGTGCAAGATTGAGGAATAAATAAAATATTTTATTATATTTTATTTTTAGAGATTGAGATAATTTAAATAAATTTGCATGATTATTTAAATTTGGAGGAACAATTTGATTTAATCAAATAATAAAAATTATTTAATTGTGGAAGAATAAAGTTGATTTTGATTAAATTAATTAAATAAAGATGATTTATTTAATTAATGTTGAAATGCAGGTGATTAGACAGATTTGACGAAATGCAAGTGATGCGAAGACATGGTCATTTTTAGGTGTCTACAGTTGGAACAAACTCCAAAGTCAGCATTACAAACATACATAGAAATAAGTCTGGACTTAATACAAAAAATTGCTAAGGGAAAGATCTAAAGTATACGAATCACACTATGCCTTAGCTGTAACTCAAATACAATTTTCCACGCCACAACATGCTACTACAATCTTCAATGCATCTCTGTAAATAGTGAAAGCAACCAAGTCGGCCAAAACTGGTGTTCACATTAAGACTTTCAAGAATAGTCTTTATCTACGATCCAATTTTTTCTTTGCAAACCAATCCAAAGGTAGGAACACGATCCACAAGCACATTGAAATCATTAGGAACAACCGCACATCCTCTAACCACACTGTCAAAAAGATTTTTCAAACTAGAGCTCATAAACAACACTGTTAGCTACTATCACAAGGAAAAGATCGCTTGTGGACCACCAAATCACGAACTATTAAAGTTGAAGGCACATAACATCATCACAGATGTAACTCTAGAATTATAGATCAAAATACTTTAATGTGAAGGATGTTAGAAATGAAAGCAACACTACTTCAATGGAAATTTGATTCAAGATAAATTTTAGCAATCTTTAAGTGTGCATTAACAATGGAGATTGTAACAAAACATAAAACCCACTATAGAAAAGATGTCAAACATGAAGAACTCAACACAATGACATAGTGTTTACATGGAGAAAACCCTTGTAGGTAAAAAACTCCACCAGGAAAGAGGCACAAGTTTGTATTAATCTCAACAAGATTGTACAATACATCAACTACACAACTCTCTCCACAAGTCTTCAATCTAACAGCATTCTGGCAGCACCTGAGTACCTAAAATCTATATTATAGCAACAAATACATGGAAAATACTTATAGAAATATTTTCCAACTTATCCTAGGTGTTCACCTTCTCTCTCCTAAGATTCTCCAACCTATAAACATTAATTACCATCTTACAAGCATCTTACACTTGTCCAAAAACAACTATGCAAAGGTTGGGGGCCCAAGACTAAATCTGGCCTCTTAAAACATCTTATCATGTGTCATAACCATCATAGATTCCCCAAAAGAGTATATTTCCAAGATAGGAACCTTGGGCTAAATATACCAAATATACAACAAACATATCCGTCATATGCGTCATAGAATCTCAGAATCTTATGACAACTTGCAGCTGTCATAGATTCACTTAACAAACATTATGACAGTTGTCATACATGCCAAAAATAAAATATTCTCCAAGGGAGCACGCCTATCCTCATTTACTTTGAGTTTTTTACATTTGCCAATAGTAAAAGTCACTCCGTAATTATCTTTGATTACTCTAAAATTACACCTGCCAGTGAAACTAGTACATCTCCTCATGGATAATTACAAATTACGTCTAATAAATGGAATAAATACAATATTGGGATTTACAAGGTTAATGACACCTTATCCCAACATTCTCCCACTTGACATTATGCATTGTAAATCAACCCATAAGAAATCAAATGAAAAATAATTAGGCACTAGAAACAAGTCCCATGACCTCTCTACACCACACAAACTTCTCTGTGCTCACAAGTTTGGTAAATAAATCTACAACATTATCTTGAATGTCTATCTTCTTCAGCTCAATCTCTCCATTTACAACCAACTCTTGAACAAAGTGATACTAAACATCAACATGCTTAGTTTGAGCATGATACATGGGATTCTTGGCCAAACAGATAGCACTCTGGCTATCACAACCAATCTGAATGATCCTGCAATCAAAACTAATACATGTACATAGTCTACTCAACCAAACTACCTTTTTAGAGACATGAGTAGTAGCCATATACTCTACTTCTATGGTGGACAAAGAAACTATGGGCTGCTTCTTATACATCCAACTCACTACACCTCTAAATAGAGTAAACACATAGCCACTAGTGGACCTTCGACTGTCTAATTCACCTGCCCAATCTGCATCAACAAAACCCTGAATGTCCAAAGATTTTTTAACACTATCAGTACCAGAATAAACTAAACATTGATCAAGAGTACTTGCAAGATATTTAAAAACCCTCTTCACATAGTTCTAATGTTGTCTACCAGGGTTAGACATAAATCTTCTCAAAACTTCCACTACTTGGGCAATATCTGGTCTAGTGCAAACCATTGCATACATCAAACTCCCTACAACACTAGCATATGACACATTAGACATATCCTCAAAATCATCCTCAGTCTTTGGACACATATCTAATGAAAGCTTAGTACCAATGGGTAAAGGAACTCTAACTGGATTACAGTCTTGCAAACTAAACCTCTGCAAAATAGTATTCACATACTTACTTTGTGAAAACCAAAGCTTTCTGTTAACTCTGTCCCTCTTGATCTCCATTCCCAAAATATGACTTGTAGCACCAAGATCCTTCATATCAAATGCACCTGAAAGTTGGGCTTTAAGCTCACTGATCATACCTTTAGTATTGATGAAAAATAACATGTCATCAACATACAAAGCAATAACTAGTATAGAATCATCAACACAATGAATGTAAACACAGTGATCCTCCTCACTTCTAACAAAACTCAATTTCAAAACAAATGAGTCAAACTTTTGATACCACATTCTGGGGGACTGTTTTAGACCATAAAGAGACCTCTTTAACCTACAAACCTAATGTTCTTTTTCTTTTACCTCAAAACCTATAGGCTATTGCATATAAACTTATTCTTCAAGATCTCCATGTAAGAATGTAGTCTTAACATCCATTTGCTCAATCTCCCAATCATAAGTTGCAACAATGGATAAGAGAAATCTAATAGAAGTCAATTTAGCAACAGGAGAGAATATCTCACCAAAATCAACTCCCTCTCTCTAGGAGTATCCCTTGGCTACCTGTCTAGCCTTGTACTTCTCCAATGATCCATTTGCTCCAAATTTCTTCTTGAAGACCCACTTACAACCTATGGCCTTTCTTCCTTTGGGAAAACAAACAAGATCCCAGGTGTTACAAGAGTCTAAAGCCATCATCTCCTCCTGCATGGCTAACTGCCAAGACTCACTATCATCTGTAGAAATAGCTTCCCTGTAGGATCTAGGTTCATCGTCAGTACTCAATAAAGTATATACACAATAGAAATCTAGTGGGCTATACCTATCAACTGGATTCCATTGTCTTGTGGATCTCCTCAAGGGTGGAGTAAGAGACTCTACTCATTCTTTCACATGATCATCTGCAACAACTTCCTCTGTAACAATAGACTCATCTTCATCAAAACTACTTGAATGTTCTTCTTCTTTACCCCCAATCCATCATTTTGTTCTTCCTGAGATGCATCTTGCTGCTCTAAATCAAAGTGCACCTTCTTTACCTTTTCTTCTTTTTCTTTTGGCTACTTAGGTTCATTAATAGCTCTAAGTTCCTTGAAAATAATATCTCTAGAAAAGATAATCTTGCAGGTTAGTGGATTCCAAAGCTTATAACCTTTGACATTATCACCATATCTAATGAATGTACACTTTTTAGCCTTTGGATCCAAATTAGATCACTTTTCCTTAGGCACATGAACAAAATCCTCACAACCAAAAACCCTTAAATGTGAAATAGAAGGTTTCTTACTTGTCCACACTTCATAAGGTGTCGAATCAAGAGCCTTACAATGAGATCTATTTATCAAGTAGGAAGCAGTACACAAAGCCTCTACCCAAAAGTGTTTATCCAACTATGCATCACTAAGCATACTTCTAGCCCTTTCCATAATTGTTCAATTCATCCTTTCTGCAACACCATTCTGCTGTGGTGTATATGGAGTTGTCTTTTGTTTGATTATACCTGCATGCTTGCAAAACTCATCAAATTCCTTACAGTAATATTCCCCTCCATTGTCAAATCTTAATATTTTTATCTTTAAACCTGATTGGTTCTCTACTAAGACTTTGAATTCCTTAAACTTAGTGAAAACTTCAGATTTATGTTTCATAAAATAAATCCATGTAAATCTAGATACATCATCAATGAAGGTGACAAAAGAATGAGATTTTCTGATAGATTCATTATCCATAGGCCTAAATACATCCATATGAATAATTTCTAATTTCTCTTTTTCTCTATTGCTTCTTGAAGGAAATAATTTTTTGTTTTGTTTACCAAACACATAATGCTCGCAAAAATTAAAGTGCTCATCAGAATAAGAGAAATCATCCAACATTTCTTTATTCTTAATAGTTTTTAATACATTATTGGTTGTCTGGCCCAATCTGTGGTGCCACAACATACAAGTGTTTTTAGAATCCTCAAAAACATAAGAGGCATTACAAATTGTAGTGGCTTCAAGCTTAAACGAGTTCCTGAATCTCTTCCCTTTCGCTACCACCAAGTTCCCTCTCACCAATCTGTAACCATGCTTGTCAAATGTCACATGCATTCCTAAATCATTCAACTTCAAAATTGAAATTAGATTTCTAGCTAATCCAGGAATATGAAAAATACCAGGGAGTGTTTTAATCCTCCCATCACTGAAAACACAACACTACCTTTCCTTTCCTGACAATTGGATATGAAGAGTTGTCACCAAGGTAGATATTACCTCCATCATATTCTTCATATGTGGAGAACCATTTCTTATGCGGGGTCACATGAAATAAGCATCCTGAGTCAACCAACCAGTGATCATTAGAAACAAGATTACATGTAGAAAGTAAAATTTCCTCACCTGCATTCGAGGACTTATCCAAAGCACTCTCCCACTATTTCTTGGGGTTTCTGCACTCCTTCACATGTCCCCTTTTACTACAGTTCCAACACTTAACTCTGTTATTTTTACTAGGAGTCTTAGACTGGCCCTTGGACTTGTCCTTAGCCCCTTTCTGATCTCCCTTTGGTCCCCTTTCTTTAGACCTTCCCCTGACACTAAGAGCATCCCCTGAACTATCCAAACTCTTCTTCCTCAATTCCTATGACAGTAGCACTGAAACAAGAGCATCCAACTTTGGGTCCACGAGGTTAGCACTGATAGAAAGGATAACATTCTCTCAAGACTCAAGTAAAGAACAAAGTAAGATACATTTATCTTCCTCAGTAACCTCAAGATCTACTAAATCAAGTTGACTCAATAACAAATTAAAAGAATTTAAATGCTCTGCAACTGATTCACCTTCTCACATTTTCATGGCAAACAATTTTCTTTTTAAATAAAGTTTTACTCTTGCCTTGATAGACCTCATCCAACTGATTCCACAACTTGTGTACGGTCTCCTCCTTTGCGACATTCAACAAGACAGAGTTTGAAAGACACAATCGGATGGTTCCCCGTGCCTTCTTATCCAGTCTATCCCACTCATCTTGAGAGACATCATTGGGTTTCTTCTCTTTTTAAATAGCAAACCATTGGTTTCTTTCTTCCAACAAATCTTCCATTTTCAGCTTCCACAACTCATGCCCTGTTTTGTTGAACTTTTCAATGTCTAATTGAGAGGTTGATGCAATGGTGGATCCAACCATAATAACAACACAAGATCTGTAAAACAAACACAACCAAATCTCCCACTATAGCTACAACTTCCACACTACCACCCAAGTGTCAAAGATGGCCAAGCTCTGATACCAAATGTTAGAAATGAAAGCAACACTACTTCAATGGAAATCTGATTCAAGATAAATTTCATCAATCTTTAAGTGTGCATTAACAATGGAGATTGTAACTAAACATAAAACCCACTACAGAAAAGATATCAAAAATGAAGAACTCAACACAATGACATGATTTTTACATGGAGAAAACCCTTGTGGGTAAAAAAACTCCACCAGGAAAGAGGCACAAGCTTGTATTAATCTCAACAAGATTGTACAGTACATCAACTACATAACTCTCTCCACAAGTCTTCAATCTGATAGCATTTTGACAGCACCAAAGTACCTAAAATCTATTTTACAGCAACAAATACATGGTAAATACTTATATAAATATTTTTCAACTTAGCCTAGGCGTTCACCTTCTCTCTCCTAAGATTCTCCAACTTGTAAACATTAATTACCATCTTACAAGCATCTTACACTTGTCCAAAAATAGCCATGCAAAGGTTGGGGGCCCAAGACTAAATCTGACCTCTTATAGGATCTTATGACACATCATAACTATCATAGATTCCACAAAAGAGTATCTTTCCAAGATAGGAGCCTTGGGCTAAATAAAGCAAATATACTATAACTAACATATCCGTCATATGCGTCATAGAATCTTAGAATCTTATGACAACTTGCAGTTGTCATAGATTCACTTACCAAACATTATGATAGTTGTCATACATACCAAAAATAGTATATTCTCCAAGGGAGCATACCTACCCTCATTTATTTTGAGTTTTTTACATTTGCCAATAGTAAAAGTCACTCCATAATTACCTCTGGTTACTCTGAAACTACCCCTGCTGGTGAAACTAGTACATCTCCTCATGGATAATTACAAATTATATACAATAAATGGAATAAATACAATATTGGGATTTACATCCTGTTTGGTCAAATCAAAGGTCTGAAGTCAATAAGTAATTGTTTTTTGTTTATTATGTCTGCTAAAATTCTATGGTTCCTATGGAAGAGAAGGAATGAAGAAAGATTTCTGGGTAAGGAAAGAGGTCTCACTGGGGTTCTTCGGGATCTCACTATGTTTAACTTTTTTTAATAGGTAATGGTATCAATGGAAATTTCTCTTATTAGGTTCAAAGAGTTAGTGGAAACAGGAACAATGTTCTATAAGGAGGACATCAAAGAAACTGACTTTTGTGCAAAGTGACCCAGGAAATTTGTGGAAAGTTTCTTCAACTTGTATACAGATTTTCAAAGACTATACAGTGAACTCACGTAGTTGGAGAAGGTAGAGAGTAATCTCTACAAACAGCTGGAGATATCAAGATAGAACTATAGTTTGAATACTAAACAAATGAATATTTTACTAAAAATTGGAGCAATTCCTGGGGCAGACTCATTTGAACATAGTGACAATAGAAGGCATATTTGGGACAAAGAAGGAGCATGGTATGATGATCCCAGGCTTGAGTTCAAAAGAGTTGAGATGGATAACTCTAGGCATGGAACTGGATTAAATGATGGCCAAGGCTAGTATTACTAGTACATGGAAGCTATAGAAGACTCATAAGTGGTTGATCAATTCAGACCTGAGACAGAGGAAAAAGGGGAGCAAAATGATAGAGAAATTGCTGCAGACCAGACAACTAGATATTCAGTTGATGAAGATGAAAGAATGGAACACTAAAACTATGGAAAGATTAGTATAATAGTAAATAGAAATCCTTTTTGATAATGATGAATATGATAGAAAAATGGATATTGTCTAGTTTATATTATAGTTTTTAATTTCTAAAACTATGTATATATTAGAAAGAAATAGTTTTTGGATTGATGTAAGTAGCCTGGTGATAAGGAAGCTCTAGCCTTTTTTTAAATTTGGTTATTACTTTTAGAATAATATCTGTGCTCAATTCTCAATCCAAAAAAATTATTGAGATTTACAAGTTTAATGGCACCTTATCCCAATAGAGGAATGTGGAGCATAATACATTCTCCCTGTCAGCACCAAATATATAGAAAAAAAATTATTTCTATTTTGGTGAACATAATTCACTCAAATCTTCATACCGGAGGCTCAAACTTGGAACATAGCATCTTTAGACATGCCTCTAAATAAATTCCAATCTACAGATAAAGATATTTATTCTACAAGAAATGCGGAGCAATCTGTTGGATTGTTCTTCTATAGATAAAGATATTCTTCAACATACTGTTTCTACCATAGGAGCAAATTTTCTCAATATCCTCAATATCAAGATTTCCAACACTTACATAGGCAAATACAAAGCATCTAACTCATTACAAGAAAGCATCAAAACAAGAGCAAAGTTGACACCAATGCCAACACTGATATGTTGACATCAATGATAACACTGGATAGGCACATACTTGCAACAACTTTCCCATCCCCCCTGAAATTAGGTATTATTTTCTTGGACCCCCAAGGTAAGTCATGTAACTATACACCTAGGTTAAGAGGACCTATAGTAGCTTGCAAAGGGATTGTAACTGTTGAGCCATATTGATGAGAATATTAATAGGAAAGTTAACTTGCAGAGGTAAAACAGTTCTGTGTAAAATAAGAGCTTCACAAGAACAACTAGATGTTTCTCTATTTGGGGGGGAGAAAATGGCCTACTAGATGATTTTACTTTACGAGTTGGTGGGAAAGTGGAGAAATTAATGCTTGAAGTAAATTAAAATCAGTATCAGAGACACCTTTCTTTCTATTAGAACGAGTGTACCTTTTATAAGCCAACTTTGAAGATCAAGGATGTTAAACTAAAGAGTCACCAACCACCTACTGGTTTCTTTGGTTGCTTTGAGAATGATTAGGTTGATTATTCTGATTTCTGGGCTGATTATCAGGCACAATGTGAATTTTTATGCGTCTATCCCTTCAAGGTATTGCCACAATGTCTTCTACTAAATAAATTTCTTGAGCTTCACCAAACTACCTAGCATTTTCTCTTATTATATCTCCAAGTTATTCTTCAATCTCAAGAACCTCATTCACTTGGTGAAACTACATATTTGTTCTTCTATTTTCCCAAGCTAGATTTTGTAGCCCAATGATAATGACTTCTTGCTCCTCGATGAGCCAATCCATGATAGGTTGAACTACTAGTGTAATTCTTCCCCAGAAAACCATAAAGACTAATGATAAAGTGACTTAATACAGATACTTTCCCCATTAGAGTCACCAAAAATCTGTTAGTTGACAGATTTGTCACTTAACTCTATTTTCTTATGCCCCATACAAATGACAACTACACTAATAGTTGAACCAATTGCATTGATATTTTGCAATGACTCTCTACTTATTTTACAAGGCACAACTACCTTCAAAAGATATTTAAAGAATGAAAAATATGTATGCTTTCAACCAGAAAGTAGGAAAGGTGGTGCTTTTAATCAGAAAGCAATAAAAGCAATGCACCACAACACAATCAAAAAAATAATAAGTACAAAGACTTCACACTACCATAATCATAAACCAATATTTTCCATCACATAATCATCACTGGAAACATTCATCAAAAGAAAACCATTCACAACCATGAGATTTAATAAGAATATCCAATCATCTCAATATACAACTACAATTTAAGAAGCTGATAGATATTCAACATAAGAAGAACATGTTTCCATTCATCATAACACAAAGTTTATGATTTCAGAAATTAAGTCCTCCAACATCCATTCATATATTGAAAACAACTAAAAAATATAGAGCAATACCAAAAATGACCAATTAACAACACAAAGTTTTCCAAAACATCCCTAAGCATTAACAAGCTTAGAATATATATAGCCTTGCCAATAATAATTATCTTTTTAAAATAAATAACGACTTCTTGAAGACAACCGATTAAAAGATAATTAACCAAGTCTTTAAAACATCATTTTTTAGAGGAAATTGTTTTTAAAAGAAATAACATAAAACATAGAACTACCATCACATGGCAACTGCTGAGTCTTCTCCTTGAACTACCTCGCTCTCTTTGTTTTGTTCACCAGTTATAGTAGAATCCACCTGTGCTCGTAACTTCACTTTGTAACTTCAGTACCTGGAGACAATGGGAGTTATGACTTTGCCACTTGGAGAAATGGTGATGTGTATCCTGAGCTTCCACCTGCTGATTGTCTTTCCACATCTACTAGACTTTTATTAATTTCATCAACTTCCACTTTTAAAGTTCTGAGGTAGATAGCCATGTTCCTAGGCTTGCCCAGTGATTCACCTATAACAATGCCTTCACTAGCAATTTCCTCCGTGAGCATTTTCTTAAAGGATTGTTTAGCTTCTCCCACCTCTAGTAGATCCTCACTACCATCCTTCAGGATTTTGACATCAAAAGTGTTACAATTCTTTTGAAGGTCTATCAAGACACTCCAATATTGATTCAAGATTCCTCTTATATCACTGTTATATTTTTTGAGCACATATATTTTCCATTCGAGAGTGTCTAACCAAGAGACAGATTCATTTTCTTTTGGATCATTAAAAATCTTTTCAACTAATAGAATACCTGTGTCAATTTTGATCATCTCCCACACCTCTTTATATACCATTACCAAACCACTTTCTTCCTTAACATTTTGTAATTATATTGGTAACCCCTTCCTCTTTTCAGATATAAGAGCATATAACCTCGTAGCCTCCTCAATATATATTAGGCTATCAAAAGTAACCTTCTCAATCCATTGCTCAGTGGATTTGATGAGGGTTTGGTATCTCTTAATTTGTTGCAGTTCATATTGGGGTCCATGCTATTGAAAGTGATACTAGGGGTTGCATCAAAACATTGACAAGTAATATTCAAAATGGATTGAACAAAAGAGGTCAGAGTATTCACCTAAGCCTGCAATTTAGAGTTCTCTTGTTGCTCTATTTTCACTCTTTTTTCCAACATACTTAGAGAGAACTTAGCATCGTATATGTCTCCATCAATAGTTGTCAGGCCCATATCAATTTTGCTCATATTAAAATCTACCTTTATGACCTCATTTTCATTCTTATCACTAATAGGATCAGCAATTTCTAAAACATGATGCCCTGTAGAAGAATTAATAACCATCCTAGACATCCTTTTAGCCTTTTTTGTCTTAGGTGTCACTTGTAACAATTTCACTACAGTATATGTATTCATGTTAGCCATAGGAGTATACCTCCTCTTCTTCTCTACAACCTTTTTCAACTAGGAAGGTGATGGTAACATAGCATTGCTATCATTGGTACCTAGGGCAATGTTATCTTGTTGATTAGAAACATTATGTACAATAGTACTATCTAATACATGAGAAGGGGGATTATCAAACAAAGAATGAAAAATGTTGTCTTCACCAATTTGCTGAAAAATCAAAGAGTCACTACCTAACATAGGGGGACTCAGAGAGGCCACATGGTCTACCTGTAACTATTGCAAGGCATCCATCTTCTTTTCCATTCATGCTCTTGTAGATGCAGGTTGGCCATCTTTCTCACATGTGCCCTTTGATCTCCCATTATCTTCAAGTTGTTCTCCATCTCTACCTGATTGTGAACCAACCAAGCATGATGGGTTGTCTCCACTCTAGTCAAAGCTGTACTTATAGCTTGAGATGTCCCTTGGTCTCTTGTTCCTGATTCCTTTGGCACAAAAGAATCTACATGTCCTCAAGATTTTCCTCTCAGCCACCTCTCAATCTTTTCCAGTACAAAGGAGAACTAGGCTTTAATATCAGTAATTTCCTTGTCAGACCATTTTATTTGGGCAGGGGTTTAGAAGTAGCATCATGGTAACCTTCATCAATGATTTTAGAATGATCATCTACACCATCTAAAATTTGCAAGGGTAAATTGAAGGCTTGGATTTGATCTAGTGCCAACCTCATCCAATCTCTTCTCTAAACATCCCTTTCATCCCTATAGTCTTCCCAATAGTCTTCCAAGTGTGGCTAGTGTTCATATAGATTACCTCCATGGAAGTTCTTCTTAACATAATTCTTGCTATCAAAAAATGATCTAATAGATAAAAGATGAAAATTGAATTCTACCAGAATCTTCTCTGTGTTCCTAGCATGATCATTTGATTTACAAGTAAAGAAATACAAAGACACAGGAAAAGTATATCCTTACTTCTTCATTCCATGATGCTTATGATTCATAGTCACCATTTGATGACACACTTCCAAAAGAATAAAAGAATCAGACACATATTTGGGCAATTTCAATGGGGCATTTTCATAACCCCCAACTTGAAGGTAAGTGAATCTATCAAATTGAATATAAAAACCTCCATACTTCATCACCAGTGTAGCTGCTTCAGATGAAATTATCCTTTTAGGAATGCATTCAATTCTTTTTACAGATGTATACACCTAAAAATGGCTCGAGATGAATTAAATAAATATTTTATATTTATTTTATTCTTATTCTTCTATCAATAAATAAACATACTAATTTATTTATTTAGTTCACGTTCATCATATTCTTCCAACAATTAAATATCTTAAATTCCTCTAAAGTCATCTCTAATTAAATAATCATCTCTAAGACAAAGTCCTATGTCTAAAATCCACATCATTCATCCATTTCACCCTCCACATCAGTGGACACCTCATCATGGTACTCCATAAATTAAATATTATTAATATTTAATTAGGTATTTATCCTCTCAACACACCACATCACCATTGTCAATGTTGACTATGAGACATTTGTCTCATGAATCTTATATTCCCTCTCACATTCCAACAAACAAAAACTCCTTCCTCTATTTTTCTCTCATGGTCTTCCATCTTTATCTCATTGGTCTTTGTGAGCATCACGCCATGTGGCTCCTTGTCCCTCATATTCCTCCATCTTGTCATCGTAGTAGGAACATCTTCCATCTTTATCTCCCCTCATCCAACCAATTTGATCTTGACCGTACATATCACAAGACTTATTCTTCAACCATGGATCTTTTGACACTTAGATTTGAGCCATCCTTGGCCTATAAAAGGAATCTCCTCACCTTTATTTTGCATCAAAAGAGCTATCATACTTACATGCTGCAAAAATTCTATCAAGTATCCAAGTGTGCCTTTGGCCCCCATTTGCATATCAATGTCATAATCTCCATTGTTGCATTATCATCTAGCTTCATAGTATCATTTAGTTGCATATGATTATCCTCATATCAATCATTATCAATAACATTGCATTAGATTTTATCAAAATCATCATCATTATCATTAGTCTTGCATTGTAGGATTGTTTACATTGCATTTGAATCATGTTGGTAAACAGATTTGTCATCGTGAAATAACCTTTAAAAATGACTCGTTGCCCTTTGAGCGGTGACAAAATAGTCCCAACAGTTGGAGAAACTATTATTGAATTATCAACTTTCCTCTACGTTTGAGAGGGGCAACTCCCTCGTATGATGGGATTTTTGTGGTTTTTGTGTACTTTTAACCCGAAAGTACAATAAAGATGATTAATAGAAACCCTAATAGTAGACATATGAATACTAGTTTAGATTTCACAAACTCAAGATAAATTACAAGGGGATTTCACCACAGAAACTAGAAACCACTTTCCTAAACTTCATGATGAATTTCACAACGTATGTGCAATAATGATGAAGAAAGATGGCAAATCTCAACATACAAAGAGATAATTTATCTTAACAGTTTCAAAATCAAGATACCAAGACATGATTGTGCTTCATCACCCCAATTGCATGCTTCAATGGATAACTTTGATTTACACAAATACATAGAAAGATCACCAATTTGACATACGAGAAACTAGTAATCATAGCTCAAAAATACATCAAGAACATCTGAACTGAAATGCATTCTTCATTATCTTTTTGAAATTATACAATTCCAAAAGTAAACTATACAATGTGTAAGACCAAAAATGTTCCAAGAAGTTTCATGAGTTCCCCCTGCAAAAGTTCTCTCTAAAGAGTCCCCCCCTTTACATTTGAAATAGCCTTGTATTTATAGGCTTCTCCCTAGTAACTACTTTGTAACCACTTTGAAACTACTTCAACTACCTAATAACTACCTTTGTTGAAATACAATAGGATAATGAACTTTATTTTTGGTTATGTTTTATCACTTTCCCAAAATAAAGTTCATTTTCTAACTTTTAGTTACAATAAGTGACATAAGTCACTTTTACAAAAAGGTAAGCTAAAACTTGCAAATTGTGAGTTGTGAACTTTGCTAAGTCCTTTCTATCTCTGTTCTGCTCCATTTCGGTGGCCATCTTTTCATATCTTTCCAAATGTTGTAAATGTGGTAGACACATGATGAAATTGGTCCTGCTAACTTTGCATAAGAATTGCCATGAATGATCATATATATGTTGGTGGGAATTCATCAAAATTGGTAGTTTGCATTCACTGGAATACCTTTAACTATTCCAATAGGACAACTACACCCAATGCTTGAAGATGTGGAGAGATACATCTAACAACCCTTTTTAATAATAACAGCATTGCTTACAGTCACACTTAAATCCCCTTCTCGTGCATATAGCATCTCACTATTTGGTCCAATAGTTTGTATTTGACATGCCACATTGTGCATTATATTTACAAGTTTATGGTGATCTAGCTCCCAACCTTGATTGCAAACATCGTAGTTATTCTACCTGGTGTTGTTTACCCTGAATGGATCCATGATTGGCACCTTTATTACATCTGAATCAACCAGGTACTCTAACTACTGCAATATCCTCAGAGGTGACGATGCAGAAGAAATGAGTTTAGCCTCTAAGTCCCATTTAAAATAACCAAGTTTTGCCTCCACTTAAAGTTAGGAGAACTACTCACCAATTTGCAATTTATATGACATGAAACTTGAAAATGCTAACTGAATTACAGACTACTTTTTGAATGCTCACAAATGATTATAGCTTGAAAGTGTTTTTCTTTTTGAAGGCAACATCTCCACCAAGCTTTTGTTTTGAAGATTTATAAATATCCACAAATCATCAGTTGTTTATTTTTCACATATTCATCAATCAATGAGGTCATGATTTTCTTGAAGCAACTTGTCAATCATCTGTGTATGTCCAATTACAACAATTTTGTGACTATACTATCCCACTCAACAACCTATTTCCTCAATGATGATTCATAAGAGATTCCCTTGATTGTAGTTTGTCAAAATATTCATGAGGGCACTGACCGTAGTAACTTTGGATTTAAATTCATAACTGATCATGGTTTCATGAACATCCTTTCCATGGAAGGCAATGCAACCATTTGGTAAGACATCCCATATTTGTGTGCATAAAAACTCTCGGTATTTTTGAAACCACATGGCGCTTGCTCATAAACCTCAAAACTTTGACTATAATCTCCTCCACCCATTTAGCAAATGCAAGATTTCCTACTCGTGGGGAGGTAAACACAAACACTGTCATAGGAATATGATGAGAAAGACTTAATGTACAATATTTGTTTGATATCATAAACACTCAACATTGTGATCGAGAGCACCTCCTAAATGTTACACTTGAATTGTTACTCTCTTTTTCATAAACTTGAAGCACTCATTTTATCTCTGAGAATACCAAATTCCTTATGTTGATATCCATCGTGGCTCTTGTAGAATCTTCACATTGGTGGATATTTGAAATATAGAAGCTCAGGGATCCTCTCTCGATTTGTAGTCTATCTGAATCCTCTTCAGTTACGGGATGATGGTCTTTGCTTGTGAACAACATCTGCGGTTCATGTGTATTGTCCACATTTTACATGCATTATTTGTAAGGACGGCTACATGCAAATCTTCATAGTTAGTAAGACCACATTTCTTTGAAGCATGCTATCAAATAGTTTTCTAGCCTTGATTAAAGCTATCTTTTAAAGCTAGTCATTATTACATCCCATGAAAAGATGTCTACCATAGTCATTTGGTTAAATGCTTTGTGAACATCCAAGAAACTTCTTCACTTGCGATGCATTTTGATAATCAAAAGACTACCCATACGCTATTCGATGGATCCCAATTTGGCACGTAGTTCAAAAAGGTTGCGGTACCTTACACTCATCACATACCATGTGATGCCATTTCTTTGAGTAATTTATTCAAAATGTTACTGTATACGTTTCCACATTTTGCATGCAAGTTTACCAAGGCATTTGCAACCACAACTCTAATAGAAATCCACTTCCAATTATACTTTGGTGGATGTTCAAACCCTATTCAAAAGTTCCATTTTGGCATTAGCCGTTACACCAGAAAATTCAATTTTATTGAAAGTTTCTAAAGTCTTTTCAATGAACTCATTTTGTATGAATCCTGCAGTTCGTGCATTCCATGATTCTGGATTTAGTCGAGAGCTTCTGTAAAACTTATTTCAATGCCTTGGAATTTGCATAAATGTCTAAGAGGGTGGCGCGCTATCGAAATTGGGTTTATAATTACCAGTTGCATTATTTTGGAAATTTCTATAACCTTTCCCGCAAATCCATTTTGTGTATAAAACTGCATTGTATACCATATGAGAAAATATATCTTAGTAACATTTTGTCAAACAGTTTATATGCAATGTCCAGGCTTCCACTTTTTTTTTCATCGATGTCTGACAAAATTTTCATTTTGTTATTCTTTAAAAACATTTGTACCTTGTCTAAATTTCCCATTTGGGCACGGGTGATGATGGCAAAGGCCGTGGAGTTCAGCTTTATAACTGCCAATTACATTTGTTTAAAAGTTCCTAGAGCCTTCTCAACAAATCCATTATGCGAATCCTGCAATTGTTGCATGACAAATATCCCCACTTCCTGGCACGTTGTCCATTTTCTATGCCTTATGTATGCATGTCGACCAATGAATTTATAACTATTTTGTGTCTATCTTTCATGCATTGCACTTTATGTGAAACCATATCTTTGAGGTGGAATGCCAAATCGTATATGCTTTGTTTAAGCTCCCACAATTTGCATTCATGTTTATTAGAGGAATCTAAACCATTTTTGGACAAATCTATCTTGGATAAATCCATGAGACCACATTTCTTTAAGGCATGCTCTCAAAAAATTTTTTATGCACTATGGATGTGCTTTACCTTTGGCATAGAAGCCTGCCCGAGCCTTACCAACTATAATATCTGATAACAACCTCCTGTCCATATGATTTTCACAAGATACCATCTTGGCACGAGATGAGAAGAATGTTGGTAAAGGTTGCCAAGTTTGTCATTACACCCACTAGTTGCATTTGCTCAAAGGTTTCTAGAGCCTTTTCAAAGAAAACTATATTGTGCACAATCTGCGGTCATGGCAGTTCAATCACATTATCTGTGCTTATACATTATGCATACCAATCTACTAGAGCATCAAGAAAGACTGTAATATTTTCAACAAAAACATTTTTTGTATATTCTACCATCCAAGCATTCCATGCAATGACAAACCTTTGAGGCATTCTATCAAATAGTTGTTGCCTCCTCATCTTGCATTTGTGTTTGTCAGAGCATTTTGAACTACAATATCTGATAAGAATCTCCATTTCATTATGCTTTGAGGGATGACCATACCCTATTCAGAAGCTCTTGTACACATAGGTCGAGAGGATGCTGTAAATGGTTGATGAGTTAGGTGTTGCACCTACCAATCATTTTGAAAACTTCTAAAATCTTTTCAATGAATCAGTTTTGCAAGAATTGCAAGTTATTTGAGTAGTTATAATAACTATTTTTCATTGGCTCTTTGGGAGTTTTTCATAACTTAGTTACAACTTGTCACTTGCGCTTTTGCTCAAATTTTGTGAAATAACTACCAATTCAAAAGTTATGACTTCTCATGTTGTATCAAGTTAGTGCAAACTAAAAGTACACCCCTACTTTGCCAAAAGTGAAAGTAGATGTTCACTTAGCCAAATTTGAATGTCGATGCCAACTTAGCGGAATTCAAAAGTTGACACGAGGTTTGCCAAAAGTACAAGTTGACATGAATTTTCACTTTTTCCTAAGTAGGCCAAAAATAACTTCTTTTTGAAAGCAAACTCTCCACTTAGCCAAATTCACAGGTGATACCTTTTTGACTTAGGTGAATTTGCAACTTACGAACTGTGCAGGCATGAGAAATGGCGAAAAGTGCATAACTTTCAACTAGAAAGTCAGATTGTCATGAAATCTTGCCACATTGTTTGTATTAACATTATAAATCTCTGTTGCAAACAATTTTTTGCCATCCCTTACAAAAACCACAATTTTATTGTTTCTGCCAACCGCCTGCCGAAAAATTGAAAGTTTAAAATCTCTCAAACCATAAGACTTATTGACCCAAAAAGTTGCCACATTAGGTGAAATGGAATCACAAACACTGCCATAAAAATTATTTTGTACCATCTATCACAGATTTTCAATATTTAATTATTTTCATAAAATACCGCAAACTGGATAAGTGTGCCTGAGAAACTCAGTGAAATGATGAGTGTCTCTACTCCAAAATGATTTTGTTATGCAAAGTTCAATGTAGGGAAATAGATTGTGACATATCAGAAATAAGTTATCTCAATGACCCATGCAGGAAAAATGTGACACTGGTGTTTTGCAATCGAAAGGTGACTCTGGAGAAAGGGTTCAAAGCATGGTTAGATTTGTCATTTTGACACAAAAAGTTTAAATTTAGAAGTGTTAAAAATGAGGCCAACAACTAGCTCTAAATGGGGACAAGGTCCTTGTGGACGTAGGATGAACCTAGAATCTCTGGAAAAGAACAGTTCCTTATCCATTGGGTGGGTAGAGTCAGAAGATAATATGATGTAAAAGGGGAACAAGGAGACTCAAATGAGACAAAGAGACAAACGACAAAGACACGCATAGAGACGAAGGAAAAGACAAAAACCAACAGAAACTGAAACAAGATAGACACAACCAAAACACCTAGTTAACCTATGTACATGGTAGGTGACTCCTACCTCAAACTGCTTCAAGATGATCATGTGAAGCCATTAACAGGTTGAGAAAAATAGGCACCTGTGTGAAAAAGAGATGTGCACGAATGAGGCACCTGCAGACTCAGTAGATATTTCAGGATGATGAGAAAAATGAAATACATGGAATGTGAGGATTCCTTTAATTGTACACCAAACAACCATTTCTCATCACAAATTTTTGAGTCCATTTGAATGACACTGGTATTGCCCTTTGTAGTGATGATCGTATCTTCTGGCGTCATGTTGAGCATACCAATTTTCTCTATCTAGAGTTCCTTTTGATGGCTTGAATCAAAGAATATAGAACCATGAAATAGATATTCTTCATGTAAAGCAATAAGTGAAGAAAACTTGATATTCTATAGCTGATCCTTCTTATGAACAATGTTCTTCTCTATCATCGAATCATCTTATGTAAATGAAAATACCTCCTCTTTTAGCATTACTAACTCAAGATCTTCTTTATCATAGGGTTGCACATGAGGAAGAGAAAGTGATAAATCTACATTATGCACTTTATCCTCCTGAAAGTCTTCTTGTATTGTCAGTGAAGAAATAATATTTTCCTCTCTTGGAAGTGGTGAAGGAGAAGTTAAAATGTGTAGCTCTTCATCAATCCTGGTATCCTTATGATCTTCTTGCACAATTGGAGTGGGAGTACTCAACACTTCATCTTGAGTAGTACCTTTGGTTCCAGTAGTTGAGGATTCTTCTTCAACAGATGATAAAGGAGAAAGAATGAAAACTTCTTTACAAAGAAAATCATCTTCAGGAGTCTTGAGACACCAATTTGCGATGAAAAGTTCATGAGAGAGCTCTTGTGACACTTCTTCATCATTATCATCTTGCACATGTGGAATGCATGTTAGGATAGCATTTGGTGGCTCTTCTTCATGTTTTCTATTTTCAGTCTGATCTAAAATTTCTTTTACACTACTTTGTTCATTACCCACATCATGAAAATTTTCTTCACCAACTATACTTGTGAGACTAGAGCAAGAAATTAAGAATGCATTGTTATTTGGAAAGATTCTTTCTTCAATATAGCATTCTTTTTCCATATCCAACACTTGTTCTTTCTCATCTTCCTTAAGTGGATATGTCCTATCACAAGTAAATGTAATATGTTCTCCTTCTTCGGTACATGCACATTATGGTGAACCTCTCTCAGCCATTTGATGAGAAGATGGTGTATTAAATATAGGTTCATTTGTAGGAAAAACCTTTTCCTCTTCATTGATGTCCTCATCATGCGAATGATATATCTCAGGACAATTTATTTTATCTTCCGGTGCATGAATCTCCTCTGATAGGGAATTGTGATCACGAGAAAGAAAATGAGTCTCCTTCCCATCTTTTTCTTCAATCTTCTACAATGTTTGAAGCAAACAAGGATGAACCTAATTAGTAGCAAGTTGCATGCCACCATAGAAACTCTTCAAAAACTCTGCTTGCTTAGGATCATCAAGAACTTGATTTTGTTGAGAAGAGGATGTAGAAAAAGGATAATCTTCATCAACACTATCACTGCCTAATTCAGGAAACTGCAAGTTATGCATCTGGGTTCTTTGATGCCAAACCAATTTTTAGGATTCTTCTTCTAGATAAAGTCACCAATTTCTTTTCTGGGGGAGATAACTATAGATTTTTCTTTTAGGAATGAAAGGCACCAACGCTTTAGCTCATTATCCCTAGCGGAGTCACCAAAAATTTGTTGGTAAACATATTTGTCACCGCAAAATAGCCTTTGAAAATGACCCGTTGCCCTTAGAGTGGTGAGTAAATTGTCCCAATAGTTGGAGAAGTTGTTACTGAACTAACAACTTTCCTCTGCATTTGAGAGGGGTAGCTTCCTCATATGATAGGGGTATTTGTGGTTTTTGTGTACTTTTATCCTAAAAGTATGAAAAGGAAGAAAAGCAAAATAACATGAGAAATGGGCATGTAGAAACCCTCGTGGCAGACATATGATAACCAATAGGAGTTTCATAATCTTATTGAAAAGTATGAGGGGGTTTCACCAAAAAGCTAGGAACCACTTTCCTAAACTCCATGATGAATTTCATGACATATGTGCAACAATGATGAAGAAAGATGGCAAATCTCAACATACGAAGAGATAATCTATCTTAACACTTTCAAATCAGGATACCGAGACATCATTGTACTTCATCACCCCAATTGCATGCTTCAATGGATAACTTTGATTTACACAAATACATAGAAAGATCGCCAATTTGACATACGCGAAACTAGTAATCATAGCTTAGAAATACATCAAGAACATACGAACTGAAATGTATTCTTCATTATCTTTTCGAAATTATACAATTCTAAAAGTAAACTATACAATGTGTAAGACCAAAAATGTTCCAAGAAGTTTCATAAGTTCCCCCTGCAAAAGTTCTCTCTAAAGAGTCCCCCCCTTTACATTTGAAATAGCCTTGTATTTATAGGCTTCTCCCTAGTAACTACTTTGTAACCACTTTATAACTACTTCAACTACCTACTAACTACCTTCTTTGAAATACAATAGGATAATGAACTTTATTTTTGGTTATTTTTTATCACTTTCCCAAAATAAAGTTCATTTTCTAACTTTTAGTTACAATAAGTGACATAAGTCACTTTTACAAAAAGGTAAGCTAACACTTGCAAATTGTGAGTTGTGAACTTTGCTAAGTCCTTTCTGTCTCTGTTTTCCTCCATTTCGGTGGCCATCTTTTCATATCCTTCCAAATGTTGTAAATGTGGTAGAAATATGATGAAATTGGTCCTGCTAACTTTGCATAAAAATTGTCATTAAGGATCATATATGTGTTGGTGGGAATTCATCAAAATTGGTAGTTTGCATTCACTGGAATACCTTTAACTATTTCAACAGGACAACTACACCCAATGCTTGAAGATGTGGAGAGCTACATCTGACAACCCTTTGAAACAATAACAACACTACTTACAATCACACTTAGATCCCATTCCCATGCACATGGCATCTCACTATTTGGTCCAATAGTTTGTATTTAACACGCCACATTGTGCATTATATTTACAAGTTTATGGTGATCTAGCTCCCAACCTTGATTGCAAACATCGTAGTTATTCTACCTGGTGTTGTTTACCCTGAATGGATCCATGATTGGCACCTTTATTACATCTAAATCAGCCAGGTACTCTAACTACTGCAATATCCTCAGAGGTGATGATGTAGAAGAAATGAGTTTAGCCTCTAAGTCCCATTTAAGATAACCAAGTTTTGCCTCCACTTAAAGTTAGGAGAACTACTCACCAATTTGCAACATATATGACATGAAACCTGAAAATGCTGACTGAATTGCAAACTACTTTTTGAATGCTCACAAATTATTATAGCTTGTAAGTGTTTTCCTTTTTTAAGGCAACATCTCCACCAAGCTTTTGTTTTGAAGATTTATAAATGTCCACAAATCATCAGTTGTTTGTTTTTCACATATTCATCAATCAATGAGGTCATGATTTTCTTGAAGCAACTTGTCAATCATATGTGTATGTCCAATTACAATAATTTTGTGACTATACTATCCCACTCAACAACCTATTTCCTCAATGATGATTCATAAGATATTCTTTTGATTGTAGTTTGTCAAAATATTCATGAGGGCATTGACCGTAGTAACTTTGGATTTAAATTGATAACTGATCATGGTTTCATCAACATTCTTTCCATGGAAGGCAATGTAACCATTTGGTAAGACATCCCATTTTCTTGTGCATAAAAACTCTAGGCATTTTTGGAACCACATGGCACTTGCTCATAAACCTCAAAACTTTGACTATAATCTCCTCCACCCATTTAGCAAATGCAAGATTTCCTACTCATGGGGAGGTAAACACAAACACTGTCACAGGAATATGTTGAGAAAGACTTAATGTACAACATTTGTTTGATATCATAAACACTCAACATTGCGATCGAGAGCACCTCCTAAATGTTACACTTGAATTGTTACTCTCTTTTTCATAAACTTGAAGCACTCATTTTATCTCTGAGAATACCAAATTCCTTATGTTGATATCCATGGTGGCTCTTGTAGAATCTTCACGTTGGTGGATATTTGAAATATAGAAGATTAGGGATCCTCTCTCAATTCGTAGTCTATCTAAATCCTCTTTAGTTGCGGGATGATGGTCTTTTCTTGTGAACAACATCTGCAGTTCATGTGTATTGTCCACATTTTACATGCATTATTTGTAAGGATGGCTACATGTAAATCTTCACAGTCAGTAAGACCACATTTATTTGAAGCATGCTATCAAATAGTTTTCTAGCCTTGATCAAAGCTATCTTTTAAAGCTAGTCATTATTACATCCCATGAAAATATGTCTAGCATAGTCATTTGGTGAAATGCTTTGTGAACATCCAGCAAACTTCTTCACTCACCATGCATTTGATAATCAAAAGACTTCCCATACGCTATTCAATGGCTCCTAATTTGGCACGTAGATAGGAAAAGGTTGTGGTACCTTACACTCATCACATACCTTGTGATGCCATTTCTTTGAGTAGTTTATTCAAAATGTTACTGTATACGTTCCACATTTTGCATACAAGTTTACAAAGGCATTTGCAACCACGGCTCTAACAGAAATCCACTTCCAATTATACTTTGGTGGATGTTCAAACCCTATTGGAAAGTTCCATTTTGACATTAACCGTTACACCAAAAAATTCTATTTTCTTGAAAGTTTCTAAAGTCTTTTCAATGAACTCGTTTTGTATGAATCCTACAGTTCGTACATTCCATGATTTTGGATTTAGTCAAGAGCTTCTGTAAAACTTATTTCAATGCCTTGGAATTCACATAAATGTCTAAGAGGGTGGTGCGCTATCGAAATTGGGTTTATAACTGCTAGTTGCATTCTTTTGGAAATTTCTATAACCTTTCCCACAAATCCATTTTGTGTATAAAACTGCATTGTATACCATATGAGAAAATATATCTTAGTAACATTTTGTCAAATAGTTTATATGCAATGTCCAAGCTTCCACTTTTTTTATTCATCGATGTCTGACAGAAATTTCATTTAGTTATTCTTTGAGAACATTTGTACCCTATCTAAATTTCCCATTTGGGAATGGGGGATGATGGCAAATGCCATGGAGTTCAGCTTTATAACTACCAATTACATTTGTTTAAAAGTTCTTGGAGCCTTCTCAACAAATCCATTGCGAGAATCCTACAATCATTGCATGACGAATATCCCCACTTCCTAGAACATTTTCCATTTTCTACTTCTTATGTATGCATGTCAACCAGGGAATTTATAACTATTTTGTGTCTATCTTGCATGCATTGTGCTTTATGCGAAACCATATCTTTGAGGAAGACTGCCAAATAGTATATGCTTTGTTTAAGCTCCCACAGTTTACATTCATGGTTATTAGAGGAATCTAAACCCTTTTTGGATAAATCTATCTCAGATAAATCCATGAGACCACATTTCTTTAAGGTACGCTCTCAAAAATTCTTTCATGCACTATGGTTGTGCTTCACCTTTGGCATAGAAGCCTGCTCGAGCCTTACCAACTATAATATCTGATAACAACCTCCTATCCATATGATTTTCATAGGCTACCATCTTGGCACGGGATGAGAAGAATGTTGGTAAAGGTTGTCAAATTTGTCATTACACCCGCCAATTGCATTTTCTCGAAGGTTTCTAGAGCCTTTTCAATGAAAACTATATTGTACACAATCTGTGGTCATGGCAGTTCAATCACCTTGTCTGTGCTTATACATTATGCATACCAATCTACTAGAGCATCAAGAAAGACTATAATATTTTCAACAGAAACATTTTTTGTATATTCTACCATCCAAGCATTCCATGCGACAACAAACCTTTGAGGCATTCTATCAAACAGTTGTTGCACCCTCATCTTGTATTTGTCTCTGCCGAAGCATTTCAAAATACAATATCTGATAAGAATCTCCATTTCATTATGATTTGAGGGATGGCCATACCCTATTCAGAAGCTCTTGTACACATAGGTTGAGAGGATGCTGTAAATGGTTGACGAGTTAGGTGTTGTACCTACCAAGAATTTTGAAAACTTCTAAAATCTTTTCAATGAATCAGTTTTGCAAGAATTACAAGTTATTTTAGTAGTTATAATAACTACTTTTCATCGGCTCTTTGGGAGTTTTTCATAACTTAGTTACAACTTGTCACTTGTGCTTTTGCCAAAATTTCATGAAATAACTACCAATTCAAAAGTTATGACTTCTCATGTTGTATCAAGTTAGTGCAAACTAAAAGTACACCCCTACTTTGCCAAAAGTGAAAGTAGATGTTCACTTAGCTGAATTTGAATGTCGATGCCAACTTAGCGGAATTCAAAAGTTGACGTGAGGTTTGCCAAAAGTACAAGTTGATGTGAATTTTCACTGTTTCCTAAGTAGGCCAAAAATAATTTCTTTTTGAAAGCAAACTCTCCACTTAGCTAAATTCACAGGTGATACATTTTTTACTTAGGCAAATTTGTAACTTGCGAACTGTGCAAGTGCGAGAAATGGCAAAAAGTGTATAACTTTCAACTAGAAAGTTAGATTGTCATGAAATCTTTCCACATTGTCTGTATTAACATTGTAAATCTCCGTGCCAAACAATTTTACTCCAGCCTTTACAAAAACCACAATTTTATTATTTATGCCAACCACCTACCGAAAAATTGAAAGTTTAAAATCTCTCAAACCATAAGACTTCCTGACCTAAAAAGTTGCCACATTAGGTGAAATGGAGTCACGAACACTACCATAAAAATTATTTTGTACCATCAGTCATAGATTTTCAATATTTAATTATTTTCATAAAATGCCGCAAACTGGATAAGTGTGCCTGAGAAACTCAGTGAAATGATGAGTGTCTCTACTCCAAAATGATGTTTTTATGCAAAGTTCAATGTAGGGAAACAGATTGTGACATCTCAGAAATAAGTTATCTCAATGACTCATGCAGGAAAAATGTGACACTGGTGTTTTGCAATCAAAAGGTGACTCTGGAGAAAGGGTTCAAAGCATGGTTAGATTTGTCATTTTGACACAAAAAGTTTGAATTTGGAAGTGTTAAAAATGAGGCCAACAAATCCACAATTCCATTCATCTCATAGTCATCTTGAAAAATAAAGAAGTACAATTCTAAGAGCACCATCAAAATCAACAAGATCTTAAGAAGATAGGAGACAATGGAACACGAAGGATAAATCAGAGTTTGTAAGGTATAATTCATGTTTTCTATATTTTTCCTAGTTTCATTGGTGATTTGAATTTGAGTAGGAATTTAGAGTAATTGTTGTATCTTATTAGGTTCTTACAGTTGTTTCAAATAATCAATCACAATAGGAAACATGAAAAAGGCATCATTTACATGGTGGAAATATTTCATTCCCTTCTATTTTTACAATCGAGGAAAATACTCATACATTGGTGTGCTTGGCATTAACAAACTTTGAGTTCTCAACCCTACCCAAACAACCTCTTTACTGGCTAGAATATAAAACAAATAAGAACACATTTGAAAAGACACCTTCTGGTGAAACTTAGCCAGTTGCTCATTCAAGTGATCACTGATCAATTTTGCTTAATCAACATACTAACATTCTCTACACACCACCAAGATGAACTGACACATCCAATTTTTGAAAGAATTAGACTCAAAACTCCCGACAACATGTTGCAATAGAGTGACCATATTAGATATTTCCTCTTTAAAATGTGCCCTCTTTAAATTGGCAGGAATTTGAAATTTTGCTTTCTTTTCAACTTTCAGCCAGTTTCTAGCAATCAAATTCAGGCACCAGTCTTTCTTATCCCAAAAATAACCCCACCCTATGGTAACAAACATCTCAAAAAAATCCTCTCATTCAGGTAGTCTCAGTGCATGAGAAATAGCTTCAGCATCAATTTTCGTAACTATAGAGTCGTCAAAAGCTCTTATTTGTTGTGAGTTTGGGACATAGTTCTTTGCACATGAGACAACTAGGTATGGACACAACATAGTAGGTGGAAAACCTCCAACATGGGCTAGCCCACTGGTAAAAAAATTCTTCGCTATAGGAGTTCTGGGGTTTTGTTGCATTCAAGACCAAAAATCCTCCAAGTCTACATGTCCATTTTCAGTATCCCTCACCTTAGATAAATCATTTTCTATAATAGAGGCCACAGGAAAAACTTGATACTTATATTTCATTTTGACTTTCTTTAGGAACCAAAACACATTAGTTTATGTGACTACTAGGGGCACCAAATAATTTTGCAGAACATTTGAAGAAAACATAGAATCTGGACTCATGAAAGAAAATTGTTCTTTCCTTCAAAGTAACTTCAAGGAAATTCCACTTATTTCAGTAAAGAGAGAGGAAGAGAAAAACCAATTATCTGACTTGGTCATGAGAGTCTATGCTCAACACTTAGCTGAATACATAGTCCAGAGTTCCTTCAAAGTTCACTAGTTGAAATGCAAGATAAGGTATTTTTCAAATTTGGCAACCCTTTATAAAATGTCTCATTAATTCTCATTGATTTCGGTGGCATGTACAGTGGTATAATTCATAAATAAGTTGCTTTAATTCTTGTTCAAAAAATGTGCAATCATATTTCCACTATATTTCTTATTAATTATGAAATGAGAGATGTCATCTCTGCCACACATATTCATAAATGAAAGGATGGCTCTTCAAGGAATGAACCAAGCTTTAGTCGGAAGATCGACAACTTTAAGAACTTTAGAACCAATTGTCAGAAGTTCGGAAGTTCTAAGGATTCCTAGCTCACCGACTACAAAGTACTTTAGGTACTGGGATAAACACAAGGCCAATGACAAGGACTCAAGACAATGAATTCAAAGAAGAGTCAGGGAATTGGAAAGTTTCAAAACTTGAGAACCCATCGACTAAGGTTTAGAAAAAATAAAAAATCACCGACTACATAGGAAAAAGTTTAAGTAAAGGCCATGATCTTATAAAGGAGGTGAAAAAAAAAGAGAATTTAAGGAGAAAGACTTTGACTTAACATAGAATGGAACATAAAATTTAAATATCGGGTACAAAATACAAGCCTTATTCAACTCCTTGTAGTCTCTGCATATCCTGATTTCTCCTATTTTCTCTGTTATGTACTACCATTGGACTGATCCACTCCACTTCATCTACCAGATTTATGATCTATGCTTCTATCATCTTATGAAGGTCTGCTTTGAATTTTTTCTTCATGTTTGGATTCATCTTGTATGGCCTTTTCTTGACTAGTTTTTAGCCTTCTTTCAATTGAATTTTCATTCTTTCGGCTTCCTCCTTGATTCCCTTCATCTCTATGAACTTTCTGGGAAACAAATCCTCACACTTAGAAAAAATTTCTATTACTTGTGCTACCTCCTTCTCATCCCAATAATCTCCTACCTTGGCTAGCTTAGGATCTCCTTCTTTGGCAATGTTTTCTTCCCTTAGCCAGATAGGCTTGTTATAGTAATTATCCTTAATGTCTGTTGATTCTGCTAGCTCTCTGTCACCTTTTTCTTTTTTATTTCAGGTTGTTTATCCTCTTCTTCTTGTTGTTGTGATGTTTTATAGCATTTGTGTTTCTTCAAATATGATTCTTTATTCATCCTTTCAATTACCTTCCATTTATGCCTTTTGTTTTTGACGGTAGTGAGCTCTATTTCAGTTTGGCTTCTTTCGCATCTTGTTGAAAAGTGATCTCTCTAATTCTGATGAGTGTTGTGTGTATGTTTTTTCTAGATCAAAAAATGAGAAAGTATGAATGAAGTCTTTTTGTAATTATTCCCAACATCTAGTTTATTTCCTTCATTCTTGATTTATATATCATGTTTGTGAAATTGGTGGGAGTGTCCAATAGATGAAGTGGGTCTACATTACCTCATTATATTCATTTTTCCTTTCCATACCATTATACACATGGAGAAATGTTCTTGTGGGGAGATCTGACTTGAATACTTAGGTATTATCCATATTCTCCTTCTTCTGACAAATACCTTGTCTTGATGAATATTTTTAATGCTGACCACCAATTAATTGTGTCTTTGTGTGTGTTCCACCAATTTGCAGCATTGTAGACTAATGTGTTTTATGCAGCCTATAATCTTATCTCCTCCTCTAAAAATATTGTCTCCATTTCTGGTAGGTATTTATGTGGGTCCTGTGTTGGCAAGAGACACTACTACACATGATAGGTGTTGTCATTGATGGCAACTAAGTCTACCTTGCTCATCTGCATTGCATAATCTATTCATACTGGAAGCCAAAGTGAAGATTTGGCTAAGTTCGGGTAGTCATAAACAGAGCATGTGACAAGGTTTGGTATCTTGGTCTGGATCTCTTCAGTGGTAATTTACAGTGTGCTGCAGATTTGAGGGAGGGATAAGGATTGTTAGGCCTATCCAAATCTAGAGATTTATCCTCTAGTGATAAAGGATTCAAAAGTTGTAAGGATCTTAGTATTGGGTTCCAGTCAGTTAGCACAGTCAGAAGAAGAACAAGGCAATCTAGTAATTGATCTTGGTCCGGATGTAGAAAATTTGTTGGATAAGAAATTGGTGAGAATTAGAGGCATTGGCTGACATGATTGATGATCTAGAAATACAATATTTTGGTCCACGTTGATATCTATGCATGGATTCAGCTGACAGAGTAGAGTGTTTAATAAATATTCTAAGTTTTATTGAAGCTGACTACATTTGATTGAATTTGATGATGGAGATATATATAGCCAATGGATTTGAGTGTTTTGGGGTGTGTGAGTGGTGTGATAATGAAGTAAGTGCGAAAAAGGTAGATTAAAGTACGAAAAAGAAGAGATCTAAGGTCTAGATTATGGTAGAGTAGTAAATAGGGTAGAATAAAGATGAAGTGTGTAAGATAAGTATTCTGTGCTTAACTGAAATTGAATTCTTGCATTGGCAGATGCTACTCATCAGTTCAAACAATTTGTAATCCTTTTGCAATCATTCTTGTAGGCAGAGAGCCTCTCTTGAGTAGTGAGCTCTAGGCAGTGATCCTGAAGGAATGTACCTTCCCCTTTTGTAATACTTTTAACAGAGTATAATCTTTGTGGGTTAACCCCGCCATGGTTTTTCCCTTAACCAGGATTCCATGTTAAAAATATTGGTGTCAAGTGTGTTATTTGTGTTTCTGCTCATGTGTTATTGATTCTTTCTTTTCATGGTTATATCATTAAATTGTTAAGAAGTGGTAAAGAAGAATTAACCATAGCAAGCATTAAAATTGATTCACCCCCCCTCTTAGTTGTCAGCCCTAATTCCAACAATTGGTATTAGAGCCAAGTTCCTTGAAAGAAGCCTAACAGATTGAGGAAGATCTGAAAAGGAGTTTCAATGGGTTCACTCAGAGAACAACTTCAATTCACTTTAAAAGATCTTGACTGGTCCAAAGCAGAAGTAGATGACTTGAAAGCGAACCTTAGGATAAGTTTAACTAAGTAATAAAAAGGGCAAAATATTTTTTTTTACAAAGAAGTAATGATAACAAAATATAACAGAGACTAATAGCAACAAGGTTAAACTATCATCACTAGGGATTACATAGCTGCATTATAGCAATTATTGCAATTTGACAATAGTCAACAACATACACGATTCAACCAATTAAAATCAAATGAATCTAAACCAACATCTTAGATTACACATCAGATAATACATCAAATTTTGCATTAAAGATTACAAGTACAAAATAGTTTATCTTACAAGAGGAATTACATAGTTTCATAGTTATGAAAACTTTTTCTTTCTAAATACATCAAATTACATAATGAATTCTACTGATACACAGATCTAGATGTGAATAGTACAAATATTTGTCTTCAAATACAGGTGCAAAACTAGAATCCACTACGAGAGATACATCCTTCATACATATGAACCACAACACTAGAAAACTAATGGAAAAAAGCACAACCACCTGACCATGTGGAACCCTGAGGTCCACCCCCTGTGCTAGAAGATAACAATGAGGTCCCACTAAACAAACGGTCAAGCAGACTGCAGGATAATGAGTGCAAGGACTACACATGACTCCAATACAACACAGATCAATAAGAACAACACAAGTAACTCTAACATCATTTACACACTTAACTGTACTTCCAGAGGCACTCACACAACCAAAGGAGGAAGTACAACTAGGGAGTCCTAGACTACAATAGGGAGGAGTGTCATCACATAGCTTGTCATGGGTTATCCTGGCAAGTCTTCCTAGGCACCGGCCCCCATCTTGGGTTATCCTGGCAGCCTCTCCCGACCATCGGCCCCCATACAAACTCATACGAAACCAACATACCTTTCATGAGGACAAGGTAGTTGATTTGCCATTCCAAGCATTCTCATCTCATCTCAAGCCTAAATGAGCACTTGAGCCATGAGTGAGGCATACTTTATCTTGATTACTATGATTAACTACCCAACCCCTTAATTCATTAATTAGGTTATCACTTGATTACCAAATTCTAATGGGTTATCCTGGCTAGCCACTTTGGGCCCCAGTCCCACATTGGAAGCCACTCCCCTACTTGCATCTAAAAAATGTTAGATCTAGGGCACACAACTGAGAGGGGGGGTGAATCAGTTGTATAAAAACTTGCTTCTACTTCTAACACTTGATTCTTTTTTGTTAGTTAATAGCATATCAATTAACCATTCGTGAAATCATAAAACATTAACACCGGAGCAGATAAACATCAACACATTAGACACCAAGATTTTGACATGGAAAACCCGGTTAAGGGAAAAACCACGGGGTGATTAACCCAAGGATTATTCTCTGTTAGAAGAATAAGAAAAATGGATGGCACATGCCAATTAGGGCTCACTACCTGAGCACACTACTCACAAGGAGGCACACTGCCTACAAGAGACACACTGTCTACAAGATGATAAGTTTTACAAACTTGAACTGGAGATTGACATCTTTACCATGTCTGGATCAGTTCCATTTAAGCCCGAGATACTTCTGCTCTGCCCCTCGCTCTTTTGCTATACCACACTCATCCGCTCTACAACACACTTTGAAATGAATTCACAAACCTTTATTTATACAAGGCATCGACTTAGGAATAATCATCTAAGTCGGTAATCATCCTTAAGAACATTCACAATATGAATAACTCATCCGATCGGCCAGCCTGAACAAGAACATCTTCATCCGGAAGTATATCTCCAATTTCAGGCTCTAACACTAATGCGGACTGACAACACAACCTCAGCATGATCCAAGAACCTTCACAAGCTTGCCTGAATGACCAGGTACATCTGCACTTCCTCCACTTACTAGAATTATTTTCTTCTTCATCTGAAACTTCAGGAACATAGCCTATCGCCACTGTCAAACTGAAACAAGTTCTTTCGGACCTCCAAACTATGTACAAATCAAGATGACATGTCACAAGGACATCCCAAACACTCCTTCCAATCCGCAGAATATGACAATGCACTTCTGGATCTCACCGGACCTTTTTGTAGCACTCTGTCACTCTGGAGCATCTCCCGGAACCGGTTCTACTTGATCGATCACAACTTCTTCATATCTTCATGTGGACCTCTAAAATCTTAGCTGGAGCATCTTAAGACTCATATCTACAAACCCTTAAATCTACATCCTCTGAGCCTCAACCTATTGAGTACTTTTTCCCTCTTCTCATCATTGTTCTTCACTGAGACTAATTTTCTCAATATCCTCAGCACACAGCTCATCCAATCCTTCTTATCAATGCAATATGAGTATGTTGACATCAATGACAACACTAGTTAACCTCATACTTGCAACAATCTCCCCCTTTGTCATTGATGGCAACATATGATGTGAAAAACCATCAAGACAAAAACTTCTCCTTTCTGTCATAGCTCCCCCTATCAGCAACAACTCTTCACATGTCTTCTCTTTCTTTTACTGCTCCCTCTTTGATCAACAATTTGTTTTTCACATGTCTTCTCTCCCCCTTTGACATCAATGGCAAAGGGCTCATACTTGCAATTCTGACACATCAGAATCATACCGGCCGCTCCCCCTTAGTAGCAACTCCCCATCATCAATCTGGATCACAAGATATGATTGTGATATCCACCAGACTGTTGCACATAAGTGCATCCTAGTTCATCACTGGAGGGGCCATGACCCCTAACTTCTCCCTAAGATACTCAAAAGAGTCCTTGGGAAGAGGTTTAGTAAAGATATCTGCAATCTGATCCTTGGAGGGTACATACTCCAATCTGACTTCATCCTTGTTCACTTGTTCTCTCAGAAAGTGAAACTTGATAGATATGCGCTTGGTCTTAGAATGCAACACCGGATTCTTAGAAATATTTATTACACTTGAATTATCATAGAAAATTGTGATAGGCTTCTTATATTCTACTTTAATGTCTCTTAGCATTTGCTTCATCCACAAAATTTGAGTGCAACTACCTACTGCTGCAATATATTCTGCTTCAGTTGTAGATAGAGAAATTGCCTCTTGTTTCTTACTTAGCCAAGAAACCAATCTTTTTTCCAAAAAGAATGCTCCTCCACATGTACTCTTCCTATCATCCACATCTCCTGCCCAATCTACATCTATATATGCATGAAGAGAAAAATTCTAATCTCTAGGATACCAAAGACCATACTCAACTGTTCCTTTCAAGTACCTAAAAATTCTTTTGATTGCCATGACATGAGATTCTCTGGGATCAGCCTGAAATCTTGCCACAAGACCAACAACCTGCATAATATCTGGTCTAGTTTGAGTGAGATACAATAGTCCTCCAATCATTGATCTGTACTTGGTCTGATCTGTTTTAGGAGAGTCATCATCTTTGCTCAATTTACATCTGGTTGCCATAGGAGTGTTCATTGGCTTTGAATCTTCCATTCTGAATTTCCTCAACAATTCTTTCACGTATTTGGTCTGAGAGATAAAGATGCCTTTCTTTGTCTGGGTAATTTGCAGACCCAAGAAGAAATTCATTTCACCAAGCATTGACATTTCAAACTCACTTTTCATTTGATTTGCAAAGGTTTTACACATACTGTCTCTTCCTCCAAAAATGATATCATCAACAAATACTTCAACAATCAAGATGTTTTCTTTATCTATTTGGAAATATAGATTACTGACAGCAGTACCTTTGTTGAAACCAATCTGCACAAGATGCTTATCCAACCTTTCATACCATACTCTTGGGGCTTGCTTCAATCCATACAGTGCTTTCTTCAACTTGCAGACCATATCATCTTGATCAGACAATTGAAATCCATCCGGTTGTTCAATGTATACTTCTTCTTCCAAATCACCATTTAGGAAGGCAGACTTGACATCCATCTAATATGCCTTGAAGTCTTTAAAGGTAGCAAATGCAAGAAATAATCTGACTGCTTCAATTCTTTCCACTGGAGCAAAGGTTTCTTCAAAATCAATTCCTTTTATTTGAGAGTAGCCTTTGCAGACCAATCTGGCTTTGTTTCTGATTACTTCACCAACTTTATTTAGTTTTTTCTGGAAGACCCATTTGGATCCAATCACATTCTTGTTTCTAGGTCTGGGAACAAGATCCCAAGTGTGATTTTTCTCAATTTGCATCAACTCTTCCTCCATTGCTTTGGTCCAATTTTCATCATTGCAAGCTTCATTTATTGTCTTAGGTTCAATCTTTGAAATCAGACAGTATTCATTTGAATTTTGAGCAATTCTCCTCCTTGTTTGTACCCCTTTACTTTTGTCACGTATGATTTGATCTTCAGAATGGTTTAGAGTTACATACCTTGGAACTTTGGGAGTTTCTTGCACTATTGTTTCTTGATCAGGCTCATTTAGACAAATCTTTTCTTCCTGATTTACCGAATCAGTCTGAATCTGACTTTCAGAGGAGGATTGAGCTCCTTGAACCAGAACACCATCCTGATCATCTTCATCATATTCATAAAACCTTGAGGGCTTCTCAACTCCTTCATCAACCTTCACATTTGTACTTTCTATCATCTTTCTCAGTCTCTTATTGTAACACTGGTATGCTTTGCTTTGAGTGGAGTAACCCAAGAAAATTCCTTCATCACTTCTAGCATCAAACTTTCCTAGATCTTCATCTCTTTTGATGTAACACTTGCTACCGAATACTCTGAAATATCTCACAGTAAGAGTTATACCAAACCAAAGTTCATAAGGAGTCTTACCGGTATTGCTTCTGATTTGAACTCGATTGAGAGTATAGACTGCAGTGCTGACAGCTTCTCTCCAAAACATCTGAGGAACATTTGCTTCCGTCATCATTGTCCTAGATGCTTCCTGGATGGTCCAGTTCTTTCTCTCAACTACTCCATTCTGCTGTGGAGTCCTAGGAGCAGACAACTATCTCTTTATACCATGCTTCTCATAGAAGTCTATGAATTCACCGGATGTGAATTCACCACCTCTATCAGACCTCAGACATTTCAGTTTCAATCTGGTTTGGTTCTCTACCATAGCTTTGAAATTTTTGAACTTCTCAAAGGCTTCTGATTTGTCTTTTAGAAAGGTAACCCACATCATCTGAGAATGGTCATCAATTAGCAACATGAAATATCTATCACCTTGCATACTTTTGATTCTTGTTTGACCACATAGATCAGTATGAACTAATTCCAATAATCCGGTAGAGGACTGATCCTTGCTTTTGAAGGAGACTCTGCTCTGTTTACCTAGCTGACATTCTTTGCACAGACTATTTGTAGGTTTCACCAACTTTGGAAGATCTCTTACAACCTGAGTATTGCTTATTTTGATGATGTTATCAAAATTTACATGACACATCCTTCTATGCCATAACCAACTCTGATCCACTTGAACAAACAAACAACTTTTATTAGAACCAACCAGATGGAAGATATTACCTTTTGTTTGAGTACTGGATGCAATCTCAATTCCAGAGCTTTCAAAGATCCTGCATCTTCTATTTTTGAACCGGAGATCATAACCTTTGTCTACTAACTATCCAACACTGAGAAGATTGTGCTTCAATCCTTCAACATACAGTACATTACCAATTTTGCTCTTTCCATCAAAAGAAATAGTTCCCCTACCTCCGATTCTACCAGCAAAATTATCACCAAACTTCACCATTCCTCCTTCATACCTTTCCAAATCTAAGAACTTGTTCTTGTCACCTGTCATATGGTGAGAACAACCACTGTCAATAACCCAATCATCCTTTTCTTCAACTTGGGCAGCCAAAGCTCTTTCTACAACCTTATGATTGATAGATTCAGAGGATATTGGATCTTCTTCCTTGATGGCAATAAACACCCATTCATTTCTGGATTTGTTTCCTATTTCTAATTCATCATCTGTTACTCCTTCATTATCATCTTCTTCATGAACATAGTAATAGTTCTTTTGGAACCTTTGTCTATTAGAATTTGACCTTGCAGATCTTTCCAGACATCTTGAAGCAAAATGACCAATCTTATTGTAGTTGAAGCACTTAAAAGGTAACTTTCCTTCATACTTACCGAATCCTCTTGGCAATCTCTTTGCAATGAGGGCTTCAAGATGAGTTGTTTCTGCTTCTTCCTCTTCCATGTCTTTCCTTGCTTGATCATACCATGACAGCTTCCTTGAAGAGTTTTCTCCCGGATCAAATCTTTGTTTGCCTTTCACATAGGTACTGGCTTTGAATGCAGATTCAGTCTTGGGGGGATCATCTCCAAACTTGGTCATTTCAAATGCAGCCAGTTTGCTAGCCAATTGCTCTCTTGTGACAGTTGCATGGGCTCTGAATTCATCAATGTCAGCAACCTTGATCTTGTAGGCAGCAGGAAGGGATCTGAGAATTTTGCAAACAATCTCATTTTCATCCAGAACTCCACCAGCATTCCTGATTCCACACACTAGCTCATTTACTCTTGGCATCAAAGTAGTGATATTTTCATCATCTCTCATCTTCAATCGTTCAAATTTTCCTTTGAGACTTTGCAACCTTGCACTCTTAACAAACTCATCTCCTTCATGCAGAAGTTCCAGTTTAACCCAGATCTCATAGGCAGTTGGTAGATCAATAACATTTGAGAGTTCTGAGTCAGTCAATGCACTTAGAAGAGCCTCTTTGGTCCATAGATTATTTTCAGCATCTGTGATTTCATTTAGAGTTGTCAGACCACCTTGTGGGGGTACATATGCTTTTGTGACCATGGACAAGTAAGCTTTTCCCATACACTCCAAGTGACATTTCATGCGGCCTTTCTAGAGAGAGAAGTTGGTTCCATCAAACTTTGGACTATCCTTCTTGTACGATGACATCCTAGATCTCCTCAAGCGGTTAAGCTCCTTTCAGAGGAACTTAGCTTTGATACCAATTGTTAGATCTAGGGCACACAATTGAGAAGGGGGGGTGAATCAGTTGTACAAAAACTTGCTTCTACTTCTAACACTTGATTCTTCTTTGTTAGTTAATAGCATATCAATTAACCATTCATGAAAGCATAAAACATTAACACTGGAGCAGATAAACATCAACACATTAGACACCAAGATTTTGATGTGGAAAACCCAGTTAAGGGAAAAACCACAAGGTGATTAACCTAAGGATTATTCTATGTTAGAAGAATAAGAAAAATGGATGGCACATGCCAATTAGGGCTCACTACCTGAGCACACTTCTCACAAGGAGGCACACTGCCTACAAGAGACACACTGTCTACAAGATGATAAGTTTTACAAACTTGAACTAGAGATTGACATCTTTACCATGTCTGGATCAGTTCCATTTAAGCCTGAGATACTTCTGCTCTACCCCTCGCTCTTTCGCTATACCAGACTCATCCACTCCACAACACACTTTGAAATGAATTCACAAACCTTTATTTATACAAGGCATCGACTTAGGAATAATCATCTAAGTCGGCGATCATCCTTAAGAACATTCACAATATGAATAACTCATCCGGTCGGCTAACCTGAACAAGAACATCTTCATCCGGAAGTATATCTCCAATTCTAGGCTCTAACACTAATGCGGACTGACAACACAACCTCGGCATGATCCAAGAACCTTCACAAGCTTGCCTGAATGACCAGGTACATCCGCACTTCCTCCACTTACTAGAATTCTTTTCTTCTTCATCTGGAACTTCAAGAACACAGCCTATCGCCACTGTCAAATTGAAACAGGTTCTTCCGGACCTCCAAACTATGTACAAATCGAGATGACACATCACAAGGACATCCCAAACACTCCTTCCAATCTGCAGAATATGACAATGCACTTCCGGATCTCATCGGACCTTTTTGTAGCACTCTATCACTCCGGAGCATCTCTCGGAACCGATTCTACTTGATCGATCACAACTTCTTCATATCTTCATGCAGACCTCTGAAATCTTAGCTGGAGCATCTTAAGACTCATATCTACAAACCCTTAAATCTGCATCCTCTGAGCCTCAACCTATTGAGTACTTTTTCCCTCTTCTCATCACTGTTCTTCACTGAGACTAATTTTCTCAATATCCTCAGCACACAACTCATCCAATCCTTCTTATCAATGCAATATGAGTATGTTGACATCAATGACAACACTAGTTAACCTCATACTTGCATGGGTTATCCTGGCAAGTCTTCCTAGGCACCGGCCCCCATCTTGGGTTATCCTGGCAGCCTCTCCTGACCACCAGGCCCCATACAAACTCATACAAAACCAACATACCTTTCATGAGGACAAGGTAGTTGATTTGCCATTCCAAGCATTCTCATCTCATCTCAAGCCTAAACGAGCACTTGAGCCATGAGTGAGGCATACTTTATCTTGATTACTATGATTAACTACCCAACCCCTTAATTCATTAATTAGGTTATCACTTGATTACCAAATTCCAATGGGTTATCCTGGCTAGCCACTTTGAGCCCCAGCCCCACATTGGAAGCCACTCCCCTACTTGCATCTAAAAAACCCTATCCATCAAGCAAGACATAACGGCAAGTAACCATATATCATGCAAGGAATTTACCTTCTTGTATACAAATCATAATCACAAGGATCAACACTTAACTCATTGTTTGAAACTTCCAGTTGACACAATCATGACAATCATAAACAACACATATCTAGAGCAAGGTATGGGCCATCTTGCTCCCAAATCTCAACCATAAACAAATTACCTCCTACTTACGATTACCCAGATTTCCCAAAATAACAAAATCCAACATAATATTTTACTACATGCTCAATACATATAATGAATCACAATGTCCATGAAGAACTTCATTCCATATCAAGATACATTTACAACAAAGATCATAAAACCTAGACATAACATCCTATGCCTCTGGAAAACTAAACTCGACAACATGACCCTACTATGACCAATGATCCAACTAACTCAAAATTCATTTACATAATACAATACCCTTCACAAACGACCAATCTTCTAATAGCAAAACTTATAAGTCAGACTCCAATCACATTATTTGTAAACCTAGTTCCAACCCCTTAATCAAATTTTAGCAAAACATTATAAAGAAAATGTAATAAATCCAATACCAAATTTAATTAGATTCATCAACACTAATATTCAACATATTGAATTTTCCATTTATTCAATATATGTCTCGATCTTTCCTTAACTTATTAAAACATATTTATTTCAATAACTTGATTTAGATAAGTCAAATGAAATAACTATAATAATTAATCTATACTTGATTTAGTAACAATGAGACCTCACTAATCATAATTTTGATCTAAGATATATTTATCTTATAATTACTATTTCACAACACATGCTTGACAAATTATCTCATTTAAACTAAAGTACTTTAAATCCAATTCCTATACTACCTACTTAGAATGAACATTACTACCATGATCATAAACCTATTTTCAAATCCTCTTATCTAATTTCAACATAATGTAATCATTTCCAAAATCACATTAAATTTATCAACAATAAATATCTAATTACATTGAATTTCATTAAACAGATGCAATGCAATCCATAACACAACATTTATTTTTGCATTTAAGTCATTATTCAAAACATTCTATTCTAGATTAGTTCTATGTTCTTAAATTTAGAATCTAAACCAAATGATGAGACCATAAAGTGTCTCATCTTTAGTCAAATAAAAGCATATATTTTCTCTTCACTAAATGAATTTTTGAAGTGGACTTAAGTATGGGTTTGAAGATTTTTAGCTAAATATCAAATAAACTTGTCTAAATGCAACGATCAATGCCATGCATGAGTTTATCTTGATATTATATGTTCACTTCGAGAACAACAATTATTTTATTAATAAAGTGAAGAGAAAGTCTATTTTACATCAAGTTGCAGAGTTTCAGGGTTATAGAGCTCCGGATATGCACAGAGCTCTGAAGATGTACAGAGCACTAGAGATGAATAGAGCTCTGGAGATGGACAGAGCTCTGGAGATGCACAGAGTACTGGAGATGGATAGAGCTTTGGAGATGCACAGAGCTCTAGAGATGGACAGAGCTCCGAAGATGGACAGAGCTCCGGAGATGCACAGAGCTCTGAAGATGTACAGAGCACCAGAGATGCGCAGAGCTACAAAGATGGATAGAGCACCAGAGATGGACAGAGCTCTGAAGATGCATAGAGCTCTAAAGATGCACAGAACTCTGGAGATGCATAGAATGCCGGAGATGGATAGAGCGCCAGAGATGCACAGAGCGCCAGAGATGCAGAAGTCAAAAAGGTAGTTTCAATAAAACTGTAATATCTCACTCATTTCTTAATGAAAATTAGACTTTTAAAATGATCCAGAAAGATTAAAGAGAGAAAAAAATATATGAATGTGTTTTGAAGAGATTCATTAAAATGAATAAATAGTTAATGATATAAGTTGACTATTACAGAGCACGAAGATGTAGAACAAAAAAGTTAAGAAAACCAATTTTAGTAAAACTATGATATCTCTCTCATTTCTTAATGAAATTTAGAAATTAAAAATGATATAGAAATATGGAAGTTAGAGAAACAAAACCCAGAAATCATTTGGGGAGATCTAGTAAAACAAATGAGCAGTTTATGATAGAAGTTGACTATTCTACAATCTCTAGAGATGTTCCAGAAATACTTTATCAAATTGCTGCGGATTGTTCCAACCTACCAACACACACTCCAAGATTTTTTTAAGGATAGATTGACTATAATTACTCCTAAATTAATGAATCTAATTATGAGTAATTGTTCCATGCAAAGAATACACACTTAGTGTCATTGCATGTCTTTCTAAAAGACTGCATGTTTTGCCTTGTAATCAACAATTGTATAATTAGTTAACTAAATCAATAAGTTTAGTTAACTAAATAAATAAGTTTAGGTAGCTACATGAATAAGTTCTCTACTCTAGAGAGACTCTCAATTATAATTTAATAACCATAGTTATATATAGAGAACTATGGCATAGAATAGAGAAAAGGGAAGTTGTAAAAGAATTAATTGAAGGAAAGAACTCTATTTTTTTTTTACAACAGCATGTAATTTGGATCTTGAAGGTTTTTGAATAAAGAAAGTTGTTCTACCCATTTACTAATTGCTGGAATTGATTAGTCTCTCTGGAGGAAGGAGCAAGGGCCCACTCCAACCGAAGGGCAGAGACTACATTTCTTGGTTTGTTTAGTTGCTTTTCTGTTATGCAATTCCTTTATTTAGAATTCCTTTAGTTGTTCCAATTTTTTATTCCAGAATTAGATCAGCTGTTCAAGTTATTGCTTTCCTTAAATTAGGTTGGTTTTTTTTAGCAGATTTTAAACCCAATCTGTTTCATGCAATTGTTCTCAATTCCCTTTTGTAGAAAGGACTACCATGCAAGTTATTCCTTCTCTCTTTTGCATACATCCATGGACACCGCCTTGGATTGATATTTATTAAAATTAAATGATGAGGACTGCAATGACCCTCATCACCAAACTTAATATTTTAAATATTTACTTCTAAAAACTAGAACATACATATATCATTATCTATTATAAATATATAATATTTCTATTTCTATTTACTTTCTAATCTACAGAAAATCACCTCTATGGATAGTCATGTTTCACAACCAGATCTATTTCCATTATTGGTCCAATGAGAAGAGTTGATGGTGATACCTTTTTAATTAAAAAAGTATACGAATCATTGTAGATTAGCACAAATGAAGTAACAAATAAATATCAACCCTCTCATCATTATGATTCCAACAATTATTATCACCATAGGGTAGTCTTAGAAAATGGATTTGCTACAAAGGCTTTAGAGGTTCCAAGCAAAAGCAACTAACAAGTGCAAACCCAGGTTCCACTACCCTTACCGACATCCTCATAGCCTGTGCCTAAATGGAAGTGTTGAATGAGGGCATGGACATCCATCGAAGCATGATATATTTGGGAGATTTTTGTCAGATATTATAGTTGGATATTCTCTAGTAAACATATATACAAAATGTGGAAGCACGAACTATTTGATAGAATGCCTCAAAGAGATGTCATCTCATGGAATGCAATGATTGTAGGATATGCACAAAATCAAAAAGAAAAATAGAAGGATTTTAGAAAATTCAAGCAAAGAAAAAGGCAGATGCAAATCCAAAAGTCACGACCTTTGCTAGCAAATATAAACTCTGGTGAGCATAACATATTGCAAGTTTAGAGGAAGCTAAAGGGGAGTGCATACAGGTAAAAGTTAGACAAAATTTCATCAGATGTTACGTGTGCCCTGCTAGACATGTTTGCTAATTAGAATCATGCAGAAAGCACAAGAATGGTTTGACAAAATGCCTCAATGAAAAGTGGATTCATGAGTTGCGATGACTACAAGCTAAGCACCAAATAGATTTGTTGATAAGGTTCTAGAAACTTTCATGCAATGTAAAATGTGAAAGACAAGGCACATAAATTGTTGGTACATACAACATAGATTATGTTTAGTTGTTTCCTTAACCTCTGTCTAAAAATAGGTAAGGTGAGAAGCCCACACAATTTTCAATTTATGAAGGGGCTAACTACTAAACAATTCATAGTGAGGAACCTCATATGATGAAGATTGTAACATGTATGCAGTATCAGCATTTAAGCATACAAGTAGTGAAGCATTCACCAAGAATAATACAAGGTAGATTTGTGTAAAATATAAAGGTGAAGTATTCAAAATCACTTGAGACTTTCCTATAATTAAGCTTGACAAAGAAACATATGAAATGCATTACCAATGGACTCATGCCCTATAAGAAGAGTAAAGAGATGAACAATAGTTAACAAATAAGCATCTTTTGAAACCTTACTAAAATATTCAAAGTTTTTGTGGGGATTATTGAAGATGCTAAAAAGGAGCAATCTGAAGAAATAAATGAAAAGCACAGACATATTCATGAATCATTGACAAAATGTCTGGTGAAGATGTTAGCTCAGATTGAGTCGATGCACAAAAATGCCTTACTAGATTTGGGCAGAAGCAACCAAATTCCACACTTAGAGGATGGCAAGAGTAATACCCTAAACCTAGGATTGTATGCTAGGTGAAAACTTAAACAAGCATGCAAATAGGGGACTGAATACAAAAAGATCTTCAACACAAAACATAAAATAATTATGCAAATGTACCTGGATTTTTCTCCAACCCACTATTTGTATAAATTCCATAAGTAATCCCTAAAATCCTCAACATTCTTTTTCCCATTAGGAGATCTCCTTCTTCTCCCCCCCATGAAGGAAGTAATTTCCTAAAAAAAACCCTCCCAAAGAATACAATATCAAGGATAATAAGTTTCCTTTGTCCATTACAGACCATCCACTCTCTCCACAATTCATTTTTCAAACAAATCATTTAATATGCAATCTGATAGAGAATATATTCTTATTTTTATCTATTAAAATATTTTCTATGCATTCGACAACTCAACAAAAACCTCATTAATAATCTTAAATTAGAAATAGAATATATTAAGATACCACCCACCAATAAATATTTCACGAGTTTAATGACAACTCATAAACACTAATAATTTATTATTCTTAATAAAATATTGTTATTATGATTATTATTATTATTATTATTATTAACAATGAGCTCACAAGACCCAAAACTTATGCTATGACCATGATTGAACAAAACATAATCAAACAATCATGATTTATGCTATCTAATGCCAACAAAACCTGACGACCAAGCATGATTGATACATGACCACAACAAAGGTGACTGACAAACATGTCCAACTGACCTTATTGACAGGACATAGGACTGAATACTCATCCTTTTCGAGGATGGTGACAAGCTAAGGGACCTCATATTATCTCCCTTCCACAACTTCTATTGGTATAAAGGCACGCTCAAACCTGCCAATTCAAGTGGAGTCGATTCCTAGTGCCTGCAATCTTGCAGCAAACAAGTGTCGAATACAAACATATATATAATCATCCAAACATGCATATAGTGGCAGGGAATCACAACGTAGTAGGGTACTCAACATGAGTAATACTACACTATCCCTTCACAAAACACATCACAAATATCCACATTAAACAAGTTCATCAATAACTAAACAACCAGATATTGCATCGTCAGATAGTCACATGAAGTACATAACAAAATTAATCCACCTAATCCATTAAACCCATAGCTGAACACATCATAAGCATTATATACCAATCATAAAGCATCAATGTCATCATAGTAAATATCAATGAGTGTCATCAACTACATCAAAATAGTAAACCTACCATCAACATGTCTAACATACCCTAAGTATTCTGAGTATTTCACCTTCATCTTCATGCTCCTTAGCCCGACCACCTACACATCCAAGGTGAGAATGGAGGGGCACTACAACATTCAGAAGAAGAATAGGGAAATCTAGAAATTGATCTTGGTCCAAATGTAGAAAAGTTGTTGGATAAGCAATTGGTGACAATCAAAGGTATTGGCTGACATGATTGATGATCTGGAAACATGAGTTTTTGGTCTGCATGATATTTGTGCATGGATTCAGCTGACAGAGTAGAGTGTTTAATAAATATTCTAAGTTTTATTGAAGTTGACTATAGTTGATTGAATTTGATGATGGAGATATATATAGCCGATGGATTCAAGTTTTTTGGGATGTGCGAGTGGTGCGATAATGAAGTACGAAAAAGGCAGATTAAAGTATGAAAAAGAAGAGATCTAAGGTCTAGATTATGGCAAAGCAGTAAATAGGGAAGAATTAAGATGAAGTGTGTAAGATCAGTATTCTATGCTTAACTGAAACTGAATTCTTGCATTGGCAGATGCTACTCATCAGTTCAAACAATCTGTAATCCTTTTGCAATCATTCTTGTAGGTAGTGAGCCTCTCTTGAGTAGTGAGCTCTGGGCAGTGAGCCCGAAGGCATGTACCTTCCCCTTTTGTAATACTTTTAACAGAGTATAATCTTTGTGGGTTAACCCCCACCGTGGTTTTTCCCTTAAGTGGGTTTCCACGTTAAAAATCTTGGTTTCAAATGTGTTATTTGTGTTTCTACTCATGTGTTATTGATTCTTGCTTTTCATGGTTATATCATTAAACTATTAAGAAGTGGTAAAGAAGAATTAACTACGGCAAGCATTAAAGTTTTAAGACAATGGATTCACCCCCGTCTCAGTTGTCAGCCCTAATTCCAACAATTGGTATTAGAGCCAAGTTCCTTGAAAGAAGCCTAACAGCTTGAGGAAGATTTGAAAAGGAGTTTCAATGGGTTCACTCAAAGAACAACTTCAATTTGATTTAAAGGATCTTGACCAGTCCAAAGTAGAAGTAGATGACCTAAAAGCAAACCTTAAGGATGTTGATGATTGCATTGACTTACTAAAAGATAAATTAAATAAATCAATGGAAAAAAGGAAGGAACTACTTCATCAGCTAGCTAATCTTACTGAAGAAATGGCATGAATGAGGCTTTGGAAGAAAACATAATGGAATGTGAGAAGCTGACAAAAGAAGTTTATGTTTTAAAACATGAGATGGAATCTGGGGTAATGAGGCTAACCAAATAAATTGAGCAAAGGAAGAAGACTGAAGAAGACCTAAATCAAACTCTAAAAGAAAGAACTGAAGAATGTTGCAGATTGGACAGAATAGCTAGCCATCTAGAGTCTAATCTACAAGAAAGCAGAGACAATGAGAGAGAGAGCTTGAAAGGCAAATTGTCATTCTTAGACATGACCTAGAAGTTACAAATGAATACAAGGAGAAGTTCAAGATAAGCTCAGCTAAACTTGAAGCCATACTTGAGTGTCAAAAGAAGGCTAATGATAAGCATGGTCTTGGGTATGAGAAAGGTGAAAGATCCGAATCTAGACAAAGAAATTCTCAATCAAGGAATGGGAGAAATAGACCTAGAAGACCTCCGATAAAACAACCTAATGCTGAAAGGTATCAATCTTTTAATGGAAATTATTTCAATTGTAGTAAATTTGGTCATAAAGCTACTCAGTGCAGAAGCAGAGTAAATCAAAATGGTCCATCCTTCTCCGGTCAATGCTTCAAGTGTAATAGGTATGGTCATAGATCCAATGAATGTAGAAGTATGATAATGAATGACTCTAACAATAGAGGAAATGGAAATTATTTCAATGGCTACTATTTTTCTTGCAATGGATTTGGACACATGGCTAATCAGTGTAGATCAAGAGGAAATCAAGTAAATAAGCAAAGAAATGTTGTGTTCTTTAATTGCAATAGATCTGGTCATATTGTAAGATTCTATAGAAGTAGGAATATTGAAAGAAGATGTCCGGTAAACAGAAAACTAGGTGAGCAGAGACAAGACAAAGGCAAGGGAAAAGTTGATATGAATAAGATCTAGAATGAAATAAAAATGACATGGGTCAAAAAGGGTGAAATGAATAATTGTAATGGGTCTGCACCAAAATCCAGTGCTGGTAATCCCTTCAAAAATTGAATTAGGAGCTCTGGCTCAAGGGGAGCTGCATAGAAAAACAAATTCCCCTAGCCAGTAAGTGGGTGCCTAAATATGGCATGATGATTAAAGTTAGAAAAACCTATTGCAGACCATTTGGAAGGATTTCTAAAAGAAAAGAAGTGGATATGGCAATTTGCGGAGTGATTCATGAGAAACTGTATCAAGAAATAGAGTAACCAAATGAAGTTAGGGAAACACATTTATTACAATAACAAATTAGGTTTTGTGGAGGATAAAAAGTCACTCACTCAAGCATTTGAATCACTTTGCATTTGAAGAGAACAAGAAGAAGAGCATTTGAATTGAAAATTCAGAGATTGAAGCATGAAGAACAAATTTGACCGGCAATTGATCAACCCTAACTCCACAGAAGTAAAGGGTACTTCTTTGTGAAGCTTTGAATCTGTAATCTATTGAGATGGCTATTCCTCTTATTGTTGATATTACTGAAAGGCCCCATCCAAAATTTAAGAAGCATCCTTACAAGTCAGTCGAAGTCAAACCGTTAGGTGCTTTTTTTGGTGTCCCATATGGAGTACTGCATGTAGAAGATATTAGGGCATACATCCATTGCAACGTGGATGTCTTTGGAAATCTAAGATTGCTAGAATTGTTTGAGAACCATCTAAAGGATGATAACTATGATTTGAAAGCAAAATTCAAAACCCTAGTGAGCAAACATTTTCTACAAGTCATTGAATTTACGACATTTGATGAGAGAGTGGGTTCATTACATCTTGAGCCGAATGCATGATGAGTTCATATGGCTATTGAAACCTTTCAAGATTATAAAGGATGTTATCAGAATTGTGACTAGGTTAAATTCAACCAGTGGATTACCCATGTTGAAATATGTGAAAAACAAGACTGTTATTGATGCAACCAGTGCCAAGTTTGACAAAAGGGCAATGACCATCAATGACATTATTGAACCAGATGTTAAGTTTGCCTCTATGGTGATTAGTTACAAGATTTATCACTCCAGTAGGGAGAACTCTGTCTCCAGAACTACCATATATGTAGCATTTCAAATGTTGAAAGAAAATGCAGATTATGACCTATGTGAGCTATTACAGAACCAATTTATTGAGAACTTGAGCAAAATTAAGGAAAATAAAAACACCTTCAAATATGGTTCTCTAGTCATATGTTTATTCTTCTACTTCATGTATGAAGTGCTTGGAGTAAAAGGTGTGCAGTGGACTAGTGACAGACCAGTTGCAATGCAAATAAGAAATCATCTACACAACATTGGAGATTCTAAGGCACATAAAACTGCAATCTGGGGGTACTTTAAAAATTTTCAGAGTATGATGCACTCTAGGGAAAGAATCCCTAAATAAGTAGTTCAAAAATACAAAAATGAAATCCATTTTATGGTGGACACTGATAAGTGCCTAATGAAAGATGTAGAACCCATAACTATTTGGATTATGCCTATGGGTTATGATTTTGGAAATGTATGCTCGACATCACTTGAGCAAACCCAAGGATGAATTTATCGAGAGGTTTGGGACTAATAAAGAGCTTGATGAAAAGCTATATGTTGAACTCTGGAAGCCAAAGATCAAGAGAAAAGCTCATAAGCAAGTAGAAATGTATGCTGAAAGCATTGGGATTACAAAGGAAGTTGTGAGGCAGAACAGAGAAAGAATAGAAAAAGTTGAGAAGGAGAAGCAGGATAAGAAACAAGGAAGTACTCTAGTAGAATCCTCCTCCAGTCTAAGGACTACTAGGAGCTCTACTGCTACCCCTCTTCCCCCAAAACCTGCCAATCCTGAGAAATTAGAAGACATATCATCCAGTAAGAAAAAGAAGAGAACTAAAGTAAAGGCAAAGAGATCACATGACAGTTTGGAAAAGGAGGATGAAGAAAAGACAGAATCAGATGATGGGCTTAAGGAGCTAAAGGCCACAGGTACTTGTTGATGATTGCAATATACAGCCTTCTAGCCCTCCTTCTAGCGCCAGAAAACTGTTGATGATTGGTTTGATGCAATCATAACAATAAGTTAAAATTCACATATAATGAACTGAAACTATACTTGAAAGATAAGAAGGAATCATTTGAGATTCAACTAATCCCAAGTCTACAATGGTTCGGTTGGTCAAGTTCAGTTGGTCAATGTGAAGCTGTAATGTTCAAGGGGCCTTACGTAGTTTAGGTTTGTTTGGTGGTTCAATGGACTAAGAATATGCAAAAGAATCATAGATTTCAACAAGTATTTTGTTCATTTGCATACAAGTGTTACTGTGCTGCAAGTTCAGATGATTTTCTTGAATTATTGCAGCTTTCTTCTTTATACATTTATGAAAACTGTCTACTCTTAACTCTGTTATGCATGCTTCTTCAAATTTGAGACAATTTCCTTTAGATTTCTACGTTTTCAGCTAAATATTTCAGATGGGTTGGGAAAAGTTAGAAAGATCTAATCTATACCTCATTTAATCTACCGAAGGATCTAATTGTTTCTGTTATGCACTATGTAAATACCACAGTAATTTGATCAAATCCACAGTAAAAACCTTAAATGCAAGTTCTGAGCATTTTCACAAACATACATTTAAAATTGCAAGCTCTCAAAGAAAATATTTCAAAACACAAAGAAGAGCAGGAGAACACTCAGAAGATAGATGCAGAACTCCAGATTCTATTGTATTAGAAACGAATAGTCATACATGATTTACAATGTAGGAATGACTCTTAGTTTCATTGATCATACTACAGAGAACTTACAAGCTTTACAGATACAGTAAGGCAGCCAAACATTCCACGCGCACCTTACTGCAGACAAACAGGCGACCTCCTTCTTCTACTTCTAAACTAAGCTAACTTGCTGTATGCTCCTAAAATCCTTGTTGTAGCCCCTGTTGTAAAGTATTACAGTGTAGAGAGGCACAATATAAAGACATTCTGATTGTCCTCACCACAGCAAAAAAACTAACTAAACCCCTGGTTCAAACCCCTGGTTAAAGCAATAAATACAGATGAACCAGATCTTCCAAAATATCTCTGAGCAGTGTCAAATCTGGGTGAAATATTGCCCCTTCTGAGAAGTTCCGGCAGTTTGGCAATAACTTCTGTTTGTCTGTTGCAATAATGCTCCCAGCTGCAACCTTGTTCTTCATTTGGTTGGCCTTGACTTCTTCGCACTTCATCTTTATCTTCCTGCTCCTGAGATTGGATTTCCTTCCTCCATGATGTCACTGTGTTGAAGTTCCAGCTGCTTCCTCAACTGCAAGCCTGTAAGACAAGACAAGCAATAAGTACCAATTTATCAAATAAACAGCAGGAAATTAAAATAATCGTTTAAATCCAGGTGACTGTGCAAAAAATATGGAAATCAGGTCCAAAAAACCTCCAAAACACATTCAAAAACGCATACAGACTGCTCAAAAGACATCGGGTCAACTATCGCTGACCGGGAAAATGCCACGGGCGCCAAAAGAAATGGTTTAAAACTCTATCGCTTCATTCCTTCCCGCCCATCGGCGTGACAACCGCCATCGGCGTGTCAAAAAATCGCTCGGCCGATGTTCGCTGTTTGGTCGATGGCCTTTTCTATTGTTTAGCTTTCGTTTCCTTCCTATCGACGTGAGTTATGCCGATATAGCCCTTCAGCCTATATTTCTTCCTTATCGGGCTGACTTATACTATCGGTGGGCTCAAAATTCCCTCCGCCGATGCCTTTACCTTGGCCGATATCCTTTTATCGGCGAGAGTTTCACCGATGTCTCCCTTCTTTGTTCCATCGGCGAGAGGCTTACCCATCGGCGAGCCCAAGATTTCCTCTACCGATGTCATTACCCTGGGCGATGGCCTTTATCGACGTAAGTGTTGCCGATGTTCGTTATTTGGTTCAATCGGCGTGAGACCATACTATCGGCGAGGGCAAAATTATCCCCGCCGATCACCCTCGTCTCGCCGATGCCCTCCATCGGTGTGACCTCCGATATCGGTGAAGCTACTTAAAATTTGGCTGATATTAAATGTTATGCCAATGACAATGTCATCGGCGAGAGACTCCATTTCGGTGGAACACTTCAAAACTCCACCGATGGCAACTGTTATGCCGATGACTTATATCGGCCGCAGGCTCACCAAAGCCTTTGAACTTGAACCATTGAACCCCACCACTATCGGCATGATTCCTGCCGATCTCCCTTTCGTTTATTGAACTATTGAACCATTGAACCCCGCCATAAGGTTCAACGCAGCGGTTCAATGCGGCAGTTCAATGATATATAGCGACTGTTAAAAGAAAATGAACCCCGCCAACTTTGAACCATCGAACCTTTGAAAAAGGTTCAAGCGGATGGTTCAACACGGCGATTCATCGTTGTAATACAAAATAACAGCCCGCTCCTTAGACACTTTTGAAGACATCGGGCCACTTTGAACTCCGAACCCCTGAACCATTGAACCTCTGAAAAAGGTTCAACTGGAGGGTTCAACGCGCAGGTTCAAACCTGTAAAAACACATGCCAATGAATAATAATGGCGATTAAAGCGTTCGATGCATTTCTGCAAAACAGTTAAATGTGAGATACAGAGTGGAACCCAGACAAAATTGCCCATGACCTGGAACCACTAACTATGAATATTTCAAAATTTTTAAATGAATGCCAACAAGAAAAAAGGCAAACAACTGATTGTTTATCATGCAAAACCTGATAGTACATTTTACCTAAAAGATCATAACTTGCAAAATAGGATGAATTTTAAGATGGTTCAAAAAGCAACCCTGGCTCATTTTTCGCAAGGAATCCAACCATATTATGCAATGGTACTGCAAATGCATTTTTCCATATTTTTTAACAAGGTTTGCAAATCTGACTCTCTTTTCCCTTTACCACCAGACAGAACAAACACAAGCAGAAACAAAAAGCAAAGCAACAGCAGGGGTCCCCATTTTGCTAAGGAGCAATAATGGGGTGTGTTGTGAACATCACAACAGTACTAAAGCTATTAAAGTATCTAAAGAGAAGCCTTCTGGAAGCAAGAAGACAAATAAGAGGTAGAGATCAAAGGCTGATGATAAGAAGCAAATTCCCTCTGTGAAAGACATTGTCAAGACAATCACTGTTGATGGGAATTTAAAACCATTGACTAAATTCTATAATCTTTACAATGATGTTGACAAAAGACTTTTGTAAGAAGCCACTGACAAAAGACTTTTGTAAGAAGCCACTATCAAGTACTTGAATGCATTCAATCGAGCACTGGTAGAAATTCTGTCAAAAGTTCCAAAAGGCTTAAGAAACATCTTGGAGATTAGAAAAGAAGCGGCCAAGTCAAAAGATATGGAGCTGAGGCAAAATGTGTTAACCACTCTATGTCTGGTGATCTCCAAGAGAGAAGCAAATAAAATTTTTAAAGAGGTCAAAACTGAATTCAGGAGTAAGACAAGAATGACCATACTGATGATTAGAGAGATAGGTGAAATAGTCCAAGAAACTGAACAAATTTTGAGAAAAGCATTGGAAAAAAACAAGTTCTTTGTTGTGTCAAATGAACCTACTGATGACACACTAGTCCCGGATGAAGAAGAGTAGCAGAAGGATGAGCAACAATTTGGAATGGATGATTCCTCTATCCCGAAAGAGGAAGCAATAAGCAGGGAAGAAGTAAAAATGACAAATGAAACTATTGATGCAAGAGGTATTCTAACTCCTTCGGATCATTCTGACAAAGAAGATATAGAGATGAATACAAAAGCAAATGATCAAATTGAAGATGATTCATTGAATATTGAAGAGCATGAAATAGAAAAGGCTAAGAACCGAGAAGCAGAAGAAGTCAAGGAGAAAAATGATAAAGAAGAAGAGATTGTAAAGGATGACAAAGAACCCAAGAAAGATAATCTGGTTGACAGTACCAGTAAGAATCAGATAGACACATCATCATCTTGGGCAAGAGACATTGTGGAGGTAGTAAAAGAAATTTTGGAAAGGGACAAACAAATTGAAGAAGATTAGGACATAATCCAAGGTCCAATAAATTTTGACACATTATCTCCGGTGCAAAAGATAAAGTTGGCTTCCATTTCTCAAGTTAAAGCCAAAGAAGACATTTTGAAGTCTCACATAGAAGATAGTAAGCTCCTTGGTCTAGCATCAGGGATTTTAGAGAAAATCATGCCAACATATCAGAAGGATTCTTCAGCATCCCTCTCCGGATAGTTAAAGAACCTGATAAACTCGGTAAGTTCTCATTTTGAGTCTCTAGAGAAGTATGCAGAAGTCAAGGTTCCAAAAGAAATCAATGACAAAAGATTTGATGCTCTAAAAGGATTAATTGGAGTAGATAGAATGGTGTTGGATGCCAGTGTAAAGTGTATTCAAAATGCTCTTACAGAAGGAGGAAATATATATAAATTTTGCTTATCCTATCCTAAGGTTATAGAGGATATAGAAGATAAAATAAAGGAGTCTAAGAAAAAAATATCAAGTGTATCCAATTCTTTTTATCTGGTGACAACATTAGTGGAAAGTAAGGAGGGTGAGGTGATCAACCTGATTGAAGATATTAAGAAATTGACAAAAGAGAAGGAAAGGATAGAGGCAAGAATGAGTGAGCTCTGGGGACTTATTTTCCCCAAATTGGAAGCAATGTTCAATGCCTTAATTGAAGCCCAAGTTGCAGCTCAGTCAAGTGATCCCATTGATCTGTGGATGACAGAGTCACAAGAATTTCATTTTAGTGGTCACATCTCAATTTTGAATACTATAAAGAAGAGCTAGGATAGTGAGATGACATAATTGAAGAATATTTTTGGAGATATACTCAAGTTTATGTAAATAGGACTTAAGGACTGTTTGTACATGCGGCTTGGTATATAGGATTTGTTTGCAAATTTTGGATCCCACCCTTTGCCATTGATGTCAAAGGGGGAGTGAAGAGCAATGAAAAATGAGGAATCCAACAAAGGGGGAGCATTGGTGATTAGTGAAAAGCTCAAGTGTAAATAGTAAGGAGGAGTGTTCTGACACTTAGTCATTTTTCACTAAGTGTTGCCATCAATGCCAAAGGGGGAGATTGTTGGCAAGAGACACTGATATGCTTGACATGTGTTGTCATTGATGGCAACTAAGTCTACCTTACTCATCCACATTGCATAATCTATTCATACTGGAAGTCATAGTGAAGATTTGGCTAAGTCCGAGTAGTTAGAAACAAAGCATGTGACAGGGTCTGGTATCTTGGTTCAGATCTCTCCGATGGCAATTCACAGTGTGTTGCAGATTTGAGGGAGTGATAAGGATTGTCAATACTATCCAAATCCTGAGATTTAGCCTCGAGTGATAAAGCATTCAAAAGTTATAAGGATCTGAGTATCAAGTTCCAGTCAATTAGCACAATCAGAAGAAGAACAGGGCAATCTAGTAATTGATCTTGGTTTGGATGTAGAAAAGTTGTTGGATAAGCAATTGGTGAGAATCAGAGGTATTGGCTAACATGATTGATGATCTGGAAACAAAAGTTTTTTGTCTGCATTGATATTTGTGCATGGATTCAACTGACAGAGCAGAGTGTTTAATAAATATTCTAAGTTTTATTAAAGCTGACTATAGTTCATTGAATTTGATGATGTGGATATATATAGCTGATGGATTCTAGTGTTTTGGGGTGTTTGAGTGGTGTGATAATGAAGTAAGTGTAAAAAAGGAAAATTAAAGTATGAAAAAGAAGAGATCTAAGGTTCAGATTATGGTAGAGTAGTAAACAGGGCAGGATAAAGATGAAGTGTGTAAGATTAGTATTTTGTACTTACCTAGAACTAAATTCTTGCATTAACAGATGCTACTCATCAGTTCAAACAATCTGTAATCCTTTCACAATCATTCTTGTAGGTAGTGACCCTCTCTTGAGTTGTGAGCTCTAGGAAGTGAGCCCGAAGGCACGTACCTTCCCCTTTTGTAATACTTTTAACAGAGTATAATCTTTTTGGGTTAACCCCCATTGCGATTTTTCCCTTAACCAGGTTTCCACATTAAAAATTGTGGTGTCAAGTGTGGTATTTGTGTTTCTGCTCATGTATTATTGATTCTTGCTTTTCATGGTTATATCATTAAACTGTTAAGAAGTGGTAAAGAAGAATTAACTACAGCAAACATTAAATTTTTAAGACAACTGATTCACCCCCCTCTCAGTTGTAAGCCCTAATTCCAACATCCTACATGCCTAAAAACCTAGGCAACTCAGTGATATGTGAAATTCCTTTCAAAATGTGACTTACCTAGTGAAATCTTTGCTCCATGTCTTTGCTTATTCTCCTTGAATGTATCGTAGGTAGTCTCCGGTGAGTTCTGATGTAGTGTGGAAGATTACGTTATGTCTTCTTCATCTTTCCTGATCATTAATATGCTCTGGTAACCAAGCATTTTCCTTATTTTTAGTTCCACTTCTTCTCTCATCTAGGCTTCCAAAACCTCCTCATTGTCTATACTATAGTAATCATCCTCTATTTCCAATTCTCTCTTAGAATTAGGCTCTTCTACTATCTCCTTTGCGTCCAACCTTGTGATTTTATAGAGATTCTTTTCATCCTTGTCACTGTATTCCTCCTGATTGATTCCTTCTATATATGCTTCCTCCATTGATGATCCTAGAGGGATGTTGACAATTTTGTTCTCATTGGAAAATGATATCTCTTCTTTCTAAGATTCTATGACACCATTCACATCTACAAACCATCTCAAGCCCAAAAGTGCATTAAAAGTTTCTCCTTAATCATTCATGGCTACCACAATGAAGTCTAAGACATGTTTGATCCCCATAAGGTTAACTTTAGCTTGCTTCCATGTTCCCATTGTTTGCATGTTAGATCCATCTGCCAGGATTATGTTGTAAGTGGTTTCTAACAGCTTAGGTCTTCCTAACTGTTCCCACAACTTTTTAGTGATCATGTTAACATCTGCTCCCAAATCTATCATGAAATTCTAGACCTTTTTATAATTGATATGAACATCCACCATCAATGGTTTTGTCTTCCAATGTCTATACATTCTTCCAATCCTTTAGAGTTGACTCCTTTGACCTTGTTACTTATTCCAGTACTTAGAGAATTACTTCAATTTCTCAATGAGTCTATATTTTTGTGTTAATTGGGCTAACTTCTTAAGAGCATCCACTTCACTTCAGTGAAAAATCACTTGTAGTGCTTCTCCTTTTATTGCTCCCTCCTTATTGTTTATTTTGCCTCCTTCACAACTTCTTCATGTTGTCTCTTTCTCAGAACAAATTCTTCATCCTCCTCACTATCTTCCTCCGCTATCTCAATGATGTAATGCCTTCCAGTATTGGTTTCTTGTCTTGTCACCACTACATATTTCTCCTTCCTTTGAACCTTCTCTCCTTTCTATTATGTTTTGGTGTGCTTCTTCGGTAGTACTCTTCTTCTTCTATGGATTCAATTGAAGATATGTCTATCTCCTCTCTGTTGTTCTTTTGAAAAGTTCTTTCTTCTTAGTCTTTTGGTGCTCTCCTTATGATCCTTGCTCCTTTTTGGTTGTTTTGTAACTCATCACTCTTACACTATGGCTGTACATTTCAAAAGTATTGGTGTGCTTTCTCACAAGAAAATAGATCATGCTCTATGCTATTACAAAATAAACACTATGTTTTCTTTTCATCCCAACATTCATTAGCAAGATGTCCTAACTTACCGTAATTGAAGCATGTGGCATCCTCCCTCCTTCGTTGATTTCTTCCATGGCCTTTGCGTCCTTTGTATCCTCCAAATTGATCTCTATCATCACTATTATATTTGTTTCCATACGATGGACCACTAGAATTTGAATTCTATATCTCATTAACATTCCTCTAATTTCTCCAACTTGGCTGCTTGTAGTCCTAATCATATGAATTTATTTCTTCCACGTATGTCATATTACTACTCTCCATAGAGTTTGTATTGTTTCCACCATACCATGCTTCATCTTCTTCCTCAGCAAGGTCTCTTTTCTTCTGAAATTTCTATGAAGAACAATTCGGTGTTTCATGGTTATCCCATTCTTTGCATAATCTACAGTATACTAAATTTACTTGTTTCCTTGTTGCTTTGAAATCTGCTTTTATTATGGTAGCTTTTCTTTCACCTTTCATCCCAAGGCATTCATTCCTCAAATGGCCTTCTTTTGTGCAATATGAATACCAAATATTAGGTCTTTCCTTCCCCTCCTATTTAGCTAATATCTCCTGCCTCAACTTCAACTGCTCCAATTCCAACTTCAGCTTCTCCAATTCTAGGTTTTCCTTCATCTTATCTTGTTTGCGCCAGGATTGAGACTCTATCCAGCAAGCCAATGCCATTGTTTCTAATATGATTCAAAAATCCTTCCATCTAGGGATGACCTTATTTCAAGGATTATTCTAGAAATAAACCATTCTATCTTCTACTTCTCAATCAATGGTTCCTCCAATCTCCTGGTTGTCTCCTTGAATCTCTTATCAAACTCCTTTATTGATTCTTTCTCCAATTGCATTAGATCTCTCATCTTACTTACTCCTTTTGTCAGAACCTCTGAAACTCCAAAGTTCTCCAAAAATAGCTTATTGATCTAATTCCATTCCTTGTTACTATTTGGGCATGTCTTCCTATACCACTTCAATGCTTCATTCCTTAAGGTGTCTAGGAAACCAAAAAACTTAGTTTCAACCCTTTTTACTCCCTTCTGGTTCTAGATAGACTCCAAAACAAAATTGTACTCCGTTGCTTCAATAGTATCCTTCTCAAACACGAGTAACTTAATTGGGGTATCCATGATTACTTTTGTCCAACTCTCCAGTGCTTTGTGGTAGATTTCCTCTGGTTTTCTTCTCTAGTTCAACTATGTTAATCAACTTGCTTCCCTTCTCTTCCCTTATCTCTTTGTAATCAGATCTCAAAGCACTCTTCTCCTAAAACCTCTACAAAATTATTCTAAATCTTTTCTATTGTCATTGCTTCTTTGTTTCCTCAAATATATTCCTTCTCAACTAAAATTCTCTTGAGTTTATATGGAACTTGGGGTGGCTCTTGGTCCAAGGGTTGTGTCTCTTCACAGTGTCTCTTCAAATTAGGGGATTCTCTTATCTTTGTAAATGACATCATATCAACATCCAATGATGATTCAAATAGCCTTCCAAAACCCTCAAAACTTCTCTCAATGTTTACTGCATCTTCTCCTTCTTCTCTTATCATCTTTATTCTTTGGCAAACTAGCTCCTCTATATATTCCTCATCCATCTTCAAAATATCTTGTGTTACTTCATCTTCTCTGACACTCTGAGGCATAAACCCTATTTCACCTGTTCCTTCTCTTTCTCTTCTACATTCTTCTTTGACAACACCCATAGTGGCATGCTCCTCCACATTCTCCATTCCATCCTCTATGCCTTCACCTTCTGATCTCCTTTCTTTGGCACAACCCTCCATAGTGTGCTCATCAACATCCTTTGTAATGCACTTGTCCTCTTCCTTCCTTCTGGTAACACACTCAGTGACACACTCTTCAAATTCTTCTATCTTTTCTTCCACACTTTCTATCATCCTCTCTTATTCCATGTCTTGTGCCCTTTCCATCCTTCTGCAATAACACTCCTATCGCTCATGAGTTTGTTTGAATATATCTCTTCTTTGCTTATCTCCATTCCAGTTATGATTTCTTCGTCAATCTCTTTTTTCCTCTACTTTTCCCCTTTCGCCATGGGTTTACTTGATTTGGTGTTCCATTAGTCCTTTTATACCCTAAGGAATCATTATTTGAAAAGTCACATCATTTGAAAGGTCCTTTCGGACCCTAGCCCATTCCCACTTGCCATCCCTTTAAGTGTCTGCCTCCCTCTCACAGAGGTAGAAACCTAAGGAGATTTGAATTCCTCCACAATTTGAAAAATTTTCCTGCCAATCTCACCTTTTCTCCTCTCTAGAACTCTATGCTACTTCTTCAGATGTTTTTCCCTTTCAATATTTAACTAACCTCTTCCAGGGTCCCAACAATGGAACCAAATGTTAGCAAGAAATGTAGAGGGTTACTAATCTGGAGATTTGATCCTCAGTCAAGTCTTTGTAGTCAGTTTATACCCCGGTTAGGTAGCTAGAGATTGACAACAAAACATAAAGAATAACAAGAAGAACATCACATATACATCACAATAAGATAACACACATCATTACCCAGTACCGGCAGACTCCATATATATATTAGCAGAAATCAATTGTATACATCCATTGTTCATCCTCTGGCATAGTTACATAAATGACTTTTATGTCATTGCTTATATTTTTCATCAAGGGATGTGTCTTCTATTAGCTTCCATCCTCTGTATCATGTGCATTCTCCACCGGCCAGCTCTGATCTCTGTTAAGTAACTTGGTAATAGTATATTTCACACCAAAATTGTTAATTCCAACAATGATGAGTAGAGGATCATTCTGCCTTTGTACCTCTATGGAAGGTAGTTCAAATTGTTGGAACATAATGTTAGTAGTGTTAGTATACATACAATCAAGCAAAGTAGCTACATCATTCAGCCTAGCAGAAGATGTAATAGGGGTCTTTTGTAGGGCTTCGTGGAGCATATTATGATACTGAGGAGAAGTATGAATGAGTTCCCAAAGAGAGATCTTAGCAAGAGTAGCTCTAAGATGCTCTACAAGATCACATTTTATGAAGGACTTCTAATTTAGATGAGGAGCTAATGGTAACATAGGAGAAGAGGAAGGGAGGGAAATAGGGACATGATTAGGTTTTTTGTTTTGCCTAGTATTATATGTGTGGGCTACCACACAGAAATGAGGAGCCCTTGACAAATTTAGCTTGATAGTTTTAGCAACTTGTAAATATAATCATCAATTCAAGATGTGTTTGAAGCACTATAGATAGTCATTACTGGTGTCGAATTCATTTTTGTTTTAGATCGAAGATGAACTATAATCTTTGGTTTCACAGGTTCTTGAGTAGAACCAGAAACATAGATTAAGTTAATCATATTTGGACAAGAAAGTTGTTTAAAAGAGGAAGATTTATCATGGAAAAATTAATCAAGGGCTTCGTCAAACATGTCAAAATATTCACTACTAAATGGTTCATCGAATGTGGTAAAAGTTTGAAAAAACAAATCTGACATCGTTGAATAAAATAAGAAGGAGAAGTAGGGATATGCTAGTGAACATAGTTCAGGTTCACAAAAAATGTAGATGATAAAAATTGAAATAAATAAGCTATCTTAACTAGCACTCAATTATAACTGCTTACATTTAGGACCTAACCAACCTCTAGGAAGATTAACCTACTTCTATCCACCTAGGAAGAGTAGATCAACCTAGCAAGGTATAATTAACTAATAAAAAACTTTAAGGATAAATAGAAAATTGGAAATAGATAGAGATATAAAAATAATTTTTTGGAGTTGATAGCAGGACCAAAAAGGGGATACAGAGGAGAACCTGATGTCTAAGCTAGGGAGTGTTGGCCTTGGATGCCAATGCATCGTAGGGATGTCGGCGCATGAGGCTATCATCCCAACACTAATCAAACTTCAAAAGTCTATACTATACAAAAATGTGTGAAACTGAAACATCACCCAATTAGTATACAAGCATAAAATAACTTTATAAAAATCGTATTTAAAAAAATTGAAATAAAAAAAACACATGAAGAAGATAAAATGGGAAACAAGAAGAACAAACTCCCATTTGTTTGATCTTTTTACACAATCTACACAATACAAAGACAAAGGAAACTTTTTGGGGTTGTTTAGGGGCTTACCTCTATCAAGCCCCTATTTTAGTTAAATTCCAACCTCCATGAAACAACTAACGATACAAGAGAAGTGAAACACAAGTGTATGTAAGCTCTTACCCTAAGTGCATCTAGTAGCTAAGAGCAATAACAAAATACCAATCTATAAGTATTTATCCCTATTCTACAGAGAAAATAACCTAGTGTGCATATGGTAAAATGGGTGGTAGTCTACACCACAAGAATTTGCCAAAATGATGTTGTATGAAAGCAATAACAATGAAATAATACTTAACCATAGAATAATATTACCAGATTTCAACGTTATAGAGGAGGTTGCAAGCTCCTTGAGGGTGTAATCTATTGTTGAATAGCTAAAACCCTTGAGTAAAAGAGCCTCTTCTCAGCTCCAAATCTGATTAATAGCTCACAAAGTGGACAATGAGAGTTGCCCCAATATAATGAGCATCAGATCTACAAATTCTATTCACAAGAGTGTTTACAATCCTTCCACAGTGTTTGAGAGAAAATTTCTATACATTTTCAAAGAGCCAAGAGAAAAACCAATCATTCAAGAGTCCTCCAATGTTTGAGGGATCTCCTTTTTGTTCATCTTTCTCTTTTGCATGCAAGAGGGGAATTTGCTAAGTCAAGTACACTACAAGGACCATTCTAAGGTTGCGTGAGCCTTACCCTTCCAGAAGATTCTGGAAATGGGTGAGAGAATCTATTCATTTGAAATTTTGGATGATTTGGGATGCCAACGCAATGTGGGTACATCCATGCATGGTGCTTGCATCCTAGAAATATTCCTCCAAACTTCGTGAATGTGTTCTATGAAAAGTATAACAAGTAAATGTATGATGTACATTTTTGGCAAATAGCTAGTGATGAGGGAGATACAGGCCAAAAGGTTAGGTTCGGTGACCCTAAAAACATGCTACAAGCATGGACACTAAAGTGAGCAAAATGTATCATTAAATTGTGAGGGTACACAATTTTCTACATTACACCCTTATAACACTTTCTACTATAGGGGAATCGATATAAAATAACTTCCTTAATTTCACTAAATCAAATCTCTCTACATATTTAAATTATTACTTGTTAGGTGCTCATAAAAGCCTTTTTATTTCCTTCAATATCCATGAGAGAACTAGCACATGACACTACAATACTACTAAAAATTGAAACTAGAACTTGCACAACCAACCTTGTAGATGAGAAATTCACAATTGCATAGGTCTTAATAAATAATGATGAGGGACATCTTCTCATAGGTGAATTAAATGAAAATGTTAATTGTTAAATTAAATAAAATTCATAATAATGCCCACAACCCAAGACACAAATGTTATGTAAGATATGACTAACACAATTGATTACCCCAAATCCATCTTCAGGTGTGTTGTTGCAGTCACAATATTTTGTATTTTTTTTATAATTCACCAATTAACTTACACGTTCATATAAATTTAGGCTTTAATTCACCACCACAATTAAAAGTTTATATTACACTAGGTTTTAATTTGCCCCCTCATTTACAAATTTATTAAAATTTAGGCTAACTTTTCCACTTCAATTAAAAATAAGAATCTATAATATTTTGGCATGCATATTTGTGTTCTTGTGAGATTTGGATGATTGTAGCTCTTTTGGTAATCTTGGAGGCATTTTCAGTGTCTCCACAACGTCTAGAAGGCTTGAAAAGGTCAAAATTTGCTTTTGTTTCTTTGAAATAAGAGATCAAAGCACTCAGTTGCAATAAAGGTTTTTTTAGGGGTTCCTAGAGGTAGCTAATAAATCGGTGCTTTTTTGGCCCAAACGGACCTCGCCATCATGCTCAGAAGGCTCGAAAACCTTAAGATCGACTGTAAAATCGTCAGAATCAAAGTCTAAAAATTTTTGAGCCAATTTTTTTCAACCCCATGTCGTAAGGATTCCGTATCATATAGCACTACAGAACAATTTCAATTGTCTTAAATTTGACACTCAAATGACTGTCATTGAATATTGGGTTAATTTTGACATTCATATGCCCATCAAAACCATTGTATTAAATTTGATGTTCAAACGATCATCATAGAGGTCATTGTCTTAAATTTGACGTCTAAATGACTGTCAGTAGGCAGATCCCTCTCCATTTACATTTTTTATTTGGAAATCCAACTTCAAATGACTATAACTTGAGCATACGAACTCCTTTTTCAATGTAATTTTTTTATTTGGGGTAGAAGTTCGTGTTATACACTCTGGTGAAGTTGGTTTTCTGATTTGATGCTGTAGATTCCTAGAAATTAAAGATTCTTCCATAATTTGCTACATAGTTCTCATTTTGAGACCTTCTGGGAGCCATAACTTGTGCAAACTGACTCTATTTTTGGTGTCGTTTATTTCTAGAGTTAATATTTTTCTGTGCACTCTGCATTAGTGCTCTCAATTTGATCTCATATTGTACTTGAGTTGTGGTTTCAGTATTTTGGCCATTTTGGGCCCTGTAAGAGTCTGAATATCTAATTTTTGCATTGTAAATTGAACTAATTATAAAGTGCTAACATTGTAATTTCTAGGGGGGTCATTTAAAAATCTAGTGAAAACAAGGGGTGTCTCATGTGTCCTTTTTTCGTACTTCTCTTTTTGCATTTTAGTTTACTTTCCTGCACTCATGGATGCATCAACAGTTCCTATTTTAACACCATATAACTATTTTGAATGGAAATCAAAGATGATAATCTATCTCAAAATGCATGGATATCATAGGGTTACAATTAGACTTGAAACTGAACCTCAAGATGCTATAGAAAAGACAAAATGGTTTAACAAATGTGATGAAGCTTTTGGTACTCTGTGTATGTGAGACTCTCTTGACCTTGTTTTTCACACTAAATCTATGACTAGACCAAATGATGTGTGGACCACATTGGATAAACTCTTTGGTAAGTAGGATGAGTTAAGGGGCCATAAATTGGAGAATGAACTCATAGGGTTGAGTCTTAGCAATTTTGACACCATACTTGAGACTTCTTTACAAAGTTGAAATCCATCAAATTGCAGTTGAAATAGTGTGGAATAGAAAAACAAGACAAACAACTGATCTTAAGCATTCTTTCTAAGCTTCATCGAACTATTCTGTATTTTTTTCTACCTTTTATACGACAAAAAGTGCCCTAGGTTTGAACTATAAAATGCCTTCTCTAGATTAGTTTGCTGCAGAACTCACCACCCAGAAGCAAGATAAAATGGTTCACATGGGTACAATTAAACCCTCAAAGTCACATTCCTTGGCTACAAATCAAGGCACAAAAGAATAGAAGGGGTCTAGAAAATAGGAAAATAAACAAAAGAACCAAGGAGAGAAGAAGAAAGATTAGAAACCTATTGCTCCAAATGCAAAAAATCAGACCTCCTCATCAAAAGGTGATCAACCTAAGAAGGAGAAGGTCAAGTTTTCTTACTATAAAAGACCAGGACATGATGAGCACAAGTGTTTAAAGAAGTAGATTGATCACCTATCACATATTCTTGAGAAGAACAACATCAAGGTGCTTGATTCTATCAAGAAAAGTTCATTAGAAGGGTCTTTAAAAGACACAAAAAAGAGTAAATGGAAAGGAAAGGGCAAGGCCCTAGTTGTAGTTGCTTCACAACCTGATACCTGGATCATTGACTCAGGTGCTTTGCACCACATGGCTTCTTCTCAGGATGGTTTTGCCTCCTTAGAGCCATGCTCTATGCTTGCCATACTTATGGGTGATGACACTTCTGTTGAAGTGCATGGGAGAGGATCTATTGATGTGAGCAGAGGAACATTTTAGGATGTTCTCTGTGTTCCATCTTTGTCAACTAATCTCCTAGCTGTCTATTAGATCACTCATATTGGCTTTGGAAAGCAAGTTGAGTTCACACCAGATAATGTGGTAATCAGTGAGTTGCATGATGGGTCTACAGTTGTTGTGGGAAAAGAAGATCATCATCCATACTGTATCAATTTTCTCACTTTGTTCCGGACTCTCCTTTGATAGTTCTACTCACTCACTCATATGAGGTGAGCCATTTGTGGCATCGGTGGTTCAGCCACTTGAATTACCGCTACTTGCAGCAACTCAGTCAATAGGACATGGTTTCAGGGCTGTCTTCAATTCAATTTTTTGATGGAGTTTTCCAGGGTTGCATTCTTGGTAAGCATCCAAAGGAAAAGTATAAAAAAGGAAAAGCTTGGAGGGCCACACAACTTATGGAGTTGGTACATAGTGACTTGGCTAGACCATTTCCATATCATTCTTTCAGTAGGGCTAGATATGTCTTGACATTGATTGATGATCTTTCTAGATATACTTGGGTATATTTTCTCAAGCATAAATCTGAGGTCTTTGAGTCTTTTCTAGACTTCAAAGCTTTTGCAGAAGAAACAATCTAGGAAGGCCATCAAGATTATGCATATGGATAATGGGGGGGAATATGTCAACCATAGGTTTGAGCAGTTTTGTGCCTCTGAGGGCATTGATCTTTAGCACACAGTTCCCTATAGTCCACAATAGAATGGTGTCACAAAATGCAAGAATAGGTCCTTGAAAGAGATGGCCAATTGTATGATTCACTCTAGATTTATGGCACCTTAGTACTGGGTAGAGGCCATCAACTATGTGTGTTACATCCAGAACCACATTCCTCACAAAGTTGTGAAGGGGCCAACTCCTTTCCAAGCTTGGACTGGTTGGAAACCCACAGTTAAGCACTTTCGAGTGTTTGGTTCTCTTGCATGGGTCCACATTCTAGCAGAGAAATGCAAGGCTATAGACCCGTAGAGCAAGCCTTGCATATTTGTTGGATACCCAGAAGGTGTTAAGGGCTACAGGCTTATTCACCCAACAACTCATGAGTTGTTCATTAAGAGGAGTGTTTATTTAGAGGACTCTTCTAGTTCTTCTCCTAGTACTTCTCCATCCACCATTACATTGGAGACATTGCAACATGATGACAGTTCTTCAGAGGATTTTAATCCTCCTGATCCATATGAGGAGTCTTCTTCCTCCACTTCAGATGGTGATAGTGATGATGAGGATCCACCCTCTTCTCCTAGTCATCATTCAGAGGTTGATGATTCTCCTCTAGATTCTCTTGCCACAGTGACTATTTGGGCTCATCAAACTTTACAGTTAGTGGATGATTGGATTAGTGATCCTTCAAATACAAGAAGAACAAGGTCACAATTTTAGTAGGCTCCACATCTATTTATTGCTTCAACTTCTGATCCATAGACTTTTCGGGAAGCTTCTAGTGTCCTCGAGTGGGATGCAGCAATGCAGGAAGAGTTCAGTTCCTTGGAAAGGAATCATACAAGTGGGATTTAGTCCCTCTTCCTAAGGGAAGAAAACTTGTTTGATGCAAGTAGATCTATCAGACAAAATTTGTAGCAGATGGGTTGGTTGATAAGCATAAGGCTCGCTTGGTCACCAAAGGATTCTCCCAGGTGCCCGAGATTGACTACTCTAAGACTTTTGTGCTAGTAGACAAAATGAATTCCATTCGACTTGTACTTGCTATAACTACAGCCCATCATTGGGAAGTTCATCAAATGGACATGAAGAGTGCTTTTCTTCATGGTGACCTTCAAGAGGAAATCTACATGGAGCAACCACAAGGGTTTGTTCAGGATCCTTCATTAGTTTGTCATCTTTGAAAGTCTCTCTATGGCCTCAAACAGGCTCCTCAAGCCTGGTATGCCAAGATGGACTCCTTTCTCCTATCAATTGGGTTCACTTGATGCCATTCTGATTTGAATGTCTACCTTCTGCAGCTGGATGATTCTCTGACATTCGTAGTTCTATATGTCAATGACTTGATGATCATAGGGAGTCACTCATCCACCATCAAAGCAGTGAAAACTGCTCTTCATGATCGAGTTGTGATGTTAGACTTGGGTCTTTTGCACTATTTCCTAGGGATTGAGATCACTCAGTCATCTTCAAGTATCTTCATGACACAACCCAAGTATGCACTTGACATGCTCTCTAGATTTTGCATGGTTGACTGTAAGCCTACACCAACTCCATTTCTATCAGGGGTCAATCTTGAGGCTAAGTGTTCTTCACCCTTGGTTGATGGCACTTTATACCGATAACTTGTTGGGAGTCTCATCTATTTGACTCACACGAGGCCTTACATTTCATACGTCATGGGCATGGTCTCTCAGTTTATGCAGGAGCCGCATGAGTTGCATTGGAAAGCAGCTAAGTGGATTCTCCACTATGTTCAGGGAACTCATAGCTATGGGATTTATTATGCAGTGGGCATGGATTTTGACTTGGTGGGATACACAGATTCAGATTGGGTAGATGATTCTTAGGATCACAAGTCTACTTTAGGGTATTACTTCTCGCTTGGTTCTGGTCCAGTTTGTTGGTCGAGCAAGAAGCAGTCTACAATTGCTCTTTCATCTACAGAGGCTGAGTATCAAGGGGCATTTAATGCCACCACTAAGGCCATCTGGCTTCAAAATATTCTCACTGAGCTTGGCATTTCATTCATAAATCCCACAATCATCTTTTGTGATAATCAGAGTGCAATACAAATCTTAAAGAATCTAGTCCATCACCTCCAAACCAAACACATTGAGATGCATATGCACTACATTCGAGAGTTGATTCATGCAAACATCATTAGTCTCAAGTACATTCAAACATCAGAGCATATCACATACATCTTCACCAAAACCTTCACTGAGAGCAAGTTCCTTCATCTGCGAACTTTGGTAGGGGTGCATTTTGTGTCTACTTCAGGAGGGCCTTCTTAGTCCTTCATTGCACTCTCTCTACTCTGGGGGGTGTTTTCTCCCTCTATTTATGGGGGGAGCTATTCCTTTATGGGGGGGCTTCTTCTCTTTTGGGGGGAATTCTTTGTACGTGGGTACCTCACCAGGGTTCACTTGTTGAGACCCATATCTTTTCACCCACCTAAGCTATGCTTAAGGGGGGGTGTTAGTGTCTAGGTTTTTTATTTTCCTTAGGGAAATTTCTTTTTCATACACATTATTAAGCTTGTTTCTAGGTTTATTAGATGTGGTTAATATGAGGACATGTGGTGAAATACATTAGCTACATGTGTAACTCTCTCCCACACATGGGTAGTTGAGTTACACACCTTTTGGCTTTTTGTGCCACCTCTCATAAACAATATTTTGTCTTTACCTGAGTAGGTTACTGGGTAGTTGGAGTTCTCACTCTTTTGGCTTTATGTGCCACCTCCTTTCTATCTTCACTTGAGGAAGTTATGCCACATGTTTTGTCATTTACCAAGTAGGTAAAACCTCCCACCTTTTATGGGTAGTAGGAGTTAATGCACCTCTTGGATGTATATGCCCTATTTTTTCTATATATACAACTCTCTACTCTCACTTTCACTAGTTCAATAAGTACTTGTTCGGTGAAAGATTTGTGAGAGTATCGAGAGTATTCTCAAATTCTTTTGCTTTGTTTCTATTTTTCTCTCTTTTCAGATTCTCTCTCCATTCTACTATTTTGATCTCCAATCATTTGTTGACTGGAGTGTATGTGATCTATGACCGACATCAGATCCTGGCTCGGTCCTTGCTTCTCGCAGAATCTAACATAAATGTCATTACAACTAATATACAAGTCAACTAGGAGAAAATAATTAATAAACAATTGACCCAATTACCCCCTAGACATCCATGTACCCATTCCCAAGGTGTTGGAGTCACATGAAGTAAATAGGATTTGCAAGGTCAATATCTCCTTAATCCTAACATAAAAATCCTTAGATAGAATGCACAACATAAAATAGATTTAGGTTTGAGATTATACAAGCATGTGGGATAAATAAAGTTTAACTCAAAACACAAATCCTAAGGAAATTTGGCATGTAGCAAGCCTCAGTCTATATTCAAGACACTCATGACATAACAAATTTCAAAGCACCACTTGACTCGCACAAATAAAAACTTGGGCTTAAAATTTAAATGGATGACAACATGATATAAGACTGGGTATACATGAAATACATTATAATGTAGGCAAAGACATGTAAAGAGAATTAACATGACAAACATGAAATTTAGAGACAGGTCATAATGTAGGGGTGTAACAAAGGCATGATTTTAGACATGGAGTATAGAGTTTTTAATGGGCCTATTAATAATAAATCTTAGATTAGCTATCAACAAGGGCCAAACATAGAATATGTGTTATCATTAAGGCATGGATTCTACAATTGTGGTTGCAAGCTGACAAGGTGCATGCTTAGGTCATTGAACAATCCAATAGCAAAATGTGGTATAAATATAAGACAACCAGCATATTTGAGATGTTGATGATGATCAACTAGAAAGTGAATTCAAGTTATGTATTGGTCAACACATCATGTTGACATATAATCCATGGTTAATTGAGGTAAGATTAGTTAGTGTCTATCTTGGAGATACAAGAAACATTGTGTATGGGATATTGTTTAAACCAACTAACTTATTAGTATTTTTAATTGTTGATTTTGAATGTTATATTAGCATTCCATGGGGTTTGTATCACCCTAAGTTTGTTCCTTTGACTAGAGTTAATAGAGGTCATCATAAAAAGATATTTCTAAATATGGTATGGGATCTAACGACTTGTAAGTCCCAAGGCCTTACTTTAGAGAAAGGAATATTGACATAGTAAATAGGTATCAATATGGTTGATCCTTACAACTATAATTTCAAGAGTCAAATCACTTGATGATTTATGCATATTAACACATTTCCCTTTTCAACATTACTCAAAGCTTAAAGATAATGTATGTAGATTTATCTTTTTGAAAGGAGGAAGTATCATGTTTGAGGAAATGCGCAGAGGACAAAACTTTAAAATCCTTTATCCTTATTATTATTTGCTTTCACTAAACATTAAAAATTATTGTAAGAATTACACACTACATATTAATGTGTAATTTTGTGGTGTGGTGTGCTTTGTATGAGAATTTCTAGGGGTTTACTAACTATTATTGATATGCATCTACAAAATGCACCAAAAATGTCATCATGTCGAAGGACCATAGCCTGCAAGCACATTAGCCCAACAAAGGCATAAGGCCTATGAGCTCTTCATCCCAGTAAAGGCTTTGTAACATCCTGCCCTGCAACCCCAAAGTGTAAGGGCCAAAAGAGTGCAAGATTAATTTTTTTTGACATAAAGTCAAAACATACACATAAGACAGTTATCGATTCGATATGTCGAGAACATTCATGGCCAAGTATGGCCGAATATACAACCCACAAAAGAGGACTAAATCACTCTCCAGACGAAACATTGCTAAAGCTACATTCTTTTTAAACACCAATTCAAATGTTCCTAATACCCAAATCCACTTTAAAACATAGAGCCATAATGATCATCAAAGTACAAGCGGATTTGATACCAACACCAGAAAACTGTAAGTCAATATCAAACAACATCACATTTCTTCTCATTATTATAATTTACATCATCTCTTACAAGAGAGTACAAAAATTACATAAAGGAATATACATAAGTAAAATGGCATAGCCATGGATGTGATACAATAACTGAATGAGTACGTAAACTAATAAAGTAACGGAGAGAGAGAATATCTCCAACTGGTATTCCAAAACCTGTACACCAGTCCCCAATGGCAGTGGCAACACCTCCCAACCATGTGGAATCGAAAGAGACTACCCCATTATTTGGCAAGGAATACAATGACCAACACTCACATCAGTCACGGAGTAGACACGACACACAAAACATAGTGCAAACATGGTAAGCAACCCCACAAGCATAGTGACCTGGGAGAAACTCTAGCCACACCTCAGATACTACTCAAGGTAGTGGTCATGCAGAGATGGGTTCTTGTGAAACCCTACTCAAAAAAAAATATGGGTTGTTGAAGATTAACTCTAAACTAGGTAGTTGAATCCAAATAGATCATCACAGAAAGAGACACATTATCAATCTATCCTTCTACAAAGGAGTGTCAATTTAATTCACAATGGGATCACTAAAAATAACAACCCTTTTATGAAAAATGATAATTGTCTCATTTACAATTAACCATCCCTCAATGTTATTTCTAAGAAGAAATACTAGTTGTCGAATAACTTTGCTTGGAGGAATAAGTTATTGATTCATCCTTCTACCTCTACTACACCCATCTCTAATCCATTTACCTCTAGATCTCTTATAACCAAGAATTCACTCTAATTCAATGAAATAATGAATGACCGACTCAGAAAAATGAATTGTAGTAGATAAACACTATCTACATAAAACATAAACTACCATGACTTTCTTCATTTGCTTTATGAGGCACTTGAATTTAAAAAATAATAGTTGAGACAAACAAAGAGAAATTAATAATCGAGAAAACATGAATCAACTTACTTCCAAAAATCTACAACAAAACATCAAATAGTGACACAACATTTCTTCCTGAACAACTGCAATTTCCTAATATGAGTTGAGAGCATTTGATAAAATACCATCTATTAAAACATAAATTGCCTTCATTAATTTAAACCAAGCTTCTATATTTGAAAAGGGAGAAACTTGGATATATGTTTATGCGTGTGTTTTGATATGCTGGAAAGAGATTGTTATTTGTTATTTTATCTATTCCATAACGTTTTTCCTCATGTATGACTGAAATGGAAAATTTATGCAGGGTTGGGTTAAAATTTCACCTACACATCCCACAGCCAGCAGACAACTAATAAATTTGTCAAGAACCTTCGAGTATGTGTTGATCGCCACACTACTACAAAACTTATCTCCAAGGTTGTTGCAAGAGAATTTGCTGTGAGGAAAGTAAATCATCTCCGTCATTTTAAACAGGGCAAGTTTTCTTGTGGAGATAAAAGGTAGACATGAATGCAAAAATTTGGAAGCAAAGAGAGGCATGCAAATTGTTTGGTGAAATGCCTCAAAGAGGCGTCATCACATGTGATGCAATGATTGTAAGTTATTCACGAATTGGATTCGTTGAAAAGGCTCTCACAACTTGCAAGCAACGCAATATGTAGACGTGAGACCAAAACCCACAACCTTTCCCATGCCCTCTCTGTCGTGCCAAACTGTAACATAGAGAAGGCATGTCAACTGTTTGATAGAAAGCATGGAGGAGATGTTATCTCATTGACTACAACGATTGCATGATAAGCACATAATAGATTGGTTTAGACGGATTATAAACTTTCAAGTTAATGCAATTGGCGGGTATAAGCCAAGCTCCACAACCATAGCTAGCATCCTTTTTGTCCGTGCCAAAATGGGAGCTTTGGAATAGGGTATGGACATCTAGCAGAGTATAATGAAAGGGGATTATTTGATAGATATTGTAGCTGCAAGTGCGCTACTAGGCATGTATGCAAATTGGGCAAGCAAAGACAAGGCACGTAAATTGTTTTCACCAATTGTCTCAAAGAGATGCTCCCTCATGGAACATAGTGATAGCAAGATAAGCACGAGATGGGTTTGTTTTCTTTCAAGTAAATGTTATTGCATAGTTATCTCATCAAATACCATGATTTCAGGTTAAGAACAACATGGGTTTTTAAAAAAGGATTTAGGAACTTACCCAAAATGCAGTCGGCAAAGGATGCCCAAAATCCCCTCACAGCCGCCTCTCCTCTCCTTTCTTCCTCTCTGCATTCCAAATGTCTCTCCTAGATATACGTTGCTCTATTTTTTTTTAAGAGCCTCCCCCCCCAAAGTGTTTGACTCTGCCTTCCCCAAAACATGAATGGTAGCTAGATAATTTTGCTGCCTTAAACCCACTCACCAACTCTCCCCCAAGAGCCATCGTATGGCCAGGTAAGAGTAAAAAAAAAAAAAATATAGAAAATTGACTTCCCATAAAATCCATCGAATGGATGAGGGAAATAACCTTCTAAAAAATAATTAAATCTTCCAACTAAACTTAAATTAAATTCAACATTAAAATATACAAGCTCCCCAAATCATATTCAATTACCGCCATAAGAGCCCACACAATGAACCAGAAAATACACGAATATACACCCAAACAACCACAAGGAATTGACTCCAAAGCTATAGTCATTCAATATAGATTCAATTTAGGTGAGGCATTCGGACGATGACTAGGTGATGTCCAAGGGAAACACACACGCCAAGAACTCGACCCCGAACGGGGACAGTGGCAAGGATCAAGTGGTTTAGGTCAGTGTGACTATCTCCAATAACCACCATTGGGGATAATAAGAGTACGCTCAAGCTTAGGAGTCCAAGTGGAGTCAATACCTAATACCTGCATCACTCCGATCACACGTCAAAACACATGTGCATATAACATACATCATAGCCGAAGCAATAGTAAGCATGTAATCTAGCATAATAACCAATCATGTCAACATCATAATAATATTAGAATCCATCAAGAAAAAGTAACAACCAAAATGTGAACACGGGGGTCGTTACAGGTTTGAACCTTGGTGGCCGCCACAACAACATGGTGACTTAACCACCGCACCACACCCTTATTGGAATCATAATCCAACATTTCATAGCTACTTCAATATTAAAAATTAACAACTTTATTTTTCCATTTCTTTTAACTATCGAGCAATAACAAAACAAAACGACCCATCAATTTATCTCAATCTTTCTTCCATATTTTATTCCAAGTTGTAGAAGGCTTAAAAATAAATAACTGATAGATTGTTTGTTATTTATTATTTACATCATGCCAAACTATGCTGTTGATAAAGCCAGACTTCTCCTAGAACCAAAATAAATAAGACATTCACGATTAAAGCAATAATGAGAACCAAATGTAATGCCCATTATCTCTAGAAATGTGTCGTTTAGAATGAAATAATTTTTTCTGGCATATAGACACTCCGATCCAGACCACCATCAAACCCACGGTGGATATACCTAGTGTCTAGAAAGCAATGGCTCCTTTAAATACCATGATCTGAATAAAAATGATATGGGTGGAAGTAATTATAGAGACTATCCTGAGGTAATGCTCATTTTCTATGAAGATGTATTTCTTGGAACGAAAATCATTATCCTTATGCATATTAGAACGATGCTCACCATTGCCAATAAAGTCACTGCTACAACTCTATGTGTTGGCGCCACCTTCTCACAAATGGTTGCCCCGAATGTCAACAATAGAGATATCAAAGCTATCCATAATCGAGTGAGAGAGGTGTTGAGAAGAAGGGGATCTTCTTTGTGGAATTGAACTGCAGAATGCTAATGTGTCACATATTATTGCAATTTGAAAGCAAATAGGATACTTCAGTTTATCCGGGAGAGTGAAAGGTGCCGCGAATGCTACCGTTGCAATCAACACTGCATTTACTGAAATAATTTGGACATTCCACGTGATTTTTCAGTTGCTAATGAGTGTTCTTTTGTTTCCTCCATCTTCTTTGTACTCCTCGTGCACCATTTCTTTCTAGTAACCTTTTAATCTACACATTCTCAGTCCTTGCCCATGTTATCCATTGCCATGTCTAATGCTGTTTTGCCTAGCTTGTCAGGTTTATTAATCACCCTTCTTGATGTTACTAACAGTACCAAACTTTTTATGTGCCTCGAAATTCTATTAAACGTCTGTACTTCATGTTCAACTGCCAAGTGCAGAGCAGTTCTTCCTTCATTATCCATAATTTCTATGCAATCTTCGGCATAATTTAATATCTCTGTGACTAAATCTAGGTTCCCTTCTTTCACTGTTATATGAAGTGCTGGTTGGTGATTGTTGTCCACTTTATAACGCAAGAAATTTATCTTTCTCTAAATGAATCTTTGCAATATGTGATATTCCATTAAGATAGGTAGCATTATGCAAAGGTGTTCTGCCTAAATTGTCAAACTTGTTGAAGGAGCTCTGGATTGGTAGCAATGATTTTTTTAAACACACCTACACAATTTGAATGATATTGATTATAAGGATACCTTTGTGTTTCGAAGATTGTATTTTTTGACTAATAGGCCATTCTATATGTGCACACATCTTGTAACTGCCAAAAATTTGGTAGTCCCATTATTTTTTTGGTCCTCCAAAAATTTTAAAAAAATTGGTGGTCCAAAAATAAATTCTTTTTAGTTGTCAACAAATAAATTAAAAAAAAAGTGTAGACTGTAGAGGCATAAAAAAGGCTTAATTTTTAAGGAACGAGAAAGAAATGGAATGTATATGCCTCGCCTCCTCAAATGCATCCCCTGTTCTCGCAGCAGTTTTTGTCTAGCATAGCATATGGGACTGTTATGGCATTTCAGGAGGCAGTGGACGCAGCAAGAACACAACTCGGCCTTTAGGAAATGGATTGGCATGGTAAGGGCAAAAAAGCTGGTGACTTTGCTATTGCATAATGCCTGTGCTTTGTGATTTCAAATTTAGGCCATATATGATTGAAATAAATAGGTACTGGCCACATGCAATATCAGATAAATTGGTTTTGGTCATATAAGGTTTAGATAAATGGATATCAACGATTTTATGGTTCAGGCCAATGGGCGTAAGCCATTTTACCTTTCAGATAAATGGCTATAGGTATAGGCAAAATTCTGATTCAAATTAGATCATTGGGTATGGGACATTTGCCATGGAGAGATATTGGTATGTAACTTATGTGATTTAGATAAATAGTATTGGGATTTTGATTTTATGATTGATATTAATAGGTGCAGACCATTTTGTGATTTGAATATGGGTATATGTGATTCGGTTTAATAGGTGTAAGCTATTCTATGAATTGGATAATGGGTATAGGTCATATGAGATGCAGATTAATGGGTATAGCTCATATGTTTTTGGATATCCATACCTTATTCGAAATCCCCCTTCCTGGCATAGATCAAGGAAGTTACTGGAAGAATACATGGACTAGATAATCCACCTGCAAATGGCATTGTAGCCTTTCTTTTTGATCCGTTCATTTAAAAAAGAGATCAGAGAAAAAAAATTCTTTTAAGAAAATAAAAATAAAATTTATAACAAATAAATTGAAAAAATAGAAGATTTTTTTTTATGACCTAGGCCACAGGGGGCATAACCCCATTGTGAAGCCATAGCCCACACAGAGGCATGACCCCATGCCAGGGCGCCGCTTCCATAACCAAGCTATCAGTGCCTTGCAAGGTGTGTTTTTTTCCTTTCTGATTTTCAGATAAATGGGTGTGGACTATTTGTGATTCAGATATGAGTATAGCCGATTTTATTATTCTGGTAAATGGGTATAGGACTTGTGTGATTCTGATTACAAAAAAGTACACTAACAAGGAAAAAGAGGAGGCGGCCATATCTACTTAGTGGGGGAAAATAGAAGGGTCGAGACTCAATAATGAGTAAGTGTGCATTATCTTATTCTGTTTCTGCAAAAAAAAGTTCGAGTTTATGGATTAACTATCCGAAATATATGATTCAGGTATAGGGAAAATGTATGTACTGAATTCATAAGGAAAGAAGGAAATTAAGATTTATTAAAAATGAGTGAGTAACCTGGGCCCTATATAGATTAGGTTGGCATAAGTTTATCATAAAAGTTAGGGTTATGAGCATTCCAACAATCTAGGATTTCAAATGTCTGGTTTTGTCAAGCCCAAACAATCAATATCCTTAATCCACAAAGTTGTGACTTACTTCAATTTCTTTAACAAAACTGAAATTGTGTTATACTTATAGTTGATTTGGTGGTAGGATTTTCTTTTTCTTTTATGAATTCTTTAGTGGATTTCAATAGGTATTCTATCTATATTATTTCCTAATGGTGAATATCAATAAACTGATACAAGAAAATAACTATGCATCAGATCTTGTCTCCATTATGTCATCAATAGAGTCAGGCCCTTCACCCTTAACAATGCACTGCCTACAGTGTTGTGTATATTGCTTTCCCTCTAGTGTTTTTTCATAGTAATAGTATGATCCTTTGCAAAGAGGAATAGTAATATCAACTTCTTGGATTCATGCTCTTAAATCTTTGTGAAGCTCCTCTTGCAATTGTTTTGTAGCTGTAGTAGTCCAAAAAGTAAGAAAGTGTCTTGAATTTCATAATTATTTACATCAAATAAAATAGGTTTATAAACAAAGGACTACCTGTAAATGGTGGAAGAAGTCACGGGTATGAAGCCAAATTTCAGGCAGTATAAAACATGACCAGTGTCATGTTTGTTTTTCTATTTATTTGTAAACTTTTGCATTCACTTTCACTGCTTTGTATAGCTTTATATATTTGTGCCTATCTGCCATTTGATAGCACCTTTGATACTTTTACTAATTCTAGAAAGAAGAAGAGATATTTTGTAGATACCTTTGTGTGTTGTAGATGGCACACTGAAGAAGGGTTTGGCGGGTTTGGCCATCAGATGTCGTCCTGTCGTAAGGGGAAGATGTGTTAGACAAAAGTCTCTCAACGATTTTCTTATGACCTTCCTCTGTAGCTTTGAAGATCGCGGTCTCCCCGGCGTGATTGATAATATCCACCAGACTACTCTGATGCTCCAATAAAAACTCGACGACCTTATAATGTCCTCCAATGGCCGCTTCATGTAAGGCGGTGTTACCTTCCTCATTTTTAGCACTGACAAATTCATGGCTGCGCTGGTTACCGCCCTCGATGTCTCGTTTCATCAATTGAAGCAACATTTTCACAGCTTCTAGATGGCCATGATATGCTACCAAATGGAGTGTTGTATTCCCGGTGGGTGTAAGCGCTTCAAGAATGTTGAGTCCCTTATCTAGCAAACTTTTAAGGGCCTTCACGTTGCCTGATGTAACTGCTTTGTATAGCTTTCTCTCCATTCCGCTGCAAATGTCTGGATATTGATAAATGGATTAAAGACTAGTTGCCAAATTAACAATGGAGAGATTTCCAGAAGAAGCAAACCGTGAGCTTGCTTCAAAGACCTGCAAATACTTTACTTAAAGTTGTTTGCTAGACTCCTGGAAATGGAAGAGAAGCAATAAAGAAATTACTAATTAACACAGAATTTAATGCATCTGATGACCAAAAAATTACGTCCATGGAAAATTGAAAGACTGCCTGCAGATTCAATCCAGAGAGCTTGGGGTGTTCCATAGAGCTTGGAGTGCATTAATTATGTCGGTGAATGGAACAGTTATAGACTGTTTCCTTCTAGGAACATTCTTATTCATTTACATGGACTGAAAATATTATATTTTTAATTGAGACCCCACTGTTGATTGATAGTTCAGTCCATCAAATTCTGCAGTGGTATGCAAGTGTTGACGGGTGGGTTTCTTCCTCGACATTTTTTTTTGGATATTGTCAAAGGTCTGCACAAACTTTATTTAAAGTGTTTTGGTACACTTATCGAAATGAGAGAGAAGCAACAAAGAAATTACATTTGAGAGGCAAAATAACACTGAGAATTCATTGCATTTGTGAACATGTATTGGTGCATTTGTGTTAATTTATCAGGTTGGTATTTTACATGTATTGGTTCTTTTTAAAAATTTAATTGGAGGGTCAAGTGATTAAAAACATAGCGATTATTAGAGCATGGGCGGCAACTGGCCCCTTTCCCCTAGACACGGCTGTCCACCAAAAAATTACATCCATGGAAAGTGGAAGACTTGGAATGGTCAAAGTGTACTACTGCATTTTCCAAGTGAGGTAGACTAATTAAATGAGTGGAGGTAGTTTGAGTTTGCATAGGTGAGTGGATGTTCTAGTACAGTGACTAAAACAAATAATACAAAGGCACATTAAAACTCAGAATGCATTGCATCTGATGACTGGATAGACACAGCTGTCCACCAAGAAATTACGTTCACACACAAGTCCGTGCGAGGGACATCTCAGTAGACTAATCAAATTAATTTCAGTAATAGATGAGTAGGTGAGTGGGATGTTCAATACAGTGACTAAGATTCTTATCAAATATTCCAAGCGGTTTTATTCCCCCACGACGTTGGTTTTCTTAAGGATCTCCTTTCAAGAAGAATATTTTTTTTTTCAAGGTTGTGGGAAACAATGTAGACTCTCTCTTGCACCAAGGGTAAAAATATAGATGCATGAATGTTCTTTGAAGGGGTTGTTCTCTTTTTGTATTTCAAAGCAGAGGCAGAAGTTTGGTGGTAACTATCACATTCACAACTGGGACAAAAATATACTCCTATCTCTATTTTACAGTAAATAATTTATCTTTAAATAATATTGCATTTTGGCTTTCTGTTAGCTCAGCTGGTGTCTATTCAAATATCTATTTGTGGTTTCTATTGTTTATATGTTGCAGATCCTGCATTGCATTTGTCATGTTTACATCATGAATATTAACCCTCTATTGATTTTGCAACACTGGAACTCTACACTACTCAAGTATGAAATGACCACAATTGCTATTCCATATGTATATTGCCATGTTTTTTCTCTTTTTTTGCTTTGATTTACTTGTTTGCAGTTGCATTCATAGCTAAACAACTAGTACCGGTCCAACTTTACAATCTCTAAAATAAAGCAATTCCACAACCAGTGGAGCATTTGCAAAAGGATTTGCAAATATCTCTATTACAATTGGCACAACTAGTGTTCCTATATGCAATCTACTAGAATCACATTAGGGTCAAAGCCTTTAATGAAGGGAAAGAACCCGAAGCTAATCCCCTATCCGAACTATTGGACTAAAGTTCAAGTGGGATTTACATAAATTCAAGGGGGGTTTAATAATGTATTATATGTAGGTGAAATGTCACATCAACTACTTAGAAAAATATTTAGCAAAAATATCAACCTAGATACAAATCATGTCAAAAGATTACAAATAAAGAGAATTTGTCAAAAAGATTACAAATAAAGAGAATTTGTAATGGAGAATAATCGACCTAGAAATTGATTGCATCCATGATTACTAATACACTTTTGAGCTCCAAACAAAAATAAGAAAATTTAGAAAGCATTAGAAGTGTGTAAATAACCATGGTACGAGTAGAGGCTGTGATATCTGACAATGAGAAAGAGATGACAATAGAGGAGGTCCAAACACTTAGGGAGAACTTGATATTCTTATGGTTTTGATGGATCCCACTAAAAATCTAAGTACTCGTCCAAGTTTGCTAGTTATAGCAAACCACTAGCATCCATGTTTGACCATAATGGTAAATTAGGTAGACATATCGATCCGTGTATGCATGATTTTATTGGAATCAATGCCCATCTAACATGGTTGAGTCCAAATTTTGTAAGAATTTTGTAATTTTCTTGTGCCAGTGGCCTCTATTGACTTCCCAGTGTTTACCTATTAAAAATATCTATGGATTGGTTGAATCAACTTACCCTCTTACTATTTTCTAGTATAAAGTACTTGAAATCTAACAATGATTATTCCAAAAGTTCACTTATAGTTAAATGTACATGTAAAAACTGAAAGAGAGCTAAAGATCAACTAGTAAGATGATGGCATTGGTTCTGCAAAATGGAATGAAAGCACAATGATAGTCAGCCATGTATTAAATTGAGAAGCATTGTACATATAGGTGAGGACATATCAGAAAAATACATCTGATTCTCCTTTTGGTAATTTGAAAAATCTTGTGCATTCTATAAAAACAAATTTTGAGTCCTTTGAGAAGTCAGCCGAACTAAAGGTCTGGAAAGAATATTTAGATAAGAGGTTTAGTGAACTAAAAGGTCTTATAGATAATGATAGAAAAACACTCAACATTGGTATAAAGAGTATTGAAAATGCTCTTAAGGATGGTGGGGATGTATCTAAGTTTTGTTTATCATGGCCCAAAATAGTAGAGGATATTGAGAAAAAGATAAAGGAATAGGAGAAAAAGCTGCTAGACCTATCTCAAAGTTTTGATCCTTTAACAGTATCTCTGGTGAGCCAAGAATGTCAAGCAATTAGCATGACAAATGAATTAAATAAACTTATCAAGGAAAAGAAGAACATTATGGAAAGAATGGGTGAGCTCTGGGGACTGATTACCCCTAAGTTGGAAACAATGTTTAATACTTTGTTAGAGGCCCAAAGTACTGCCCAGACAAGTGATCCCTTAGATCAAAGGAAAGTAGAAGCATATGTATTTTTGCTAAGTGGACACATTTTAATTTTGGATAGTATGAAGAGGAGTTGGGACACCGAATTTGTACAGTTAAAGAGTATTTTCGTAGATATCCTTAAGTATATGTAAATATAACATATGGATTGCTTGTACATATGCAGTCACATAATTTTTACATCATTAGTGATTACGGATCCCACCCTTTGCCATTGATGTCAAAGGGGGAGTGAAGAGCAGTGAAAAATGAGAAATCTAGCAAAGGGGGAGCACCAGAAAGTAGTGTGAACAACAGTATGGAGCACAAGTAAAGGGGGAGTTATTCTGACACTTAGTCATTTTTCACTAAGTGTTGCCATCAATGCCAAAGGGGGAGATTATTGGCATGAGACATACTTCACATAATAGGAGTTGTCATTGATGGCAACTAAGACCATTTCACTCAGATACATAACACAAATTCTTCATACTGGAAGTCAAAATCAGAATTTATCTAAGTCTGGGAAGTCAGGAATAGAACAGGCGACAGGGTCTGGTATCTTGGTCCAGATCTCTCTGATGGAAAGTCATAATCTATTGCAGATCTGAGGTAGTCATAAGTATTATCAAGACAATCTAAATCTAGATTTTTGGCCTCCGGTGATAAAGGATTTGAAAGTTACTAGCTTCTGAGTATTAGGTTAACAGTTTGACAGAGTGGTCAGAAGAAGAATAGGCCGACCTTGTAAATAATCTTGGTTCCAGCTGCATGGAAGTTGTTGATTGAGCAAGTAGTGATGACCAGTGATAGTGGTTGACCTAATTGATGATTTGTGAGTGCAAGTTTTGGTCCTTGTCTCAAGTTATGCACGGATCTAGTCGACAGAGCAGAGTATTCAATAAAGTTCCAAGTGTTCTTGAAGCTGACTAGAAAAAAATTAAAGATCAGGATACAGATATATATATATATATATAGCCAATGGATATGGATGATTTTGGTGTGTGTGTGTGTTGCGACTATGTGTAATTGTGAAAAGAGCAAAGATCAAAAGTTCAGATGTTAGCAGAACAGTAAGAGGAGTAGAGTAAGTATGAAGTGTGTCAAGTCAGTTTTCTATGCTTATCCAGAACTGAACTCCAGCATTGATAGATGCTAAATATCAGTTCAAATTTATTGTAATTCTCTTTCTATGGGCAGTGAGCCTTCTTTTGAGCAGTGAGCTCTGGGTCGTGAGCCCGAATGCATGTGCATTCCCCATTATAATACTTTTAACAAAGTATAATCTTTGTGGGTTAACCCCCACCGTGGTTTTTCCCTTAACCAAGTTTCCACATCAAAAGTCTTGGTGTCAACTGTGTTATTTATGTTGCTGCTCATATGTTGTTAATTGATGTTGAAATGTTTACATCACTAATTTGATTATAAATTGTAAAGGAAGATTAAAGGTAGAAAAGTTTAAATTGTGGGACAACTGATTCACCCCACCTCTTAGTTGTTTGGACCTAATCCAACATCCTATACTTTTATTTTCTTGTACTTGTATCTAGAATGTTTTTGATTAGATAAGCGGCAAAAAAGGGTGTTGATCCCATGACAAAACAGCCAACATAGGCTCACCAAAAAAACTAAAATAATTAAGATCTAACCATGAAAGTTTTTGCAACATAACAAAAGACTAAAGAAACTGGACACCAGAGAAACAACAAACCGACAGCAGAGTAGACCGAAGCCTCCAAAGGCTATGCGAACATCTTGTCCCAATCATCCACAAGAAACTGGAGCACATCCTCGTATTCCTTTGGCTTTTTGTCCGTCTTCTCTTGCCCCTTGGGAACCACCTTTAGGAGAGCCACCAGAGTAGTGGCAGACCTGTGCATAACTCTAGCCGAGAATTTAGCCAGAGTGTTAAACTTCTGCTCTAGATGAGTGAGCCTAGCCTCCAGTGTTTCATTTTCCTTGTCCTTTTTGTTCTTATCACCTTTTTTCTTCTTACCAGTCCCTTTTTTCTTTTTCTCCAAGCTAACAGAATCTGAACCCTGCACAGTGAAATTAGGGAAATTGTTGGGACCCTCTTCATCAGCTTCCAGCATCTCAATTTTGTTATCCTTGTTAACTAAGACATCACATCCCAACTATTCAATTTTCACCACAACTGTGTTCGTCTTGATGTTACCCTCAGACCCCAAACCCTGCAGCTCAGCAAAACCCTTTTTGTTATCATCCTTGGAGTCTTCTTCTTCTTGCATTTCCACAGAAACCTCTTTGTTCTTTTCCTCAGACTGTTCCTCTTCTTGCATCTCCTCAACATCCTCCTCCACCAATAAGGTATCTTTCCCCTTGGGCATGGAGGCTTGCTTGGCGGCAAGTCCCGATGACCTCCTAGTCATCGGCATTCGAGTTTTGCTATTAGTGGGAGTGTAGACCTTATCCCCAGCACTGTCTGAATCCCCACTTACATCTTCAGTACTAACCTCCTTGACCACCAAAGTAGCCTTAGATGTCTTAATCTCATTGACAGTATCATAATCTTCTTCCAGGGTACCCCACTTCTTCTTACTAGGTAGGGAAGGGCTACCTTGAAGGATTTTTCTTTTAGCAAGGGACATCGCCAGAGAAATGGGGGGAGATCTTCAGTGGTGGGTTTGGGGCTTATGGTCACAGAGGGTTTCTTCTTGCCACTTTTTAAGAACATGGCATAGGATTCAGGGCTGATTTCAATTATAATGACCAGGCATTCCTTCACTAGGGTAGGATTATGTGACTGAGGCTCAATCCTAATGGGAGTGAGGGCTTTAGGGGGCAGAGGGTGAGATGGAACTTTTATAGTCTCAAGATAAGGCCCTGATGGAGCATAATCTTAGGCTTACTAGAGTCAAGGGCATGTTGTTCTTTAGCCATAACAATGGAGGTTTCCAACGATGAGAGGAGATAGAAAGGGAAGTTGATATGCTTGCTACACCTAAATTGATTTAGCAACATGAAGTGGTAATGAAAAAACCTCTTGAACCTTCCCTCTAAAGTAAAATACTTCATTATCATGTAACATACCTCATCCCATGGTGGAGGTAAGAGTTGTCGATCGAAACCCCCTTGCAGGTTGTTCAAAACCTCTCCTTTATTGAGAAACAGCTTCATACCATCAGGATCTGACACCTTGCTCTTCTTGGGGTACTTCGTGCCATCAATAGGCATCCCGATAGCCATCCCAATCATGTCCTCTGAAATCTCAAACCCCACATTTCCCACCTTAACCTTTCTGCCATCATAGGACTACAGAAACTGAACCTAGAGGTTTTCATCATGGCCTTGTAGACACTCCAAGTATGAGGTAACTCATCCCTCATGGCAGATGTGCTAAAGAGTCTCATTCTTTTTTAATTCTTCACATGTTTCAGGCTCTGTGTGTGACGTATCCCCACCCATTTTACTAAACACAAACGGGTTGACAAAGCAAATGCAGTGCAGTAGAGAGCAATCACAATGTAACTCTCAGATAACTCTCTAGCCTCCCAGTCCCCAGCTTTAGTGTTTAAACTAAAAGCAATGATGTTCACAGCCTTTCCCATGCTGAAGGTGGCGTACTTGTTATTTCTCTGCATGCGCAAACATTTAATCCCTTTCATTTCATAATTAAAGAGCCATATAAAATCATCATTAAATCTCATGTTGAGTGGCTTCGAGATGTCAAGACAAAACTTCACGTGGCTAGGCATGTGAGAAACCCCCTTGAGACACCATCTCAGCATGTAATAAATGCAACCGCTTATGAAAAGATAAGTCTGAATATTAGCAAGCTGGCACTTAACCTTCGTGGCCTCCAACAATCTGTACATGGAGTCTAGCTGGCAGAAGGTACTAGATCTCTGTTGGCCCTCCGATCTCCCCCAAAGCTTAAGTTTTATCCTCATGAGGGACCAAGGGCTAGGCTTAACTCCTCAATGAGGCTTTGTATCTGATGTGGAAGATTATTACCTAATCTCCAACACTGCCAAGTATCAAGGCCCTAACCTAAGTTAGCCATCGCATTCGTCGCTTTATTGCCTTCACAATAAACATGATCGATAACCATCTGATTGAAACCGGACAGTAGGCCGATGATATCTTCAATTAAACTCTTCATTTTCCAACCACTGTTAGACCTCCCAAGGGCCGCATCAATCAATAATTTAGAATCTCCTTCCACTTGCAGGTTGTCAATTCCCAGGGAGTGGGCAATCTTAAGACCTTTTAGAAGTGCCATGCCTTTAGCAAAATTATTAGATTGTTGACCGATGCCCCCAGCATATGCAGCAATGAAGGCACCATGATAGTCTCTGAAGATCCCTCCCCCACTAGCGAGTCCAGTATTCTTTTTCTGCGCCTTGTCAAAGTTAAGTTTGATCCAGCCGTTGGGGGGCAGTTTCCAGCGAGTGTTAAGTCTGACCATCCTTTTAGAGATGTCAACCTTGCTCATATCCTCCTTTAGGTGCCAATTCTTGGAAATCTAAATTTCAATCAGAGAAGGGGGATACTCAGCAACTTGTAGAGTATAGGAAGAAGTGTTCTCAGCAACCGCTTTGCAAAAAGAGAAGAAAACCTCATTAGCAAGATGAGCAATTTCTCTGAAAATGTGATTATTTCTTTCTTTCCACACACTCCACCCAAGGTGAGGGGAATCTGTCTCCAGAGTTCCCTTATCCTGGGGTGATTGAAGGGGGAGATCCAACTTTGGACAAAATCCTCCAGGTTTTCCTATAAAACCCACTCCAAGTTAAGCTTCTGAAGAGTTTTCTCCCAAATTTGTTTAGAGAACTTGCAGTGAAGGAGCAGGTGTTGTAAGGTCTCTTGTTCTTTACAACACAACACACATCTGTTAACTAGTTGGAAGCCCCTCATATTGAGGTTATCAATGGAAAGAACTTTGTTGTGTGCCACAGCCCACCAGAAAAAGTTAATGTTTGGTAACAATTTTCTATTCCAGACTTTCTTCCAAAACTGATTCGACTGACCACTATTAGTCAACAGATGGTAAGCTAACTTGACCGTGAACTTTCCTTTTTGGTCTTGACCCCAAAACATCTCATCTTCCCTTTGAAAAACTAGAATTTTGTACCTTTCTAACTCATGTTGTAAAATCTGGCACTCCAGCTTCTCAGGTTGGTTGTTACAACAGTCCGATAAATTCTTCCACCTTCTTTGACTACAGGGATGGCTAGTTATATAGTTGCTCATCTTGTTATCAAAAAAGATAACCACTCTTTCCTTAATAGAATTGTTTCCTTTCAACAGGGGATCATCCCGCAGCCAATTATCTTCCTAGAACCTGATTTTATCTCCTCTTCCCAGTTTCCATTTGATGCCTTGTGAGAGAGAGTTCCTAGTTTTGGTCATTATGTTCCAAATGATAGAGCCTTTGGGTAGAGAGTCTCTATCCAGAATATCAAAATTGGATTCATTCTGCAAGTATTTAGCTTTCATGATTTGAACCCAGTCCTTCTCTTTTAGGAAAGTCCAACCAATTTTGGTTAGTAAGGCTTTGTTCATTCCCTGAATTTTTCTGATTCCCAGACCCCCATTCACCTTGGGTTGACAAACTCTATCCCATCCCACTAGTGAGATCCTCTTCTTTTCCTCAACTCCCGTCCATAGGAAGGTTCTCTGGATCCTTTCTAATTTTTCTGCCATATATCTAGGGATTTTGAACAGAGAAAGGAAATAGGTGGGGATGCCTTGTAAGGAAGCCTTCAGGAATTGATGCTTACTTTCTTGGCTTAGAAGTTTACCTTTCCAACCCTCCATTTTCTTATGGATACGCTCCAACATTGTATTCCAGAAAGTCAGGGTCACATCTTTGACCATTAGAGGCAGACCCAGGTAGGTGGCTGGGAGAGCCGCCTGATTGCATTGGAGAATATTTCTAACCTTCACTTGCAGGTCTATCTTAGTGTTAAAAAAAACACATTACTCTTTTCATAATTGATGCATTGACCAGACACGTCTGCATACATGTTTAGCAAATTCTTCCATCTCATGGCCTCCACCACAGATGTCACCCTGAACAGCATGGTATTGTCAACGAATTGTTGGACAACCAATGGTCTTAGGGAGGATGCCACTTTGACACTAGAGAGGGATAGACTATCCAGGTGGGACAGAATATTTCTTCCCAAGACTTCGGCCATCATAATGAATAAAGGGACAGGGGGTCCCCCTATCTTAAGCCCCTACCAACCTCAAAAAACCCTCGTGGCGTGCCATTAACCAACACTGAATACTTGACAATGGTGACACACTCTGTTATCAATTTGAACATTCTATCATTGAAACCCAACTTCCTAAGAACTTTGAATAGGAAGTCCCAAGAGACTCTGTCGTAGGCTTTTGATATGTCCAACTTAAGGGCCATACTCAGATTATTGCTTTTATCCATTAAGTGAATGATCTCATGAATCGAGATAGCCACATCCAAAATCTGTCTCCTAGGGACAAAGCCTTTCTAGCTATCAGAGAAAAGGATGTCCAGAAGCAGCTGGATTCTGAGGACCAATGTTTTGGTAATGATTTTACATATGGTGTTGCACAAACTAATGGGGTGGAAGTTAGCCATGACTTCCATGTTGTTTTTCTTGGGAATCAGTGCAATGAACGTGGCATTGATCCACCTGAGGAACTTGCCCATCCTGGAGAAGTCTTTAATAGCATTCGTAACATCATAGCCCACTATATCCCAGCATTCCTGGAAAAAAGTAGAAGGGAACCCATTTGGCCTTGGCGCTTTGAAATCCCCCATTGAGAACACTACTACCTTGACTTCCTCTTCCATTATAGGCTTCAACAGGCCTTCATTGTTTTCTTCAAATAGGATAGGTGGGATACAATTAAGAATGTTTTCCTTAACACTATTAGTTCTGTTATTTTGCTTAGCCAGGAAGTTTTTGAAGTAATTGGAGGCCAGTCTACCAAGTTCCCTATCATCCTCCACCTCTCTGTTCTGCTCATTTAGAAGTTTGGTGATACTATTCCTCTTTATGTGTTTCATGGCCGATTGATGGAAGCAAGTCATGTTCCTATCTCCCTCTTTCAACCATTGAACCCTAGACTTCTGCTTCCAAAAAATTTCTTCCTTACTGATTATGTCCTTTAGGTTTTTGACTAAATCCTCTTCAGCTTTATAAGTTCTCTCACTCCCATGTCCTTTGGCCATCTTTTCTTGAACCTCTAGAAGACATCCGAGAGGTGTTTCTTGGTGTTCATCACATTTCCAAAACAAAATTTATTCCAACCTTTGACTTTATTTTTGACATGTATCAATTTTTAGGTGAGCCTGTACATAGGAGATCCATGAACTGAGACTTTCCACCAATCAGCAATGCAGTTTTTAAAATCCGGGTGGGAGGCCCACATTATTTCATACCTGAAAGGGAAGGGGCCCTTATGGCAATTCTCAGTCTAGTCAAGAAGAAGGGCATTGTGATCAGAAATGGTGCGAGGTAGAGTAGACAATTTAGCATACTAAATCATATCCCAGTTAGAAGAAACCAACATTCTATCCAACTTTACCTGGATCAACTGGTTGCCCCTTCTTCTGTTAGTCCAAGAAAACCTTTGATTGTTGACTTCTAGGTCCATTAGCCTAGTTTGACCCAGGAAATTCGTCAGGTCCACCATACTGTCTGAATAGTCCATATTTCCCCTAGATTTTTCTAAGGGGTAAAGAGGGGTGTTGAAGTCTCCCCCAACAATCCACAGGGTTCTTTTGTCCTCGTTGATTTTGGAGCTCAGCCCATCCCAAAGTTCCTTCCTAGCATTTTTAGTGTTGGGGGCATAAATGTTGAGCAGTTTCCAGGTTTTGTTATTCATCTTGTAGTTGATTTCCAAACTATACTTACTATGTGAGCAGTAGCTTCCCGAAGCATTATAATTATTTCACATGGTGACAAGCCCCCCAGAGGCCCTTGTCGAGGGGCTAATGATGAAGTCAGTCATAGGCCAGATATTGTTAGCTATTTTTCTAAAATTTTCCTCAGATATTTTAACTTCTTGGAGAAGAATGAAATCAATCTTATTGTCATAAAAGTAGCTCCTTATCATGAGCTATTTTTGTGGGCTATTGAGCCCTCTCACATTCCATGTGATAATCTTCATTTGCGTGATTTTCTGGAGAGAGCCTCCAGTGTGCTTTGTCTCCCATAGGTAATCTCCTTGGTTACTTCCCTGGATCTGGTTTCTCTCTGGGAAGGCCTCCCTGCTCTTTCTTCAGTCTCCACATCGGCAGATTTCTTATTAGGTCTTTTCCCTTTTCTCTTGGGAGTGATCCATCCTCCTTGGTTATTGGTGCTAGCCCCTAGGGAAAGAACCCTAACGGGAGAAATCATTGACTTCTTTGTACTTCCCTAAACCCCAGTTAGCGGTCCTACCAATCTCGAGGTCTCTAGCATCCTCGGCTAGTCCCGACTATCCCTTCCATCTCCAGATTTTAGCAATCTGGCCTTCTCCAAAAGGGGGAGCACACAGCTGGAGTTAGGATTTCTCCTTCTTTCGTCGCATCCAAGTCAAGTGGGGTGTTTATTGACTTCTCCTGACCACCACCAACCAGATCCAACTGTATCTCGTCAGGGGACAGTGGTGGGGAAGGAACTAGAGTCTCCACAATCAAAATACTCAGGACTTGGTCTCCAACTAGAACCTAGGTCTTGTTTGGAGACTTGATTAAATCCATCAAATCCTCTTTGAATGGGTATTCTTCTACTATGTTTTCTTCTTTCGGGGCCTGTTTATCTTTTGGAACCTTAGCTTTATTACACTCACTGATTAGGTGCCCATTTTTGGAGTAGTTTTGGCAATAGGTGGTGGAGTTTTCATACAAAAGTTGCTACTCCTAGCAACCATATTTGGACTTTAGCTTAACAATATTAGGTAGAGACTTATGAATGTCTACACTAACACAGAATCTAGTGAAAAATAACCTAGTTTTATTTTTGGTGGTGTTGTCCAGAGCGATGAAGCACCCGAAGGAGTTGCCAATCCATGTGAATATCTCCTCATCCCAGTACTTGAGAGGGAGCCCAGGGAGTCTGACCCACACAAGAGCGAACCTACTAAGTTCCATTGTTGCGTCAAAGCCCAGCTTCTAGTGCCCTAAGCAAAGATTATGCTTACCATACATCCAAGGTCCTCCCACTAAAACTGTGACTAAGTCTTCCTTGGCCGTGAACTTGAAGAGGAAAAGGCCACCCGACATCGCACTAGTCGCCACACTACCTTTTAGGTGCCATCCAGCAGTTACCCAACATCTAACCATGTCGATGTTGGGCCTAAGGGCTTGGAACTTTCCTACCATAGAGAGTTCCAAGGATGAGGTTATCTTGTCCATCATCCTGTCTGGGATCTGGAAATCCATTCCATCCCTATCTTCTAGCTGTACTAGGGCATCAGTATCTTCTACAGGCCTACTAGACTCCCCTAGTAGGGCCTATTTCCAAGCCTTGGGGTCTAAGCCTGAGGCAGGGGAAATGGTCTCTTCAGTACTAACTAACGTAGTACTGACAATAGCAGGGAGCTCCTGTGGGCCTAGAGGGGGGGCAGGGGCCCCCTGGGCTGATGACCTCCATGACCGAATCAGGTTCAAACACTAATCAGAGCGAGAAAGTTGCAGAGCGGGAGAGTTGCAAAGCGAGAAAGTTACAGGTTCAAACATAGATCTAGAATGTTATAATAGTAAATTGTATAAGATATATCATCATCCTATAAGATATATAAGAATAAGAAGAAGGAATTTGATTAACATTAGTAGTAGTAGGAGAGGGTAGCATTTTCACCTTGATATTAATATTATTGATTCTCCTATCACTTCCTAATAAGCTAGAAACCTGACTCATCCTATCATATATATGCAAACTAGATTGAGAGGGATTTAGCATAACATACTAGGTGAGACCAATATTACAACTCCCTAAAAAAAAAAAAAAGTGAAGCTAGATAATCTCATGACCCCATGAGTGATAAGTAAAAGAAGATTAGAATCCCACATAGATCTCAGAAAGAGAATAGATAACATACTAATTTGGAATTCTGATCTCCATTTGTAAGAGGTGGGTACTAATTTTTATTATAAATTTTAATGTAGTGGTTGCATTACTTTACATTGATTATATCTACTTAATTATATGACTTAATCTATCCATATGTATATAGGATGTGTTCCTTGCTGCAATAGAGTCATCAAAGACTACATTGGAATGGGTAATGAGTGAGTAATTGAGAAACTCACATGTGATGAAGAAATTACAAGAAGTTAACTTTGTAGTAAAAAAGATGAGAAAATAATAGCTTCTCATATTGTAAGCATGGGATACTTTCATTCCTAGAAAAGTGCATCTCTTTCCTATTCCAACTTGGAGGTTAAGGGTGAATACACCTTCTCACCTCAAAATTCAATTACTATATAAATTGTTCACTACATTTTCACTTGAATTATGTAAAACATGGCCATTACAAATAAATATTCTTTTCATTATGAGATGAATACAAACTCTAAATGTATTTCAATATTTGTCGATTTTATTATTTCCAATATATTACTTCATCTTATTACCTATTTTACCTAATATGTTATGGTTCAACACATAATAAATTATCTCTTTTATTACATGTTTATAGGTAAATTTTGTGTCTTATTTGTTCTTGTGAGAATTTATATTTCTTGTTACTATTTAGTAGGGTCATCAAGTGATTGATATTCATATATATGTTTAAGATTATTGTATATTGAATATATTTTTTCAATTACAACAATTTTAATTAGCATGTATCATTGAAATTTTTAAATTTTTAAATATATTATGTTTTTTATATATGTATGCTATTTTGGATTGTCGACCTATCCTTTATAATCTAGAATTAGTATTCTCCCTCCAATGTTAAATTATAGGAAACTTATTTATCTAACTAGTAGCTTAACTCCAATATCGAAATAAAGTTAACAAATACTGACATACAATTCACCTAGGATTTAAATGTTGAAATAGAACCAGATAGTAGAGAAGACCCCATAAATTTGTCTTATTTAAAAGTTAAATAGCTAAAAAATACTTCTAACACTTTTCTTCTTCTCTCATTTGAAATCCACCTTAAGGTGAATTGATTGTTAGTATATATTATTTAAAGATGCCTAAGAATTAAATATTTGATAACAACCCATTGGATACCTTTTGATTATACTCATGCAACTATAGAGTTAATTTTAAGACAAAATATAGTAGTATATATCTTATAGGATTAGTTTGTTCAAGTTTCTTCATTCTATATTAGTTTTTTCATTGATTTAAATTTGGCATATCATCCATTTTCCAAATTGTTGTCCCATATAGTGAGTTACATGGCTATTTACTCACATTATCTCATTTTCTAGGTCTATAAAATATTATCTATATTGAGCTCTTACTCTCCTTAGTACAATATATTTTTTCCATTCATATTACATGTTTTATCTCCCTCTTACAATTGTTGTTTGACCAAAATTTAACCATTCTTCTATATATATATGGCCTTATACTTTAATGTACATGTAATTGTATTTTCAGGTCTCACAATTACAATTTTGATTAGAAATTAGAAGATCAAGACTTGCAATTAAGACATGTAATTGTATAAAGTTTCCTCTTATATATATATAAACATTAATATGACCTTATACTTTAATGTACATGTAATTGTATTTTCAGGTCTCACAATTACAATTTTGACTAGAAATTAGAAGATCAGGACTTGCAATTAAGACATGTAATTGTATAAATTTTCCTCTTATATAAGTAGAATTAGTAGTTTGTAATATTACAATTAAACACGTGATAATTTTAAGTATTAAATATGAGATATGAAATAAAAGTTTAAATATAGATGCATGTAGTGGACATTCAATAAATAGTAAAATAGTCTATGAGATAGATGAAATAGTCTATGAGATAAATACTCACATAATAATAGTCCATGTAAAAAATAGTGAAATAGTCACAATCTATGTCTAGTCAATATTGAAATAGTCATATAATCCACATGAAATAAACAGTCTAATACACATGTGTGCAGTCTGAACATGAAATAAATATAACAAATTACATTTCTTGCCCTAAGTTTTATCATCATCCATTTCAAGATACCTTTTGGTTTCATGTGACTCAGAGGGTGTCTCATGTTGTGTACAAGAAAAAAGAAGCTTCAGATTAATTTTAATGTCAAAACTGCATTCATATTATTTAAATCAAATATTTAAAACCAAACCATCAAATTAAATTTTTAAATCTAGACTTAAAAATGTGTAAGCATACCAGAATGGGCTCATCATCTCTCATGTGATGCTCACCTGCAATAGATATTGATTCTGCCAAACTAAAGGTATGTGTCACCAATTTCTATATTTCAATAAAACATGAATTAGGCTAAAGTATAAATACAAAATGCAAGGTCATAATATAAAAGACTTTGAAATGGAATAAGATTTAACTATAGGACCTGGAATACCGTAGATGACTTGTGCATTTGTGCAAGCTCATCAATGGTAGGATTAATTGAGCCTGCACCTATACTAATCTCATCATGCATATATATGTACATGTATATATAAATTCAACTCAAGAAGAATTTAAAATCATGAAATTATATTTGAAATTTAAATTTAAACTAAAAATGTACAATTTTAAGCTACACACCAAGGAATATGAAGTAGGCTCCTACATAGATGATGGTGGTGGTCCCAAATGGATTGGTTGGTTTGACACAAAAGTGCTAGGAGCTCCCATCTACTTTAAATTAAAAAAAAGGTTCTTCACACTTTCATATTATTCTATAATTATTAAAGTAGATATCCAATTAAATAATCTAGAGACTAATTTTTAAATGCACATTGTATTTAATGAATGAGATAGATAGTTAAGGGAAATTTTTATACCTCCACCATATAAGATCTACTCATCTCTACAGCCATTGACACTAATTGGTCCAACCACGATGTAGTGGTATTAGTTGATGGAGTCATATATACCAATCAACATGTAATATATAAAATTTATTAAATAGATTGATAATTGACAATTGATAATTGGATCTATATTTATATTAAATATTATTTTATTAAATGTGGCATACATACTAAGTCCATAGGAGTGAATAATGTATCCAAAAAGGACTCCTCCGAAGTAGATGTAGGACCAAAACATGGATGATTACAATTCTGACAAAAATGTGGTGTGGACTGCAATGGTGTCAATGGCCATGAGTTGCTAGGACCAACATCATCTCCTCCAGGCTCTCCAGGATTGACTTCATCTGCCAATCAGGTAGCTTGGTCAGTTAAGTTTCCTGAGAGTGACGACAAAGCTTCAAGTGCCAAGATGATTGTGCCCTGGTGAAAGGGCACAAGAACAGAGGGTGGATAAGGAACAATAGGTACAAGGGGCAAATGTCAATTTGAATTGACATGTGCCCCTAGTCTATGTTGTGGCATGCCACCACCCACACCCTGAAATGGTCTCATATCAAAATAATTGGGCTTTAAGCCCATCACAAACTCGGCCCATAGTTTTTTCAAAAAATATAAGGGAACCTCATAATTAGCATGTGGTGGATGGTCAAAGACCATTCACCACCACTCCCAACATTTATCATCTATCTATTGATGTGTGCACTATTTTATTGAAATTCTCTTTTCATTTGGTGCTATTTGTTGGCCTATGGAGGGATCAATGAAAAATGGGGCAATCATATTTTTTGTGATATGTAAATCATTGATCTCTTTATACGAGAGACCATCCTTGTAAAACCGCCTCCTTTCTTCCCACCATGAGTAGAATGTGTCTAACTCAATTTGAATAGCACTCAATGAATCAATAATAGTTTGCATCATAGATGCAAACCATGAAATATGTGGTGGAGCTTGGATTTGGTTTTGTAAAAAAATGATTTTTTCTTTCAATGTGTGTATTTTTTCATTGATGTTTGTTGGCAAGCGAGCCTCATCGGGTGGTGGTCGTGATGGTGGTGGTGGTGGGGGTTGGGGTGGGGGGTTCTAGGGGGGTCCTGAGGGGATCGGCCATGTGTAAATTAGGTTTAAAAAGTAGAGCTGCAATTACCAAAAAAATAATCAAAATTGAATTAGGAATTGGAAATATATATATATATATATATATATATATATATATATATATATATATATATATTACATGTACAACATGTGTTTAAATACATATAAATTGAAAACTTGGAAATATATAAATTTGCACATGGTTTAAACAATACATTAAAACATTTAATTTTACATAACAATGTACATATATATGCATTCAACCAAGTGACCTTTTCCAAGAAAAATTTAAAAGTTACAAAATGTAAATCAAAATTTGTGTTTAATTCCATAAAATACATTTTAAATTATTTACAATAAATACATTTTGCAAATAAATACATGATTGCAACCTAGGATCAATAAATAATGCAGGAGCATCCCAGGTGAATACGTAATCTTGCGTCAACCAAAAAGATGATATTTCAATTTTGTTGAGTTTTTACATTTTTTAGCTTTTTCAAAGTTGATTGGAAAATTTAATGGCATTTGTCAAGGTTGATCTTTCTTCAGGATGTGGTGCAATACATGGAGAAAATAATTGTGGTTAGTCATGTAGTAGAGAGTAGGAGTAATGTGCAATATTAGTCAACAAATCAACCCTTGAAGTCCTTTCCTTCAACCCCAGTGAATTTGGTTATAACTGAAGTTGTCAATAGTGTGGGAATTCATAACACCAATCAACATGCACTTGCAAGTTTTTAGATATAAATGAGGATGATAACGGGAGCCCAGAAATAAGCAATTTCAAAGAGAATATGTTCAAGGATGGTGGGACTCAACCGAGACTCTCCTAAGAAGGCATATGCTCATCACTAAACACTTGCAAATGCTCATCAAGCTCATATTGTTTCAAATTTGATTGAGTTCTAGTCGAAGAGAGAATTGGAAGAAGGGCATTTGCATCACAAATTATAAATGCTTTATTGAGACTTGCCCTATGTTGGTCGTCCCGTTGCAGGCCTTATACACTCCAAACGCTCCATTGTTGAGGATAATTTCCTCTAATAGGTCATACAAAGCCTTAATACAGGCTGCACTTCACCATATACAGGGCATATATATAGAGAAAACTGATTAGTATTTGGAGGGTGTTCGATGCTTATAAAAGTATTTAATCTTTATTTCTGTTATAAAGGCTATAGGTAGTGTAATAAATGGAAAAATTTCTAATAACTCTCAACGTCAAGATACTAATTCTCAACGCCATGATACTAAGGTGATTGTAATGTTTGTTTGAATTATTATCAAGAGACCGTGATAGCCTGACTCAATCAAAATTTAAACATCTTATAAAGGTTAAGCATGGGAGTTCAAAGGTGCCATAATAAGATAAAGGATTGCAATGTTAAAAGCCCGCGAATAAGAGATTGTTGTACGTGGTTTAGCAAGGGGAGGAAGTTAAAACTTGGAGTTGTGCGCCACTCATCCATACAAGGGAATTTCATTGGTTAAAAGTTTTCTAGGCATCACGTTAGTTAAAGGTATGGAGACTTAAGACTGCTCGAATTATCTTCCCACAAAAGATAAATTGATCGATGGAATTTACACGGCCAAGAGTAAGGAAAGAAAAGAAAATAAAACAAATATAAAATAAAAGTTGTACGACCATCCAAACTGAGAGATTCAATCGTTGTTAGAAAGGGGAGTGAAAATTTGAAGTGTCGCCTTAGTTTTGGATCAATTGGCATCCACCTTGATAGAGGATTTAAAGCTTGTGAATTGCAGAATGAAGTTGTCGGTCTCTGGAGGGATAGAGTCATGGTCTTTGTAAAAGCTGTAGAGAGAAGCTTGAGGTAGAGTGGCAGAGTCGGCCAGATTGAAGAAGAGAAGAAGTGTGACAGAGAGGGGTCCCTATGGACTTGTATGTAAATAGAGTTGCAGATTTTGTATTACTATTTTTTCTTTTATATAAAGTTAATAAAATGTGAGTTGAATTGGGATTTTGTTGCAATTTGAATTTCAAAGAGTCTCTATTTTGTAAATCGAGTTTATGTGAGTGAGTTTGCAGAGAGAGGTGAGTTTTCTCTACGTCAATTGGTATCAGAGAAGGTTGTTCCTAAGTGTAGAGAGTATCCACAAGGACCTATAGAGCAATAGAGAAGGTGGTTGTGAGAACTTTAAAGGATTGTTGCAGGTGTGTGAAGTCCTGATTGGTTGAGAGCTTGAAGCTGCAAAGGAGAGAGTAAAGATGTGTGAACAATTGCAGCAATAAAGAATCTGAGGAAAGCTCGAGAGATGGGGTAAGTGTGAAGGAGTCCTACAATGGTGAGAGAAAGAAAGAATCAAAGTCACTGATGGAGAAAATAGGCAAAAGGAAGAGAGGGTTTATGATTGGCTGGGTTTTGACAATCCCAGTGTTGAAGAGATGGAGAAGACAAAGATGGAAGGAATGAGTTGCGAAGATGTATGAAGAGTTATTGGAAGAATTGAAGGAAGAGTTGTATGAAAACCTAAAGGAGATTTGTGCAAAGAAGAAAGTGGGTAGAGAAGAGTCCCATGTTTCTTTTGATAATTGTTTGTTTGCAGGTGACAGCATGTGTGCAACAGATCAATTTGCAGCTGTGAAGTGTGTAGAGATTACAGATGTAAAAAGAAAAGAGAGATGAAAAGGTGCAGAAAATGAACTTTGGGAGTCCTATGTTTGATGGAGAAGCTGGTGAGGATGATCTCCTACTGAAAGAGGAGATGAGAAGAATCAAAAGATTCTTGGAAGGAGAAGTGATTGGTAAAGAAGAAGATTTTATGCTTCATGATGGTACAGTGTTTGATGAGGAACCTAAGGAAGATCAAGGGTTGCTTGGTGAAGAGATACAGAAGATTGAACAATTGTTCAGTGCAGCAGTGAAGAACATTGCACCTGATGATGTTGAAGTAAAGAAGAACATTACACTCGATGACGATGGAGCAATGGAGGAGAATGAGGTAAAATCTGTTGTTTATGAGTTTTGTGATATTGAGTTTGAAGTACATGTACCTGATGACATGAGTCGCATGGTAGAGAAAATTGTGGAATGTGTAGATGTGGTAGAGTGGAGTAGAGATGCCTACATGTGGGTAGAAGTTGTAGAGGGTGTGACAAGAGAGATTTGGTAGAGGTGGTTGGTCTGTGGTGGGTTGAAGCCCATGAAGGTGAAGGATGAGGAGGAGAGGAGTGAAGAAAGAATTTGGTGGAGGAGGTCCGGCTTCGGTGGACATGAGTCCACGAGGGGAAAGAGGAGGATGAAGCGGTGTTGTTGGAGGAAGGTGGTGCGTGTTCCAGCACGATACTGGAAAAGGCAAAAGAAAGATTGATTTTCAGCTCTTTCACAATGATGGAGTTCACCGCAAGTTGGTGGCAACCTGAAAGGGTGATTCTATCACTCAACTCCACTTTGTGAGACTATGCTCACAAACTTTCTACTTGACGTGTCTGATGCAGGAGCATCCCAAGCGAATACGCAATCCTGCATCAACCAAAAAGATGATATTTCAGTTTTGTTGAGTTTTGACTTTTTTTAGCTTTGTCAGAGTTGATTGGCAAATTCAATGGTAGTTGTCAAGGTTGATCTTTCTTTAGGATGTGGTACAATACATGGAGAAAATATTTGTGGTCAGTCATGTAGCAGAGAATAGGAGTAATGTGCATTATCAGTCAACAAATCAACCCTTGAAGTCCCCTCCTTCAACCCTAGTGAATTTGGCTGTAACTGAAGCTACCAATAGTGTGGGAATTTGTAACACCAATCCACATGCACTTGCAAGTTTTCAGATATAAATGAGGATGATAATGGGAGCCCAAAAATAAGCAATTTCAAAGAGAATATGTTCAAGGATGGTGGGACTCAACCGAGACTCTCATAAGAAGGCATATGCTCATCACTAAATGCTTGCAGATGTTCATCAAGCTTAGATTGTTTCAAATTTCATTGAGTCCTAGTTGGAGAGAGAATTGGAAGAAGGGCATTTGCATCGCAAATTATAAATACTTTATTGAGACCTACCCTCTATTGGTCATCCCATTGCAGGACTTATACACTCCAGTCGCTCCATTGTTGGGGATAATTTCCTCTAATATGTCATACAAAGCCTTAATACAGGTCGCACTTCACCATTTACAGGGCATATATACAGAAAAAACTAATTAGTAATTGGGGGGTGTTCGATGCTTATAAAAGTATTTAATCTTTGTTTCTGTTATAAAGGTTATGGGCAGTGTAATAAATGGAAAATTTTCTAATAACTCTCAACGCCAGGATACTAACTCCCAATGCCATGATACTAAGGTGATTGTAATGTCTGTTTGAATGATTATCAAGGGACCACGGTAGCCTAACTCAATCAAAATTTAAACATTTTATAAAGGTTAAGCATGGGAGTTCAAAGGTGCAATAATAAGACAAAGGATTGCAATGTTAAAAGCCTGTGAATAAGATATTGTTGTACGTGATTTAGCAAGGGGAGGAAGTTAAAACTTGGAGCTATGTGCCACTCATCCATACAAGGGAATTTCATTGGTTAAAAGTTTTATGGGAATCATGTTAGCTAAAGGTATGGAGAATTAAGACTACTTGAATTATCTTCCCACAAAAGATAAATTGATCGATGGAATTTACGTGGCCAAGAGTAAGGAAAGAAAAGAACATAAAACAATTAGAAAAGAAAAGTTGTACAGCCATCCAATCGTTGTCCAAAAGGGGAGTGAAAATTTGAAGTGTCGCCTCAATTTAGGATTGATTGGCATCCACCTTGATAGAGGATTTAAAGCTTGTGAATTGCAGAATGAAGTTGTCAGTCTCTAGAGGGACAGAGTCATGGTCTTTATAAAAGTTGTAGAGAGAAGCTTGAGGTAGAGTGGCAGAGTTGGCCAGATTGAAGAAGAGAAGAAGTGTGACAGAGAGGGGTCCCTATGGACTTGTATGTAAATAGAGTTGCAAATTTTGTATTACTATTTTTTTCTTTCATAAAGAAGTTAATAAAATGTGAGTTGAATTGGGATTTTGTTGCAATCTAAATTTTAGAGAGTCTCTATTTTGTAAATTGAGTTTGTGTGAGTGATTTTGCAAAGAGGGGTGAGTTTTCTCTGTGTCAATAAATATATGTCCAAATAAAAACATGATTGCTACCTAGAATTGAATAGGTTAAAGTACAATAGGATCAATTTATCATCCTAATTTAGCCACTTAGGAAGCTCGGCTAAAGGAATGTAGTAACTATATCCAAACCTATTTTTATAATTTAATTTCAAGGACACAGTCCCCTAGGGGGTGAATGTGAGAATCATGAGTAAAACATGGTATAAGGATAAGAATAAAGTAATCAATAAAGGAATGTGACAAAGCATGACAATGTGTAAGAATCATGACATGAATTAAACCATTTTTTAGCTCTATCAATCAATGTATCACTAAATTCATGCATCAAAGTATCATCATCATGTATGTAAGTATAATATAATGTAATTTGTATACCCTTACTAAAATTTTGTCTCCATGTTATCCCTTTTCCCATGTGTGTGCCTTACAAGTCATCTTGACCCTTTTTGAAAAAAGCATATCCTTTGTCATTCCCTAGCCATGTTACCATTTCTAATTTTGTTCCTAATCCTTGTTTATCCTTCCTAAGTGTTTTGTTTTATTCAATTTTTAACCCATCCTATGTACTCAGCTTTCTTTTATATTTTCCATTGTTGTTGTCCATTTACCCCTTTTTAAGCCTCAAGTTGTCATCCCTAGCCTTGTTATATGTGTGAACACCTTTCCCCTTCCTAAAACATGTCCAAATTTTCAAATCATCCATGTGTACTCTAATCCATAGATGGACACCTTTCATCCCAAGGTCTCCTAAAAAATTGAGCTTGATTTTCAATCATAGACACTACCCACAATTCACCACCCAATAGATTGACTAGGTTTTTTAACCCTCCTACAAAAATCTTTGGAACAAAAGTAATTACTAATTAGACCTACCCACATACCAAGTTCTTTTCCATAAAATCTTTAATAAAGTCTATAAAAAGTAGCCATCTTTGCCTCATTTTAACATAGAAACAAAAGAATTTCCACATTGGTCATCAAGGGTTTTCTATTTTATCCCATGCATAAAATTGCTATAGAATTTCAAAAAATCATGGGTAGAGTTTTATTTTATCTTCTAGTCTCAGATAATTTTATCTTTCTTGTGGACATTGTTACAATTGATTTTTCACAACTAGTTGATTTCCTTGTATTTGAGCTAGGTGAGCATTTTCTTTCTATGTATTTTCATGAAAATGGAAACTTTTTTCTAAAGTAGCTATAGGGATCCATTCCTACCTCCCCACCATCCTCCTAATTGATCAACCTCCTTTTTCTTCACCATTTAGTGTCATATCTGTAGAGAGTTGAGCTAGTTGTTTCTCCCAAAAGGAGCACCTGTCAGGAAACTGATACCATCCTAGATAAGGACCAGCAGGAGGTGGTTAAGCCATGTCACGAATCCCTAAGGGGGATGCTAACTTTTTTGCCAACAATCCCCCCTCAGCATTACCCGAGGGGATTTGAACCCGTGACCTAGCTCTAATACCACTTGTAGAGAGTTGAACTGGCCATTTCTCCCAAAAGGAGTACCTATCAGGAAACTGTTACCATCCCAGATAAGTACCAGTGGGAGGCAATTAAGCCATGTCACGAATCCCTAAGGGGGACGCTGACTTTTTTGCCAACAATATCTCCATCTCAACCTTTCCCCATAGAAAATTTGCATGTTATTTCAAGAGTGTTGAGCCAAAATCAACTATTTTGTCAGAAACCCTTCATCACCACTCTTAATTCTTCATAATTCAAGCCTTAAATCCTTATCTTTCATCCATATTTTGTCACCCAATCCCCATTTGTCCATTTTGACATGTTTTCCACCCTCCCTCTTTGAGTGAAAGTCTTCTTTTATCACCTTTTGAAGAACCTAGACTTATTTATACTAAACCTCCCCTAAAGGTGCTTTAAACTAAGGTTTCCAACTCTTGCAGTAGTCACCTTGCAAACCCCAAAAACAAATTTTCCCAACATTAAGTATGTTTCGTCAACCTTTCTCCCACCTCCACTTATCTTGTAGTATTCCCATTAACCCTAAAGCTTAAACATGAAGCTTTAATGGTTATGGAGTGATTTAGATTTAATTTTGATTCATATTCCATTACTTCACATTATTTACATTGTATTTTTCATGTGGATCCATGTTTGAACACCCATAAAAGAGCTAACTAAGGTAGACTTCCCCCTTTAACCCTTATTTTTGTAGGGTCCCTATTAGGAGATTTGTGCTTTTAGGTCTACTTCTAAATACTCTATAGACATTTAGAGAAAGTTGTAGAAGGAAAGTACCCTTTAAATTTATTGTTCTAGGTGCTCAAAATATCTCAAGTCTCTATTTGATAAGGTCAAGGCTGCCCCAAACGAGCCAAACTACCTTATTAGCCTCTAGTAGTGGACTAGGCCACCTAGTTGGCCACTACTTATCTATTCCAAGCCCCAAATCAACTTATTTTCACTCCAACTCAACATCATAAGTCTAGAATACCTATCCAAATCCATCCACAATAAGAAATAAATACTTTATCAAGTGAAATCACTTCATTTTTATCAATTTATCTTCATCTTCATTGAAATGTAGTACATTGAATATGCAAAAGGTTTTTAGGTATTCTATATTTTTGTTGACCTTTTTGAGTCTTCCTAGTCTCAAAAAGCCATGATGTTCCATAGCTTTGTATTTATAGGTATTGTCAACAATTGTTCATTATGTTTCAGTTATCCTTTGGTTCTTAGAATGGGAGAGTTGTTTTTAAAATGGAAAGGGTCATATTATCCTTTTTTAAAACCTTATCTATGTCTAGTGGGTTTTAAAAGTTTTAGAAGGGATATAAATAATGCAAAAATGTAATCCTTTTTGTCATTCCATTTGATTTTTTAGAATTTTAGAAGTTTTATGAAGTTTAAAACCTCCAAAAGGCATGTTTATCTATTTTTGGAGGAAGTCTTAGTGTTTGAAAGTGAGCTCAAGGTTTTAGGTTTAGGTTTAAGTCATTTAGATTAAGTCTAGAAAAATATATTAGGATTATCATGTATGATTTGTAGGTTTTTAGCTTCATGAAAAGAGTTTTACAAATTGTTTCAGGACTACGAGACTCATCGGGAACATTGAAAGTCATGAAGACTAAGAACAACCCTATTTCAGGTATCCACAGATTGCTAAATGCATAGTGTGTATTCATGGGTTGTTGAAATATATAGTGTGTATTAGCATCATTAGGGTTCTGTATTAGCATCTTCAAGGTTGTGAATAATAATCTTCAAGGTAGTGTAAAACCATCTTCATGATGTGTATGCACGGGTCAGCATTTCACACATTGTGTATTTGCAAATATACAGTGTGTATTTTAACATTTCAAAAGTTTGAGAGGTTTGTTTCAGGGCTACATATCCATTTAAATATATAGTTTTTAAGTAGTTCAAGTTCTATAAAGACAATTTCAAATGGTTTTTAAATATCATTGCTAAAGGTTTATTATTAAGCCTATATAAAAGAAACCCTAGAAGTTTTGTGAAACCCTAGTTCATGGAGGGACTGCCATGTAGTCATAAATATTTACAAATATTATATAGTATCATATTCAAGTCCTAAGAAGCCTCTCAAGTTCTTAAGGATTTTAGAATAGGCCACTCCACAATAGCCTTGATTTTATTGAGATCAACTTTACTCCTTAACTAGTCAATTAAATAGATCGTAAAGGGAGAAGGAAAATATATAATGGTTGAATTACCAAGACCCAAAATGGAAGAAGAGTAGATATAGCCAAACCAAGAGGATTTCAATAGAATGGAAACGGAACTAAAAAGAACAATTAAAGTGAAATTACTTCACACCATGTAAGAGCTAAGAGACTTTGAATGTAGTCAAGATAGGGTCAAGAAAAGGAAGGACCAAAAACTAAAGGACAATCAAAAAGTCAAAATGCATCATGCAAGAACTCAAAAATATTTCACAACTAAAGTTCAATGGGAAAACCTTTGGGAGTGAGTCCTGTTGACTTTTTCCCAGACTGGATGCTCATTCCCAGATTTCCCTACAAGGTAGCCATCAGTGATCAACAGGATCTCTGGGCCAGGGGCCAACAGTGTAGGAGATAGACTCTGTATTTTATCTCCTCTTTTTCTTCAGGCTCTGCAAAACCTAGGGGGGTATTCCCTACTCAACATCCATGAGGATATGCATACAAAGGCTGGGATGCTGACAGAAAGCAGATAAATCCTCCTGTAAGTAGACCAAAACTGAAAGATAAGAGCAAAGGGGCTAGCTTTGGGCCTATTTGCAGTTGTAGACAGAGGACTGAGGATCCTAAAACTAATTCTAATGTCCTAAAGATTGTTTTAGATTTTGATTTGGATTTTAAGTTTGGATGCAAAGCTGGACATGGTTGTAACACAAAAACAAAGCAAGATTGGTGCCTATCCAGGGCCTGGAGTCATTAGACATACACCTGTGAATGATCAACATGAACAGCTAAAACTAGATTTCAAGGGGATATATGTGATACCTGCCTTACAGATATCTCCCAATAAAGAGTGTTAAGTTATCTCTACTTATGGCATCCCTACTGCAGTATACCCTTCCCAATGTTCAACCTGAAAATAGTTTAATCTACCCCTTGAGCAGAAGTTAAAAGATCAAACATTCAACATAGGAATTCTATGCTCTAGAATCTAAACATTACCCAAATATCTAGATTCAGAAGAAGAATACATGCAATACTGGAGACAGAATTAACAAAACACATGCTAAGATAGCATTTCTCATATAAGATTAATCATGAAATCAGTGGGTTCGTGCCAAAACATACAACAAGAGATACATAGACTCACAGGTTTAGCTGTACAGAGCAACCAGATCAGCTTGTTTTGAATTACAGAGCCAAAAATCTTCAACTTTCAACAACAACAAATGAGTAACACTTCCTGCTTATAACAGCCAGGTAGTGTACCACAGCAATTAATTACATGGTTGACCAAAAATCCCGCCTGATACACAGTATCAGAAAAATGGCGCTCAACGGATTACCAGATTGGCGCCCAAACATGAATGCAGCAGGTAGGGGAGGAGACAGGAAGAAATCTCGAGCCCTGCGCCACTGTCCGTTGATGTACACCTTCAATCGGGTACCAGATCCGTCCATACCTCTGCAACCTTCGCCATTAATGGCGCACCAACCCGCGGCCTCGGGAAAACGTCAAACTGTGCATCGCAACCATTTCCTGCCAAGATTCATCGTCATGATATTTCAAATATGCAGGATATCAATTATCCCACATGCACCCCGCGGCGACCTTTTCAACACTTTATATACTAGGCCACGAGCATATATAATGTCGGTGCTTTTGCTCCTGACGACACTAGTATAAGACTTCATCATCATCCTCCAACAGCATGATATCCTGTCGCTTGAAATATCACCCTGATGTCAGCATCATATCGCAATATAACCTGCATGATAATCGCCTTCATCGGCACAACCTGATCCATCGGAGGAACATCCTCCTGCTTAGCCGATACCAAAAGTCTGGCCGATGAACATCCTGATGACGTCACTGTCATATCCTGCTGACTTCATCAGCATATCTGCCTACTGCGCACCTCCTCATATCCGGATGACGTCATCATCATGTTTGCAAATATCGGGGGATCTCCACAAGATGATCAGTGTTAGAAATATGACCCCCCCGGACCTTGATGACATTATCATCATATCGACATCAGGATGATATTCGGAAGATAACTGGATATGTGGAAATATCATCCTGATGCACAAATATCATGCTGCACTGTAGCTCCACTATAAGATCGGGGTGATAGATGAATATGCCAGATATTTGAAAAGATCACCCCCCACTAGATAATGCACGAAGCCGGCAGGCGGATATCTCCCTTCAGAAATATCATGATGTAGACAGGCAGAAAAGCGGATATCACCCTGACGTAAGAATGACGTCAGCATCATCAGGATGATAAAACAACGAACATGAAGTGATACAACAACATCAGGATGATATTGACTAGGATCATCCTGACGTCCAAAATATGATGACCCCAGTGAATATCGGGTCATACTTAGAACTCTACAGCAACATCATCAGGATGATCTTAACCAAGATCACCCAATGATAAAAATATCACCCCGGTGAAATATCATGCAGGCAGAAAATATGATGACCCTCGCAAGCAACACGGCGATAACTGGAAATATGATGATGATGACGACGACCCTTAAGAAAAAACAAGTCAGGTCGAACAACTCAGAGAATAACCCCTTCAGAAGATCGGGGTGACATCATCATCATAAAAGGGCAAGGTGATAATTGGAAGATCACCGGATACTTGAAAAATCACCCCCGCAAGCAAATCAGGGCACACTGTAGCTCATCAGCAGGATCAGGATGATATCCAAACATCACCCGATATTGAAATATGATGATCCTGATGAAAAACAAGTCGACAGAAAACATGAGATGCTGACCACCATCGAAGCAAACATGATGATGATGACTTCCTCCTCGAAGAAAATATGATGCTGCAGCTGAAAAATGTCGAGGAGGTCCAACACTTAGGAAAATGGGCAAGAAGATATAGGGTTCAAATGAAGAAACCCCCTAAACATGAAAAATCAACCCCTAGGTCAAAATGAGTGCTAACACTGGCTCCGAATGGGGACGTGCAGGTGAAAACCTGCAGCGAGAACCAGATCTCCGGGCAGACCAGGCAAAAAACCAAAAAGCACGAACTGCACAAGATATTTACACTACATACATGTTTTTTACAAATGTGCACAGCGACAAGTCATTTATGCAAAATAGAACCTAAGGAATTGGCCATGCACATTCAATTCCAGAACTTCACCATCTAGGGCCTGGAGGAAATAAGAATCCTCCCCATGAGTACTGCAAATCTGATATGGGCCCATCCATAAGGGTTCAAATTTACCATGTTTACCCTTTTCTTGACCTTTTGCATTCCAAATGAGCACCAGATCATTGACTTGAAACTTCCTTTTTGTAGTTCTCCTGTCAAACTGATATTTCACATCTTGTTGTCTTTTGAGATTGATCTGGTGGGCTTTCCTTCTGTTTTCATCCAATGCAACTAGCTGGTTCACTCTTTCTGTCATGGAGTCTTCAATCTCCTCATCATTTTCCTGAATGAATCTGTAAATTGGTAAGAGATTGTTTATGGGCAATCTGGCTGATGCACCATATACTAGCTCAAAGGGTGACATCCCAGTAGCCCTTTTTACTGTCACTCTGTCAGCCCATATTGCTAAGTTCAATTTTGAGTCCCAAGCTGTCTTGTTCTTGTCCAGTATCCTCTTGATAATTTTCATGATGCTTTTATTGCTTGATTCTGCTTGACCATTCCCTTGTGGGTGATATGGTGATGTATATGATAGATTTATCCCATACCTGTTGCAAAAATCAACAAATTCACCTGATTTGTAGCTCTCTTAGTTGGAATGGCCTCAATCCATTTGGTAAAGTAATCAGTTGCCACCAAAATCCAATTGTGTCCCCCACTTGATTTGTCTGCAATTTCCCCTATGAAGTCAATTCCCCATTGCTGAAATGGAGCATCCACAGTTATAGTTCTGAGGGGTAAAGCACCATCATATTTCAGCTTTCCTAAAAATCTTTGGCAAGGGTCACACTTCCTCACTAACTTTTGTGCATCTGAAAAGAGAGTGGGCCACCAATATCCTGCTCTGAGAATTTTATGAGCTGTTGTTTGGGCAGTATAATGTCCACCACACAATCCTTTATGCATATCAATCAAAACATTGTTAGCCATATCCTCATCCACACATCTCAGCAGCACACCATCATGGTTTTTCCAGTATAGCTCACCTTGAACAATAACATACCTGATTGCATGTAACTTTAAAGTCCTCTTTTGACTGTCACTGAAATGGGAAGGACAATTTAGATTTTGCAAGTAGTAGATAATATCCTTGTACCATTCAGATCTTGATACATTCACACTCTCATTTTGGACTGCATTAACTTGGCATGCTTCCAAGTTTGACTGTGCCATCATCTTGGCTAATCCTTGTCCTCTTATCAACTTGGTAACTTATATGTCTATGTTAAACTCTTGCAGTTTGTTTATCCATCTGCACCTTCTTCCAGTCACCTCCTGCTAAGTGAATATGTCTTTGACTGCTGCATGGGGTACATATGCAATTATGTATGATCCTACCAAGTATGGTCTGAAACTTTTGATGGCTCTGACTAGTGCATATGCCTATTTTTCCATAATATCATATTTCAACTCAGAGGCCTGCAAGGACATACTGAAGAAAGCGATGGGCTGTTCAAAACCATCTTCGTTTTTCTGTAGCAAACATGCAGCAATAGTATGAAAGGAAGCAAATGAAAATACTTGGAATGGCCTAGAAAAATCAGGAGATTTAAGAACAGGGGCCATCTTGATTGCCTCTTTGATACTCTGAAATGATTCTATTGCTTCCCTTTCCCAGTGGATAGTTGCATCCTTCTTCATCATCTTGGAAATGTTCCTTGTGGTTTCTACAAAGTTGGGAACAAATCTCCTAACAAAATTTATCTGTCCAAAGAAGGACTGAACTCCTTTTACAGTTTTTGGCATTTGAATTCTGTCAATAGCAGCCACTCTCTCTGGATCTATCCTGACCCCATCCTTGGAAACAATATGTCCCAGGAGCTTTCCTTCAACTACCCCAAAGGCACACTTCTTTGGATTTAAAGAAATACCATACTCTAGTGCTCTTATGAAAATCTGCTCCAGATGCAAACAATGCTGCTCTTCTTTCTTTGAGTAAGCAGTCAAGTCATCCTGATATACAGCCAGGATTGAATCAATCAACCCTGCAAAAGCAACATCCATTGCTCTTTGAAATGTAGCACCTGCATTGGTTAGTCTGAAGGGCATTCTAACATACACATAAGTTCCCCATGGAGTGGTAAAGGCGGTCTTATACTGTTTTGATTCCTTTACCTTCACCTGATTATAACCTGAAAATCCATCCATCATGGATAAGAGTTCACAACCAGTCACTCTCTACAACATAGCTTCCATATTAGGTAGTGGATAGTTATCCTTTAAAGAGGATACATTCAAGTTCCTGAAGTCAACACAAAGCCTAATATCACCATTCTTTTTTCTGACTGGGACAAGGTTAGACACCCAAGTTGAATGCCTGATTGGCACAATTATTCTAGCTTCCCTGAGCCTTTTGAGTTCTTCTTGCATCTTGGGAGCTAAGGTAGGATTAATAGGTCTTTGCTTTTGTCTAAATGGCTTAGCTCCAGGCTTCAATGGGATCTCATGTTGGAATAAATCTTCCCTATAGGCTTTTAGGTCCTCATATGACCAAGCAAAAACATGTTTATACCTTTTCAGTAATGCAATCAGCATACTCCTAATGTGTGGTTTGAGCTGTTTACCAATGTATACCTTCTGAGGGGCCTGGGATGTCCCCAAATTTATCTCTTCTAAATCTTCCTTATTTGTGGGAGATGTCCTTGTGACCAATTTATCTCTACTATCAAAAGCTCTTTCCAAAGCTACCAACCCTCTAGGGATTTTATTAGTCTTCAATTGAATTATCTCTTTTCCCACAAGAGTTTCTTTTCCATTTATAGTCTCTACAAAAGCTTGGAAATCAATTTCTTGATTCTCATATTCATCTATGCAGTGCAAAAATTTCAACAAATCCCTATCATCATTAAACACTTGCCAACTGCATATATTTTCTGGTACTGCAGGCCTAATTTTAACTTCTACATTTGTAACACCTGACAGAGTGATGTCATCTGGCCTTATTGCAACATTGGCTAAGAAATCAGTCATAACATTCTTTGACCTCTCTACCCAGCCTATTGAAAATGCATCAAATAGTTCAATGGTATCCCAAACAGCATGCTTGTATTGTTTCAATCTTTTATTTTTTGAAGCATACTTATCTCTAATTTGGGATACAATCAGCTCAGAATCCCCAAATACTCTTAACATCTTAATTCCATGTTTGAGAGCAATATTTAGGCCTAAGAGTAAAGCCTCATATTCTGCAATGTTGTTTGTGCAATCAAACCTCAGCAAGAAAGAGAATTTGAGGAGCTTACCAGTTGGAGACAGGAAAAGAACTCCAGCTCCAGAGCCTTCTTTTGCACAAGCTCCATCAAAAAACATGGTCCATAAGCCTTGCTGATCCAGCTCTTCAATGCAGGCATTTTTTTTTTTATCTTCTGTATCATCTGAGACAACCTTGAAGTTATCACAATCAGTGTCTACAAAGCATACCTGTTCCTCTGCTTCTTGGTCTTCCACTGTCTCTGATGATCTTTGTTCTCTGATTAGCTTAACATCCCTACCATTCATTGGAATCATGGCATATGACAGGTCCAGCTGCATACTTCCACCAATTAGTGCTGCCCATCTTCTTGACAACAACATACCATACTGTGGCTTGATGTCAACCACTGTTATATTCATTTTATATCTCTTTTCAGGAAATGCTGCCAGTTTGAAATCTACATCCTTCATGATTCCAATAACTGGTACCTCTCTGGCATCCATAGCATAACATTTTCCACATGCCTTGTCAATTTTCAATCCAGTTTGTTGCATGATGGCCAAAGGCATGACATTTGTAGATGCTCCAGAGTCAAGCATACAATTTCTAATTATTTTTCCATTTATAACCAGGGAAACATAAAATGGTTCCACTTGTGAAGGACACTTTGTCATAGTCACTCCTAAATAAACTTCAGGAGTCTCATCTTCTTCATTACACATGACATGTTTCTCACCCTGGGTCTGAACATTTTGTTTAGCTTGAAAAGGTACCCCTGAGATTAGGGATATTGTCGTATTCTTGATCTCTTCCACTTTCATGAGTTCCATAAGTGGAACAGAGACTTTTACCTGAGAGAGGATCTGAGCTATATCAAATGGAGCATAATTTTGTATAACAGTTGTAGCTTGCTCCACAATCTTGTTTTTATCCTGAGCTGATTTAACTTTTACTTTCATAGTTCCCTGATCATCATTCTTGTCTTGGGAACCTTTACTTTGATCTTCAGCCTGAGGGGTTTTGTTTTCTGGTCCTTGAGATTCATGACCTATTCTATGTCTAAAATTCTGTTTATTATTTACCCACTGCCTTTTTTGTGGTTCAATTCCTTTATTACCATGCACTAGCTGACCTGCAGAAATATCTTCTGGCTAATGTGGGCTGCCTACTTGATTTTTACCTCTGAGATTGTAGTTGCTTTTGACTTGAGCAACTGCTGCAGCTGTGAAGGCTCTAATTTCCTCATCAGAAGGTCGTTGTAAGTTACTCAGAAAATTGTGTGAGCTCTGAGCATACACATAGTTATCTTCATTATCTTCATCATATGGGAACTGTTGGCAGGCCTGAATTTGATGATCTGTATTCTCATCAGCATCATAAAAAGTGTATCCATTACCTATGGACATCATATTAACATCATCATCTTGCACATAATGTGGCTCATTGCATTCATTACAAGATGTAGCATTATCATACAAGGATTGAGCAATCATACACTGTGACTGTGAATGTGGCATCTGACAAATTATACACCATGGAGCATCATCAACAATATTTATAGCTTTCTTTAGAGGATCAGGAGTTTCTTTAACATGTTGAGCCCTCTGATTTGTGTTGTTACGTGGGAATACAGGCTTACCATCATGCCAATTGGTGTTATAAGGCATATCATGCAATGATGGCCTCTTTTCCTGCCTTTGATAGACTTGCCTATCAGGACCCATCCCTTTTTCACTTCTAGCTAATCTATAGCTTAGGTCCTTAACAACATTTGCCAATTTGTCTATCTTATCTTCAGGGGCAGATGTATTACCTTGAGTGTTCTGAGGCTTGTTTGGATTCTGCAGAATTTTTACATCATCCCTTCTATTTGTCTTGCCCGATGCTTTCCTGTTGTTTTCAATATTCACTGCAATACTGAAAGCATCCCTGAGAGTAGCAGGACCTTTATCTCTTAATCCATATGCAGTTTTTGCATCAAAGGCATTGATATACAATATTATGCACATTGGTTCATTTGGCCTCATGTGATGTGGCAATTTGTTTAACACTTTAGTAAATCTTGCATTAAAATCTGCAACCTGCTCATTTGACCCTTTAGTGATACTGGTGAACTCATTTACAAAAAAGCTAGGGTCAGTTTTGTCACCATATTGCTCCTTGAACATCCTTTTAAAATCATCCCATGATGAAATACTCCGGTCAGGCAGATTCTTGTACCATTCTCTTGCCTCATCTATTAAGGATTGCATGAATGACTTCATGAAAACATCCTCATGTTCAACCTCAAAGTTATCCATGACATTTTGAAAGGCTTTTAGATGATCTTCTCCTAACACTGTGTTGTTTCCTGAAAACTTAGGCACTTACAGCCTCAGATGCTTATCAATGGGGTTAGGATACCCAGGAATACCATCAAACACCAGCTGCCTGAATCTATCTAACTGCATGGGCTATCTGTTTAACTGATTAACATTAACATTTCTATTTGCATTCTGGTTTCTTACATTGTTCAGTGGTATCCTAGCATCATTCACATTTTGTCTCTCATCATTATGCTGATGTTGCACTTCATTTCTTTGCTGATGTCTCTGCACATTTGCATTCTCTATGGTAGGAACTGAATCATTTTGGGCAGTTCTTAAGGCTTGCACTTTCTGCTTCATATCATCTCTGATTTTCATGGCTTGTAGATATTCTAGTTCTGCTCTTAGACTTCTGATTTCTTCAGCTAACTGTTCATCCTTAGGCCTGGAGGTAGATGGTCTCATACCATTCTGGTCATCATCGTCATCATCCCTCAGAGACTCTGCCTCTTCAAACCTTTCACTAGGGTCTAGAAATGGGCGTTCTTGGAACACCTCTGACCTCATTCTCATGCTACCACCCTGTTGCCTCTCATATGCACCTTGAATATCAGCTTCTGCATTTGAAAAGTAAGGCACATGCTGTCCTGATGGCCTAGGGTTATCTTGTACATCATCATTTTTTCTGGGGGAACCCTCATGACTAACTGAGACAGCTCCCTTTCTTCTGTACATCATTCTTCTTGTTACTGGTAACTCTTTAAATAAAGGATTTTGTTGGGATCTTCTCCCCTGCATATAAATTTTACTTTGACCGGTTGGGAGATTACTTCGGAGTCGCCACCTATTACTAGGAACTGTTTTCTTTTGAAAACCAGGGTTCTTTCACAATTCCCCAGTGGAGTCACCAATTTCTGTTGACTTTTTCCTAGACTGGATGCTTATTCCCAGATTTCCCTACAAGGTAGCCATCAGTGATCAACAGGATCTCTGGGCCAGGGGCCAACAGTGTAGGAGATAGACTCTGTATTTTATCTCCTCTTCTTCTTCAGGCTCTGCAAAACCTAGGGGGGTATTCCCTACTCAACATCCATGAGGATATGCATACAAAGGATGGGATGCTGACAGAAAGCAAATAAATCCTCCTATAAGTAGACCAAAACTGAAAGATAAGAGCAAAGGGGCTAGCTTTGGGCCTATTTGCAGTTGTAGACAGAGGACTGAGGATCCTAAAACTAATTCTAATGTCCTAAAGATTGTTTTAGATTTTGATTTGGATTTTAAGTTTGGATGCAAAGCTGGACATGGTTGTAACACAAAAACAAAGCAAGATTGGTGCCTATCCAGGGCCTGGAGTCATTAGACATACACCTGTGAATGATCAACATGAACAGCTAAAACTAGATTTCAAGGGGATATATGTGATACCTGCCTTACAGATATCTCCCAATAAAGAGTGTTAAGTTATCTCTACTTATGGCATCCCTACTGCAGTATACCCTTCCCAATGTTCAACCTGAAAACAGTTTAATCTACCCCTTGAGCAGAAGTTAAAAGATCAGACATTCAACATAGGAATTCTATGCTCTAGAATCTAAACATTACCCAAATATCTAGATTCAGAAGAAGAATACATGCAATACTGGAGACAGAATTAACAAAACACATGCTAAGATAGCATTTCTCATATAAGATTAATCATGAAATCAGTGGGCTCGTGCCAAAACATACAACAAGAGATACATAAACTCACAGGTTTAGCTGTACAGAGCAACCAGATCAGCTTGTTTTGAATTACAGAGCCAAAAATCTTCAACTTTCAACAACAACAAATGAGTAACACTTCCTGCTTATAACAGCCAGGTAGTGTACCACAGCAATTAATTACATGGTTGACCAAAAATCTCGCCTGATACACAGTATCAAAAAAATGGCGCTCAACGGATTACTAGATTGGCGCCCAAACATGAATGCAGCAGGTAGGGGAGGAGACAGGAAGAAATCTCGAGCCCTGCGCCACTGTCTGTTGATGTACACCTTCAATCGGGTACCAGATCCGTCCATACCTCTGCAACCTTCGCCATTAATGGCGCACCAACCCGCGGCCTCGGGAAAACGTCAAACTGTGCATCGTAACCATTTCCCGCCAAGATTCATCGTCATGATATTTCAAATATGCAGGATATCAATTATCCCACATGCACCCCGCGGTGACCTTTTCAACACTTTATATACTAGGCCACGAGCATATATAATGTCGGTGCTTTTGCTCCTGACGACACTAGTATAAGACTTCATCATCATCCTCCAACAGCATGATATCCTGTCGCTTGAAATATCACCCTGACATCAGCATCATATCGCAATATAACCTGCATGATAATCGCCTTCATCGGCACAACCTGATCCATCGGAGGAACATCCTCCTGCTTAGCCGATACCAAAAGTCTGGCCGATGAACATCCTGATGACGTCACCGTCATATCCTGCTGACGTCATCAGCATATCTGCCTACTGTGCACCTCCTCATATCCGAATGACGTCATCATCATGTTTGCAAATATTGGGGGATCTCCACAAGATGATCAGTGTTAGAAATATGACCCCCCCGGACCTTGATGACATCATCATCATATCGACATCAGGATGATATTCAGAAGATAACCGGATATTTGGAAATATCATCCTGATGCACAAATATCATGCTGCACTGTAGCTCCACTATAAGATCGGGGTGATAGATGAATATGCCAGATATTTGAAAAGATCACCCCCCACTAGATAATGCACGAAGCCGGCAGGCGGATATCTCCCTTCGGAAATATCATGATGCAGACAGGCAGAAAAGCGGATATCACCCTGACGTAAGAATGACGTTAGCATCATCAGGATGATAAAACAACGAACATGAAGTGATACAACAACATCAGGATGATATTGACTAAGATCATCCTGACGTCCAAAATATGATGACCCCAGTGAATATCGGGTCATACTTAGAACTCTACAGCAACATCATCAGGATGATCTTAACCAAGATCACCCGATGATAAAAATATCACCCCGGTGAAATATCATGCAGGCAGAAAATATGATGACCCTCGCAAGCAACACGGCGATAACTGGAAATATGATGATGATGACGACGACCCTTAAGAAAAAACAAGTCAGGTCGAACAACTCAGAGAATAACCCCTTCAGAAGATCGGGGTGACATCATCATCATAAAAGGGCAAGGTGATAATTGGAAGATCACCGGATACTTGAAAAATCACCCCCGCAAGCAAATCAGGGCACACTGTAGCTCATCAGCAGGATCAGGATGATATCCAAACATCACCCGATATTGAAATATGATGATCCTGATGAAAAACAAGTCGACAGAAAACATGAGATGCTGACCACCATCGAAGCAAACATGATGATGATGACTTCCTCCTCGAAGAAAATATGATGCTGCAGCTGAAAAATGTCGAGGAGGTCCAACACTTAGGAAAATGGGCAAGAAGATATAGGGTTCAAATGAAGAAACCCCCTAAACATGAAAAATCAACCCCCAGGTCAAAATGAGTGCTAACAAGTCCAAAGCCTCGTTGATTAGAATGAGGTGTTTTTACTTTTGAAAGATGACTAGCAATGAGAAATATTACCTTACCATTTACTAGCTCATAGATGAAGCCACATTATGGTGGTACTACTAGGCTCAAATATTCTCATAGTCAATAGTGACATTGTGATATGGGAAATAATTAAGGAGTAGTGTCAAAGGCCCAATATCTAATGAATGAATATTATACCACTAAATGAATGAATTCTAATTTCTCATGTAGCAAGGCATGATGGTGCTTGAATATAATTCTAATTTTTTAAGCCTCTTGAAATATGTTGGATATATGTCCTAGGTGGATTAAATTTAATTAATATATTAGTGGATTATCCCTAGAAATTAAAGGGAAAGTACAGACCATGAAATCAACAACTCTATCGGATAGAACTTGTAAGGCACAATTGGCTAAGGAAGAAGTTACTAGAAAATATTACTTTGATAGTAACTTAAGAGGACATGAGTTGTCTCAAGGAAGATTAAGAGGATGGTCAAAACCCAGATCATTGAAAAACTACTCTTATGAATCATCTTGATTTTCATGAAAAGGGATTAAGAATTTGTACAAATATTTCAAGAAGAAGATCACTATAAATTTTAGAGGGAACCGATACAGAACATTTAATCATCTAAATATCTCAACAACTTGAATCTAGAAAAGGGACCAAATGGATGATCAAAAAACTCATTAGTGGCTTGTTACACTTGTGAGGGACACTTTTTCATCCAATCAAGTTCATGCCTAGTCATCCTACTTATCCATTATTTGCCTATCCTAATCATTTATATGATCCATTTCATATTTCTAGTCATTCATTTTCACTTATCCTAATCACCCCATTTTATCCTAATCACTTCATCCCTCTTATCATACTCATCCAGCCATCTCATTCCAACTAATCTTTTCATCTGAGCTAATCATCCCTTAATCATTTAACCCTATCCTAATCATGTACCATCCATTATCCTAATCATAATCCACTACGATAAAAAAATTATCCATTTGTTTTTAAAATAACATATAGGAAAGATCTAGGCTATCAAATTACTTCCTAAAATTGATTTGTTCAAGGGTTTATGGTTTGGGGTTTAGTGTTTACGGTTTAGGGTTTACTGTTTAGGATTTAGAGTTTAGTGTTTAGGGTCTATTTTTACTATTTACAGTTTAGAGTTTAGTGTTTAGTATTTAGGGTTTAGGGTTTATTGTTTACAATTTAGGGTTTAGGTTTATGGTTTAGGGTTTACAGTTTATGAATTAGTGTTTAGTGTTTTTTGTTTAGGGTTTAACATTTACAATTTAAGATCATGAAAAAGGACTAAATATCTATATAAAATGCACTTAGGGTTTTAAATGAAATAACAATAAAAACTAACAAAAACAAGACAAAAAATAATAAAAAACAATAGAAAACCACATAGCACCAACTTGGCATAGCTGATAGATGGTCTGGAGTAGACGGGGAGGTCCTAGAGGCAGAAGGTGGGGGTTAGGTGATGCAGATCCCCATTTTTTGGTGTCCTTTCTCATCCTATTCTGTGGTTTGTGGTTGTTAAAATGAAGCCACATGCCTGTTTCAAAAAAATAAATACTTTTCAAAAATGGGCACCTGTTTAGAAACAGGTACCTATTCCTTTTATGGGTGCCCATTTCATAATGAGTGTTTTTTTGGCTTTGGGTTCCTAATCCTAAATGGGATCCCGTTCCTTAATGAGCTCTCGTTTAGGCTCAGGCTCCTGTTCCAACCATCATTTTCCTTGTGCAGAAAACTTCCACGAAATGTGTACTCATTTTTGTGCATTGACCCACCATCCCCCATGAAATAATAATGAAGTGCCTTGGCTTTCTTGAGGAAACTCTATTGCAAGTTTATTCTCAATGAAATTCTAAATTATTTTGATGTGTGATTTCCAGTGCAGAGGTAAAGGCTCTACAAAATATAGAGAAGGGACATGTCATGCACAGAAGTAGCTAGCAAGACCCCTTGCCCTCCCATCTATTCAGTGTATCACAATTCCTCCTACTGTGAAGGAGAGTGTTAAGGTGGATACCCTCAATCCATCTGTTACCTCACATAGAACCTTTTACAACATAGCAAGCTTCTTTCATAGGATGATGAGGGTGAGCCTTCTAGGTGTTGGAACTGAAAAATTTCACATTATTCATTTGCTAAGAATTCACCAAGTCTCCACATAATGTGAATAATATCCCTCATTTTCAAAACCAACCACCAAAAATTTGTGTGACAAGATCCATTTCAAAGTCTGCACATAGACAATCTCATGAATATACCTAGCTCTCTAACCATAATTCTAATACTAATCGGAAAGACCTTAAGTAACTCACCCCGAACAACAAAATACATTTTTGAAGTATAATGTGATAATCGGTGAGAGATGATCGATGTCTAGATGATCAAAATTACATATGTCAAAAAGATCAGGGAGACATTTTGTATGTATCACTGACGCATACTCATCGGTATGAATAGAACAATTAGAGTGAAATCCTAAAGTTACACCGAGCCTTTAAGTCACACTGACCAAATGCTCATCGCCAAGAAGAAAACAATCTCTCCCCGACGCATAATATTAAGACTATCGGCATGACATATACAGTCAGAATGAGATCCTTAAGCCTCCCTGACCATAAGAGTCACCCCGACATAAGAAATAAACAGCTTTTGGTGAGACTCTCGCCGATATGTTCTAATAAAAAGGAGCGATGGAGATAAAGATTATCGGGAAGACCTAACCCATCGGGAGACTATCATAGTCTCTTGATGATGGAGATTGTCATGCCGATAAAAATAAGGTAATCCCTCTATGTCAGAGAAACACTCACTGATGCTAAGGAGAATGTTCACCACACCTGATCAAAATGACATCGGGATGAAAATTATAATGTCTCCCCAAAATGACAATAAAGGGTTCATAACTCTATGAAAAGAGTATTTCGTGGAGACACCAATGCACCCTTGGTGACCAACCAGAAACATATGAAAGAAAATGGCACAAAAAAAACATGAAGATTTGGCATCCAAGGAAGCTTGCTTGCATCTGGAGAAGATGGTTTCAATAGAAGTGGATGTTAGGGATACCGTTGAGTATACTGAGACACACCTAAGCCAGGAATATTTGGATCATCTTGCTCAAATCTACTTATGGCTCAGCAGGGCTTAGTATTAAATGTATTTGTTTATTTCCATAATTTTGTTAGTCCTCAAAAGACACTATGAAGAGACGTGATCTCTTCACTAATATTGGTATAAAAGTTAGAACATATGATGGTCATAAGATCATCGATTACGAGGCATCTCTCTTGACTTGAAAAGGACTTTATATATTATATATAAAAGGAAGATATATTATCAGTTCTATTTTAATTAAAGAACTTCTATTACACATGTATACTTTCTAAAAAGCATAATGGAACAGAATATTTCTACATGGTGATTTATTTTCAGTGTTCAACAATTGTGTAAATTTTCATGATTATATGTTATTGTGCTATCTCCAAAGTGGTTCTATTGAATTGTTCAGATTTACATTTGTCAGGGCACATTTGTTGTCACTGTGTGAAGTTCTTTGATTGGTTTCTAGTTGATGTGAATTAAAAATCCTTTTCTAATAATTGACTTTAATTGGTTCTTGTCAAAGATAAAATCCTTTTGAAGAAGTTATTGTGATTGGCTTCCATCAACTCAAGAATTAAATTCATTTCATAATTTCACAGTAATTCAAGGGAATATCATTGGGATTATATAAGAAGAGCATTGTCACATACAAACTTGCACATTTGCACAAGGTGCAAATATCCAAAGTGCCCAGCTATTAGAGTTAAGCTAGGAAATAAGCTCACCAGTCACATATATCTGTTTCCATTCACTGACTCAAATAGCCCAATAGATTTAGGCACTGGTCTTACTCATTTCATTAGATGAACATATTCATTAGTTTTGCCTTGATATTGCTTATACAATTTATACCAAGTTAGAACCATACCATTTTCAATCACTATTTAGACATTAGAAGTAAAAGTAGGCAGCAAGTAATCATCTATTCCACACCATTTGCCACTGTGGGTAGATCCATCACTCAAGATCACACATCCATTTAATCTACTTCATTAGTAAGGTACACTTGCCTAGGTCTAGCAGAACCTGAAGTGTAGGGAGTCATCAACCCTATAGGTTAACTTTGTTTTGTTAGTTCAAAAACGTTGCAAATCTAAGCATAGAGCCTGGCATCCTCTTAGGATTTGTAACCTGTATTTTTGAGACCTAACAAAATTGGTGACTTTGCTGGGGAATAAGCCCACTTTGAACCTCAGCCTTCCATCATAGAGCTATCTCAAAGCATCATAACATATTTAAGACTCTGCTGGGAAGAATTGCAATCATTTTCCTACAAAGAGGTAGGTGGCGACTCTAAAATTTTGTGACTAATGAAATAAATATCATTTTAGAAAAAATAGATGATAGACATCAGAGATATACTATACCATCAAACATGAACGAAAGGAGGTCTATACATCAAGAAAGTCCCAAGAAAAGCAATGTTAGATTCACAAATAAGCAGGGACCTCCTCGAGGAAAGAATAATGCAAATAAGGGTGAAGCAGCACCCAAACAACCTGAAGACAACACATCATAACAACATTTTATAGTATTCAACTCCCCAATATACAATGATGATAGGAATCCATCAACACCTCCTAAAAAGATCAATACAAATGATAATATCCTCAGTTATAGGACAGATTCTCAAGAAGTAACTAAATTTGAGGAAAGGTTGAATGAAGAAGGGGACAGAAACATGCAGAGCCTAAAAGGGGATTTTTATCACAATAGGGAGAGGAAAACTGAGAAGGGTCTGTAGGCCATATTGTTGATTTTGGTGTTATGAGTAATCAAGAAATTAAAATACATCTAGAATGGCAAAGGCAGCATATTAGGAGGAGACAAGAATTGATACAAGAAAGTCAAGAACTGGGTAGACAATTGGCATAACTAGACATCTAGGCATCAAAACCTCCAAAATATGTCCCTCCACACAAAAAAGTAATAACGCTAGTTCACATGGGATATCTCATAATACAACCACTCCAAGAGTGCTTCCTAATACAGAAGGAAATTCAACACAGCATAGCATGCCATCACAGAGACCCCAAATGCCAAATACTAGAGTTATTCCCCAATATCACCCACCTCTAGGTCATCATGGCATTCCACAACATCACCATCATATACCACCTCAGAATATGCAACCCCAGCAACCCATACAACAACATGCTTATCAGCAGCCTCCATATGGATATCAGTATTACCCCAATCCACCACCAATGAATATGCCTCCACAAAATCTCATGACTATATGTAGACAATTTGATCTAACAGGATATTAATTATATCCCTACCCTATCGACAATAGTTGGAGAAATATGGTCCCCAAATTCACTAGAAATAATGCACTATCAGCTGAAGATCATATTAGAAATTTCAATGCCTTTGTACAAGACATTGGTATGGAACATGAGCACGTAAAATGAGATTGTTCATGATGTCTCTAACTGAAGACGCAAGGGATTAGTTCAATAATTTACCGAATTCCTCAATTTATTCTATAGTAGATTTCCATGACCAGTTCAAAGAACAATATGGAAATTAGTATGCCCCTGAATTTGCCCTGCATGAATTGATAAGCATCTAGAAAAATCAGAATGAGTCAGTTTATGACTTCAATCAAAGATTTTCCAAATTGCATAATAAGATACCACATGGATCCAAATTGACTAATTCAACAGCTCTGAGTATTTATCTAAAAGCTTTTGATCCAAAGACTGGGTATGAACTTAGAAATAGGACTCCCATGACTTTGACAGAGGCACAAAAAGAAGCTATCAGTATTGAAAATAATAGGAAGGCTACGGGAATGATTAGCAAAAGAGATAACCTCAGAATTCCTCAAAACTCAAATAATCACCAGAATAAACAAGAGAGTCAGTACAGAAATGAAACACATTGGTTGCATGACATGCCCTATAATACAAATTGGAAGGATGGAAGACCTATTGAAAATAGCAGAAGGCAAAATTATGGCAAGGATACTCCTGACCCTCTAAAAGGAAATAAGGCACACATGGTTGAAGATAATCCATGGTGCTTGGTATGAAATTTGCCCCATTCACCTGAATATTGTATAGTGGCCAAATCAGTACACCAAGAAGAAATATCTTCTAGCTATGAAAGAGACAGCCATACCATAAATATGCTGGAGAAATCATCTTACCAGATAAACGAAGAGTATTCCTCTATGGAAGAAGATGGATATGAGTATGATGTAGGGAATCAAAAATACAATGTTAATATGGGAAGACAAGAAGTCTTCTCGGATCAGGAGGACACCTACAGGGAAAGTACTTATAATCCTGACAAGCCACCATATCGTCAATGGAGAAAACCTACTGAGGAAGAAAGGAGATCTCTTACAATGGCTGCAATAGCACAGGCTAAGAACAACTATAATCTAAGAAATAGAACAATCAACGCGGATCAAGGAACATCTGGGAGTGTATTTATAAAAGATCAAAATTATAATAAAAATAATATGAAAAATACATAAAAAGAGCTAGAGAAAACTAAGCAAGGCAAGATGAAAGACAAAATACCAATTGGAGAAAAAGGGCATAACAAAACATAAAAAGTTGATCAAACAATAACTCCCTCGTTTGACATAGCTCAGGCAGTATCTCAAGTGAAAATATCAGTACCACTTCTTGAAATAATGAAGATAGATCAATACAGGAATACAGTGATTAAGATGATTTCAGATATACCAAAAAAGAAACAAGAAAAGCCTGAAATCACAATAAATAATGTCCAAATTGAAGCTGCTAAAATTCCAGAAGTATATTTGGGGGATACATTGACAAAAATCTCATTTCAAGTAGATCCTTTCTACACTACCCTGTTGATAAAAAAACAAGTTGGTGAGGAACTGTATGATTGATTTAGGGCTGCCATGAACAGCATGCCGATAGCAGTCATGAAGGAATTAGGAATGTGGGTTGACACTACATATGGTAGATGTTACGCTATGGACAACAGATCCATCCCAGTTGTGGGTATTATGAGGGATGTAGAGATAAAATTAATTGCCTATCCTGAAGCAGTTTATAAGATTAACATCACCATAGTGGATATCCCACCTTACTATGGGATGTTGTTATCAAGACAACAGGCTGCAATGGTAGGGGGGAATGTTTAGTTAGATCTATCCTATGCTACTATCCCCATAGGAGAAAAGGAAATTAAGTTATACAGAGAACCAAGATATGAGAACATCATAGAATGCATTGACCAGAATCAAGTAAATTTCTTCTATGACACAGACCTTGGTGCATTTAGAATTGAAAAAGGTTAGCTAGAATTACAAAACACTAATCCAATGCATCTAGAAGCTGAAAAAGATGAATGCGATGTATGGAAAATGTATTTTGATGGTGCATGCAACAAAATGGGAAATGGGGCAGGAGTACTATTTATCTCACCAACGGGTAAAACCTTCAAGTACTTGTTCTTGTTGACGTTTCAATGCACCAACAATGTGGCAGAATATGAGGCCCTACTCATCAATCTAAACATTGCAATAAATCATAAGATAACAAACCTGGCTATTTATGGGGACTCCAAATTAATTACTTCTCAAGTTAGAGGGAAGTATTCATCTAAAAACAAAAGGTTAAAGCAATACAAAAATGTTGTTTGGGATGATGTTGAGTTATTCGATGCTTTCTCAATTAACTGGATAGATAGGTCAAAAAATATAATGGCAGACTTCCTGGCAAACATCTCATTGAAAAGGGATGATATCACATTGGCAAGCATCATTGAAGTAGAATTTAAAACCAGACCTACTATTCCAGATAATATCCGTAATTAGCAAGTTTTTAGCAATGATACAGATCTAATCAAATTCTTACATTGTGTTGATTATTATGAAAATCAAGAAATCGATTTCAATGCATTTATGGAGGAACATGATGGAGAAGAAACCCTTTTTGGTCAGGAGATAGTTTAGCTAAAAACAAATAAAATACCTAAGGGATTCATAGCATTGGAGAAAGTATTTGATGGACATGACCGATTTAAAACAAAAAACATACCCATAATACAAAATGATCTTGAAGAAATAAATCTGGGAACACAAACGGCCCCAAAGAATGTATACATTGGGAAAAAATTGAATCCCAAAATCAAGAGCATACTCATCAACTTGCTCAGAAAATATAGACATGTATTTGCATGGTCCTATGATGACTTGAAAGCATATCGAGAAGATCTTTTTCAACATGAGATACCATTGAAGCCAGATGCCAAACCATTCAGGCAAAAGCAGAGGCCTATCAATCCCACGCTGGCCCCTAAAATGCTTGAGGAACTAACAAAACTAAGGGATGGAGCTATTATCAAACCCATTAGGCACTCTTCTTGGGTTTCTAACTTGGTGCCTATCAGAAAGAAGAATGGTGATATTAGACTGTGTGTGGATTTCAAAAATTTAAATAAATCCTCACTTAAAGATAATTACCCCCTTCGTAACATGGAAGCAGTACTACAAAAGGTCACAGGCTGTGAACTATTGTCCATGATGGACAATTTCTCAGGATATAATTAGGTGAAGGTCAAGGAATCAGAACAATATAAGACTACCTTCACAACACCATGGGGAACATATGTTTATGTAAGAATGCCATTTAGGCTCATAAACGTTGGAGCAACATTCTAGAGGGCTATGGATGTGGCTTTTGTAGGACTAATTAATGAAATCATGGTGGTCTATCAAGACGACTTGACCGCGTATTCCAAAAATGCTGAGGATCATTGTACACACTTGGAAAGAATTTTTATTAAAGCCTTGGAGTATGGAATCTTGTTGAATCCTAAGAAGTGCCAGTTCGTAGCCAAAGAGGGCAAGCTGCTTGGCCACATAGTTTCAAAAGATGGAGTGAGAATAGATCCTGAAAGAGTAAAAGCCATTGACCAAATCACAATCCCTAAAACTGTGAAGGCTATACAATCCTTCTTTGGCCAGATCAACTTTGTTAGGAGATTCATACCAAATTTTGCAGAGATAGTTAATCCTATATCAAAAATGTTGAAAAAGAATGCAAAAATAAATTGGACGGCTGAAGCCTTAGAAGCATTTACCACTATCAAGAAAGCAATCAAAGAGGCTCTAGTTTTAAAGTCTCCTGATTTTGGTAAACCATTCTAGATCTTCTCATTTTCATCCTTTCACACAGTTGCGGCAGTCATGTTACAGAAAATTGACGAGGGGTATGAGCAGCCCATTTCATTTTTCAAAAAAATCTCTCCAATGTGTAGAATTAAATTATGACATCATAGAGAAACAAGCCTATGCATTGGTGAAAGATGTCAAAACATTCAGATCTTACTTGGTTGGGGAAAAAGTAATAGCCTATGTACCAAACACAACAGTCAAGGATGTATTTGTGCAAAATGAGGTGACGGGAAAAAGGTGCAAATGGATTAACCAGATCCAGGAATTTGACATAGAAATTCAAATTACAAAACTTGTGAGAGGACAAGGACTAGAAAAATTGATGGCAGAAATGAATTTGGAAGCTACTCAAGTATGCAATATGAATGATGAAAAAGATATGGTCACAAGTATTGAAAAATTTCCATGGTATACTGATATTGTATACTATCTTAAAAATTTAAAATGCCATGAAGGATTTGATGACAACAGAAAAAGGACACTTAAGCTCCACACCTCAAAATATGTGCTCATAGAGAGTGACCTTTATTGGAAAAATAACGATGGCATTCTACTATTATGCCTAGACAAAGATCAAGCAAAACATGCTTTGAAAGAGATGCATGAAGGAGTGTGTGGGGGCTGTATACACCTAAAAATGACATGACTCTACCTAAATAAATATTTTAAATATTTATTTCATCTTCATATTCCTCTATCAATAAAAATTTATTTGATTCATTTCCTCCCATTTAATTAAATAAATTACATTTATTTAATTAATTTCATCTATATCAACTTTATTCTTCTAAATAATTAAATAATTTTAATTATTTAATTAAATCTTTCATTCTTCCAAATTTAAATAAAATGCAAATTTATTTAAATTAAATCTCCAAAAAATAAAATATATTTAAATATTTTATTTATTTCTTCCAAATTATATACAAGTAATTAAATAAATTTATTTATTTAATTATGCTTTCTTATCTTCTAAAAAATCTTCAATATATTCTAAAAATAAATTCTTCTTGTCATACAAAAGTAAAAGCTGAGTTAACTGATTTAAAGCTATCCTATCATTGACTTAACATATCAAATTAATCAAAACAGTATATCATCTCTTGACTAGATTCTCGGCAATCTCAGAGATCACTTATCAATTGACGCATCGATCAGGGTGCCAATTGGGTTAATTTCGTTAAGTCAACTAATTATCCTAGTGCAAATGTGTCGATCCAGGTGGCAAATGCGCCGATCCATATCATATGCGCTGCTTCACCGTGAATGTGCCAATCCTTGACGTGTATGCGTCATTCTGGCACATGCGCCGCTTCTAGTGTCACATGCGTTGTTCCCCAATGGATGCACCAATTCATAGCCTGTATGCGCACATCTATCATATGTGCCATAAGATCTCTCATATGCACAACTTCGCAGCATATGTGCCATTTCGGGGCTCAGTTCGGTGCATTTGTCCTAACTTTTTTTTCTAAGCATTTATTGACCTAATAAATGACTTTTAGCAAGTTTTATCGAACTACATACTGGTGGTCCTGCCTCGGCTGGCCGATCGAACCATCGAACTTGCTCAAACCGGTGCTCTTTGCACAGAATATCCATATCTCTGTCGACTGCTCTAGCTCCCATACTCTCCTAAGCTCTCTGAGACCAATCAACTAAGGACAAGTGTGCAAATGAATAGGACTTGTGGACCCAGCTTCTATATATAGCAAGTGAACCATAGCTGACTGTGTGACAACTGCGACTACTTCCCATATCTGTTTATCCAAACCGTGTCCTATTTTTCTCCATCCTAACTCACTTTTCACCTTCTTCTTCATGAGATTGTCTGTCTCATGCTTTCTGCCTTCTTCACGTCCAATCTCCCGAGGGGGCATCCTGTCGTTAAACTTGTACCAGGGGAAAATTGGGGCATGTATCATTGTCAAAAATTCTTATTCTTTGAAACAACGTGATAAAACACATTGCATCAAAGAGGGAAATAATGTATACACCTAAAAATGACATGACTCTACTTAAATAAATATTTTAAATATTTATTTCATCTTCATATTCCTCTATCAATAAATAAATAAATTTATTTATTTATTTGATTCATTTCCTCCCATTTAATTAAATAAATTACATTTATTTAATTAATTTCATCTATATCAACTTTATTCTTCTAAATAATTAAATAATTTTAATTATTTAATTAAATCTTTCATTCTTCCAAATTTAAATAAAATGCAAATTTATTTAAATTAAATCTCCAAAAAATAAAATATATTTAAATATTTTATTTATTCTTCCAAATTATCTACAAGTAATTAAATAAATTTATTTATTTAATTATGCTTTCTTATCTTCTAAAAAATCTTCAAAATATTCTAAAAATAAATTCTTCTTGTCATACAAAAGCAAAAGCTGAGTTTACTGATTTAAAGCTATCAACAAAGCTCTTAAATTAGAAAAATATATTCTAATTTAAGAAATAAAAACTCATCCTCATCAAGAAAGTAGTTAACTCAACAAAGCTTCTTTTTGAATGACACATGTCCTTCTTCTATTCGTGCACGTTCTCTCGAACATTCTCCTCTGTTGATCTTCTTAATTCTTTTCCACCATTGATCTTCTCTCACACAACTCTATAAATACAACCCTCTTCTTCTTCATTTCATATCCAACTTTCGAGTAAACTTATGCTATAGAATCCATAGCACGCCATTAGCACCCCACTTTCACATCACTTCATCTATCATCCATTCCACATTGTGTTGAAGCTCATCTTCAACACAACAAGTATCTAAGCCGTTTCTCCTTGTCATCTTGAGGAATCGAAGCAAGGAAGCAAGCTTCATGAGGGCCATCTTCATCACCAAAAGATCAAGAAAGAATAGGCAAGCAATGGAAATCGCAAGGTAAAAGGTTGTGAGTATCTCTCTCTTATTTTAAATCTTTTTTATCTACATAGTCCATTGATGTTTTGGGTTTTTATAATTAGTTTTATTCATCCCATTTTACCCATAACAGGAGGCATTTCTCAACAAAAACCACTGCACATAAAATATTGAGGGCAGGCTATTATTGGCCTAAAGTGTTTAATGATGCTTATGACTATAGCAAAAAATGTGAGGCATGTCAAAGGTTCTCTAGAAAATTGAAATATCAAGGAGCATTACCTTTAAGACATATGCAGGTTGATGCCCCATTCTACCAGTGGGGAATTGATTTTATAGGAGAAATTGTAGAAAAATCTAGTGGGGGACACAAGTGGATATTGGTGGCCATGGACTACTTTACAAAATGGATAGAGGCTGTACCTACAAAGCAAGCAACCAGTAGGGTTATGACAAACTTTCTAATTGAAAATATCATCACTAGATTTGGGGTACCAGTAAGAATCATAACTGACAATGGAATGTGATTTAGATCAGATGAATTGAAGGCATTTTGTAAGTCTTATGGTATAACAATTTCATATTCTTCACCATATCATCCACAGGCTAATGGATAGGCTGAGTCTAGCAATAAAAGTATTTTGAAATTCATAAAAAGGATGTTGGATTACAATAAAAGGGCTTGGGATTCCAAGTTAAAATTGGCATTATGGGCAGACAGAATCACAGTGAAAAGGGCTACTAGAAAGTCACCCTTTGAACTTGTGTATGGGACTCAAGCTAAACTCCCTATGCATAATCTATTGCTAGTATATAAATTCATCCTGCAAGAAAATGGGGAAGTCCTTGAGCCAATAAAAGAAAGAATGGAGAAATTAATGGAACTGGATGAAATCAGAGATCAGGCACAGCAGAAAAATAAAAAATTGCAGCTACAGGCAAAATACCTTTTTGATAAGAAAGCTAAACAAATAAAATTTAAGGAAAATGACCCGGTCCTCATGTGGAACAACAGAGCACAATAAAAGGGTAAACATGGCAAGTTTGAGGCATTATGTGTAGGACCATTTGCTATCACTGGCAAGGGAGGAGAATATTCATATTATTTACAAAACATGTCAAGAGAAAATCAGGAATTGCCAGTGCATGGACAGTTCCTAAAGCATTTCTTTTCTTAAATTTCCATGCATAGTAGTTAGGGAAAGGTAAAAAAATTGCCAGTGCATGGACAATTCTTGAAAAATACCTTTTTGCAAACATATTTTCCATGCAAAGTAGTATAGGGTTTCAATCCATTCCCATCCATTCACATCTACTTCCAAAATACCATCAAATTATCCCCTCCAATAAATAAAATACTTGGTCCACTCCCCCAGAGATCTGAATTCTTGTCATACTCACAAAAGAGTATGCATCCCTAGAAAGAGCCGCTATTGGAACTAAAAATTTTCACATTATTCATTTGCTAAGAATTCATCAAGTCTCCACATAATGTGAATAATATCCCTCATTTTCAAAACCAACCACCAAAAATTTGTGTGACAAGATCCATTTCAAAATCTGCACATAGACAATCTCATGAATATACCTAAATCTATGACCATAATTCTGATACCAATCAGCAAGACCTTAATTAACTCACCCTGAACAGCAAAATACATTTTTGAAGTATAATGTGATAATCAGTGAGAGATGATCGATGTCTGGACGATCAAAATTACATATGTCAAAAGATCGGTGAGACATTCTATATGTATCAGCGACACATACTCATCGGTGTGAGTAGAACAATCGGAGTGAAATCTGTAAAGTTACACCAAGCCTTTAAGTCACGCTAACCAAATGCTCATCACCAGGAAGCAAACGATCTCTCTCTGACGCATAATATTAAGACTATCGACATGACATATACAGTCGAAATGAGATCCTTAAGCCTCCCCGACCATAAGAGTCACCCTAACATAAGAGACAAACATCTTTTGGTGAGACTCTCACCGATATGTTCTAATAAAATGGAGCAATGGAGATAAAGATTATCAGGAAGGCCTAACCCATCGGGAGACTATCATAATCTCTTGACGATGGAGATTGGCATGCCGATAAAAATAAGGTAATCCCTATCTGTCGAAGAAACACTCACCGATGCTAAGGAGAACATTCACCACACCTAATCAAAATGACATCGGGATGAAAATTATAATGTCTCCCCGAAATGACAATAAAGGGTTCATAACTCTATGAAAAGAGTATTTCGTGGAGACACCAACGCACCCTTGGCGACCAACCAAAAACATATGAAAGAAAATGGCGCAAAAAAAAAAACCATGAAGATTCAACATCCAAGGAAGCTTTCTTGCATTTGGAGAAGATGGTTTCAAAAGAGGTGAATGTTAGGGATGCCATTGAGTATACTGAGACACACCTAAGCTAGGAATATTTGGATCATCTTGCTCAAATCTACTTATGGCTCAGCAGGGCTTAGTATTAAATGTATTTGTTTATTTCCATAATTCTGTTAGACCTCAAAAGACACTATGAAGAGATGTGATCTTTTCACTAATATTGATATAAAAGTTAGAACATATGATGGTCATAAGATCATCAATTACGAGGCATCTCTCTTGACTTGAAAAGGACTTTATATATTATTTATAAAAGGAAGATATATTATCAGTTCTATTTTAATTAAAGAACTTCTATTACACATGTATACTTTCTGAAAAGCATAATAGAACAGAATATTTCTACATGGTGATTTATTTTTAGTGTTCAACAGTTGTGTAAATTTTCATGATTATATGTTATTATGTTGTCTCCAAAGTGGTTCTGTTGAATTGTTCAGATTTACATTTGTCAGGGTACATTTGTTGTCACTGTGTGAAGTTCTTTGATTGGTTTCTAGTTGATGTGAATTAAAAATCCTTTTCTGATAATTGACTTTAATTGGTTCTTGTCAAAGATTAAATCCTTTTGAAGAAGTTATTGTGATTGGTTTCCATCAACTCAAGAATTAAATTCCTTTCATAATTTCATAGTAATTCAACGGAATATCATTAGGATTATATAAGAAGAGCACTGTCACATAAAAAACTACACATTTTCACAACTTGCAAATATCCAAAGTGCCCAACTGTTAGAGTTAAGCTAGGAGATAAGCTCACCAGTCACATACATTTGTTTCCATTTACTGACACAAATAGCCCAATAGATTTTGGTACTGGTCTTACTCATTTCATTAGTGGAACGTATTCATTAGTTTTGCCTCGATATTGCTTATACAATTTATACCAAGTTAGAACCATACCATTTTTAATCACTGTTTAGACATTAGAAGTAAAAGTAGGCAGCAAGTAATCATCTATTCCACACTATTTGCCACTGTGGGTAGATCCATCACTCAAGAACACACATCCATTTAATCTGCTTCATTAGTAAGGTACACCCACTTAGGTCTAGCAGAACCTAAAGTGCGGGGAGTCATCAACCCTATAGGTTAACTCTGTTTCGTTAGTTCAAAAATGTTGCAAATCTAAGCATAGAGCCTGGCATCCTCTTAGGATTTGTAACTTGCATTTTTGAGACCTAACACTAGGTGTCAACTCTCACCATACATTTGATGTTCTTGTGGATCTACATGTGACTAGGGCCTAATGATTATTCAATGAGGTATACAATACAAGATGCACATGGTCATGATGTTTCTACACATGTCAGAGAGGATGCTGTACACTTTGAGTAGTATACTACATAGGGCTGAAAACATGATATGTATCCATATTAGATAATATTGTCTTGATGGCCAAGTTGATAGATGTGACCTTTGGCATTGACTGATAGGTAGTTTTCAATAAGATTGTGCAATTTAGTATATTTCCTATTGACATCTACAATTAACTATATTAATCTATTATGAATGAAATTTAATGTAAAAAATTGTGTATTATAAAATTCTAGGGTCAAAATATGCATCATGCCTCTATCGATCGACCCTTTCTCACATGGTTGTGTGGGCATGTCAAGTCCATAGGTATGTAATTTGTAATAAAATAGTAAATATATTACATGTGAACTTTTTATTCATATATAAATGGTAATCTTAAACTGATATTTTGATGATGAATAGGTGGATGTTGGACCTCCAACATCAGGACACATTGGTGGTACTAGTCAAATATTAACTTTCACTAAGGTAAGTTTTACTAAATTTATAATCACTATGTATGTGTTGATGTATAAAATTGCACAGGTTCCAACACCAACATGGGAAGTTTCAGGAATGTGGGACTTGCTACCTGAAACAACCTCCAGATTTTAAAGAAGCTGGCTCTTCTCTAGCTTAAATGGGTGTTGGGGAAAAGGGGAGAAACTAACAAAATTATAGATACAATTAAAGCAAATCTATCTATGGTGATGTGCCTGAATAAAAGTATTTCTCTCAACTAAGCACAGTGAAGCTATCCTCAAGATTTAGTTACATTAAAGAGCAAATACTGCATGATTAACATAAGCAGATGTAATGAATAAAATCAAAGGCTCACAACCAAACAATTTACAATGACACAAGAAATATCAACCAAGGCATAGAACTCAGTCTTTCTCATTAATTTTCCAGCAATATAAGTGGCACAGATACATGCATAGTTACATTCACTTTCTAAATCAAGAATAAAAAAATAAAGGCAAATGATATTCACTGGTCACAACAAAAGTCTCAAACTTCTCTCTTAAATCTCTAACAAAAATATCTCTAGATCTCTGCAACTATATGAATTTCTCTATCAATACTAGAATTCTAAAAACTGTCGATTCATTACAAATGTTACATATTTATAGCCTCAGATTGACTCTAGATTATCTTCAACAATCGAATCCCAATGGCCCAACCAAACTGGAGGTAACTAGAAGTCTCTGATAGATAAGATCTTTAGAATCTGTAACAGTTACTCCTTCCTGCAAGCCCATTGGCTGTGACAAAACATATGTGGCATACCTCCAACTATAAGGAATAGACACTTGGCGGCTTCCGCACTCTTGAAACAATAAACTCTATGATAGATGGCAGCGTCCGCATGCATAACTTGAAACTCCTTCGTCTCTTGGGAAGAAACAGGGTACTGACACTTAGCAGCTTTCGCAACATTTAGAAACATATACTTGTCTTGCCCCGCACCACCTTACTTAACTGTGTCTTTGTGCTCGGGTGGCCTCAACAGGTGACAATTGTTGCGATCTGCATCTTTGAAACTTTAAGACACATTAGAAATGGGACCCACAACTCCCTGCTTACTAGCTTTCAAAAGGAGGAAAACAAGGACAGGTGGCATCTTCCGCAGTTATAACAGCTAATACATGGCACTTTCCGCAACACTTGAAACATTATTTGAAACTCCTTGAAACTTAAGTGGAGTTTGACACATGTCAGGTTCCGCATCCTTTAAGAAATATTTAATATCACTGGAGAAAGGGACAAAAATCTTTAACTTTGGCGCCGCATCCACCACGTGGCACATTCTGCAACACTGATACTTAAAACTGTGGTCCACCTCCATCCTTTACTTAGAAACAACAGATATAGAAACCAACCTGCGAAAACTGACACTTGGCAAGCTCCACAGCTACCACAAAAGACACATGGCTCCTTCCACGTTCATACTGAAACTTAAAGGGAGTGCCTCCGCTCATGACATGTGGCGCCTTCCGCAGGATTGAAACTTAAAGCAAAATTGAAACATTTTCCACTACGTGGCACGCTCCGCTCCAAAGTTGTAACTTAGAAACAAAATGTGGCTTTAACTAAGGCTCAACACTTGGCGGGCTTCGTGGCTCTAGAAAAAAAATGAAATCCTCGCAGCCATACTTAGAATTATTTATAGAGACAAAACTGTGACCCGCGGAGCACTATAGCTGAAACAAAAATGTAGAGTCTTATACTCTACAGTTCTTGGCGACCAGTAGGACTTTTGAGCCTGCTCAAAAAGAACCCAAAACTTGGTAAAAATATATGTTTTTAAAATACAACACAGGGTCACAAATTCTGCAAAGTTGTCTGGTAAACAGACCATTCCAAATCAGAAAGTCCCTGCTTACTCTGTAAATCTTGAAAAGCAAAATCAAGATTTATTATATCCTTGTGAGAAAATGTCTGCAAAATTTGAACCGTGGCCTTTAATTGAAACTCTAATTGGGCCATTGGCATCAAGACAACTTCCACCTCTTGTACTGATGAAGAATCACTTAAACCTTGAAAATTTGATTGATCATTTTGCCTTGTTAAAAGCAGGGCCTTGATATCATCAATCATCAATACATTATTATTATCTGGAAATGGTGAGGGAAGACCTAACTGCACCAAATTCTCTATGTGTTTCTTCATATCTTTGACTCCTTCCTTTATAGTATCTAGGAGCTCCTGGCAATTTGTAGTAGCTGAATTGCAACTTAGAATTTCGTTTACCTTCTTTACAACTATCATTCTGTCACTGATCCCTACTGCTGACAGAATTTCATTTGTTGTGTCATATAGTTTCTTTAGCAACAATTGAGAGTCAGAAACTCTCATAGAAACAGTAGATAGAGTGGCCTGAACTGAAGTTTCCACTTTCTCACACAACTGCTGTGCATTTAACAAAAATGTTAATGATGGCTTTGTTAGACTTAGGGCACACAACTGAGAGGGGGGGTGAATCAGTTGTCCAAAACTTTCTCCAGTTTCACTCTTAAATCTTCTTAGTGATTAGTAGTATATCAATCATGAAACATAATGCAATTAAACAGTAAGCAGAAACTTATCAACACATAAGACACCAAGATTTTGACATGGAAAACCCAGTTAAGGGAAAAACCACGGGGTGATTAGCCCAAGATTGTATTCTCTATTAGAAGAATAGAAAAAACAAAATGGCACATGCCAATTAGGGCTCACTACCTGAGCACACTGCTCACAAGAGGCTCACTGCCTACAAGAGACACACTGTCTACAAAGTAACAAGTATTACAAAACATGAACTAGAGAATAGCATCTTTACCATGCTTGGATCAGTTCCATTTAGGCCCAAAACTTTTGCTTTGCCTTTTACTCTCTTCTTCACTACCACACTCTCATCTCCACCAGACACACTTTGGAATGTCTTCACAAACCCTTCTTTATACAAGGCATCGACTTAGGAACAACCATCTAAGTCGGCAAACACCTACAAGGACATCCACAAGACATGTAATACATCCGGTCAGCCAGTCTCAGGAAGAACACCAACATCCGGTGGTTATTCTTCAAAATGAACTCTAACTTCAATGTGGACCATCAACATCAACTGGACATGATCCAAAGATCACCACAACCTTTCCTGAGTCACCAAGAACATCCGAAGTTCATTTGCTTACTGGAATTCTTCTCTCCTTCATCTAGAACTTCAAGAACACAGTCTGTCATCACTGTCACAAAGGAATAGGCACTTCCAGACCTTCAAACCACGAACCAATCAAGTTGACACTTCACAAGGACTTCCTCAACATTCCCTCAAATCTGTAGAATGGGATAATGCATTACCGGATCTCACCGGACCTATCTGTGTCACTCTATCACTTCTGAACTCCTGCCGCAACCGATTCTGCTTGAGTGGCCATAACTTCTTCAGATCTTCATGCGGACCTCTAAAAACTTGACTAGATCATCTCAAGACTTATATCTACAAACCCTTTGAACCACAACCTCTGATCTACACCTTAGCTAGGATCTCCACTTCACTGTCTCCATTGCTCCTCTCTGCTCATTCACTCCTTTTCATCAATGCAACATGAGTATGTTGACATCAATGACAACACCGATTAGATCCATACTTGCAACAGGCTTTAGCTGGATAATCTCCTCAGAGATTCTTTTCCAAACTGAAACATATAGCTCTTTGACCGGATTCAAAATGCCAACATCCTGTGGCCTGTTAGCTAACTCAAGTGTTAGTTGTTTTGTTGTTTGTTGCTCTGCTAGGAGTTGTGCCTGTATTGCAGCAGTAGCATTCTGCTCACTCAGCAACTTCTACTGAAACTGTGTGGCTTGTTGTAACTTTTCTTGATATTTCTTCTCCAAGGTGGCCTTCTCTTGCCTCATAACATTTACTATAGCCTTCTCCTGAGCTAGCTCAACTTTTAGAGAAGCATTTTGTGCCTGTGTTGCCTGATGAATCTGACAAGAAACAGTATTTTGCAACTGTTTATTCAGATCTTCTATTTCATCCTTCTTAGATTGCAACTCTCCAGCAAGGTTGCTACTATTTGTCTTCTCCTGAGCTAAGTCATTTCAACCTTCTGCAGCCTCCTAGACACTTTCAAGTAGTCAGTTGCAACAGCAGATGTAGTTTCATTGAGTAGCTCGACCCTATCCTGTGGTCTGAAAAGAGACATGTCCATGGCTACAGCATTCATTGAAAAGTCCTGAGGATGCATCTGCTCATTGGGCTTCACCACATTTTGGGATAAATGTGTGACAATCAACTGCTATTGAATAGGGTCAAAAAGTGACCTCATGTGTGGCACAGCCAGGCTTTTATTTTCTTTATTTCTTTTCTTGTCCATTCTGGCTTCTCTAGCCCTCTTTGTTGTATTTGCCTGAGCTAGGAAAGTGGGAGGTAAAGCAATGTATCCCCTAACAAAGGGATGACCTTGAGGTAGGCCATAAGGAATAGCCAATAATTGTTGGCTAGGGGAAATCTGAGGGGGGGCTCTTTTTGGAACAGAGGGGGAAAAGAGTGACAATGAGATGGCCTGTGAAGACATGGCCTGAGGACTGGCAATTGGGGCAAGTAGTGATGTAAGCACAGCAGAAGTGGTAGGGGATATAAATGTTTGGCCAGTTGGGATTACCACTCCTAAGGTAGAAGAAAGAGACAGAGGGGAAAAAGGAGAAGAAACACGTACCTGAGGAGCAGTAGATGTGGCTGGTATTTGCTGTTGTAGTGGCTCTGTTTCTTCTTCTGACTCTTCCTACAGGTGCAGTTTTCTATGTTTCCTTGGCCTTTCTCTTGTTTCCTCTTCTGATTCCTTCTCTTCTACATTTACCACTACTGAAGGTGGCAAGGGTATAAAACTGGAAGCCCCAGAAGCTGAAACTGATGGAGTCCCTCTGGTTGGTGATGACACCACACGCTTTTGTTTCTCTAAAGTACCGAGAGATTGGGGCCAGGAAGATACAGGAACAGCAGATGAAGCCTGTCCTGTTTCTTCCATTGTATGGGTTGGCTCAGCTTCTTCTTCTGATTCTTCACCCTTCTTCTGAATTCTACTTGTATCAGGGCTAGAGACTGGGGATGGATGCAACTCATCCTAGATCGACTCCCATTTCTCATCTGTATCAATTTTCCCAAAAGAATGTGTCAACTCTAAAATTTCCTACCTATATTTCCAATAGGCCTCAATTTTCTCTGGTTTCCATTCCTGGGCTTTCAGAGTCTTCTTTAAACCAACACCCATTCTAATCTTAGGGTCATAGGCTTTTTGTTTAACATAAAAAGTCTCCCATGGCCTAGGCCCTTCATAAGGCAAATCTTCCAGTTCCACATACAGGTCAGGGTTATCCTCCTTAGGGTTTCTTCTATCTTCCTAGAAAGGCCGACCCTCATGTACTATTTTGGCCCAGACCTTATTGTTTCTTATCCAGGACTCCATAAAACTATCTGGGTCATATCTCCATTTATCTTCAATGATGAAGAATCCCAGGGCAACTAGCTTTCTCATTAAAAGGTGCTCAGCATCTCTAACTTCTAGGGCCATGCTTTTTCTGACCCATGGGATATCATACATTTTCTTCTTCTTCTTGGTGCCAAACTCATTGTCAACCATAGACACTTGCCGGGTTACTTCTAAAAATGCTTCCCTAGGGGTCAAAATTTTAGGCAACAGAATGGGTTCTTCATTGAAACCATGGACTCTAATGATAGTATTTTGTGACCCAAAGAAATAATCACAGGGGATTTGGCAATTGGTCATGAGACCCCTAATGCTCTGTGTCAATCTCTATTCTACAAGCTCAGGGCTCAAATGGCAAAAGGCAGGGGCAACAAAGAGTTCCTAGAACTCATAAGGGTCTAATGCCTCAGATAGCACATGTGTCCATGCAGACACAGGAATAGTTCTATTTTGCCCAAACTCTGGGTCATACTTGTTCAATTTCATACTTTGTACAAAAAGACTGTGGTTCTGATATAACATTAAATGGAATAGATAAGCAAAATACCTAAAAACTCCTTTGGATTTGAAATTGACGAGCTGATTGACTATGGAGTAGGCAATTTGCTCTGAAAAATCTAGCTGGTATTCCTGTGACTTGTCCACAGTCTTTAACCTGAAAATGATAGCAATTTGCCAGTCATAGATTGTATTATCTTCCTTCATCCCAAAAATGAAAGCCATCATTAACAGCACCTCTTGGGTACTCTGGCCGAATTGTGCCCTTCCTGTAGGTAGTATGGGCATCTGGGTGTTCTCTTCTCCCAACTACATTTCTAAATTGAGGAACCTTGCCTTATTGTTGACATTAGCCCATGTCTTTTACATTTTAGCCATAGTGGGAAATGTGGCCGTTCGATCATGATATAAGGCCAGCATGTCTCTTATGGCTTTTGGTGTAATTTGCACTATAAAGGGACCCTGTTGTATGGTGTTTGAGGGTGCATGGAACAGCTCTACTCATAATTCAAATAGGTTGGGACATAGGTGCACACTCAGAACCAGGAACTGTGCCAACTGTGATGTCCATATCCTCATTCCAAAAGTTTTAGATTGCCCATTCTTAGCCTTTTGGATACATCTCTGGTGTGCCCCTTCACGGAGAGTCCTGGTAGATTTTTGAAGGGCTGGGTCAAAGATACCATCCGCAAAATCCTTTACCTTCATTGGGTCGACAGAATACCCTACCTCAGGAACCCTCATTCTTGGATAGGTTCTCTTGGGTTGCGCGGGCATTGAGTCGTATGATTTACTGCTCAAAAACATGTCAATTGATTCATAAATCCTGAGTCCCTCTTGAGAAGACTGTGCTTCATCCATATCTGTATCTACGGGTAGAATGTGAGAATCTTTGACACAGGAAAGAATGAAACTGCTTCACAGGTATGACACACAGCTGAAAGCGCTTGCTAGGGATGGGGATTTGGAGGCAACAATGATTGGCAACAGAGAGATGGAAACAAATGAGTGCCACACTTAGGATTTAACACTAATTTAATGGGGCTTTAATGACACATCCAGTCTTATAAATGGCATTAACGCCAAGAAACTGTTAGTGTAACTTTCAAAATCTTTATGGAAAGGAGTGTCAAAAATGTTACAAGAGTGGCTGCAAAAGTGTGTACTTTCAAGAATTTTGGGAATTGCAGACAACCTTAATGAATACAAGACTTTCAAAAAGAGAAGGGGGCTTGCGCTGATGACACGTGTTCACAGAACACTTATTGAAAAGGAAAGCAGGAAAACAGGAAAATAAGAAAAGGAAACTAACTAACTATGGTACATTAAGAGCCCCTACTTAATTGAAATGTTTCAAATAGATCCCATTTACAAGAATCTCTTCAGGTTCACCATCCATAGTCTCGAGCTCAAAAGAATTTTGTTGCTTATAGGAACAAATTTTGTAAGGACCAGTCCACAGTGATTCAAATTTGTTGTGTCGACCTGGCTTGGCAGCTCTCTCATCCCATTTCAACACTATTAAACCAACTTCAAGAAAGGGATTTGAAGTCTTCTTATCAAAACAGTCCTTGACTATTTTCTGGTGTTTCATCAGTGACTCATGTGCTTTTTCTCTTTTCTCTTGTACTTCTAGCAGTTTAGCAAGTCTAACTTGCATGGGGCCATTCTCTTCAATCTCTTTTTGTTTCAATAATTGCAAAGCAGGGATCTCTAAGCTTAGTGGCATTACTGTTGGTTTACCATACACTAGTTCATATGGGGACATCTTTGTCACTTGATTTGGTGTGATCCTGTCAGCCCACAGTGTTGTATTAAGTAGTTTGTGCCACTCTCTGTGATAACTAGTCCCTATCGTCTTAATGAGTCTGATTAGGTTCTTGTTAGTGGAATCTACCAGACCATTACCCTGAGGGTAATAATTTGAAGAAGTCTTCAAATAAATTCCATTCCTTAATGCAAACTCAGATATTTTTGTGCCCAAAAATGCTTTAACATTATCTAATATAATGGTATGAGGAGGACCAAACTGAGCAGTAATGCCTTCTAGAAAGTCTAATATTACCTTTTATGTTGCTTCCTTGAGTGGTACTGCTTCACTCCATCTGGTAAAGTAATCTATGGCTGTGAGGATCCATTTGTGTCCCATACTTGATACTGGATTGATCATACCAATAAAATCAAGACCCCATTGGGCAAAGGGTTCATCCACAATTATGGGGCTTAGAGGCATTGCTGCATTTCTTCTTTTTCCTGTATAAAACTAACAGGCCTAGCATTCTTTAACCAGCTGATAGCAATCTGTGAATAGAGTGGGCCAGAAGTATCCTGCTTGAGTCACTTTGATTGTTGTGGTCCTTGCTGAAAAGTGTCCACCTGAAGTTCCATGGTGTAGTTCATGTAATATTCTTTGAGCTTCATCTTTCTCTATACACCTCAAAAGTATGCCATCAACATTTCTCCTGAATAAAACATGGTCAATTAGTACAAAATGGGACCCTTGCTGTCTATAATATCTTCTCTTATCATGGGAGAGCTCATTTGGGAAAACCCCATGCTTCATAAATTGTATTTTGTTTGTGACCCAAAAATTTTGATCAACCTTTTGGATTTTCAATACATTTTCAGTTTCTATTTCTTCAGTCATCATTCTCTCCATGTATTGAGCCATATATTGGCACAATCCTTTGTGGTCTGACCTCCATATCATATTCAAGGATCTTTGTTATCCAATTGGCTCTTTTCTCAGTGATCTTACCCTCCATAATATATTCTCTTACTCTAGGATGAGCCACTAATATCATAATCTTATTTCCTATTACCATATGTCTGAATTTTTTAAGGGCTTTTACCATGGCATATGCCTGCTTCTCCACAAAATTGTATCTAGCCTCATATTCCCTGAGAGTCCTAGAGAAAAAGGCTATTGGGTGCTCTCCTTCTTGCTGATCATCTTTCTGAGTTAAAATAGCAACAACACTGAATTCTCCTCCATACACATACATTATGAAAGACTTAGAAAAGTTTGGGTTTCTAAGTACTAGGGCTATTGAAATGGCTCTTTTGATCTCTTCAAAAGTCTGCCTCCCCTCTGCAGTCCATTTGAAAACCAGGTCCTTTTTTAGCAACAGTGTCACTGGTCTAATTAGACCTGCAAAGTCAGATATGAACCAGCTAAAAAAATTGATCTTCCCCAGAAAGGATTGAACTGCTTTCTTATTGACTGGCAGAGATAGATTCATTATGGCAGTGACTCTCTCTGGATCGATAGAGACTCCTTCTTTTGAGACTATATGCCCTAACAGTTTACCCTGAGGTACTGCAAAGATACACTTCTTGGGATTCAGGGATATTCCAAACTCTTAGCATTTCTTAAAAACAACTTCTAAAAGGTCAAAATGATCTATAGCATTTTTAGAGAAAATAGTGAGGTCATCTAGATAAATCAGGATGATTTTGTTTATAAGTTCCCCAAATGCTACATCCATTGCTCTCTGAAAAGTAGCTCTAGCATTTGAAAGGCCAAAAGGCATCTTAGCATATGCAAATGTTCCCCATTTTGTAGTGAATGCAGTTTTATACTGGTCTTCATCAGCCAACCAAATCTGATTGTATCTAGAGAAGCCATCCAGCAAGGAAAATCTCTCTGATCCAGCCACATTCTATAAAATTTGTTCCATAGAGGGCAGGGGATAATGATCTTTCAGAGATGCTCTATTCAGATCCCTAAAATCCACACAGAGTCTTATGTCACCATTCTTTTTTCTTACTGGCACTAGGTTTGATACCCAGGTTGAATGCTTGATTGGAAAAATAATCTTTGATTCTAAGAGCTTTTGCAACTCATCCACCATTAGAGGTTCAATTCTAGGATTCACTGGCCTTTGCTTCTGTCTAACTGGTTTAGATCCTTCAGTCAGCTCTATAGTGTGTTGAATGATATCTCTATTATAGCCATGGAGGTCTTCATAGGTCCAGGCAATCACCCTATCATATCTTTCACACAAATCAATCAACCTTTCCCTTTCTTGTTGGGTTGTAGAATTGCTGACCTTCAATTTTCTTCCTTCACTAACTTGTATTTTAGAATAATCTTCTTTATTTGCTTGAAACCTCTTCTTCTCTATGCTTACATCTTCTGGGTCAAACAAGTTTTCTAAGGTAATCAGTCCTTTAGGGAGCTTATTTGACTTCAGTTGAATAATTTGGTCACCATATGCTTCTTCAATTTTAGGGTGTAATTGATCAGCAAATTCTCCTGAGTGTTGCAAAAATGAGAGAACTTGGAAATCATCTTTAAAAACTTGCCAATTTTGGTCATTGTCTGGGATAGTTGGCCTTACTATAACTTTGACTGACTCATTATTGACTAGTAGGTCGGTTGCTGGGTCAAACTATGAACCAATCTGTGCCATTCTATCTGCCTCAAAATTTTGGTCTCTATGAACTACTTCAATATTGAAAGCTTCAAAACCATCTATTAGGTCCCAAATTCTGTGCCTATAGGATCTCATTCTTACATTTTTGGCTACTGCCTTTTCTCTAATTTGTTTCACCACTAGTTCTGAATCTCCTCTTACTATCAATTTCTTTACTCCTTTTTTCTTTGGCAACATGAGCCCATGCACAAAGGATTCGTACTTAGCATCATTATTGGTACAGGCAAACTAAAAGCGAATGGCTCTTAAAATTTTCTCACCATTTGGGGAAATAAGGCAAATTCCTGCACCAACACCATTTTTACTTCTAGCCCCATCAAAATTTAGAGTCCAGATTTCTGAGTCTTTTTCTAATTCTTGAGCCTGTGATGTTTCTTTCCTTAAAACATTAGGGATCTCTTGGTCTTCTTCAAATATGACAAGTGCCTAAACTAGTAGAGTCATAATTTCCATAGGGATCACTTTGCATCATAGTCAACAACTGATTATTCTCTTCTTCCTGTTGGTCATGTTCAGTCCAGTCACCTAACTCTTCAACAAAGATTCTCTCTTCTTTATTCAGCATAGCATGGGCTGCTTCTAATTTTGGGACTGGTTCATTTGTGATATGGTCTTTTGATAATGGCTCAGATAGTATTTTCATCTTTGTCCCATATTTGGTTCTTAGAATGAGGTGTGACCAAACTAGTGACATGTAACCTCATATCTTGGCTATGAAATCTCTAGATAGGCATAGACCAAATACAGGGGGAATATCTATGACTACCACATCCTGATTTACAATTATATTAGGGCAAGTATATAGTTGCAATGGGAGTTGTTTAATTTTTCCTATTGTTTGCACAGATTTCCCATCCAACTGCATAACTCCTCTTGTAAGTGGCTCATATTTTATCTTCAAAGCATTTGCTATTTGCTTTGGTATTACTATAGTACTGGCCCCAGAGTCTATCATTGCATTATGCAACAGTTTCTTCCCAACTATTAGAGTCAAATAAAAGGGATCTAGTTTAGATTTACCTACCTCATGTGCATTATTCAACAAGGCTATTGTCTGTAAAGGTATAGTATCTTTGAGTTGCAGCTTTTCTCTATCAGCAGATCCTCCTTTAGAACCAGTATGTTTAGGAACTTCTTGGCCTTGCAGAGCCTCTTACAACAGTGTCTTTTGCTCAGGAATAGCTAACATGTCCCAGATTGATACATGCGCTAGAGTTCTTTTTAGCTGATCCACCACATTCACAGGTCCTAATGCTTGGGCCTTTGAGTAATAAGGGTACCTTGCCTTTTCTAGAACCTGTCCTAAGGCTACTTGATTATGCACAGGCTAGGGCATTTCTTTTCTAGAGACTGTGTTTTGGTGACTTTGAAATGGAGGAGCTCCCATGATCTCATTATTAGTGACTTCAGGCTGCTCCATCATTCTCCTCTTTGCTCTAGTATAGTAATCTGATTGTACCAATGGCTTCTTGGAAGTAGATGCTTCATTCAAGAACACTGAATCTTCCTCTTCAATCCATGAAAATAAAGCATGCTCAGGGGCTATTTCTTATTGTTGTAAGGACATCCCTTGCATCTGGGCCACTAGGACTACATTTTGTACACTAAGAGACTGATATGGTGGAGTGTTAGAAGTTGCAAATTGTCCTTCTAATCCTCTTTGTTCTTCTATCTTCTATTGTAAATTTCCCCTGGGCAGTCTCTGGGCATATGGGCATTGTTGCAAGGAAAACACCAAGCATTTGTGCTATCTGCAAAATTATTTTGCCCTGGAACAATTTCTCTGTTGGGATTAGGAGGAACATTCTGTAAAGGTACAAGGACTGTGACTAACTGGTTTGATGGCTAAGGATTAGCTTGCCTTTAAGGGGCTTGATATTGATTTGGCTGAAAGGGAGGTCTATTTCCTTGGTAACCTTGATAAGGGGGTTTTGGATAAGGATTTTTTTGTCTCTTTAGGTTAATTATCTCATTTGAGAAGGTCCTTAAAATGTTCTTGACATCATCCATTTCATATGATTGAACAGGGGTGGTTGCCTTAGCAGGTTGTTGAGGAAATGAATACATAGACACAAGTGGGGTTGTAGGATTAGGAGCTTCTTGAGGCAAAGGTAAGTTAATTTCTGGGAACATGGGCATAGGAGGCCTTGGGGGCAGTTTTCTAGCATCTATTAAGTTATTTTCAGCCTTGACTACCAACTCATAAGCTTCTGGTAGTGTCTGACCTCCAAGAGACTGAATCATCACTGGTATATCTAAGTTTAAAGCTTTAAGGTAAAACACAATAGCCATACCTGGCAATGGTCTTGTTGTAGTAGGGATTCTCTCCCAAGTCTTTTGAAATCTTGAGTTGAAATCAGTCATGGCTTCTTGTGGTGCCCTTCTGATAGTGATCAATTGTTGCAACAAGAAAGATTTATCACCCTTTTCTTTAAATCTTGCAAAGAAAGCGTCACCAAGCTGATCCCATGTAGATATTGTGTTTGGGGTTAAAGATCTATACCAGTCCAGAGCCTTCCCTTTGAAAGAAGCTGCTAACAATCTTATGGCCACATTTTGTTGAGTGATAACATGTACTGCACATACGCCAGATACATCTTGCAGATGCTCTTCAGGTGTCTTGAAATCTTCCCCACTAAACTTAGGCAGAGCCTTCAGAACATTAGCTAGAATAGTATCCCAAGTGGCTGGTGGTATTGGGAGAATCAGAGGACTGTCAGTGTTCCAATTTGCATAGTTCCTTGGGGCTACAAGTGCTCCCATATTTGCTCTTGGTGCTGCTGCAAACTGATTCACTCTTCTCCTTGGATTAGCTATCAATGGTGGCAAAAGAATGCCTAGATTAGCAGCAGATTGAGCTCTTGTTACAGTTCCACAACTCTAACTTCCTATGGCTTTCTGGCTCATACAATCTTGACAGAAACTTCAAGAATGGTCCCACCGGGCATGCCAAAAACTGTTGATGTATAAAATTACACAGGTTCCAACACCAACATGGGAAGTTTTAGGAATGTGGAACTTGCTACCTGAAACAACCTCCAAATTTTAAAGAAGCTGGCTCTTCTCTATCTTAAATGGGTTTTGAGGAAAAGGGGAGAAACTAACAAAATTACAAATACAATTAAAGCAAATCTATCTATGGCGATACGCCTAAATAAAAGTATTTCTCTCAACTAAGCATAGTGAAGCTATCCTCAAGATTCAGTTACATTAAAGAGCAGTATTGCATGATTAACATAAGCATATGTAATGAATAAAATCAAAGGCTCACAACCAGACAATTTACAATGACACAGGAAATATCAACCAAGGCACAGAACTTAGTCTTTCTCATTAATTTTCCAGCAATATAAGAGGCACAGATACATGCACATTTACATTCACTTTCTAAATCAAGAATAACAAAATAAAGGCAAATGATATTCACTGGTCACAGCAAAAGTCTCAAATTTCTCTCTTAAATCTCTAACAGAAATATCTCTAGATCTCTACAACTATATGAATTTCTCTATCAAAACTAGAATTCTAAAAACTATCGATTCATTACAAATGTTACATATTTATAGCCTCAGATCGACTCTAGATTGTCTGCAACAGTCGAATCCCAATGGCCCAACCGAACTGGAGGTAACTGGAAGTCTTTGATAGATAAGATCTTTAGAATCTGCGATAGTTACTCCTTCCTGCAAGCCCATTGGTTGTGACAAAACATATGTGGCATACCTCCAACTATAAGGAATAGACACTTGGAAGCTTCCGCACTCTTGAATCAATAAACTGTGTGACAGATGGCAGCATCTGCGCACATAACTTGAAACTCCTTCGTCTCTCGGGAAGAAATAGGAAACTGACACTTGGTGGCTTCCACAGCATTTAGAAATGTATACGTGTCTTGCCCCGCACCACTTTACTTAACTGTGTCTTTGTACTCAGGTGGCCTCTGTAGGTGACAATTGTCGCGATCCGCAGCTTTGAAACTTTAAGACACATTAGAAATGGGACCCACAACTTCCTATTTACTAGCTTTCAAAAGGAGGAAAACAGGGACAGGTGGCATCTTCCACAGTTATAATAGCTGATACGTGGTGCTTTTCGCAACACTTGAAACATTATTTGAAACTCCTTGAAACTTAAGCGGAGGTTGACACATGTCGGGTTCTGCATCCTTTAAGAAATATTTAATATCATCAGAGAAAGGGACAAAAAGCTTTAACTTTGGCACCGCATCCACCAGATGGGACATTCCGCAACACTGATACTTAAAACTGTGGCCCACCTCCATCCTTTACTTAGCAACAACAGATATAGAAACCAACCTGTGAAAACTAACACTTGGCAAGCTCCGCGGCTACCACAAAAGACACATGGCTCCTTCCGCATTCATACTGAAACTTAAAGGGAGTGCCTCCGCTCATGACATGTCGCACCTTCTGTAGGGTTGAAACTTAAAGAAAAATTGAAACATTTTTCGCTACGTGGAACGCTCCACTCCAAAGTTGTAACTTAGAAACAAAATGTAGCTTGAACTAAGGCTCGACACTTGGCGAGCTCCGCGGCTCTGGCAAAAAAATGAAACCCTCGCAACCATACTTAGAATTATTTACAAAGACAAAACTGTGACCCGCGGAGCACTGTAGCTGAAACAAAAATGTAGAGTCTTATACTCTACAGTATGTAAATAATGTTATGTAGATTTTTGTCAAATAAAGTAGTTCCTATTTTTAATTGATGACATCAGTACAAACTCCTAATATTCATGGAACAGTGGAGATGGACATTATTGTAGTAGTTTTGTCTTCAATGCCTTTGACAAAGGTATGAGCCAATAATGTAAATTTCATTATATATTTGTTGTTTTATCTCACATCATTTAGTGTAAAAAAATGATATTTGAAGGCCTTTAGTCTAATTTTCTTCTTCATGATTGTCACTTCACGCACCTACCCTTAGGTGGATGAAGAGAAGTAGTAGATGATTAAGAAGGATCATCTACTTGCGGTAAGTGATTATTTACTTATGTCATTGTATATTTAATATTTTCTATACTAATGTGTATATTGTTTAATTGTATTAATAGGTGGAGCTACAAAAAAAATTGAAAGGAGGTCTAGTTGGTGGAGGAGAGATGTCAACTATGATATTAGTTCTCCATATTCTTGACACAGCAAGAGTCATTGATTGTTCCATGACACTCCATATTTTTGATATGTTTGGACATTTTTTTGTATTCCTTCACAACATATCTAGGTGTAGATTTTTATTTTTCCAATGTATATCATTGTATTCCTATATAGTTTTTGTATGCATATATTTGTGTTTTACCAATGTACATATCATTGTATGCCTATATGGCTTTGTTTATACATTCATCATATTTGTATATGGAATTATAGGCCTTATGGCATTTTCATGACATTATGTATACCTTAATGCCTTATTGAGATCAATATATATATTATATGTATTGATGATTTGAATGGTTTAAATTGTTTGAGTGGTTTGAATAATAAGGCATAAGATTAAACTTATTGTTCTAGGAGTGGTTATAAATGTTTTAAATGGTTTTAATGATCACTCATGAACTTAAGAATGTTTTAAATGGTTTTAGCACTCACTTCAAACTTAAGATTGTTACATCTGTCTAACAACACTAAAACGTAGTGGTAGCTAAGTAGAATTGCATGTAGATAGTTTTCTTGCATGATTTCTGAGTTGGATATATCATTATGTGTATGGTAAAAAATTCATAACTACCTTAAAATATAAAGACCATGTGGAAATTAAGAATAAATTAACACAAGTTATTGCTTGTTTTCAAGGATTAACACAAACTAAGTCAACTTACACAATTTAGTTTTGGTTTTGGATTTGGAGTCGAGCACTTATTGTGTTGAATGAAATTTATGACATAAAGAACATGACAGACCTTAGTAACTTCCTCTTTGGTAGGCTCATCATATTCATTATATTCCTTCATGATTGTGTTTCTTTGTATCATGATATTTCTTGAACAATTCTCTCCTTCAAAGCAATGCCATCAAGGTAGTAGATTAGAGTCATGGAGCTCTTAGGATAAAAAATGGTCAAATCTTCAGTTCATATCAGTAACACATCTTGATAACAACCACCTAAACATTAGGGAAAATTAGGATGTTTTATTAGTCAAATAGTTGTGCAATCAAAGCACAAAAAGCATAAAATTCTACACGCAAACAACTCATTTCCTTCCCTAACTTGAAACAATGGAAACACATTCAAAAACTTAAGTGTTGTTAACAATGTCATTATGTTCCATGAGACCACATAAACATGCTTGTACTAAAATAATATTCTTCTCACTAGGCTCTTGGTCATGCTTTCTAAAACTACATAACCTCTCAACCTCAAGACTCAAACCATGACTAATTTTCTATGCAAACTAGGGCTAGTCTTAACCATGGATGTTGGTGATGTCAGTGTGGTGATCTCATGAAGATTTAATTAATTTCCCATTGGCAATCAAATCTTCAATTTAACATGAAATCCTAGATTTTATGACATGATTTCCATTATAACAATTTGAGTCTCTTAAACCTATAGCAATCCCCCTTATTGTTGTCCTCACTCTCACTAGTAGAAAAATATAAATAAATGACTAAAAAAACTACCAAAAATTGGTCATGTGATCAGTAGTTTGGTCACGTGACCATTGGTATTTTATTGCTGGTCATTTATCTCGCAACCAATTTTATGACCAAACAAATTTTAGTCATTAATTTGGTAGTATATTTAGTCATTAATTTAGTAGTATATTTGGTAATTTGGTAGTATATTTAGTCATCAATTTGGTAGTATATTTAGTCACGTGACCATTGGTAGTTTATTTCCAGTCATTTATCTCATGACCAAATTTATGACTAAACAAATTTTAGTCATTAATTTGGTAGTATATTTAGTCATCAATTTGGTAGTATATTTGGTAATTTGGTAGTATATTTAGTCATTTAGTCATCAATTTCTGTTAGTTGGTAGTATATTTAGTCAATTGGTAGTTTATTTAATTGTTTTTGAGGTTTAAACATAAAACACAAAAAAACATAATCAATCATTCATTTGCACATAATGAAACGGCTATTATGAAGGCAAAATACTAAAATTTTATTGAGAAAATGTGTTTTTACAGCAAATACAAGACTTAAATATGTCTTTGATTTGAAAAATGTGTTACAAAGTGTGTTTCTTAGTGCTGTGACTGAGAAAACTGAGTTACAATGCTCTATTTTTTTCTTATACAACTCTAAAACATGAAAGAACTACTTGCAAAATGAAGCCTAAATATTTCATCATGGGCTTTTACATCTCAAAATTTGAATAAATGTATCAAAACTTGCATAATATTGCTAATTGCTGCATTACTTCTTCTTTGTTGCATCTCCTACCTTGGTCTACACAAACAGAACCCAGTAATGCAATAAGTAAATTGCCCCTTTGTAACAGAAAGAAAATAAGTAACTTACTTTAACATGTTCTTTGAAAGAATATTTACCTTCTTGACTCCACAGATCTTCTTAGATCTGTTTAGAGAGAGTAAGACAAATTTATAAATAATCAGGTTTAGACAAACATTCTTGCAACCACCATTCCTAGTAATCAATTTCTGAACTATAAATTTTCATTGATTATAGGTTTAGGAAGCTAGCAATCCCAACTCCAAACATGTGAAAGTTAAGATGAAACTTGAATAGAAAATTCAAATCTGAAACATACTTTATTAGCAAATCAAAGCATAATGGAAGGGGGATGTTTGACAGATATTATAGTTGTAAATGCTCTGGTAGGAATGTATGCAAAATTTGGAATAATAGTCAAGGCATGGGAACTGTTTGACACAATGCCTCAAAGAGATGTCATCCCATGGACATTCCACAACCTTTTTTAGCATCCTCCCTGCCTGTGCCAAAATGGGAGCTTTGGAATAGAGTATGGACATCCATCAAAACATAAAGGATAGAGGAATTTTGTCAAATGTTTTAGTTGCAACTGCCCTATTAGACATGTATGCAAAATGTGGAAGCATAGACAAGGCATGTGAACTGTTTGATAGAATGCCTCAAAGAAATGTGGTCTCATGGACTATAATGATTACACGATATACACAAAATGGATTTGTTGGAAAGGCTTTAGAAATTTTAAAGAAAATGCAATTTCAAATTCAAGAATTCAATTCTTAATATATTACTGAGTGTTGAAAGATTTTCACAAAACTTACGAAAGTGCCCAAACAGTTTAAAATGTAATGCAATTGTCTTTCGGCTCACAAGTTTGTAGAAAAGAATCAGTTGTCATGGAGGCAAGCAAGAATGGTGTAACCTCAAACTACAAAAAAAAACACATATTAAAGTATTAGACACTAACGAGAGAAATTTTTTGATTAATATATGAATGCAAATTACATCCATTCACACAAATGCAAATCCACATGAAGGTTGAGATCTACACTTGTGGAGATCAATTCCACAACGATACAAGTGAACTAGAATATCAAATATAGAATTGAAAAATTCAAAAATATTTATCTAACATCACAAAAAACTTTAATATTTATCTAATATCATAGAGTATAGTGATAGGGCACAACGGTCAAACAATACAGTGATATGGCACAACGACCACCAAATCAGTTAAGGACAAACGCAACAACTACCTTAACATGTAACCAAAGCAAACCAGTCTGACCCAATTTGAAGAAACAAATTAATCCAAGTTAATCATTATACTCGTTTAAATATTTTCACCACTTTCTTATTCCTCCATTATATTCCAGTTCCTCCTTTTCTCCTTTTCTTTTGAATACTTCCATATTAATCCAAATAAATAATGAAAATACACACAAGAGTTAAGTCAATTAATCCATAAAATATAATTTAATCATTATTAAAATAGTAAAAACAAAATATTAATTTAATTATATTTTAAATCTTCCTTATCAAGTTATTTATCAAAATTATTTAAATTTATTTAAAATAATATAAATAGTAATATTCCTAACAATAATTATATGTTAGGAATATTCATCTTCATAGAGTGTAAGACAGTTTCATTGAAAGACAATGTACCTAACCTTACCCATAAATGAGAGTTCTAACAACAAATATCTACTTTACTCCATAGTTAATTAATAGGAATAAAAATCTCTTTAAAGAACTGCAATTTACGTTTCTAATCACATTCCATTATCATCACAGAAGAGACAATCAAAGGTCCGAAAAAATATAACCAACCACTACGAGATCATAATATATAATACTATATAGTATTAATTATATGTGTCTTAACTCTACATATAGCAGCGCATTAGTAGCCATGAAAGTGCAACACAATCATTCAAAATATTGTTTGACTGTTGAATAGTTGTTGTTGCCGATTATGATAATGATGATGTTGATAGTCTGGGTGATTGAGGGATCTCCATGCACTCATGACTGGGGAAAAGATTCCAATTTGGCCTTCATGGAAGAGATTGTTTTGGTGATGAGATGAAGAAGATACCTGGTGCAGAGAAGGCAGGGGTAGGTAGCCAGAGTGCCCAAAGGTGAGCAGTTTGAATCCCATGTAGGCATCATTAGTTGGTTTTGAGGAAAACATGGCCTTCCATAACCTTTTCTAGCATCCTCCCCACCTATGCAAAAATGGGAGCTTTGGAACAGGGTATGGACATCCATCAAAGCATAAAGGATGTCAGGGTCACCGCATACATGTCTATTGCAAGGTGCTTGTTGGGCCTTCGCGGTGATGCGGGGTTCCCCGCATCACCGCGAAGGCCCAACAAGCACCTTGCGGTAGACATGTATGCAAAATGTGGAAGCATTGTCTACCACAAGGTGCTTGTTTTGCCTTGGCGGTGATGTGGGGTTCCTTGCATCACCACGAAGGTCCAACAAGCACCTTGCGGTAGACATGTATGCAAAATGTGGAAGCATTCACAAGGCATGTGAGTTGTTTGGCAGAATGCCTCAAAGAGATGTCATCTCATGGAATGCAATGGTTGCGGGATATGCACAAAATGGATTTTTTGAAAAGGCTTTAGAAACTTTCAAGCAAATGCAATTAGCAGTTGTAAAGCCAAATTTGACAACCTTTGCCAGCATTCTCCCTGCCTGTGCCAAAATGGGAGCTTTGGAATAGGGTATGGACATCCATCAAAGCATGAAGGATAGAGGAATTTTATCATTTGTTGTAGTTGCAACTACCCTGGTAGACATGTATGCAAAATGTGGAGCACAGAGAAGGCACATGAACTGTTTGAAAAAATGCTTGAAAGAAATGTGGTCTTGTGGAATGCCATGATTGCAGGATATGGACAAAATGGATTTTTTGAAAAGGCTTTAGTAACTTTCAAGCAAATGCAATTGGCAGGTCTAAGGCCAAATTTCATGACCCAATACTAATATTTTTAAGCAATTTCGGGGTCTCAACGTCATTGGGCATAGCATTTGGAGAAATTACCATCGCTGGTGAAAAATTGAGAGCGTCAAAGTAGAATTATCAGGCAAATAAATTCTGGGTGTCCTAGAGGCTATAATCGATATTTGAGCACTGGACATATTCAATCCTCTTCAATTAGATGATACATTCCATGCGAATTGATAAGAGAGACACAGCTACCGCTTTTCTTTTACAACTTCGTCTTTGCCTTGATGTCTCACAGATACCAGCATCCTCCCTACCTATGCCAAAATGGGAGCTTTGGAACAGGGTATGGACATCCATCAAAGCATAATGGAAGGTGGATTTTTGTCAAAAATTATAGTTGGAAATGCTCTGGTAGACATATATGCAAAATGTGAAAATATAGACAAGGCACGTGACCTGTTTGACAAAATGCCTCAAAGAAATGTGGTCTCATGGAATGCCATGATTGCAGGATATGCACAAAATGGATTTTACAAGGATGGTCTCAAGATCTTTGAATTAATGAAGCACTCTAAAGCATATCCTAACATTGTAATCTTTGCTTGTGTTCTATGTGCATGCACCTATTCAGGTTTAGTGGATGAGGGATATACATACTTCAATCACATGAGTAACCCTTATTACATTACTCGTATAGTCGATCATTATGTGTGAATTGTTGACCTTCTTTCCCATGCTGGCTATCTTAAGGACAGCCTAAACTTTATCATTAAGATGCCAGTTAAACCTGTGGTGGTTGTGTCGATGTGTTTTCTTGGTGCCTATAAATCACATATGAATATAGGCTTAGGAGTATTTACAACAATGCTGCTTTTTTATTTGGATCCTAAAAATGCTCTGACTTATGTTCTTCTCTCAAACCATATATACAGAAGTGGGCAGCTGGGGTGAGGTTTAAATGGTAAGGAGATTGATGAAAGATAGAGGAATTAAAAAGATCCCTGGATGTAGTTGGAATGAAGGCCATAAAATGGTACATGCTTTTTCTATAGGAGACAAATCACATCCACAAACATAGCATATCTATGTAAAGAGGGAGCAATTGGCTTGGGAGATGAAGGCAGTAGGGTATTTTCTAGATGCAAGACATTTACTTAATGAAGGGTACACAAAAATAAATGGGATACAAAATAGGAGGATGGGATACACCACCCTCCACCTGTGCATTGTAGAGAAATATGAACAATTCAAAAGTGTGTGGATTAAAAGTTCATAGAAAACAAATCAAACCAAAAGGCTATATGATGCACACTCCTTTGTTATTAGTTCAAACAATACTAGTTGTAGGTTTCTAAACTGAAAAGAACTCTCTTCTTACTCTTGTCCTAGGCATCCTATAACTCTTCCTAAGCATAGGAGAGTATATACAACTTCTTAAGAAAACAATGAATGTTAATATGCTAAGTCAACATACATTGGGTTCCCATGAAGAGTCCTTTCTTGATTTGGATCCTTGAAAATCTCATTGAGGGTATTGAGGAATAGGATATTTGACCTTTTCCACCTTTATCCACTCTTGCATGTATTTGTTTAGGCTCCTAGATTCTAGCAAAATGTGGGAACTTCTCTTTATCATCCCTTCAACTGTCCCAAGTTCCAACTACCTTCATCCTCTTCAAACCTCATTATGCTAGATTAAAGGACATGTGCTTCAAGATTTTGAAAATTTTAAAACTCTTTGGAGGGTATGGAGAAGAATCTTGCTTCTTTTTAGAATTCTAAAGATCCTTCTTGTGACCATACATTCAAATTTCACCATCTTGATGCACTTACAAATAGTAATCAAACCTTCTAAGAACATTGTGGTGTATTCAAGGTCAACTTAGGGTCATTAAAGCTTCTTTATCTCTCACTCATCATTTGACAAACATTACATTCTCCATCGGATTTGTTAATATGTGTGCAGGCTTGTTTTGACTGGGTGACTTCTCTTATGTCTTCAACCTCTGAACTATATCTCTTCAAACTAATTCACTCTCTCATATCTTCATTCTCCAATACAATTAAATCTTTGTATAATGTCCTCAAAACCTTCAAATGCTCTAGACACATATTTAAGACTGTGAGATGGCCATCTTATGTAGTTCTTCATCCTTCAACACCCTGCAGTCTTCACATATCTTTGAATAGTTTCTCAACTATTATTAGGTTCATTCTCTACATATCATCAAGAGAATGAAAATGTAGATCCTACTAAGAATGCACAAACCTCCCTGTTCACTATCTCCTATAGGTGTCTTAGGTCTTTGTGCATTTATGAGATCAATGTACTCATTACACTGTTGATTGTCCTTTCATCCTTAGTCATTATCATTCAAACAATACTCCTATTAGGATCTCATAAGGTTATTCATCACAAGTTTTGGATGTTTGTAGTCCTTGTAGCACTGATAAATCCTTTTTATGAGATCATGTTGAATAGAACTACCTCATTATAGTTGGTTATACAAGTCATTATATCACAGTCACAAGCTTCTAGAGTTTTGAGAGGCCTACAAAGAAAGCGTTTATACTATATTTTCCACAGGCCTATCAAAAGGTTCATACCATATATCCTTGAATCATAACACTTTAATATTTTTGTGCAAGGTCTTAGAATCATATGACACATCTCTTGTCATCCACTTGGTTACAACATCCTTACCATTGATTGTACCCCTGTACATAGAACATGTTCTAAACCCCTCTTGACAGACCTAAAATCACTAACAGATCATAAGTAATTTATTTGATAGTGCTTTTAGTAGGTCTAAGATCACTGTGGCTTCATGCTATGCCTCTTTGTTAACAGCTTTGCCCCTACATTAACTGTCCACCACCTTTAGTAAAAGTCAAGGGTCTCTTACCAGCCTTCACTATTTCTTTCTTTAACAAACATTGTATCTCTTTTGACAAACATTGTATATTAGACTAACATTAGATCTAATTCTATCATGCTAAGGTTATATCAAACCAAAAAGTGAGGCTATCTCTTAGATCAACATTAGAATGTCTTTACCATATTAAAATATGACTATTGTCTCTAATGACTCCTAGGTTTTCTCAAGATATTGAGTCATTTGATGATTGTTCCCTATGAAGTCTAACCTCCATAATCAGAATGAAACTCAATTGCATCTTAACCTTCCAATCTGGACCTTGTGAATGGAGTTTCTAGAAAGTTATTACTGTATAACAATCAAGTTAGGAGATTAAAAGACAAATGAGCAGTATTGACAATATGCTTAAAATCAATGGAATAATTTAATGAACATATCACAATAGAGACTTGAGTCCATAGTATAAAAATTTTAAAGATAGGGCATTTAAACACATAAAATGTATTTCTGTGACCTGATTAATCTTGCCATCTATAAAACCAAAAGAAGGCAAAAGAAACATGATAAAATAATGAAGTATAGCTTGCCTGCACTAGTGAAGATTTATGTCGTGGTTTCAATCTTGGAAAAGCATGAGTAGAAGAAGGTGACATCTAGACAAGTATGTGCTTAAATAGAGCATCTTCCTTCACCCATTCAGCATATGCAAGAGCATCTAAAATAGGACCACTATACTACACATGAAGCGATCATGTTTAAGAAACTTGAATGGGAAATAAATGAAACTCATTCAAAATGTGACTATTTTGGTCATGATAGGTTACAAATCATCCCTAGCCAATACAAATATCACCAGTCTCTGACTGAAATATCATTTACCAATTTACAATATAGTCCTTACTAATAAAGTAGCCTATTATCATCTATTACCAATAATATTCTTTTGATTTTGCAATGTGGGATTCAATGATAGAAATCTAGATATGATGTACCGTATATAGAAGGATTTTGAAAATAGATGGATGCCACTCCATATGAGTTACAAAAATGCATAGCTGAGGCCTTGCAGATTTGGTGTTAGTTGTGAAACAAAGAGGGATTTTAAGGCAACATTGAAGTTTCGAGCCAGATCATTCTCAATATAAACCAAAAAAATAAAAAAACTTTCCATTGCAATTGCAAAACTTTTGGCTCTTGGGTTTCTCCAGCTATAAGCATTTGAGATAGAAGCAAGGTTATCAGCAGTGCTTGTTTGGTGCCACTGACATGTGATTTGCAAGCTCTTGTTCTACTTACTTCTGGAATTATGTGCAATGTGCCATTACCGTGTGTAAGTGGATTGGCAAGATTCAAGTTAGTCATGTAATGTTGAAATCCAGGGGTAAGTTTGAATAATTTCAACTTCAAATTAGAGTCTAGCATGACAATGATCCAATAAATGACCTAAACTTTTTACCCTTAAATAAACAGTGAATTTGTTGGTTGTAAAATTTATGTATACTGTGTAGCTTTGATAGGGTTCAATCAAACGTTTGTACAAAATCAACTCATGCAAGGTCTTATAGATATATTTTTTGGTAAATATGCAATATAAAGGGAAAATCTCGATTGATGAGTGTACCTGCCTACAATATCCTCAATCAGCTAGGGAACTTGTCTCCTTGTGGCCCTGTATGCTCTGTTGTTCACTAGAGACTAGGGTTAAGATTCTATGTCCAAAAATACTGATTGGCAAAAACAAATAGTATTTACTTTAGTTACCAAGATTCACAACTGTGTGTGTGGCATTTTAAAATCTGGTTCACAGGTGCATGGTTGTGGAAAATTGCAACATATTTGAAATCAAACATAGAAAATATAAAAATTGATATATTAAAAAATAAAATAAAAAATTAAACTAAGCAATAAGATTAACACATCAAAAATAATAGATTCATCATTTACATGTTAGCTGAGTATTGAGTGTTGGCATGTGTGCTCAGGGGATTGAGTGTGCAAGCATTTTAACATAGAGAGAAGGGGCTTTTTTAATTTTTTTTCAGAAACAACCTGGAGTGCTTTTGAAAGCCCAATATGTTTCTGTGATCTACATGGACAGCAACCAATGGCTCCAACTCCCACGCTAACAATCCTTCATGCTCCCAGATTATATATTCTCTACAAATTGTTAGCCATATGCCCACATCAAAAGATGAAGGATCATCCAAATAACTAAAGTGAAGTCCTAAAATATGTATGACTCAATCAGTGCATAAATCTACAGTTTTTATAAACTACAACCATCTCCCTTTTCTCAATAGCATGTAAATTGTTATATTACTAACCATATAGGCCATCGGGTAGCTTCTGCGCTTGCCCCATACGAAGAACCTCTGCGCAAAATACATGGCTACGAAGAACCTCTGCACAAAATACACAGCTGCAAGGAACCTCTGTGCAAAATACACGGCAGCAAAGAACCTCTGTGTAAAGAACCTCTGTGTAAAGAACACTCCATGTCATATCGCATTGCTTGCCATGAGAGCAAAGGTAGTGGAGTTGGAACCCCCACCTCCGATGGAGATGAGCGCCATTTTTCTGCTACACTGTTTTGGTGAATTTGCCCATCGTTTCTTGTTTAGGGTTTCAACGAGAAGTGCCAAAATGAAATGAAGGTGGGTGCCCAAATGAAATGAAAATTAAATTGGCACCCATATTATTAAATATAATATAATATTATATTATTGTATAATCTTAAATATATTATAATATTAATAATATAATATTATATTATATTATATTATAATATAATATATATTATATATATAATAATATTATATTATATTATATTATATTATATTATATAAGAATATTATTAAATATATTATAATATTAATAATATAATATAAATATAATATTATATTATATAAATATTATATTATAATATATTTAATATTATATAATATTATACAATATATATATATAATTATATATTATATATTATATTATATAATATCATATTATATTATATTATATCATATTATATTATATTATATTGTATTGTAATATAATATATCATTATTATATTATATTATAATATAACCCACTCTCTCAATTCGAAATATTTTTTTTAATTATCCACTTTAGTTGTGTTTTTTGCCCGATGACCTAATTAGTCATTTATAGTTGTGTTGAAAAAAGTTTTAGTCACGTGACTAAAAGTTTTAGTCACCTGGTCATTTATTTGCCATATTTCTACTAGTGTCTCTACATCAGAAAGAACAAGAAAAAAGTGTTAAATCCATAAATATATACATGTATAACAATAATAAATCTATCAATCACAATGTCCAACACTTACCTATTAAACCAAAAAAGATTGAAACCCTCACATACATCAATGTTGTTGTACCTAAGTATTCAACATGCCCTAATTTATCAAATCTCTTCTCAAATTAAATATGAATCTGTTTTAAACCAACAAAAACTATCAACATTAAGACTAGCATTAATGAGACTCTCTTAATCCAATGTAACATGAAAGGATTGGGAGACCTATGGAACAAAATGAGGCCTCCACTAGTATTCACCTACCAACCCTGACATGTTAGCACTATTGGTTTGATCCCATGAGGTGTAAAAGAAAAAATATGGCTATTATCACCATTACACTGAATGCAACTGAGGCATTTTGCAAGAATGCATTCATTATTTACATTGAATGCAATTGAGGCATGTGAACACATCTAGGAATGTGGAAAATGAATTTTAGATGTAGAGGATGGAGGTTTAAAGGTCATGTGGCATATTCCTTATGCCAATGTGTAGTTATAGATCAATGTTTCCAACTCATGCCATGTGTCACTTATGTTTTCAATATAAACCCTCTATTTTCTTTAAATATGAACCTCTAGGCACTGTAAAAAGGGCTGGAAGTTTTGGATAGTGTGTGTTTGGCTACTACTAGGATTTCTAGACCAATTCTAAGTCTACATGTAGTTAGCTTATGAGAATTGTTGTGTAGAGATCTAAGTAATACAAAATAATGAAACAAGGCTTGTTTTTTTAGTACAATTATCTACAAATTGCATTGTAATATTTGTTTGGTAAATCAATGTAAGACCACATTCATGTTTATGTTTTGCAATCTATCCCCTATCTCTTAGGTATGCTTCAAGAAATCTATTAGGTTTTTAGGTGCACATTTGCTACACTTGTACCAGGAACTAGTTAGTTTGTCATTCAATAAATGCAATGAAGGTTCCCATTATGAATTACTTGTTATAGGAAGTCTTTCTAGCCTACCATTTGGGGATTGCAAATAGGCAAAGGATAACTAAGAATGAGTTGTCTTGTCAAAGACTAGAAGGCATTTGAGGGTCTAAAGGTTCTACACGGTAGAGGCCTAGTCAATTAGACTTATCCAATATTGTAGTTGCACTACTATTGTAGTCTCTTGTTTTAAACTAGCTCTGTTTCTACAGGATTAGGCACTGGCCTCTTGTAATTGTATTTAATCTAGCACCTCAATCTTATAAATAGAATGTTGGAAACAAGGTGGATAACTGAGAGGGGGGGTGAATCAGTTATCTTAATTATTTAACTTTCTTTTCTTCTTTAACAATTAGTGCAATATCAAAACATATGAGCATACATGAACATGAGAGTAGAAGAGAAATCAACACACATAACACAAGGATTTTTACATGGAAAACCCTGTTAAGGGAAAAACCACGGGATGACTAACCCAAGATTGTATTCTCTGTTAAAAGAATAGAAGTACAAAATGGCACTTGCCAATTAGGGCTCACTGCCCAAGCACACTGCTCACAAGAGGCTCACTGCCTACAAGAAACTCACTATCTACAAGGTATAAATAAAGTAACTAGGTGTTTGAACTTATCAAAGGCATCCATATATGCTGAGGTTCAGTTCCAGTTAGGCTCAATAAACTGATCTACTGCACTTAATTCTTCCTCTGCTTTAGTGTTGTTGTTCTGTCACATACCGGACTTGTATTATTGCTTCCACACCTATCTTTGCCTTTCTTCACACATTATCACACACCACACACACCTTCATACTGAAATCTATCTAGTATATATATCCGCATCAAGGATCTCAACATCTTTCTAGTCGGCATCCGGAATACTCAAGATTTTCCCAACATATTGGTTTGTCGGTTGAATCCATGCTTACTATGTGATGCGTATCAAGGACATAGACATAAAAGTCATCAATCATGTCAGCCAATCATGAATGATCCCTCAAGTAGCTTTATCACCACCAATTTCTCATTTGGATTAAAGTTTGATGCTCTGCCGATTGGTTCTTCCTCAGTCTGTTCTACCTGTCAAGAACCCAACACTTAGATGCTCATATCTTTTCTCTCTTTCATCACCAGATGTTCAATCTCTGGAATGTAGCAGTCTTGGTACTCCTACTAACTTCCCCAAGTCCGTACTTTACTGAGATACTTCCTCTGAGAGATCCAGACCTAATTGTCGAACCTTGCTGCATGCTCTGTTCTTGTTCACCAGACTAAAACACTCTTCAATCTGACTTCCGGTATAGACATAATATGTGTTGTGGATGAGTGGGATGGAATTTTTTGCCATCAATGACAACACTCATGAAGCCACATGGTGTCTCTTGCCAACAATCTCCCCCTTTGGCATTCATGGCAACACTTAGTGAAAAATGACTAAGTGTTATAACAAACTCCCCCTTGGCCGATGCTCTATCTTATGTACACTTTTACTGGAGCTCCCCCTTAGCTAGATTCTACATTTTTCACTACTCCTCACTCCCCCTTTGACATCAATGGCAAAGGGTAGAATCCGCACACCAAAATTTCCAAAAATTAGCCTATACATAGCTGCATAAGTATATATACAAGTTATACTTACATATGCTTAAGTATATCCACAAAAGTGGTTTTCAACTGGACAAATTCTATTTCCCAACTTTGCTTCATCCTGTCCAAAATTGAAATGTGGTCACTTAACAAAAATGCAAAAGCTTCTTCCCTTTTTAAGTCTACCGGATCACTGGTCCGGGCTGTAGTCTGAGCATCAGTTAGAGCCTCATGCATTGCCTCTAATTTAGGGATAATTATCCCTCTTAGTTCACTCATTCTGCTTATTCTATTCTTCTTCTCCTTCTCAAGCCTCTTTATCTCATTCATAGTGGCAATAGCCTAACATTCTTGATTCATTATGGATGAGGTGAGAGGATCAAAATTTTGAGATAAACTTAACAGTTTACCCTCTTGTTCTTCCACCTTCTTGGCAATGTTTGCTGTCACTGTGGACCAAGATAGACAAAATTTGTATATTTCTCTGCCATCTTTAAGAGCATTTTCTAGGCTCTTTATCCCAATATCTAGATTTATCCTATCATTTGCTATGAGTCCCTGTACTTCAAAGAATCTCTTACCCAAAAACTCTTTTCAAACTTTCTCTTCTGCTGATTTCTCTAAAGAATCAAAATGTGTGCTAATAGAATTGACAAGAGATTTTAAATTACCAAATGAAGAGGCTGTAAGATCCTTCTGAAAGGATGGCATGATCTTTTCTAGTACACTAGATGCAATATTTATCAGCTCACAGTCTTCCATGTGAGACTTTAGAAGTTTTTCTTTTGCTTTAGCTTGAGCAAAAGATGCTATCTTCATTGTCTGTACCGGAGAGAGAGAATCAAAATTGAGTGGTACTTGGAATAATTCCAGTTCATCTATCTCTAACATTTCTTTGTTCAGGAAGCTCTTTACTACCTCAGCAGTGTCTCTTGCCGAAGACTAAATCTTCTTTCCTTTTTCCACCTCAGAACTATCATTTGGAATCTTCTTTGTTTGATCTTCTTTTCTTCCCTTTACCTCTTCTTCTTGACTAAATTTCTCCTCATTTCTTCCTTCTCCTTCAATTCTGGAGTTTGCAGGGGGATCCAGAAGAGAGATGTTAACTTCTTCATGGGCTTCCTTTTCCAGAACAGAGGAATCTAAGTCCTTAGTCTTTTCTTCATCCATCTCTTTTTGCCTTTCTACATTTTTCTCAGAAGTTTCTTCTTTTGAAGTACTTAATCCCTCAACGTCCATGGTAGAGGGTTCTTCATTTATGTCCTCTATAATAGGGAGATTGAATCTCATGAAGGCATTCCAGAGGATGTCTTTAATTTCTTTTTCCACCCTATCAATCTCTCCAAGCATAAGCTGGTTCATTCTTGCTTTGCTTCGGAACTCATCCTTGCAGTCCTTAAAGATCATGTTCATTTGTTGAGAGGTAATGGAAGGATAGAGTTGAATAGTAGTCTGTTCCTGGATCTCTAGGTCCTTTGCCTTAGTATTGTTCTTTCTCATTTCAAGTTCCTTCTCTAGGCTTTTGGGAATTAGAGATATGATTTCAATGAATGCTTTATTATAGATGTTTAGATACCTGACTGTAGCATCTTGCAAGATCTTCTAGTCAACTTCACTATATTCATCATAGAATTATGTCATTGGTTGCAGATTTCCATCCACAGTGACTTCCTTGATGACATCATCAATGGAGAGAGTAGGCCTTTCAACAAATCCTTCTGCCTTTTCTTCTGTATGTTTACCGGCAGAGGATTCCATGGATGTTTTCTTTTTCTTCTTCATTTTCTTGACCTCCTCATCAATCTCTGTCTCTTCATCATCCTTTTGACTTATGTATGACCTTGTGGCCTTTATCTTTGTTCTCTTTTCTCCTTTTCTGGATGTCTTTGCTTCCGGTTTTGAGGCTTTTGGGCTCTTAGAAGTGGCAGGTGTAGAGCCCTTGGAGGATCTGGTCTGAGAGGGGGCTTGCACCGGATCACTTTCTTTTTCTGCTTCTTGTCTCTCTTTCTCTACTCTTTCTATTTTCTCTCTATTAGCATCAACAGCCTCCTTTGATATCCCATATCTCTTGGCAACTTCTACTTCCCTTCTCACCTTTCTCTTGATCTCAGGTTGTCTCAGTTCAACATGAATTTTTACACTCAACTCTTGAAAGGTTCCAAACCTTTCTACCTCAGGGTCCTTGGGCTGGCTTAGCAAGTGTTGGACATGTAGCTCTAGGATTTTCTCATCTCCTTCATAGCCCATTGGCATAATCTAGACTATTCTGGGCTCTACTGCCTCCATTAAGCATTGATCAGTGTCTACCATAAAACACACTGTATCTTTATATTTTTCAACTAATGTCTGAGGAATTCTTTCTCTGGCCTACATCATACCTTGGAAATTCTTGAAATATCCCCAGAGAGCTGTACTTTGAGCCTTGGCATCACCAAGCCCATACATATAATCTCTGATTTGTATGGCAACAGGTCTGTCATTTTGCCATATCTAGCTACTAGTTTCGGGTAGCTCATTCATATAGTAGAAGAATAGGCATAGTATCAAGCCACCGTACTTAAATGAATTCTTCTTATCCTTCTTTATTTTCTATAAATTCTCTAACAATTGGTTCAAGAGAAGCTCACAAAGATCATAGTCAGCATTTTTCCTTAGCATTTCATATGCAGTATATATAGTAGTTCCGGATACTGAATTCTCCCTGCTGGATTGATAGATTTTGTAACCAATTATCATAGAGGCAAATTTGATATCCGGATCTATGATGTCTTCTATTGTCATTGCCCTCTTGTCAAATTTGATCTAGTAGCCTCACTTACAGTTTGGTTTTTGACTGATTTGAGAGCAGGCAACCCACCGGATGAGTGCAATCCGGTACTGCCCTAATGGCATCTTTTGTGATCTTGAATGGCCTCATCAACCACATGAAGTCATGCATTCTGCTCAGAACATACCGAACCCATTCATCTTCTGCAAAACAGGGGAAATGGATGCAATGTCCAAAATGCTTATCCTAGATGGCCTTGTATTGGGGTTTAATTTCAAATGTTTCATCTATTAATTCCTTGTGATAGATATCCATTAGCTTGGATTCCTCAAATTCGTCAATGTTGGCATGAATGTATACCCTAACATCTTCTACATGCAGAACCCTATGCGAAATGCTAGAGAATGCGCCTAGGGGATCAACTTCTAGGTATTTGTAAGGATGTTTCTTAAACTTAGGGCGCGGCCTATCAGTGATCTTAACAACATTTGGAGTAGCCATCTTTCAAAAGATTCAGAGAGAGATATTCAAGAGCAGAAATACCTTTTTACACTTCTAGGGTTCACGATAAGAGCCAAAAAGATCGCTGGTTGAATCAAATTCTACAGTTGATCCTTCAGAGGGTTGAAGCAATCTTGTTGCAGAGCTCTTTCTTTCTTCTTCTCGAATGCAAATGTACAAATGATGAACAAAAGAACCCTTTTATTTATGCTCAAACCCTAATTCCATATTGCAATAAATGCACAACTTAAGTCATTCCGGTTGCCTTGTTCTCCTTGTTCTAAGAGAGATCCTTCTGGATCACTGAGATGCACTTAGAATGATAACTTACAATGTATCTCCCTTCCTTGAATCATCCCATTTATCTGCAGATCAATATATTTCAATATAGAATCATACCGGGTCCAATTGTGAAAGTCCTGCTTTTACTGGAAGGCTGTCAAACCAGATCAATCTTGGATGATTAGACTCTTCAAATCTTCTTGCGGATCTTTCTCACTTTTGCCAAGGATTATTTAGATATCTCTTTGAGAGCTCTTCAATCCACAATACTCCATGTGCCAATTTTAGGCACCAATTGACTGGCTGGGGGAATTTATTTTCCTTTATGACTCCCCCTGAGCCAGAGCTCATTTATTTAGTTTCTGGAAGGAATATTAGCACCAGATCCTAGTGCAGATCCATCCCTGACATTTTTTGTACTTCTCTTCACCCAAATCTTGTTCATCTCCCTTTGAACTTCATCTGCATTCACTTTTCCTTTTCCTTTGTCTTAATTTTGATTATGATGCACCGGACCCCTTTTATCCTGATTCTTACCTCTGTAGAATTTGGCAAGATGACCGGATCTATTGCAATTGTAGCAAACAACATTTCTTTGCAAATTTGACTAATATCCTCTTGATCTGCATTGATTAGCCATATGTCCCATTCTATTGCATGCAAAGCATCTACCATTGAATGAATTGTTTATTTGCATATTTCTACATTCATGAGATTTGTGACCATACCTTTTGTAGTTAAAACACTGTCCGAAGAAGGATGAATTAATTTGATTCATTCTTCTTCTGCATTGATTTGCTTTATGACTGAAGTTATTGCAATTGTAGCAATATACATTGAAGGATGGATATCTTTGAGCATTTGGTTGCCTTATCGAAGGTCTTCTAGGCTTATTCCTTGGATTTCTTGATCTAGAGTTCTTCTAACCGGATCTGGAGCTTTCACCTTTCTCATACCCCAAGCCTTGCTTATCATCTACCCTCTTTTGGCTTTCAAGAAGAACTTTAAGTTGAGCAGAGCTTATCTTGAATTTCTCTTTGTATTCATTTGTTGTTTGAAGATCCCTTTTGAAAGTGTCTATCTAATTCTCAAGTTGTTCTTCATTATCTCTCACTTCTTCAAGATCAGATTCCAGATGCCTGATTATTCTATCCATTTTGTGGCAATCTTCTAACTTCTTGAGAGATTATTTTATATTATCTTCAATTTTTCTCTTCTCTTCAATTTCTTGGGTGAATTTCATAACCCCTGATTCCATTTCATGTCTTACCATAACGACCTCTTTTGATAGCTTCTCACATAACTTGTTCTTCTCATTCAGATCTTCATTAGTGTCATTGGCTTCACTTTGACTTGCTAATTGTTGAAGTAGTTCCTTTTTATTTTTCACAGAGATACTCCGTTTCTCTTTTAGTTCATTTATGAAATCATCAACTTGTTTGAGTCTTTCCCTCAAGTTATTGACTTCAGAGTGAGATTGCTCAAGATCATCTAGGGCAGACTGAAGTTGTTCCCTCATACCATACATATCCATTGAGATTCCTAGATCTTCCTCAAGCTATTAGGCTCTGTTTGGAGGAACTTAGCTCTGATACCAATTGTTGGAAACAAGGTGGATAACTAAGAGGGGGGCTGAATCAGTTATCTTAATTATTTAACTTTCTTTTCTTCTTTAACAATTAGCGCAGTATCAAAACATATGAGCATACATGAACATGAGAGCAGAAGAGAAATCAACACACATAACACAAGGATTTTTACGTGGAAAACCCTGTTAAGGGAAAAACCACGGGGTGACTAACCCAAGATTGTATTCTCTGTTAAAAGAATAGAAGTACAAAATGGCACTTGCTAATTAGGGCTCACTACCCGAGCACACTGCTCACAAGAGGGTCACTGCCTATAAGAGACTCACTGTCTACAAGGTATAAAGAAATTAACTAGGTGTTTGAACTGATCAGAGGCATCCACATATGCTAAGGTTCAGTTCTGATTAGGCTCAATAAACTGATCTATTGCACTTCATTCTTCCTCTGCTTTAGTGCTACTATTCTGTCACATACCGGACTTGTATTATTGCTTCCACACCTATCTCTACCTTTCTTCACATATTAACACACACCACACACATTATCACACACCACACACACCTTCATACCGAAATCTATCTAGTATATTAATTCACATCAAGGATCTCAACATCTTTCTAGTCGGCATCCAGAATACTTAAGATTTTCCCAACATATTGATATGTCGGCTAAATCCATGCTTACTATGTGATACGTATCAAGGGCATAGACATAAAAGTCATCAATCATGTTAGCCAATCATGAATGATCCCTCAAGTAGCTTGATCACCACCAATTTCACATCTAGATTAAAGTCTGATGCTCTGCCGGTTGGTTCTTCCTTAGTCTGCTCTACCTGTCAGGAACCCAACACTTAGATGCTCATATCTTTTCTCTCTTTCATCACCAGAGGCTCAATCTCTGGAATGTAGTAGTCATGGTACTCCTACTAACTTCCCCAAGTCCGTACTTTGCTAAGATACTTCCTCTAAGAGATCCAGACCTAATTGTCGGACCTTGCTGCATGCTCTGTTCTTGTTCACTGGACCAAAACACTCTTCAATCTAACTTCCGGTATAGACATACTATGTGCTGCAGATGAGTGGGATGGACTTTGTTGCCATCAACGACAACACTCATGAAGCCACACGGTGTCTCTTGCCAACATAGAAAACATCTATAAAATTTATAACTTATTTAAATTTTGTTTATCTCCACAAAGTTGAATGTTATAAAGGATAGGTTTCAATGATTGCAAATTTGTCATCCCTTTACCTAATTAAAATGGAGATTTGTTCTTTTATAAGTTATTTGTTCACAATACTTGTTAAGGTACAAAGCATCATGCCTTCACTTATTGAATATTAAATCCTTTTATTATACATTTGTGAATGTGTTTTTTATTACATCAGGCAGCAAAAACAAGGGGCCGAATCCTTAACAGAGATTACATAAGAAAAAGCACAAGCTCAGAAAACAAAAAGAGCCTGGAAACAAAACCCAAGAAACACCAGCTAACAAATGGCAGAAAGTAAGCAACAACAAAAAACCAGCAACCAGGCAACTGAAGGCACACTAGGGCAGAGAGTCCTCCTAGTCATTAGCAAGCAGTTCAAATATTTTGTCCATCTCCTGAGTTCTGTCATTGTCGGTTCCCTAGGAGAAAAGTTGAATATCCTGCAAAAGGGTTAAGTTGATCATGGAAGACCTGCACAGCATGCGAGTAATGAACTTGCAAAGAGTAGACATCTTGAGTTGCAGAGCCACCATCTTGTCCTTTAACTGAGTCACTTCAGCAAAGAGAGAGCTACTGTCCCTGCCCTCATTCACATTGTCATTCTCAGTAGTAGCCCTGACATCATCCTCTTCAGGGACAGACTGACTGTTCGCTTCCACCTCTTCAGCACCGGTAGGGTTTAGGTCATTAAAATTCCCCTCCTTTGCCAGTATCATACTGGGCCTCCACAGGGCTCTGGTGGTCAACCTCTTCCTTATCACTACCAGTACCCATCACATTCTCAAGGCTATCCCTGTAAACATTCTGCGGAGAGTCGTGGCCATCAAACTGCCCCCCAGAAACAGGATCCTTCATGTAAATTTCCTGCAAATCATCACTATCGGCCTCCTTACCGTGAGAAGAAAACTCAGAATTACTTTTTGAGTAGTCTATGAGTTTAACCATGGGGGCTGGCTTCCCAACAATTCTGGTAGAGCGTCTGAGACTAGTGGAAATGCTTTTCTCTTTGCCCTTCCTAGCCCTTTTAGCAGGATTCTCAGCAAACAAGTTAACACCTTTGGGGGTCTCCTGACTATCTTTGAGGGAGCTAAGAATGGCCGCTTCCTCAGCCAACTTAGAGAGGCGATGAAGCCGCTTCCTAGACTTAACAGAGCCCTTCTTCTTAGGGGTAGATGTAGACCCAGGAGTGGGGGTATTAGTTTCCACAGAGGCCAAGGTCTGGTCATCATGACTATTAGTCACAGGAGTGTGAAGAGAATCACATTTGATAGAAGCCGACGGAGTATTGGGGGAGGGTTCCACAGCCGGGTAATGGAGAGTGGTAGGGGCATCAGGGCCAAGTGAAACTGGTAGAGCCTGTGAATGAGGCCTTGGTGAAGGGGCACAGGCTTCTCTAATGGCCTAGAGGTTAAATTCTTATGAACCATTTTAACCAAGTGCTGTAAAGAAGAAAGCAAGTAATAAGGGAAACAAATAGCCAAGTTTCTGCGAAAATGATTGAGTAGGGGAAGATGGTAGTAATAAAACCTGGCATAGCAGCCTTCCAAAGTGAAATACTTCATAATTAAAAAGCACATGTCCGCCCATGGCTGAGGAAGCTTCGCCCTCTCGAACCCTCCCTGACAGGGAACCAACTCTTCGCCGTCACCCAAGAAAAGCTTTAGGTTCTGCACTTCAGAAACCCTCTTCTTTCTCAGTAACTTAATGCCTTTAAGGGATAAGCCTGTCGCCTCAGCAATACTTTTCTCTGAAAACTCAAAGCTAACACTGCCAATGGTGACCCGTCTGTCAACCCATGAAGAAGCACACTGGATGGATAACGATTCATCATGCCTGTTAAGGCATTCCAGGAATGGAATTATGCCCCCTTCCTCGCAATAATGCCAAACAATGGCATTATCTTTGAAATCATTGTAGGTGTTAGGTTCAGTGTGAATTCTTTCACCACCCATGATGAAAGCCCACGCCGCAATACCCAGCAGAAGAAGACAATTAAGTTGCAGAATACCCTTCAGAGGAATCCAGCAAGCGGTATTCATATGAATAAAACCCAGCCAACGCCAATCATGAAACATTAAGTTCCAAAGCACAAGTGAAATAATGAAGATTAAGTTCGCCTGGAGGGAGTACAGGCGCCGCTGCCAATTCGCACAAGACTCGTGCATAAGCCTAGACAGGGTGGGAAAACATGCCACCTCATCACTCGACACTTGATTGGACATCATTAATAATAGCATTCTTCTCCTTTTGAATAAGCATTCCAATGTGACCAAGAATGCTGCTAATTTGGTGTCAGACCCGCCAGAATTAAAATTCCTACCCAAAGTTGGCAAGACCATCAGCAACCGAGTTGCCTTCCCTATAAGTATGGGAGAGAGAGACATTGGGGATGCCATGGAGAAGGGTTTGAATATCAGAAATAATGTCACTCAGCTTCCACCCACAAGTAGAGAGACCGGTAACTGCATCCAGAATGATTTTAGAGTCACCTTGTATGTGGAGATGGCTAATCCCCATAGAGATTGCCACTTTGAGACCCCAGAGGAGGGCCATAGCCTTAGCAAAGTTGTTAGAATGCTTTCCAAGACCTCCTGCATAAGCCGCAACAACATCACCATGTTCATCCCTAAATATACCTCCCCGGCTGGCGCATCCATTAGCTTTAGCAGCACCCCAGTTCCAGCAGGGTCCAAATAGTGTTAAGTCTTTTCCAAAGTTTCCTATTATCAAAATCTGGGATTTGTTTCAACAAACCCTAGTTAGAAGCCACCCAAGAATCCTGTTTGGTCAAAGGTTGATCTACAGGTTTGATGTTAGCATTAGAAACATTTTCAACAATAGTCTTAAATAAAGAGATCCAAACCTGCATCGGAGACCTATGAGTGTCCCTGAAGATCCTATTGTTTCTTTCTTTCCACAGGGCCCACCCAAGAGAAGGAAGGGTCTGCTTCCACAATTCCCGCAACCAAGGGTGACTAAGGGGAACATTCCAACTGGTGATACAATCATGGATCTCTCTGTTGAAAACCCATTGTATACCAAATTTTTCCATAATTCTGCTCCAGACCTCATGGGCAAAGTCACAATGAATGAGGAGATGTGCCACAGTTTCTTCTTGATTGCCGCAAAGAACGCATCTATTAACAAGCTGCAACCCTCTACGTTGGAGGTTATCTTGAGTCAAAATTTTATTATGGGTGGCAGTCCACCAAAAGAAGTTGATTTTAGGAAGACTTTTACAATTCCAGACTTTCTCCCATATCTCATCTTTATTGACATCCTCCACCAGCAGAAGGTAAGCAGATTTTATTGAGAACCTCCCTTTTTTGTTAGCATGCCACAGGAGTTCATCCTTCCAAGGAAATAAAGGGAGTTTGATATCCATTAGTAATTGTTGAACCATATTTAGTTTCTGATGAAACTCAAGGTTATTCCTAGTGCATTGTAATAGATTCTTCCACCTTTTAAGCCCATGGTCTTGGGTAAGGTAATTACTAACTTTAGAGCCAAAAAATTGCTTGGCCAATTCAACAATATCTTTATTATCAACTTGGGCTGAGAGAGCCTGATTAGTTAACTAGGGGTCATCCCAGAAGTTGATGAGATAACCTTCCTCTAATTTCCATCTCATTCCTTTTCTAATGATGCTCCTAGTTTTTAGCATTTTATTCCAGATGGCAGAACCAGGTAGAATACCTTCATGAAGAAGAACCGAGTAGCTATCAGAATCTTTGAGATATTTGGCCTTCATTATGTCTCCCCAATCTTTATTTTTGTTGATGAAGTTCCACATTACCTTGGACAGCAGAGCTTTATTCATGCTTTGGATAGTCCTGATGTTAAGACCCCCATGAGATTTAGGACAACAGACCTACTCCCACTTGACCAAAGAAATCCTCTTCTTTTCCTCCATACCAGTCCATAAAAAAGTCCTTTGTATCTGTTCCAATTTTTCAGCTAGGTATCTAGGCATCTTAAAAAGAGAGAGGAAGTACGTGGGAATACCTTGAAGGGAAGCACGTAAAAGTTGAAGTTTCCTAGCATTGCTAAGAAGTTTGCCTTTCCAGCCCATGAGCTTCCTCTGAGTTCTTTCAATAATGCTGTGCCAAAAGGTAGGAGTGACATCTTTAACAGTGAGGGGTAGGCCAAATAGACAGAAGGGAGATTAGCAGCAGCACAACCAAGAATCTTAACAATTTTTCTCTGAAGATCATCAGGCGTATTGAAGAAAAAAACATTACTCTTCTGAAAATTTATGTGTTGCCCAGAAGCCTTAGCATACTCATTCAGAAGCCTTTTCCAAGTAGAAGCCTCCACCATGGAAGAAATGCCAAAAAGAATAGTATCATCCACAAATTGTTGAATTGTCATAGGAGTTAGGAAGGTGGTAGGTTTAATCCCAATGATAACTTTAGAAGAGACTTTGTTTAGAAAGGATCTACCTAGCACCTCAGCAATCATAATAAAAAGGTAGGGAGAGAGAGGGTCTCCCTGTCAAATCCCCCTAGAAGGGGAGAAAAACCCTCTTGGGATACCATTCACAAGGACCGAATATTTAGTAGTAGTAACAACTTCCTTGACAAGAATGAGGAGTTTATCATTAAAACCAATTTTGTAAAGAATTTTGAACAGAAACTACTAGGAAACCCGGTCGTAAGCTTTAGAGATGTCAAGTTTGAGAGCCATGCTAGGTATCTAACTTTTTTCCATGGAATGGATAGTCTCATGAGTAGCAAGAACAACATCCAAAATCTGCCTACCAGGAAAAAAACCTTTTTGCATGGGAGAAATGATCTTATCCAAATAAGGTTACAATCTGAAAACCAACAACTTAGTGCAAATTTTATAAAAGGTGTTACAGAGGTTTATAGGCTAAAAATCCTTGAACATATTAGGGTTGGGTTTTTTAGGAATCAAAGCAATATAGGTGTTATTAAATTGTCTAAGGAGCTTACCAGTCTTGAAAAAGTCTTTAACAACAGTAGTGACCTCAAACCCAATAATTTCCCAGAATTCTTGGAAAAACACCAGAGGAAAACCATCGGGACCAGGAGATTTATAAGGGCCCATAGAAAAGACAACAGCCTGACCTCATCCTCAGTAACAGTTTTCAAAATGTCAACATTATCCTCCACAGTCAAAACAGAAGGTAACTCTTCTAACAGTTGAGAGATAGACAGTGAATTGTTAGCAATTGGCCCAGACTCCGATAGCAGGTTGTGAAAGAAACTAACAGCATTATCTCCAATCTCCTCATCTCCAATAATAAGACTACCATCCTCCAAATTAATAGAAGATATAGTATTGAATTTTCTATGTTTAAGGGCAGATTTATGAAAGAAGGCCGTGTTCCGATCCCCTTCTTTGAGCCATTGGATGCGGGACTTTTGTTTCCAAAAAATTTCTTCCTTGTACATGATATCCTTCCAATCCTTAATGAGGTTGTCTTCAGAAGTAGCCAAAGACACAGACCTGTCCCCCTAGGCAATTCTAAGTTGTATGTCCTCAAGATTATCAGAGATGAATTTCTTCTTAGAAAAGATATTACCAAAGCTGTACCTATTCCAACCATAAACCTGATGTCGGATGTGGAGGAGTTTCTTGTGAAGACGGAACATAGGAGTACCGACCACCTTAATTTGCCACCAACTAGAAAGGAGATTTCTGAAGTCAGGGTGCTTGATCCACATTGCTTCAAATCTAAAAGGAAAGGTTCCTTTTCTTCTATCATCAACCCACTCCAAAACAATGGGGTTATGATCTGAAACTGTTCTAGGAAGCACTCTAAGAGAGAGCGAAGTTGAAGGGCCAATTATTAGAGGTTAAAACCTTGTCCAATTTGACTTGAATTAAGTGTTCCCCATTCCTTCTATTGGACCAAGTGAATTGCTGATTAGTCAAATCAATATCCGTAAGACCACAGGTGTTGATGAAGTCTACCAAAGCCATCATACTGTCTGAGTAATCCACAATACCTCCAGATTTCTCAGAAGGGTATAAAGGGGTATTAAAATCCCCAGCCAGCATCCAGTGTGAGGCTATGTGAGAATCAAGTTTCCCAGAAAGATCCTCCCAGAGGTTCTTCCTCAAAACACGGGTATTAGGGGCATACGCATTGATGAGGCACCAACTGAAAGAAGGCAAAGAGAACTCAATAGCTAAACAATTCTTATTAAGGTGAACAAGCAAACCTTTGATCTTTGAAGCATTCCACATAGTGACAATGCCACCAGAGGCTCCAATCACCGGGCTAACGAGGAAGGAAGCATTGGGCCAGATATTGTTAGCAACAGTCTTGAAATTATCCTCTGTCATTTTGACTTCTTGGAGCAGCAAAATGTCAACTTTGTAATCCAAAATACAATTTCTAACCTTGAACTGTTTTGAAGGGTTGTTGAGACCCCTCATATTCCAAGAGAGAATCTTCATGTAAAAATCTTCCTGGAGTGAGTCTCCAGAGTTTGCTGCCGTCCATTGGCAATCTCCCGCACTGCCTCTCTTTGTCTGGTTTCCCTCATAGAGGGCCTGCCCTTTGCTGGATCTATACCAACATCAGCAGTCTTTTTAGGTTTCCTTCCTCTTTTCTTTTGAGATGTCCATTCCCCCTGGTCGCTTAACAAAGCACTCGTGCTTGCTCTAGGTGAACTCACTATGGATGAAGCTTTCTGCCCAGGGGATGAGATCCCTTTTAAAGAATTCTGGCCCAGCTTAACAGGGGAAATATGATCCAGGCTCTGAGAAGGGGGGGCATGTTTTCTTTGATAGAAAAATTCCTATCAATCAGAGATGGGGCTTCCTGAGCAACTACAGGATCCCTTTGGATCTGGAATACATTATCCTCTTCTTGCATCGAGGGGATCTTGTCCTTCATCGGACTAACCTTCTTCTGTATCAAATCTTCATCCAACTTAGCATCAGTAATATCTGGGTGTTGGGTCTCTTTTACCGTTTCCAAAATCTCTCCTTCTTCTAATAAAGGGGTTAACTCAGAATCAACTTTCCTAAAGCTGGGAGTGGGATTTGGCACCCCTAATTGAGGAATAAGATCCTTATCCACCACTGTCCCATTATCTGTAGGCTTGATTGAGCATTCCTCTATCAACTTGTTTTTACCTTTATCCCTACCTTCCTCAGTTCTCTTGGACTTACAATGGGAAATAAGGTGTCCCTTCCTCTTGCAAAACTAACAAAAAAGAGTAGAGTTCTCAAAAGAAATGGGTTGGGTCCATATACCAAACTTGGAAGTAAGTTCAATGGAGGGGGGTAAAGTTTTATGAATTTCTACATTCACACAGAATCTCGCGTAAACAAAGCGAGTCTTGGTACTAGTAGGAATGTCTAAAGTGACAAAATGCCCAAAGGAATTACTGATAGTTTTGAAAACAGACTCATCCCAAAACTCAAGGGGGAAACCAGGTAATCTTACCCAAACAGGGGCGTAGCGGTTGAGATCTGCAGCTGGGTCCAATCCAAGTTTCTAGTAGCAAACAGAGAGGGAATGAGAACTGTAAAGCCAAGGCCCTCTAGATAGAATGGACAGCATGTCCTCCTTGCTCGTGAATCTAAACAAGAACATCCCGCCCGCCATTGCCATTATTGAAACGCTGCCTTTAAGATGCCATCGGGTGGAAATCCATTTTCGCACCATGTCAATGCTCGGGCGAAGGGAAAAGAATTTACCCACTAGGGTAAGATCCATAGAGGAGACAATCCTATCCACGAGGTTATCAAGGATGATCAAGGATGAACCCTCCAATGATTCCTTAAGCTGACAGTCCACTGGCTGAGCGATGGTGGAATGAGAAGCAACAGTACCCGTTAGGGCATTTTTCCAGTGGGGCTATTGAACAACACCCTATACGGGTGGGGGTTCCGAGGTGCTGCCATCAGCAGCACCCTCCATGCTCAAAGAGGACAAAACACCCTCCAAAAACCCTAGGTAAAAATTAGGGTAAAAAATCCAAGTAGAAATTTACAGTAAAAAACCCTAGGTAAGAAATTACAGTAAAAAATCTCGCTCCGACGCTCTAATGCTCATTCATTTGTGAATGTGTTAATATCTATATATTTGGGGTTTATAGCTACAAGTTTATGTGAAGCTAGCACAAATGAGTTAATGATAATAAACTAAACTTATGCTTTGTACCAATTGGACATGGATTTTCTTTGTAGCAGTGCTTGTTAGTGATATTTTCTATCTTGAATACCCTTATAAAGATTACCCTCCTAAGTCTTGTAGAGCTCAAAGTGTAGAAGATTAGGTCTAGTCAAGTGTTAATTGGATTTTTCTTGTCCTTGGTTTAGTCATAAGGTTGTCACTTCACCTAGATCAACTTGGTCCTTGATCTAGGTATTGTGTTATCACTTAAAATTGAGGGTAGCAACAAAAACATCAATAGATTGATGACTCTGGTAGGTAGAATTTAGAGCTGGCCTTATCCTAAGTTGTCAGAAATTGTTGACTCTTCTGGAAAAGTATACTCAAAAGATATTTCAACCTTGTTGATCCAATTGGTTCCAATAATTTTCTCATTCTAGTAATAAAGTGTGATTATCTTTAGTTAGTTTCTATACATTTCTAGTCCTTATCTCTTTGAGAAGTGGCAACTCTATCAAAGAAATCTAGAATACCTTGTACAAGCTCAAGATGATGGAAGAAGGTCCTTGTATAAGAGTGACCCAAAAATAAATCTGACTATTGAATTGGACAAAAGAGGATGAACAGCATGGAAACCTAAAGACATTGGTAAGTCCCCTCTCTCTCCTAGTGAAATTGAATAAAATGTATCTAATTGAAAAATACCAGATAGAAAAGTTGGTTATTATTGTGATAGACCAACATTAAAGGTTTTAAAATTAGGAGGGGGCACTGTAAAGTTTGGTCCTCACTATGAAAAGTTTGTAAATGACCATATCAAAAGAAACAAAGAAAATGCTCACATGATAATGAATTTAAAAATAGAACCCATGAGACAAAAAGTGGTATTTATGATAGGCCTTTGACACCACATATTGCTAGATTAAATGTTGCTCATTTAAGTAGGGAAGAATGGTTAGCAAATTTCATGCAGGAAACTAACCAAGAATATGAAGATGTTAAACCCAGAATTGAAATAGACCATGGGAGTCAATAGGGTGATCTAGATCAAGAAATATATGAAATGAGAGTGGCCTTAAGAAGACTTGAGGCTAAAGAAGAGACCATATTCAAGCAAGGATTGATAACTTGAGGATATTGATCAAGAACCGAGAAGAAGAATGGAAAATCATGTTGTTGGAAGAGGGTTGCATAAAGATCTTTGAAATAATAGAAGGCCACCTCCTATAAGGCCTCCTCTAATTTTAGATAGATATAGGTAGTTGAATTTCCAAGGAATAGCTAGATATCCAAACCCTGTCCTAGGTGAAGTAAGGGCAAATCTTCATAAATTTCAAGGGAACAATTCTATATCAAGAGAAGATCATCTAAGATCTTTCAACAATCTTCTTGATGACTATGAGATTGAGGATGAAGACATATTGATGAATTTGTTTGTTCAATCTCTGGATGATATTGCTAGGGAATGGAACAAGAGTCTCCCAAATGAGAGCATTGAATCATGGATTGAATTTTAGAGCATTTTAGGGAACATTATGGTGATAAAATAGATGCTAGGTTTATTATCAATGAGTTCACAAATATTGTTAAGGGTTAAAATGAGTTTATATCTAATTTTAATACCATGTTTTCCAAACTTATGTCCAAAATCCTTTCCTACATTGGACCAAATGAATCCATATGTTCGGTATTGTACTACAGTGCTTATGATGACAAGATGGGGTACGTGCTACAAGATAAAGATCCACACACATTGAGAGAGGCTTATGAGATCTCTAAAAATATTGAGAGAAATAAGAGAGCCTTTGGAAAAGTGCACAAGAGAAGTGACTTGAAGATCTTGTCCCAAGATAAAGCCCACAGTAGCAAAGACCCTACAACTAAAGACAAATTGGATAAAGTGATGCATACTTTGAAATAATTGAGCTATAAGGTGGCAAAAAATGAAAAGGGCATGATTGGTGGAAGATAAAATTAGGGAAGGTAGGAAAGACTATCTAAATTATCTGGTCAACCCTACAATGCCAATTGGAGCAATGGCAAGCCTATTGTACTAAAGCCTAGAGGATCAACAAATAAGGAAACACTAGATCCTCTCAAAATGATAGCATTCACTACAATGGAGGACTTGCCATGGTGCCAAGAATGTGGTATGCCCCATTCTCCCTCATAATGTGCTATAGCATTGGCATTCTTAGATACTAATGTAGAATATGAAGAGTGTGAGGATGCTAGTCAATAATTAGTATACAATTAGGAGCACCAAGAAATTAACATTTTAGCTCTAAAAGGGTATTTTAGTTATGAGGAATATTATTCTGATTATGAATTTGGGTCTAAGATGGATGGGGAGGACAAAAGGTATGTATCAGAGTATTGCCATCAGCAAGCATTCTCGGATAAGGAGGCGGAAATATTTTGTGTAAACAAGCTAGAAATACCTACTGATAAATTCTTGATAAGGAGGCCCTCTGATGAAAAAATCATAGCTTTGACTATAGTAGTTGTTGCTTAGGTTAAGAGTAATTATAATTTGAGGAGAAATACTAACTATAAAAGGGAGATTGGATTAGAGACTACAAAGGGTATTTTCATCAAGGAGAAGCAAGAAGGATAGAATATTCAATCTAATGCTAAAATGTGTACTGTGCTCAAAGGGAACAATTTAGGTGCATTACCTAAAAATACTAGTAAGCATGACCAAGTTCCTAATACAAAGTAGGAACAACAGACTGCTAAGAAGTTTCAACCTCCACAAAACTCAAAAGAAGCTAAGTAGGAACGTGTTGAACAAGCATTGACTAGTCATATCCCTTCTGCATTAGCTATAACCATAACAATTGAGACTCCTTTACTAAGGTATGTCACTATAGACTGTTGGATTAGGTCCAGACAATTGAGAGGGGGGGTGAATCAGTTGTCTGACAATTTAAACTTTTCTACCTTCAATCTTCCTTTACAACTTATAATCAAATTAGTGATGTAAACCTTTCAGAATCAATCAATAACATATGAGAAGAAACATAAATAACACAATTGACACCAAGATTTTTGACGTGGAAACCTGATTAAGGGAAAAACCAAGGTGGGGGTTAACCCACAAAGATTATACCCTGTTAAAAATATTACAATGGGGAATGCACATGCATTTGGGCTCACTGCCTAGATCTCACTACTCAAAAGAAGGCTCACTGCCTACAGAAAGAGAATTACAATAAATTTGAACTGATATTTAGCATCTATCAATGCTGGAGTTCAGTTCTGGTTAAGCATAGAAAACTGACTTGGCACACTTCATCCTTACTCTGCTCCTCTCACTACTCTACTAACATCTGAACTTTTGATCTCTACTCTTTTCACAATTACACCATAGTCGTAACACACACACACACCAAAATCATCCATATCCATCGGCTATATATATCTGCATCCTGATCTTTAATTACTTTCTAGTTGGCTTCAAGAACACTTGGAACTTTATTGAATACTCTGTTCTGTCGGCTAGATCCATGCATAACTTGAGATGCACACTAGAAATTGCACTTGCAAATCATCAATTATGTCATCCACTATCATTGATTATCACCAATTGCCCAATAAACAACTTCCATACACCCGGAGCCAAGATCATTTAAAAGGTCAGCATGTTCTTTTGTTTGCTCTGTCAGACTGGAACCCGATACTCAGAAGCTAATATCTTTTGAATCCTTCATCACCAAAGGCCAAAACTCTAGATTTAGAATGCCTTGACAATACTTGTGACTATCTCAGATCTGCAGCAAACCATGACTTTCCACCGGAGAGATCCAGACCAAGATACCGGACCCTGTCACCTACTCTGTTCCTGACTGCCCGGACTTGCATAAATTCTAATTCTAACTTCCAATATGAACAAATTGTGTTATGTGGATGAGTTTAATGGTCTTAGTTGCCATCAATGACAACACCTGTTATGCGAAGTAGTGTCTCTTGCCAACAATCTCCCCCTTTGGCATTGATGGCAACACTTAGTGAAAAATGACTAAGTGTCTAATGTAACTCCCCCTTACTTTGTTCACTCATGCTTTTCCACTAGTTCTAAAGCTCCCCCTTTACTAGATTCCTCATTTTTCACTACTCTTCACTCCCCCTTTGACATCAATGGCAAAGGGTGGGGTCCGCAAGCCAAAATTCTCCAAAAATTCTGTGTATAGTGTTGCATATGTACAACTACTCATTAAGTTCTATTCACATGAACTTGAGAATGTCTGCAAAACTATTTTTCAATTGCACAAGTTCAGAGGCCCAAGTTCCCTTCATTCCATCCAAAATTGAGATGTGTCCACTCAACAAAAATGCATATGATTCTATCTTTGTCAGATCCAGAGGATTACTTGTCTGAAGTGCAGTCTGAGCTTCTGATAAGGCATTAAACATGGTTTCTAAATTGGGGGCAATCAATTCTCAGAGCTCACACATTCTCTTCATAATGTTACCCTTTTCTTTAACAAGCCTCTTTATCTCATCTGTTAAGCTAATTACTTGACATTCTTGACTTATGGGCAAAATTGTTAGAGGATCAAAAATTTGAGAAAGATTTGACAGTTTTTGTTCTTGCTCCTTTATCTTCTTCTCAATATCCTCACTAACTTTCGGCCATGATAGATAGAATTTGTACATATCACTTCCATCGTTTAGAGCATTCTGAATACTCCTTATGCTAATGTCAAGTATCATCCTAACACTTCCTATTAGATTCTGTACTTCACTAAATTTCTTATCCAAAAATTCCTTCTGAACTTTCACCTCCACAAATTTTTCAAAAGACTGAAAATGTGTACTTACAGCATTTACAAGATTCTTTAGTTGACTGGAGGGGGAATTCGATGAAATCTTTTGGTAGGTTGGCAATAACTTCTCCAAGACTCCAGTTGCAAGCCCTAATAGTTCACTATCCTCCATGTGAGATTTTAACAACTTCTCTCTGGCCTTGGCTTGAGTGAATGATGCAATCTTCATCACTTGTACCGGAGAGACAGCATCTAGATTAAATGGTCCTTGGAGTAATTCAGGTTCATAAAACTCAAGTATTTCTTTATCTAGAAGACTTTTCACTGCATCTATAGTGTCTCTTGCAACAATTTCTGGACCACCCTTTTGTTCCTAAGATTTTTCAGCATCTGTAGATGCATTAACATTTGCACCATTTTCTTCTTCTTTGTTTTCATTATCCTTTTCTTTCTCCTTTTCTGCTTTACCCTTTTCTGTATTATCTCTAGAAGGAATTTTCTCCATATCTTCACCACTTGCAGTCTGATCAGGAGGGCTTTGTGTAGTAGCAACCTCATCTACTTTATTTATTATTTCTGTGTCTTTCTAATTTATTTGTTCTTCTAGATTAGAGGAGTCATCAACTTTGGTTTGTTGGTCATTGATGTTTACTCTTTCAATATCTGGAATCGATGACTCAATTCCATCATCTTTCTCCTCATAGGTTTGCTCCAGAGGATCTAAATTAACACCTTGGTCATCAATTCCCTTATTAATATCTTCTTTTGGAGCTTCTAGTTCCAGAACTGGAGGATAGTCTTCTTCAACTTGTTTCTCTGAAATGATATAATATTTATCCTTGTCTAAGGCCTTTCTCAAAATTTCCTCTGTTTCTTTTGCAATTTCCTCAGTTTCACCAAGCATTAGCTTGTTCATCCAGACCTTGCTTCTGAATTTTTCTTTAACTTCTCTAAGGATTTTATCTGCTTCTCTTCTAGTCATTATAGGACACAAAGTGGACAGGACATACTCTCTGATTTCTAGATCTTTAGCCTTGGCTACTTCTTTCCTCATTTCTAGTATTTTCCTTAAACTTTTAGTAAGTTATTGTAAAATTTTCAAAAGGGCTCTATTGAATTTATTCAAATATAGGATGGTGGCATCTTCCAAAATTTTCTTATTTGCTTGATCAAAATTGTCATAGTAAACTCTGATAGGCTTTAAATTTCTATGAACAGTGATTATTTTTACAATTTCATCAACTGTCATAGCAACCTTACCAGTTTCTTTCTTTTTACTCCCCTTTTTGCTTCTGGAAGGCTGGTCCTTAGAAGCCTTTGAAGTCTTGGCTTTCTTGGATCTTATCTCCTTAACTTCTTCATCGATCTTTGTTTCCTCATCATCTTTTGTGATCTTGTAGGCTCTTGTGGCCTTGGTTTTCTTCCTCTTTCCTCCTTCACTGGATGCTGTGGCTTCTAGTGTCTTAATGGGAATAGACTTGGATTGTTCTGAGACAGTTACAGAGCTTCTTGTTTTCCTTGAAGAGCTTGGTGTGGCTTCCGGAGCAACTGCTGGTTCACTTTCTTCTTTTTCCTCTAAAGTCTACTCAGTGCTTTTCTTCATCTTTTCAATCCTTTCTTTGTTCTTTCTCACTACTTCTTTTTTAATCCCAATGCTTTCTGCATACATTTCCACTTGCTTGTGCACTCTTCTTTTTGTTTCTAGCTGTCTAAGTTCCACATGCAACTTTAAGCTTAGTTCCTTGTATGTTCCAAACCTTTCAATAGAGGTGTCTTTAGGTTTACTCAGAAGATGTTGAGCATATATGTCTAGAACTCTCTCATCCACCTCATAACCCATTGGCATTATCCATATTGTTCTTGGTTCTATAGCCTCCATCAGACATTGATCAGTGTCAACCATGAAACACATCTCATTTTTATACTTTTCTACAATTGACTCAAGGATTCTTTCTCTTGCATGCATCAAACTCTGGAAGTTTTTGAAATACCCCTAGATTGCAATCTTTTGTGCACTTGAATCTCCAAGGCTCTCTAAATGATCTCTTATCTGGATTGCCACTGGCCTATCATTTGTCTAGTGCACATTTTGCACTCGAGGCTCTTCATTCATAAAGTAGAAAAATAAGCATATAATCAAGGAACCATACTTGAAGGAATTTTTCTTATCTTTCTTGATTTTGTTCAAATTTTCAAACAGTTGAACCCATAGTAGCTCATAGAGGTCATAGTCTACATTTTCTTTCAGCATTTTATATGCTGCATATAAAGCTATTCCAGAGACAGAGTTTTCTCTGCTTGAGTGATAAATCTTATAGCCTATCACCATGGAAGCAAATTTCACATTCGGTTCTATAATATCGTTTATATTCATAGCCCTCCTATCAAATTTGGCACCGGTTGCATCAATAACAATTTGGTTTTTCATAGCTTTTAACATGGGTAATCCACTAGTTGAGTTTAACCTGGTCAAAATTCTGATAACATCTTTGGTGATCATAAATGGTTTCAGTAGCCATATAAATTCATCGTGTATTTGAGTCAACACATAACGAACCCATTCACTCTCATCAAATGATGGAAATTCAATAATTTGCAAAAAATGTTTGCTTTCTAGGGCTTCAAATTCAGGTTTCAGTTGGTAATTGTCATCCTTTAGATGTCTCTTAAACAACTCCAGCTGTTTTAGATTCCCAAATTCTTCTATATTGCAATGAATGTATGCCCTAATGTCTTCAACATGTAAAACCCCATATGGAACACCCGAAAAAGCACCTAGCGGCTTCACTTCAATAGATTTGTAAGGATGCTTCTTAAATACTGGTCGAGGTCTTTCAGTAATGTCAACAATATGAGGAGTAGCCATCTTGACAAATTTTAGATTCAAGGTTTTTTAGAGAAGTACATTTTCCTTCCGCAGGGTTAGGGTTGATCAATTTGCTGATTGAATTCGCTCTTCGTGCTTCAATCTCTGGATTTTCAGCTCAGATGCTCTTCTTCTTGTTTCCTTTGAATGTACAGTTATTCAAATGCATTACCAAGTGACCTTTTATCCTTCATAAAACCTAATTTGGCATTGTAATAAATGTGTTGCCCTAACTTCATCCGGTTACTCTGTTTCTTGAGTACTTCTTGATTAATCACTCCGCAAATTTCCATATCAACATCTTTTCTTTCAGAGATCCTTCCAAAGTTTCTGAAATAGTTCAAAATATCTTCTCTCATTATGCCATATCTAGGCACCCACTTTCTAGCTGGGGGAATTTGATTTTTGATGCAGCTCCCCCTGAGCCAGAGCTCCTAAATCAATTCCCAGAGGAATTATCAGCACCGAATTCTGGTGCGAACCCATTACTATTGTTCACAATTATTTTCTTGACCCATGTCTTTCTCATTTGATTCTGAGTCTTATTCACATCAATTTTTTCTTTGCCTTTGTCTTATCTCTACTCATCCAATTTTTGGTTTACCAAACCCCTTGTTTCATTAATCCTACCTTTGCAGAATCTTGCTATATGACCAGATTTATTGCAATTAAAGCACACAACATTTATTTGCTTATATACTTGATTTCTTATTGATCTACACTGCCTAGCCATGTGTCCAAATCCATTGCAAGAAAAATAGTATCCATTGAAATAATTACCATTAGAGTTAATCATTATCATACTTCTACATTAATTGGATCTATGACCATACCTCTTGCACTTGAAGCATTGACCGGAGAATGATGGATCACTTTGATTTACTCTATTTCTGCACTAAGTAGCTTTGTGACCAAATTTATTGCATTTAAAACAACTTCCATTGAATGATGGATATCTTTGGGCATTAGGTTGTTTTACCGGAGATCTTCTAGGTTTATTTTTCCCATTCCTTGGTTGAAAATTTCTTTGTTCGGATCCAGAGCTTTCACCTTTATCATATCCAAGACCATGCTTGTCATCAGCCTATTTTTGTCCTTCAAGTAGTGCTTCAAGTTTAGCTAAGCTTATCTTGAGCTTTTCTTTGTATTCATTTGCAATTTCTAGATCATGCCTGAGAATGACAATTTGCCTTTCAAGTTCTCTCTCATTGTCTCTGCTTTCTTGTAGATCAAACTCTAGATCGCCAGTTATTTTATTCAATTTGCAGCATTCTTCAATTCTTTCTTTTAGTCTTTGATTCAAGTCTTCTTCAATTTTTTTTTGTCTTCAATTTCTTTGGTCTGCCTCATCACCCCAAATTCCATCTCAATTTTTAGAATATCAACTTCTTTTGATAGCTTCTCACATTGCTTTGTTTTTTTTTCTTCCAAAGCTTCATTCATGCCATTTTCTTTAGTTAAATTGGATAACTACAGAAGTAGCTCCTTTTTCCTTCCCATGGATTTCTTTAATTTATCTTTTAACATTTCAATGGTATCATTAGCATCTTTAAGTTCTCTTAGATTACTAATTTCTACTTTAGACTAAACAAGTTCTTCTAGGGCCAACTGAAGTTGATCTTTAAGTGAACCCATTTGAAGCTCCTTCCAAGATCTTTCCTTAAGCTGTTAGGCTTCTCAAAGGATCCTTGCTCTGATACCAATTGTTGGATTAGGTCTGAGTAGCTAAGAGGGGGGTGAATCAGTTGTCCCACAATTTAAACTTTTCTACCTTTAATCTTCCTTTACAACTTATAATCAAATTAGTGATGTAAGCATTTCAACATCAATCAATAACATATGAGTAGAAACATAAATAACACACTTGACACCAAGATTTTTGACGTGGAAACCCGGTTAAGGGAAAAACCACGGTGGGGGTTAACCCACAAAGATTATACTCTATTAAAAGTATTACAATGGGGAATGCACATGCATTCGGGCTCACTGCCCAGAGCTCACTACTCAAAAGAAGGCTCACTGCCTACAGAAAGAGAATTACAATAAATTTGAACTCATATTTAGCATCTATCAATGCTGGAGTTCAGTTCTGATTAAGCATAGAAAACTGACTTGACACACTTCATCCTTACTCTACTCCTCTCACGACTCTACTAACATCTAAACTTTTGATCTCTACTCTTTTCGCAATTACACCATAGTTGCAACACACACACCAAAATCATCCATATCCATGGGCTATATATATCCGCATCTTGATCTTTAATGACTTTCTAGTCTACTTCAACAACACTTGGAACTTTATTGAATACTTTGCTCTGTCGGCTAGATCCATGCATAACTTGAGGTGTGGACCAGAAATTGCACTTGCAAATCACCAATTATGTCATCCACTATCATTGATTATCACCAATTGCCCAATAAACTACTTCCATACATCCGGAGCCAAGATCATTTAAAAGGTCAACCTGTTCTTCTTCTGTCTACTCTGTCAGACTGGAACCTGATACTCAGAAGCTAATATCTTTTGAATCCTTCATCACCGGAGGCCAAAACTCTAGATTTAGAATGCCTTGACAATACTTGTGACTATCTCAGATCTGCAACAAACCATGACTTTCCACCGGAGAGATCCAGAATAAGATATCGAACCCTATCGCCTGCTCTGTTCCTGACTGCCCAGACTTAGATAAATTCTAATTCTAACTTCCGGTATGAACAAATTGTGTTATGCAGATGAGTGTAATGGTTTTAGTTGCCATTAATGACAACACATGTTATGCGAAGCAGTGTCTCTTGCCAACATAGACATGGATCAAGTCCTTATCCATATCAAGATCCAAGTCCCTCTCATGAAAGGCATGAGAATAGTGGAGCACAAGAACAAGGCTCTAGCCCTCATTGGTGATGTCCCTCTAGTTCTAGTATAAAGTAGCAAGGAAGATAATGTTTATAGGCTTGAAGTGTATCTAGGATTTAATTTAGGTAAGATTCTATCTTGTATAGATCCCTTCTATTTCAAATTATTTATAAACAACAAATTAGTTAGAAACTACATGATAGATTCAGGTTCTTGTAATGTAATGCCTCTCCATATAATGAATTAGTTGGGATTACAAGTTACAAAATCAGTTTCCAAATTCTTTTCCATGGATTCTAGGGAAGTCCCTATTATTGTTAGATTTAAAATAATTTTAATTTTAGGTTAGCTACTTATCCTAAAAAGGAGTACAAGATAGATATAATAGTGGTTTATTGTCCTTCCCAATATGGCATGCTCCTATCAAGACAATGGCTTGGTACTATTGGACGAAGTATTCAAATGGATTCCTCTTATGCAATTATCCTAGTGAATAGAAAAGATATGAGATTCAATAGATAAAAGAGGGCACCTAATCTGATTGATGGTCCTGATGAGCCAAGATAAGAGGCATTTTATACTGATGTAGACATGGAGAATTTTAGAGGTGAAGAAAATGAGGACAAACTGCTAGGAATTTCAAAGAACCAAGAATTATCTCCTAATGGTGTATGGAAAATTTTATTTGATGGGGCATGTTCCAAAGGAGTAGGAGCTAGCGGGGTATTGATGTCCCTTGACAACAAGTTTTCTAGATTTTCCTTCAAGCTAGGCTTCCAATGTACTAATAATGTGGTAGAATATGAAGCTCTGTTATTAGGAATAAATTTGGCATTGAAGCATAAGGTGAAGAATCTCAAAGTAATGGGTGACTCTAAGTTAGTCATCTCACAGATCAAGGGTAGATATGCTTCAAAAAATAAGAGGTTGAGATAATACAAGAAATTTATCTTGGATATCATAGAGTTATTTGATGTATTTGATATTAAATGGGTGGAAAGAGAAGAAAATGTTGATGTAGATTTCCTAGCTATTACAAGTACTAAATCAGAAGACATATCTCAATCATATGCTCCAACAATAAAGTTGTTAATAAGACCATCATTTCTTGACAACATTCACCATTGGCAAGTATTTAATGATGACTGATGTTTTCAAGATTTTAAATTGTTTTGATGAATATGATGGACTAGAGATTGATTGTGAACATCTAGTTGAAATTATGGATGGAAAAGAAAAATATTTGGAAATGATGTCATCCAATTAAAGACCAATTCAATCCCTAAAGGCCTAGTATCTTTGGAAAGGGCTTTTGATGGGGTTGATAGTGATGAGGTTGATAGACATAGAACCAATCCTATTGTTGTGAATGGAAATGATATAAAAGAGATCAACTTAGGAACATAGTCAACTCCTAGCTATATATACATAGAGAAGAAGTTAAATCCTAAGATAAGGAAACTACTCATTTTATTACTAAGAAAGTATAGTAGCACCTTTTCCTGGTCTTATGATTACTTAAAATCCTATATAAAGGATTTGTTTCAACATGAGATTCCCCTAAAGCATAATGTTAAACCTTTGACGAAAAAACAAAGGCCCAGTAACCCCTCATTAGCCCCCCAAATATAGTAGGAACTTGATAAAATCAAGGATGGGGGAATTATCAACCATATTAGGCATTCCATGTGCATGTCCAATCTAGTTCCTAATAGGAAGAAAAATACAGATAAAAGATTGTGTGTAGACTTCAGGAACTTAAACATTTCTGCTCTAAAAGATAACTATCCCTTGCCAAATATGGAGGCTTTGTTGCAGAAGGTGACTGGTTGTGAGTTGTTGTCTATGATGGATGGCTTCTTAAGTTACAACTAGGTCAAATTCAAGGAATTTGAGTAGTACAAAACTTGTTTCACTACTCCATGGGGTACCTATGTCTATTTCAAGATGTCATTTGGATTAACAAATGCTTGAGCCACCTTCCAAAGAGCTATGGATGTGGCATTTGCAAATCTTATTGATATCATCTTGGTTGTACATCAAGATGGGTTGACAACATTTTCAAAAAATGAAAGGGAACATTGTGACCATCTAGAGAGGATCTTCAAGATCCCTTGACCAAAAACCATTAAGGTTGTAGCCATTGACAAAAACCCTTAACCAAAAACCATTAAGGTTATTCAATCTTTTTTTGGGCAAATAAATTTTGTAAGAATATTTGTTCCCAATTTTGTTGAGAAAACAAAAGTCATATCTAGGTTGTTGAAGAAAGGGAAAATAATAGCTTGGAAAGGTGAGCCAAGTCAATCCTTTTAAGATATCAAGGAAGCAATCAAATAGGCTCCCATCCTTGCCTCACCTGATTTCTCCAAACCCTTTCAATTGTTTTCTTTTCCATCATTCCATACTATTAGTGTAGTATTGTTGTAAAAGAAACATGATGGTTATGAGCATGCTATATCTTTCTTCAACAATTCCCTTCAAAATGTTGAGCTAAAGTATAATATTATGGAGAAACAAGCTTATGATTTGGTAAATGCCATAAAAAATTTTAGACCATATCTAGTAGGTGCTAAATTCATTACATATCTACCACATGATATTATGACGGACATTTTTACATAACAAGAAGCATCTAGCAAGAGATGCAGATGGATCAACAAGATTCAAGAGTTCAACACTAAAATAAAGTTCACTAAATTGGTCAGAGGCCAAGGACTTACAAGACTCATGGCAAAATCCAATTTGGAGATCTCAGAGGTGAATTTACTAGAAGTTGAAAGTGATAAGAAGAAATGCAACCTGGATACCTCTCCTTGGTATAAGGATATTGTATACTACTTGCTTCATATGAGTTTCCCTTCTAACTTCAATGATAATTAGAAAAGGACATTGAAATTGTAGGCCTTAAGATATGTCTTAGTAAATGGGACTCTAATGTGGAGAAATAGATATGGTGTTCTTTTAAGATGCTTGGATGAAGAAGAATCCATTGAAATGTCACTAGAGTTGCATAGTGGAGTATGTAGTGGACATTTCATGACAAAAACCACAACCCATAGGATTCTCAGAGATGGCTATTAGTGGCCAAGATTATTTTTATGTGCACAAACTAGTTAGGAGATGTGATGCCAATTAGAGGTTTTAAGGTAAGCTAAAGTAGTCTCATTCTTTGCCTTTAAGGCCCATAACTATAGAAGCACATTTTCAGTAGTAGGGACTTGATTTCATTAGGGAAATCACAGAAAGCTATAGTGTAGGTTTCATATGGATCTCAGTGGCCACTGACTACTTCACTAAATGGGTTAAAGTTGATGGTTCCCAAAACTGTAGGTCTAAAATCCTAGAGCATGATAACTACTTCAAGGCTAGGGGGTTTCATCAAGAAGGAGAAATAGAGGCTCATCAATAGATTAAGGATGCTTAAAGGTGAACTAACAAGAGTGGGTGTGATCTCCTACACTTTGGGCTTAACTAGATCTAGGAGGGTGTTCCTAGAGGTATCCTTAATAGCTTTTGGATAATTTGAGATGAAGCATGAATAATAGAACAACCATACCCAATGCATGTTTGACCCCTATATTTTTCATTATGCCAAGAATAACTAGTTGCATAAGACCTCTTATAAAGCTTATTACTACACCTTGTAGGCATGCGAGACATGATTCTCCAATGACATGAACAATGAAGGTTTCTTAAGATGAATCCTTGGTTATAATAATGAATCATGAGAAGCATGTGAAACCTAATATACTCTTATAGCTAGCAAAGAGATAGATTTATAATTTAATAAAGCATTGGCCCTTCACCAATTAGACTAGTGCCTACTCCATTGGGCAACCAGGTCCAAACTTACAAAGATCTTGATAAAGAATAAATCTACAAATCAACAATGGGACCATGCTTGCACATTCAAACAAACTTATGAAATAAGAAAATCTATACATAGACATTTATATTTATTTAGAATCAATTAATAACACCCCACATGTAATAAAAGAAGACCATTGCAAAATATTTGTAATGCATTAGAATGCTTGTCAACATTAATCAACTACTATTACAATCATGCCAACAAATGTGAAAAGTGAGAGACAACAACTAGGTTTGAAATCCCTCCTAAGATATTGCATGCTTGCCATGCATACATACCATAGATACAAGAAAAACCTACTAGAATACACTTTCCCTTGATTTACAAGCTTGTAGCATTATTTATAGAGATAGCCATTACATCCTTTATTACTCTGGAACCTACTAAAGCATATACAATCACACATTAGTTCAATGACCAACCCTTATTACATATTTTTTCATGAATATATAGCATTACATTTCATATTCTTGCACCCTAATCCATGTGCAAAAATCCCATGACTAGGAATGAATCCTACTAAAAAATGAATGGTCTAGATGTTGTGTAGGTACAAATGGTAGCTGGGGAATTCACCTGCTACATTCATGATGTCCCTGAAGATTTATTATAGTGTACAGGGGTGGTTGGGATGTTCAAATGTACACAAGCACCATCCTGATCACACATTTTCATTTTCACAACATTTTCCTTCATTATTTAACTATTCAACAATACTTAAATTTGGTGAACCTTTTAGGTGGTTCACAAGTTCACGAACCATTTGAATCATCAAAAATCCTTCCTTTGTTCTCTCTTTTCTCTTTTGTTGATTTGGCATGATTGTGAACCCATGAACTTGATAAAACATTTTACTTTTCTTTATCTTTTCTTTTCTTTCAACCTTTTGGGCTTTTTGAGAACATGTGAACATTTTTAGCAGGTTCATGAACTTGCTAAAATACCAAAACATTCTTCTTTGTCAGCTTTTCATAATTTTTCTTCGGGTCTTCAAATGAACTAAAAACATATGAACCTTTCAATAGGTTCACCATTTTTTAAACCTTTTGAAAGGATGAAACACAAAGTCTTTCCATCTTTTGGCAGGTTTGTGAACTAACAAACCTACTGAAAAACTTCTATACTTAGAGGATTTTTTTAAGGCTATCAACATAGACAAATAACTAAAGGATAAAGGAGAAATAAGAAGGCACCAAGGGTACATTTTAGGCACAAGGGAGTCCAAAATTATATCTTTCTTGTAAATTTAGGACCAGAAAATATGGTAACTAATAGAATCTATCCCAGCCAAGAGGGATATAATCAAGGTGGTGATTGACTTCATGTTGAATCACATTACAACCAAGTTTGGTGTTCAAAACAAAATCATAGCTAATAATGTAACATGCTTTAGGTTAGTAGATTTTATCAAACTTTGCTTTGGTTATGGGATCATTGTAACCCATTCATACCCATATCACCCACAAGGAAATGGACAAGATGAGTCTAGAAACAAGAACTTGATGAAGATTATTAAGAGAATCCTTGGTCAGAATAAGAAGTCTTGGGGTTCTAACCATAGGATTGTAGTTTGGGTAGATAAGGTTACTTCTATAGGTAGGTCCATTTTTGAGTTCGTATATGGAGATGATGTTTTCTTTCTTGTTAATAGATTATTTCCTATGTACAAGTTCATTCAAGAGACTACTGAAGATGTAGATGATGTTATGTCTAGTCCAATTCACCAATTGATTGAGCTAGATGAAAGCATAAGAGATGCTTAGAAGATCAATATGAAGAGGTTGCAACATATGAAACACTTGTTTGACAAAAGGACTAGGCATATAGAGTTCAAGATTGGAGATATGGTGCTAGTATGAAATGATAGGTCTTAGGAAAAAGGAAAGCATAGAAATTTGACCCTCTGTCGTTGGGCCCATTCACTATTGATGATGCATATAGTGAGGATTCTTTCTTCGTCAAGATCCTAAGTGCAAAACTTCAAGAAATGCTAGAGCATGGATAATTCCTAAAACATTATTTCTCATGAGATTCAGCTCATCTCTTTCCATGCAGAGTTTTCTTCCCCTTATATGTGTTATTTTATGGCAGCCATGGCTATCTGTGATCCATGGTGTAGTATGTGTTCTATTATTTTTCTAGTGGGTCTACACCTCAAATTTGTTCAAGATTCTCATCATGTCCTAGTGGAACATGTATCCCCAAACTAGAGCCATTATTAGAGCCTTTTTCTACATAATTTCTTCATGTGATGGTTTTTCTATTTCTACCTAGGGTTTAGTGTTTGTCTCTATATTAGGGTTTAAGGTTTATTAAAAATGGTGTGTTAGCTTCCTACGGTTTATTCTTCATAGGGTTCTTTTTTGTGTTGACTAGTTGTCAAGTTTATTTCACTTAAAGGTCATTGGTTGATCCCCTTAAGTCTCATTGATGTAACCAACTCCTTGTGTTTGTCATTGTTCATAGTCAAGCCTATGCCTAAAAGGACTTCTTCCCCAATAGTATGGTTCCCAAGCACTATCATTATGTTTGAGTTGTGCTACGTGGCACATGCTTATTGCATCACATGCCTCCTTCACATTACAACTTTCATAGTGGGCCCTGGTTTCACCTTTATAATGTGTGATGGTGTGCCACATGCCTTGCAATCTATCAACCTTTTATCCAAGTTGTCATTACCCTATCCATATTTGCATCATGTCTTTGGTTTATCATTTCCCTCATGTCTAATACATCAATCATCCTACAAAAGAATTAACAAGTGTTCGAGGTGACATCATCAAATTGTCCATGTGGTAGCATTCCGTTACATCACATGGCCCATTTGCATTGCAAGTATATTGGTTGGTCCACACCCATCTCCACATGATGTGATGACCATTGATTTTCAATTGTGTAGATCTCATGATTATAATAAGTTCAAATATCTAGTGTCGAAGTATTTGATGAGGTGGATCATAATCACCATGCTGACTATCTTTGAGAACATATGAAAGCTCACATCTCATTGGCCCTTATCAACAAAGAAGATAGCCTATGCCAGACACACATACATGACATAATTAAGTCATCTAGGTGGTGGATTTCTATTACATCACAAATATGGTGGTAAGCCCAACCTCACCTTTGTGATGTGCAATGACCATCAATTTGGAGTTGTTCAGACCCAATGGCCATGATCTCTTTCAATCACATAACACATCCAATTTCTAGTGCATGTGCTAAAGTAAATCTTAGTTATCATGTTGAGTAAGCTCCTCTATGAAAAATGGCTTCTTTGGATTGGCCCATGTTAGGGAGTGTAGAGGGCTAAATTTAGCTAATGATGCAAATACAACCTAAATAGCTAGCCTCCTACTTTTTATTAGAGCATAAATGAAAAGTAAAGATAAGAAATGTGACATTAAAACAAAGAATTATACCTTCCATGATGTGGCGATGTGCTCCAAAATAATGTTGATGTGGATACTCCTTGCTAGAATGCTACTCAAACCAACAACATAAGGATAGGATGGTGGATGATTTCTTTAGAAAATAACAACATGATGATAGTGCATGAGTAGTTGATTGAATGAGAGGGGAAAGCCTCTCTTAAATATATTTTTTGGATAAGAGATGGAAGGCTAGGATGTAAGGATGAAATCAATGGTTGATATTTATTTGCTCATGGATTGACAAGGTGGAACATCAAGTATGCTCACATATGTATGGAAATCATGCTTACACATGTGTGAGAAAGGAGTGGAATGAATCAAACATGCTCGTGAACACATGTGGGGGTATGAAGTGGGTTGAGGTGGAGGTCTAGCATGCCTCCAAGTTGGCAAGCTCACACATGTGTGAGCAAGGAGTGAGATGAGTTAGCATGCTCAAACATGTATCAGCATTAAAGGGGTTTGGACACATGTTAGATTATGGATGGTTTAGATCTTGATCCATGTAAATGGATTAGATAGTTAGGATTAAAAGGACAAGGATTGAGGGTGATGTGGATTATTAAATTAGAAGACATGTCAAGGAGAATTAATTAGTCTTAATTAATTGATTGATTAAGTTGGAGGAATTGGGGACTAAGGTTATTTAATTAAGTTGGTTTAATTGATTAACCTTAGGGAGGAATGAGAATGGTTGATTTAAAAGGGTAATTAATTAATCAGTGATTCATTTGTTAATTAATGATTAATTAATTATGGGGAGGTAGGTTAAATGAAAGGATAATTAATTAAATGATTTCTTATTTAATTAATTTGTGAGAAATTAGTAAGATGGTTATTAGTGGTGAATTGGGGTTGTCTACATTTTGCCCCTCTTTGATATGGTGTCGTAACTAGAAGAAATGATGTCATGTCAAAGAAGAATAAAAAGTAGAGAGGAAGAAGCTTCGATGGTAGGTTGCCTCAGTCACTGGGAAGAATGGGGATAGATGGTGGATTGGATGTGTGAGATTTATGATAAATGTTGCCCCAAGCATCAAAGATTAAGAGTCGATTGATTTAATAGATTGATTGATGATAGCATTGTTGACAAATAAAATAATATAGGGATTGTGTTGTTAATGATGAGAACATGAGGATTGATTGATTGATTGACTAGATAAGGTTGGTTTATTTGATTGGATAAGATTTATTGATCGATTTGAAAGATTTTTGACATTTGAGATAGGTTTTGATTTTGGATTCGATTAGTTGATGGGATGATAAGAGGATGCCCCCTTGAGAGGATGAGTGAGTTTGAAGAACATATGTGTGCTCTAGAAATGGATGAAAGTGATGTTGGGAAGATAGGGATTTGGATTTGGGATGAGGATTGAATGTGATGAAAGAAAGGGATTAAAAGGTGAATGTTAGTGATGAAGGATATGAGGATACAGAGGTTGGTGAGGATGGAAATGATGAATGTTGTCATGGTAACATATATGCAAAGAGCAACCTATTACTTGTAGCACTAGCATTATGGACCATGATATAATAGATCATGATGATAGTGTGCCATGTGCATATGGACTACCATGAAAATACATGTGTCACAAATAACCTAGTGATCCAATGGGCATGTTGTTAAGGTGCACCAATGTATGGAGGATGATGGATAATATGATGGTGTGTTGCATGGAGCATCAAGACTATTCGCAATAGTCAAACACACACACAAACAAAGAAACACCCAAAAAACACATGATTTGGTAATTTGTGCAACGTTGAAGCCAAGGTCGTGGATGGGGATGGGATGGAAGGATGAAAGTCGATGATGTAGGAGTATCCAGGTTCATGAACGATCCTATGTCAACTAAAAATATTTTTAAGTTCATTTCAATTTTATGTGTTTTGTTTTCTATTGTGTTGGTTTTGGTGGTTTGCTTCAAGATAAATTTTTAGATGCATTTTGGTCAAGTTGAGGATATCACCTTGTACAAGGTCTTAATGGGTGCTTGCAGTTTCAATTTGGTGAAAATTGGGTAAAAATTGGCTAAGTTATGAGAAATTGGGGTTTTTGAGTGTTCCAAGAACACTAGAAAAGCCTAATCATCACATAGTTCCACTTAACTAGGAAATCTACGACTAAATTCCAACTGTTCCACTATTCTAGGGGATTTAGAAATCTCTGACCAATCACAAATGGTCACACTATTCTAGGTGATTCAAAAATCTCTAATGACTTGCACAAAAGAGAATAAAAGGGAATCAGAGAGGTTAAGAGTTTTTGGAACCTTTAATAAGCCTAATAGTTCCTTGTAATTGAGTAGTTCCTAGTGAGGTGGAAATCTTCGAACAAAAGGAATAGTTCTTAGTGCCTTTGAAAAGTTTGATGAGGGTCCACTTTGCAAAAGAAATCAGGAAAATGGAGGATTCCTAGAACATTGAAAAAGTTGGATGATTTCCAAGTATGTCTCAAATCTCTGATAAAGTTTCTTGTCTTTGTTGAAGTTTCAAAATTGATTCTTTAAGTGATTGAGGAGTTCTACTCAAGGATATATCCCTGACCAAGTGGAACACTTGGCAATTTCAACTACTCAGGAAGTTCTAGTGCAATCAGAAATTGCCAATAGGGCTCCAAATTATTCCTGATGTCTTTTTCCAAACATGACATGTGTCAAAAAGTAGTTGTGAGGCCTATGATGATTTAGTTTCTCAACTGAAATGATTTTCAAACATTTTAACTTCCTCATTTTTGAAGGTATATAAGGAATTTGATGCATCTTGTGTGGGGCTTGAGGGATCTGGGAAAGGGGTATTTGGAGTTTTGATCTCTGATTGTAAGAAGAGAAAATGTTGTAATTGATGACAGATTATTTAATTGAGGTCCTAAAGTTTGTATATTTCTAAAGCAATGTAATTGATTGAAATTGAAAGTTGAATAAAACTCTGATTGTTTTCCTTGTGTAAACTTAGTGTAGTGTTGTATTCTTGTTGTGATTATGGATATTGTTGTTTGGATACAAGATTGGGCTATCTCACAAGATTACCTAATCTTGACTGCATCATTTGGTATCAAAGCAAGTTTTTCTTAGTGGGAGTTGTAGAGGAATATAGAGTTTCAAGAGATAAGTGTCTCAAAGGCTTTGGAGATTTGTTGCAGGTGCGTAAGAAGGAGTTCTACAATTGTAGGGGGCTATGAGGGACATTGAAATTATGAGAGGATATTTAGGATTGTCATGAGAAATTTGAGAAGATGCCCCCGAGAAGGAAAGTTCCTAGAATGTCCAGAGGAAATGTTTGAGCAATTTCAAACTGATATGAGAAATGAGTTAAGAACTTTAGTTACAAGTTTGAGAAGGGACCCAGAGTGTAAAGATGAACATGTAGATGATGAAGAAGTTGTAGATGATAAATGAGAAAGAGAGAATGAACAACCGACAAATGAAGGAGAAGAACGTTTCATTAGATTGCTTGCTATAATTAGTGGAGGTAATAAAATGGAGGTTCCAACATTTTTAGGTACATTAAATCCCAATGAATTAATAGATTGGATAGGAGAATTAGAAGATGTTTTGTGGTTACACAATGTTGGGACTGAAATTCCCAAGCTACTTTTTGGCAAATATTAAGTTTCAATCATCCAAAGATTTTAGTATGTGAGCATATATGGAAAGATCCACAGTTGTTTTCAAGCAGAAATTAACAATTGAGTTGATAGAAATATTTGGATTTGATCTATTCAAATTCCTAAAGACTTAATATAACATGGTTGAAGTGCTCATTAAAGATGAACCGTAAACAAGGAAGTGAAAAGTTACAAACCTTGTTAAAAATAAAGGAAAAATGGCATTAAGTACCAGAGCTGAATATGGGTGAATTCCCTGTCAAAAATGAATAGGGTTTGCTTTTTGAACCATCTTAAAATTCCCTGTATTTTGCAAGTTATGTGTGTTTTTGGTAAAATGCATTGTGGTATGGGTTTGTATGTTTGTATATACAAAGTCTCTCATATACAAAGTGGTTTGTATGTTGTGTCATTGTATGATGCATATGCAAAGTCCCTTGTATATCGGGTCGTGGTATGGTCGCATAAAGGAGTCATCGGGTTGATGCATTGTTTACTTGTATGCATTTGGCTAACGTTTTATTGTTACATACAAGGTGGACCCGACGAGGTTAAAAATTGAAATGTATTTTCTGTCGGGTCCGTTGCTTGTATGTTATGTTTGCATGTTTGGCAGAACGCAACATACAACGTGGTACATACAACATGATATACATTGCCTGGAACTGAAACAATTATGAATTAACGTTAAGTCTTTGTATGTTTGCACTTTGTATGTATGTTGCGGTATACATACATTGCGGTACATACAAGGTGATATGCATAGCATGGAACTGAAATGTTATGAAATACAGTTTTATTGTTGTATGTTTTGGAAACATGCATTGCGATATACGTACAACGCGGAACTCGGGAGAGAGTTAAATCTGGGTAAAGGGATGCATCGGGACTTTATGTATATCAGAGGATGCATTTCATGATATATACAAGTCGAAATCGAAAGGGGCTACATACTGCGATTTATAAAATAAGAAGTCCGAAAGGAAGATACAATTAAATTTGTATGTATCGGGCATTGTATATGAAGGTTGGATACAAGTAATGTTGTAACATGGAATACGAGTGAGGAATAGGGTGGGTCCTGCCGCTTGCACATTGGGCTTGTATAATAACAATGTATATTTTTGATATGCCAAACTATTGTATATACAAGACATGACTTGTTATCACCGGTTCTCTCTACTGTTTCTACCAGTCACCTTTTGTATCCAACACAATGTACATTCTCACATACATTCTTAAAGATACATTTGCGATATACATTTGCATTACACCTTCGGTGAAACAAAATGCACCTTACGCCGATACTCTACCACCACGCAAACACAGAATAACTTATACAAAAATAGAAACCCTAAAACGACATTAAAATCTGAATAGCTAAGATATTTTTCTGACATTTGAAATATGGGTTTTTGCAGAATATACACATCGGGGATCAAGTTATATAAATACCCATGAAAGGATCTTGAGCAACTAATAAATTATCGATAAGGGAAGTAATTATCTGAATAAACACATATGTTTAAATGAATTTGTTTTGATCATTTGATCAGAGATTAATTTGTGTTTTATCTGGTCTTTTTAGGAATAATAAAGAAACCCTTGAAGGATATGAAGCGGAACTACAGTTAAAGATCTTTGTTTGACCCTGAAATGGTTATCCATTTGATGATTAAAGACGAGTATTAATTTTCCTAAATCTATTTTATTAAGACAAATACTATTGTTCAGTTATCAACCATCACAACTATTGTAACTGGTCTAAAGCTTGTATGCCTCTTCTTATAAGAGATGACCAAGACGAAAAAGTGGGGAATAGAATAGAATAGGATAGAATAGGAAGAGATTACAAAATAGAACAGGGGATACTATAGATTAGATTTGAACAGCAATGCCAGTTCACTTTTAATATATTTTATTTCTGGTAGACCATTTGCAAGCATTCTCTGATGAAGTCAAGTCTATGAACATGAAGCAGTAACTGTAGATTTCGGTATCAACTGCCTGTTTAATTTATTCAATTATACGACTGTCTCCTTTCAAGATTTTCTCTGTTATTCATTTTGAGTTATCAAGTATATCTTCAAGTTGTCTATACACATTTGCTGTTATAGTGTGATAAGATTAACTAGTTTCTGCTTTTAGAATTAAATCCTTTAAATCTATCATAGTAACTATGAAGATATTGTCATGGATCTGTAAGAAGAGTCATATAGTTAGGGTTTGTATTTTGTCTCCAATTTTTTGATAAATCTTTTACAATTGCAGCATTATTCTGATAGGTTCCTTCAAAGAGGGATTAAATCCTTTTAGATGAATGCAGGTAATCTAATTTTATCAATTGGATATATATAAGTATGGAATATTAACTATTTCCTTGCAGGGTTGTACAAGTTACATATCTATTTGTTCATGCCAGATAGTTCGAGTTTTTACCAAACAAACAGTCATTTATTTCATGATCATACTGACTCTATATTCAATAAGGCACTGGTCTAGTGTTTTCATTATCACTTATACAAATTCACTTTAGGTTTACTTAATTAGATTGCATTATTGTTTTAAGCATTACAGTTTAGATCATTTAGAATTAACTTGTTATCTTTTCATCTGTTTTATAATTTGTGTCATTATCAATAGTTAGATTAATTCTGATCAAAGTAGTGATCATCTCTTTATCTGCTTTATTAATTAGAGGTTTACCCACCTAGGCCTGGCAGAGCCTAAAGTGAAGGGGGTTTAGCCATATCTACCCTGTGTCAGTTAGCCAAAAATGTCAAGAGAGCCTGGCAACCTCTTAGGGTTAACGACCTACATTTTTGAGACCTAACACACAACACACCCCATTTTGCCTTGGCAAAACAAGGACCCAACCATTTTTTGGCTCTTCCTTGCTTTTCTTACTTTGGGCAGTATGGTAAAAGTCAAGTATCACATGCAATACTAATATATAGCCCATGTGCATGGACCTCATAAAGGAAGATTAAATTTCAAAGTCAAATTTTATCCTCACAAACCTCTCCAAGTGAAAGAGTGCAAAATTCTAAGCAGGTTTGCCTTTTGAATCACCTTAAAATTCCTTAAGGATAGAAAGTTACGTTCGGTCAAAGTTTGGTCAAACCAGTCACTCAGGGTGATATTCCTTAATATCCCTGATGTTTTCCAATATCTCAAATATATGTTTCAACACAGGAAAGCCTAATATCCACATATTTGTCAATATGCAGACATAAAATTTAAATGCCAGAGGTATTTACCTGTCATGAACCTGCGCACATACCCAGAGGGTGATATTCCTTAATATCCCTGATATTCACTAATGTGAGGGCTTGCCTCAGATATAACGTAAATACTTGATATCGATACAAACATTAATATCCTTCATGTTAACTAAGATCCTTGATCTTCCTTAATATGACAATGACGTCATCCTAACTCGATATAAAGAAGACCCGATACGACAATGACATCATTATATTCCTGATATCAAGAGAGGGTCATCTATCTCCCAATATCCTAGATATTTGTTAATATCCTAATACAACGTAAAGTAAAAGAAAACCTTAATATCCCACACATTATCTAAGATCCCTAATCTTTGCTAATATGATGATGACATCACTTATGCTCTAGTTTGAAATGTTAATGAAGGATGCTGACGTTATCCTAATTTTGAATATGAGGGATGTTTCACACATTTAAGAACCATGATATTCTCAATATCCCTCACATCCACTTTCAAGATGTATAACACGCAGATCCTTATGAACTAGTAGGTCACTGTCACATGGCACCTTGAATCGATGCTATCATCACCCTGCGTTATCATGATCAATAAACAAAGTAAAATGACCCAATTTTGATCACTGGTCAATGGTTAGTCAACATCATGATGACATCATCATCTTCCAAGGGGTCATATTCCTATATCCCTGATATTTGTGAATGTGCCTGCTCACATTAAATGCTTTCCTAATGGTGGGTGAACCTTCAAAATTTCAAATAAGTGTGCGCCACCTATTAACATCTCCAATGCTTAGGCGCCGATCAACGGATATCAACAATTAACATTAATCACTCCCGAATTCACCATTGTTGTTGATTAAAAGTAAGAATTTGAGCTCATTTTGAATTTATCAAGTATTCAAGCAAAGGTTATTGAGTTACTGTGTGATTAAGGTGATATCACTGCAATTTGTGAAAGCAATGGAACGGGGTGCGGATTCACAAGGCGAATGGAAGAAGATAACCACAGAGTGAACGTGTCTACCCGAATATCAATTAAATAGTAAAAGGTAGTGAATATCAGGTATGTAACAACAAAACCCTCATTTGTCATTTATGGTAGAATGAACAGGTTTTTACCATAGTAAATCAACATGATGATGTATGAAAATGTGTTGAATGAGAATCAAAACATCTAGATATTCATACAATCATAAATTTGTATGATCACATGATATGCTAGGGTAAGAAATGCATGTGTTTTATCGCAGGATTCAATGGCACTCCATATGAATAGGTCAGATGCAGAATTCCTAAAACCTATGTGTGTACAACCTAAGGGAATAGCATTCAAGTATGGTCAAATAAACGACACTCATCCAAGAAACACTGAGCTAGATGCATGGACTGCATTATTAGTGAAGGGGAGCGGACAACCCCTGCTCATCAAAGTTTATAACTCAGGCATGTGGCATGCAGGAGTATTCTCTTATGTAATGGAGGCCATCGAGCTAGTGGTAGAGTGTGCTCAAAATTACAACACCAACACCAGAAGGGTAGAGAAACATGGTCGGGTATATGCAGATTTCTTAGTTGAAGGTATTCCGGTAGCTTTAAATTTACCCAGGGGACCTCAAGTGAGTAAAATAAACTTAGAGAAGTTAGAAAAGAAATATAGTTAAATAGAGAAAGATTGCAGAAAGATCATGTACTCATGGAGAGCTAATGACAGCACGTACAAAGCTACTGCAAAGCTACCTGTGCACCTATACAAGTTTGATTTCACTCCCAAATATCAGTACATGATGGTGATGCCTAGCTGCATGATAGGAAAACTGAATGCTGGAGTTTTTGAGAACTGGATGTATGGTATCATCAGAATGGTAGAAGATACTAATGAGAAACCCCAGTGGGCTAAGATCATAAGTGACAACCTAGATGAAGGAATGATGAAGCTGGGAGGAAAAATGAATACATTTCATATGACCTCATATGAGGTTTATACCTATGCATTCAGAGATACATTCGGTGGTTTTCAAAAAGAAGGCAAGGTTGGTAGTAACACTAGAGATGTAAACATCTGGAATCATTACCCACAGTTGAAACAAAGAGAACCTCTCCAACAATATCAGAGAGTGAATGATTCATTCTCCATGCACCTAGTCAGGACTATGGAGGAAGACATAGCAAAGAGGCTGATCATGGAAGCTCAAGCAGTAATATACAAACATGGGGCTTGGTTCATCTAGTTCCCCACTTTTACATATATAAGAATGGAAGGTTTCACCAGGCAACCACTCATGTTGCCAAGATACCCTATTGAGAAGGTCATCCTGATGGAGATGGTTAGGTAGATATTGCCTTCATTTGAGGCCTATGTTGAGAAAGGAAAAATACCTAATATCCTATTCCCAATCATGATTGGGTGGTATATGTGCCCTGATAAGGAGAGTGCCAAGGAGGCAATGGGGGGATTGCAATTGATGTCATTGCAGTCATTCTCACTATCCAGGCCATATGATCCATATGATAGAATGAAAGCACTGAATAAGAAGCCCATGCATCAAATGCATATTGAAGACTACTGGGTTGATTGTAATGATGAGATGGAAGTGAGAAGGAGGGGCTATCAAAGGCTTACTCTGAAGCAAATTCCCACATTGGACTGCATTTTTGTGCCAGTACAATTGCATGAGAATGATGGCATGATCATGTCTCGGGAGTATGAAGACAAGAAAATATATAATGAAACAATATCATCCCCTGATTGGAATCAACTAGAAGTGACCTCACTAGACCAGATAACACAAAAGGTCATAAAATTGACCAAAGATTAGGTAGAGGTAGAGGTTACAAAACTAAAGAAGAGGGGGATAGCCCTCACTATTGATAAGAAGAGGACGAGACAAGAATTAACTGATGAAGAATATGATGATTTCCTCAAAGACAAGAGGGCATCTAAAGGAGAGAGGCAATAGGGAAAATCTAAGAAAGGAAACCAAATGGTTGGTGTGAGAATCATTTGACATCCTCAACCAAAGGAGGATTCAACCTCAACTTCTACTGCCACCACATCACACACACCTACAAAGCAACAAGAATATGCTACAAAGCCTATTCATACTCATAAGCTGGAGGGGGAAAACACAGATGATGAGGATCTCCTGATAAGTAGAAAGAAGAAGAAAACTTGGGCAATGGCCCAAAAGAAACAAGCACCTACAATGAGGGGAATGGTAGAAAAGAACCCCACCATCATATTGAAAGGAGTAGGTGGTGAAGGAATCAAGAGGACTCTGCAGCATGAGGTGCCTATTCCTGACATAGTGCACTTCAAGTCTAGATTGGCAGATGAGCAGAGAAAATAAATGAAGAATAGAGAAGATGATCAGTCTTTTCCGTTGGATGACACAGTAGAGTTATCCGATGATGATGTTGCAAATGAAGTGTCTGCCAGTTCTATGGAGACATTGGTAAAGAACACCAAGATGACCCCTCATGGCACCCCCATAGTGCAAAGGGAGGTCGAAGTAGAATAGATAGAGGAAGGTAACCTTGAAATTATGGCACAACAAATTGATTTAACAGGATTAGTAGATCAAGCTACTAGCCCAACAACTATAGATTTGACTTATCAAGGCGAAAAATATCAAAATAAAGATAAAGATATGCCTCCAGAACAAAATAAAGTAGAAGTCAATGTACACATGGAGGAGGATGAAGAGATGCCTGATCAAAATGATGGTAAGGATAATGAACAAGTACCCAAGAGGATACAGATAAAGTAGAGATAAATAAACCCCAAGATCCTAAAGAAATAAATGTATCAAAGGATGAGCAACAAATCTCTCAGGTGGGTGGTGATCCGGAAAAGCAAGAAAGTATGGGGAAAGAAAATCTCAATGGTCATGAAGGTATGATAGATCAGAACAATCCTAATACTCAAGTAGGTCCACCACAATCACATGATGATTAGGATAAAGTTGAGAAGGTTACACAAGAAGTTCCTGCTCAGGAGGAGAAGAAGGATGAAGAGCATGATGAGAATCTGCTCAATGAACAGGAAAAGGAGCCTTCACCACCAAGGGTGGAGCAAAACATTGAATCACAAGATGTTCACATTGAACACACTGACTAGCAAGGGTCTACAGATGATGTGCCATACTGGTTGCGACAAGAGGTACAAACACATCCACCCAGTGTTACATCTGAATTTGATATTTCTTAATTATTTTCAGCCAATACAACCAAGCCAAGGAGAAGGGCTAGGGCCACATCAGCAATAAAGAGAGATCAGACAAAAGGTAGGAGAACAACTGAAGTAGCTATACCTGTGGTAGACAAAACAAAAGGAGAGATTAGTGTTAGTGAGTTTCAAGTGACCACTATTGATTTAGGATTTGTTATAGAGGAACAAGAAGGCCAAGAGGCCAAGGACATAATTCATTCTTTATTAAAATGTGTGGAAAGAGAGAAGAATAAAAATAAGGTGCACAAAGAGCACATTGCTCAACTGCACACATTCATAAAGGGCCTGATAGACCCACATAATATGCCAGTTAGCACATCTGCCGCATTGACCATTATATCACAGGATGAAGTGACATGACTGGATATTATGAAGCATAAAGCACATATGATGGATAGTTGGTTCATCCAATTCATTATAGAGGCTGAGAAGGTAATAAAGACCTCTTTTAATAATTGGAACCTACTCAGCACATTGAGGAGCCAGGTTGATAAATTGTAAAACGAAGTTGGACAAAGGTCCATCAAGATTGAGTTGTATCTAACTACCCTGTTAGAAATGAAATGCTTAGATGCTAATGTTCTGGTTTATAACAAGATATTGAATAACCAGACATCTAAGCTATTGAGCATATGGTATGAAGATACCAAATTTGAGAGTGATATCCTCAAGAAGTGCAACACAAAACTCCGAGATATTAGCATCAGATTGCATAAACATTTGTTTGATGAAGTAGAAATCCTGGAAGCACTTGAAGAAAAGGTGGAAGGGAAGATTGAAAATCAAGATGCAGACTTTGCAGTAAAGGCCTTCCGAGACAATTTCAAGCCTGATGCAGATGACCCCCTCAATCACCTATCAGAAGATACAATCAACAAAGCCATGAGGATGAAGGCAAAAGTGGAAAAGTATAATGAAATGTTGAATAGTAGGAAGAACAAATGGACTACATTGCAAACACAATTGACGTCACAAGAACATGTAGTCATCAAGGCCAAAGTCCAAGACGAAGGTGAGATTGAAAGGATAGTGCAAGCATATGAGCCCATCAGGGGAGTGATAAGTGTGCCTACAAATGAGGATGACATGTCTACTGATGAGAAAGATGAAGAATAAGCATGATACACATGATCATGTAGATACCAGATGGTTGCCAACTAGCAACCTATGCCACGTGTATGCCCATTGACCTGGTCAAGACATAATATGCACCGTTGATCTTAAAGGATAAATCTTGATCATATAATCTTTGTAATCACCTCCTCCTCTTATTCTATAAAAGGGAGATGGAGAGCATTTTTTATTCATTCGAAACTTAATTGAGATTAGAATGTTGAAGCATCAGGACTAATTCTCAAAGCTAATTGTAAATGTACATGTCTTTTGCATACTTAATGAAGAAGCTTTGATGATATACAATCGTAAACTTTGAGTAATCTATGAATGGATTCCTAACTTGTACTTTGATTTGATGCATCTGTTAGAGTGCATTTCCTATTGTACTTTTTGTCTTCATTCCATTTCCATCGAAGTTAGCATCAACCATACTTAGTTGTGGAACATCCTGGTGACCTTATGGTTTGATTTCCTTCTCTTCATGACAGTATCAGGAATGTATGTGGATCAATAGCTAAAGATTCAATCATTTCAGTAAAGTTTAGCAAGTATTCATTAAATTTGTTTGATTTCATTTAAAATCATCATAATTGCAAATTCACAGAAAATCCAAAGCAAATATAGTTAGATATATTGATATCTCGTAGATAATTGAACATTCATAGCATATTTGAGTTAAATAGCATGTATAATTGAAAATGTCATGCAAACACATATAAATAATGGCAACAATCATGTAAATATCTGCCTATAAGCACATCATTTAGGTGAATTTATAGTGCATAGGCTAAATTTAGTCATATTAGTGAAGTAACAGAAGAATTGATCAAACTTAGAAAATATCTTCATCATCTGTTAGATGCAATAGGATTAACCTTGTTCATTAAGGAATTTGTAGAAAGAAGGTATGTCCAGACATCAGTTCTTGCAATTAGAAACGTAAGACCCCTTGAATAGAAAACAACAAGGCACATCAAACCAATGAGCAATGTCAATAGATTATGAACTAATTCACGGAGACTTGGGATCATGAATTCTCTAAATTCATCATATGTTTCAAGATGATAAAGGTTTGATTTGTATTTTTTTATCTATGTGTGTTTATGCCTAACATCATAACCAACATAAATTGGCACTAGAATGAGGGCCTATGATTTCCTAGTTCCTAAGACAGTCACTTGAACATCATCTCTGTGTTTACATAAGGTGATCTTTTCAAAGCTAGTAAGAATTGGTTACATTTCAAGTATTTGTACAAAGTTTCACTAGTTCTAAGTTAATCCAAGAGTTCTAATCATAAATATCTTAGTCTCGTGCATGAATACTCTAATCTTTGCAGTCAATTATTTGAAATTCTCAATATTGAGTCACTGTTTAGGTTTTCTTGCAAATATCTTGTAGTATTTCCATCCTCGTGGTCAGATAGTCTGATATTATAGTCAGGAATTCAGCTCCATGTTGTTACTTGTATTTTGTGCAAATATCTGGCTACTATAGATTCCTGATCCTAAATAGCCATCGTAGAAGGTCATATCCCTTGATCTTTGCAAAGATTTGACCAAAATACTCACATCCTGTCTTAAGTTTTTAGAATCCTGGCTCACAGACCTCATACCAAGTCCAGATCCCTTGGACTCTTAGAAGAATTGCCTATTCATTGACTTAGACCTCGTACAACTAATATTCATCATAGTCCTGAGTCTAGTGCATCTGCATCTTCATCCAGACGTACTGTAACACCTCCAATGTCTCCATCTGTATCTCAAACACCTCTAAGATCCCCAGTTATACCTCAAGTGCATCAAGCACTAGTCACAATGTCTTTCTTCGCAACTCAGTCACCACTTGTGTTTGTTGCATATCATCCTTTGCCTAAAAATCCTGACAAAATATGTCCAAAGTATCACCCTTATCAGGATGCAGAGGACCATATCAAAACCTACAAGGAAGATTGATTTAGAGCAAGAATAGAACATCAGGATATTGTGTATAGATTATTTTCCTACTTCTTAGGAAAAGAAGCCTATAGCTGGTACATCAGTTTTACTAAATCAACCATCCGCACCTGGGATGCTTTAGAAAAAGCTTTCTTAGAAAGATTTAAAATACTAGTAGACACCACTGTCACTTATCATATGTTTTCCACTATCAAAAGAGCAGAGGGAGAGATGATCTCTAACTTTAATGCTAGGTTTCAAAATATGTATTCCAAGTTAGTTGTTCCATACAATGTAGCTGATGAGGTAGCCAGGTCCATGTACTATTCAACTTTAGATCCCTTGACATCTATGTTCATCAGAAGAACACATCCACCTATCACTTCACTAGCAGGCATTTTTTAAGAAGCCATTAAGGTCAATCAGCAGTTAACACCAGGTTTTATGCCTAATGCTAGATATCTTGCATATCTTGTACAACCACAAGGCAATGGAGTCATGATACCTCCAGCCATCATACCTAGTCCCTTACAGGTACCTCCACTTAGCATTATGCCTCCCCCAAGTAGAAATGCCCAGATGATACTGCATCCCGAACAAACACCTCAGGATGTAGGACAAAACAATAGTGGTAGTTCCCTCTTCAAACCTCAACAAGAGAATGTAGTAACGAAGTTTCAGGAAGAGAACAATGACATTAAGGAAATATCTGCACAATTAAGGAAGTTGACCATTGAGATTACACATATGAGAAGCCAAAACTTCTATTCTCAATCCAATTAGAACAAAGGATATCCTGATAGAGGATATGGAAACAATAATGATAAATCTAGATATTCTGATAAGGGGTACAATAATAAAAGGAATTTCAACAACAATAGCAACAATGTTGCTCCTAGGCCACCTACAACATGGAACACTAGGCCAAACAATCATTCATTACCATCACCATTAGATAATCATCCTCTTAATGAACCTAAGTAAACAACTAGGGTGAATCTAGCAAAGGCTACCCTCACTAATTGGTGCAGGATGCACAATACCAATGCACATGCAGAGTTAGACTGTCCTCAGTTTAAAATAGTAGCTAGTATTTTCCAGGCTGAAGTGTCTAATACTGCAGGTGACCTTCCTCATCCTGAATGGAATGAGATCATTCCTTTAGGGTATGAGTCCACCCTAATGTTAGAAAGTTCAACTAGTCATCAGCATCATCAAATGACTTCCACTCATGAGAATTATATATTAGCATGTAAGGAATCTGCCTTAGCATTTGAGACAAATTATGTGTTCCCCTTTGAGGATGAAAATGAACCAGAACATGAAGAGGTTCATGCTTATCAATAGCAATATCAGGGTAGGCATAACTACAATCTCAGGAATAATCCCAATAGACCATCTGGTCCTTTAACCACCTCAGTTCCTCCCAACAATTTCAATATTCCACCTGATCCTAAGGCTAGTAATAACCCTGGTCCTCCCAAGGTTAGTACTCAATATTTTACACCCCAAAATACAGTATCAAAAGACATCAATCAACTTCCTGAATCTAACAAATTAGTCACATATCTGGCTGAAGAGATGAAAAAGATTAAAATCAGCTTATCCTTGTCAGAACTCCTTAAAACCCTAGTTATTAAGAAAGCCTTCTTGAAATCCTTGGATGTGTCCACACCAAAAGATGATAATCACTGTCAAAATCCCAGTCAAATCCTGACTAAAGATCCTATTTCTAAAGAGAATAGTGTTAAACACAAATTTCAAGCTACTATCCAGGCTGCTAAGACTTCACACATCACTCTGTATAGAGACAAAACTGAATCACCCCCATTCTTACTCACGCTAAGAATATTTGGAAAGAACTTGCATAATTGCTTAGTAGATTCAAGTGCATCAACAAATGTGATGCCACTATCCATTTGCAATGCTTAAGGATTACATCCAGCCAAGTCTCTCAAGAAAGTAACACAGCTAGATAAAACCAAAGTGAGTGTGGTAGGAGAATTAACACATATCCACATGCAATATTACATTGAAATCCAAGTAGTGATATCCCTGATACATATGGGATGTTGCTCAACAGGGATTGGTCAAAAACACTCAATGGTTACATGTCCACTAACTCCAGTCACATGTGGTTACCCTGGAAGGGTATTCCTAACCAAATAAGGATAGAGGCAGAACCTAGGATGAAACATATGATCACAGAATACAACAATACCAATGAGATATTATATGTGAATGTTGAACTAGGAGTCTATACCATCAGACTTCAAACAGTCAGAATAGAAGAAGTGTTATGAACAACATGCACATACATATAAATGTTGATTAGGACAATAGGGTGATCATAGAATCTTATTGCAGTTCAGTTGATGATGGTGAAATAGATCATTTTAAAGATTTTGAACATTATCTATCTAGAGAAATACAACGTTGCTAGATACTAGGTACATCCACTAAGGATATTCTAATTGAAGGTTGGTGCAGGTTACACAATGAAGCTCATTCAGAAAAGGATTGTGATGCATGCTTAGACATGGTTGAATTGGAAAGGACTTATAGTGAGAAAGGGTCATCTTTAACTGAGGGAAGTACAATGTCTAGTTATGATGATATTGACTCTTCTTTGACATCTTCAGATACAGGAGAATATGAAGAGAATGCACATCAGGATGAGGCTTGCATATACAACTCAGGAGAGATCCTGGTATATGATGAAGGTACTCATGGAAAATAAAGTGATATCACCCCAGGGACTGATTGTTTAATTGAGTTAGATTATGAATTGTCAGATGAAGACAAAGGAAGTAACTTGACAAAGTTTGAAGAATTTCTATCCAGGCAAATTCAAAGGCTTGCATTGCAGGAAGTTTCTCCACATCACGCTCTAATTGAAGGTTGGTGCAGACTCCATGAGGCACCACATTCTAAAATCACATGTGCCCTATGCTTGCACATATTGAATAAGCAAGAGCAGTTATATTCAAAGGCCGAGTTGTCTGATATCAGGGACATGTCGAAAGACAAGAAGAAAGAAGTTGAAGTACATCAAGAAAATGATAGTGATGATACTATAAACATGAAAGGAAGAGATGCATCATATCAGCCCTTAGAAATGACAAAGAGTGAGCCTCAGAAGTTGAGATGGATATCAAGTGGTGTAGCTGCTAGAGCTAAAAGGAAAAGAGAAGACCTTGATAAGCCATTAACAGAAGATAACCCATGGACCCTTAGATTTGATGGATCCAAGTCTAAACAAGGAGCTGGAGTAGGTATAGACCTCATTGACCCAGCAGGAAAGTCCTTGGTAGCATATAGATTGCAATTCTCATGCACTAATAATGTGACCGAATATGAAGCTTTAATTCATGGGTTGTTGTTTGCTCTTAAGAATAAAGTTAAGATTCTGCATGTCTATGGAGACTCAGAATTGGTGGTGAGACACATGAGAAGTATCTATGCTTGCAATTACAAGAAGTTATCCAACTATAGGCATAGAGTTTGGGACCTAATTGAAGAATTTGATGCATTTAATATCACACATGTTCCTAGAGAACAAAATCATAGAGTGGATGCCTTGGCACAAGCTACCAATACATTAAAGCCTTTGTCCATTTCCAGGTTAAAGAGATTTTCAGTTGAGCTGATATTAGTACCTTCCATACCTGATAATGTGACTAATCTTCAAGTGTTTCATGATGATCAACATATCTTGGATTTCATAGCAAACAGAGACATATTTGATGCACAAATCATAGATGAAAAGAATTTGGAAGATCATGTATGGGAAGAGGAAGAAATTATGGACTTGCCCAGTAATAGGATCCCTAAAGGTATGATAGAATTAGAAAAAGCATTTGATCTGCATAATATGATGAAACAAAAATATCTCCCCAAGACGGATGGAGGAGAATATTTACCAGTTAACATAGGACAAAATGAAGACATAAGGAATGTCTTGATTGGTAAGGTTTGTTTTGAAGAAGAAAAGGCAAGAATAGCCCAAGCATTAGAGGATTGCATTCATGTTATTGCCTGGACTTATGATGAGTTAAAGACATATGACACAGGAATCATCACTCACACTATTCCATTGAAACCAGATACCAAGCATTTTAGGAAAAAATAGAGGCCAGTCAACACATTACTAGAGCCTATAACTTTTGAAGAAGTTGAGAAATTGTTGAATACCAGGATCATATTTCCTGTTAGGCACTCAACATGGGTGGCCAATCTAGTCCCAGTGAGAAAGAAAAATGGTGACATATGCCTATGTGTAGAGTTCAAGAATCTGAACAGAGCTTCAGAGAAAGATAACTATCCTTTACCATCATTGGATGAAGTTTTGTAGATAGTGAATGGAGCTGAAATGATGTCCTTCCTGGATGGTTTCTCAGGATACAACTAGGTAATGGTGGACAAAGTAGATAGATTAAAAATGGCATTCACCACCAAGTGGGGGATATTCGCTTATAGACGTATGCCTTTTGGCCTGATCAATGTTGGAGTCACATTTCAGTGCGCAATGGACATAGCATTTAGAGGCTTAGTTGGCGAATGCATAGTCATATACATGGATGACCTGACTATATTTTCAAAGAAGAGGAGTGATCATATAGAAGATCTTAGAAGAGTACTCAAGAAATGTGAGCAATATGGTATCTCACTCAACCCAAATAAATACATATTTGGGGTAACTACAAGCAAGTTGCTTGGTCACCTAATATCAGAAAATGGGATCACCATTGACCCTGCTAGGGTAGAATCCATCGTGAAGTTGCAACTTCTTGGGAGTAAGAAAGAGCTCAAGTCTTACTTTGGTAAGATAAACTTTGTAAGAAAATTCATCACAGGGTTTGCAAAAATTGTTAGGCCACTCAATACAATGCTTAAAAAGATGCTAAGATCGAATGGACACTTGAAGAAAAGGCTGCATTTGAGGACATCAAGAAGGCTATATTAGATGCACCTGTCGTGATCAGCCTAAACTACATAAAGTAGTTTTATATTTATTCATTTGCTTCAGAACATACATGTACAGTAGTCCTGACACAGAGGAATGAAGACAAAGAAGAAAAACCCATAGCCTTTATGAGTTCTCCATTCAGAGACGCGGAGCTTAAATATATGGATGTTGAGAGACAAGCTCTTGCTTTGGTCAGAGCAATATAGAAATTCAAACATTACATCTTGAGAAGTAAGATAATAGCTATGGTACCTGATGCAGTAGTCAAAATGCTCTTGATGCAAAGTGAACCTAGAGAGAAAAGAGCCAAATGGATAATAGTCCTTCAAGAATATGACATGGACATAACACCTATGAAACTGGTCAGAGGTCAAACCTTGAGCCAAATGATCTCTAAGATTGATCCTAATATAGTGAGTCAACAATATGTTGTGAACACAAAAGAAAACAAAGAATGGTACTCAGATATCAGACATATCTTAATCACTGGGAGATGCCTATAGAAGATGCAGGCTTCCCAAAGGAGAGCTTTAAAGATCAAATCACAAAAATATATGATAAAAGGAGGAGTCCTTTTTAAGAAGAACTATGAATGAATATACCTTAGATGTCTAGATAAGCCAGAGGTAGAAAAGGTCCTCACTGAATTACATGACAAGTTTGGAACAACACATGGCTCACATTTAACCACTACACATGCTATCCTGAGAGTAGGATACTATTGGCCAACAATTTTTAAAGACACTGCTGAGCATATCAAATGTTGTCATACTTGCAAAGTTGTTGCCAATAGGGAGAGATATGTTACTCATCCATTGCAACCAGTCATGGAGATGCACCCATTTGCCCAATGGGGCATGGATTTCATAGGTCATATCAATCCTCCATCATCTTTGGGCCACAAGTATGTTCTGACAATCACTGATTTTTGTACTAGGTGGACTGAAGCAATCAGCAACAAGACTTGTACTATAGAAGATGTGATTAAGTTCCTAGAGAACAACATAATAATCAGGTATGGAATTCCATATGCCCTTGTATGTGATAATGAGCCAGCTTTTGCATCATTGAGATTGTCTAGTTGGGTTTTTGATTATGGAATCATTTTGAAATTTTCTTCAAACTATTATCCTCAGGGAAATGGCTTAATAGAGTCAACAAATAAGAATTTATTGAACATCATAAAGAAATTGATAGAAAAGAATACTAGGGAGTGGAATACCCTGCTTAAATATGCCTTGTGGGTGGATCGAACCAGAATGAAAATCGCTTTAGGAAATTCTCCTTACCACTTAATGTATGGGGTGGATCCTATCCTACCTGTTAACCTAAAGATCCCCATACTGTAGTTTGCACAAGAATACTTAGGCATAGATAACAAACAAGAAGTTAGGTTGATTCAACTCATGCACCTAGAAGAAAAAAGAGATAGGGTGATTGACCAATTCGCTAAGCATTAGGCTACTGTCAAACTTTGGTTTGATAAGAGAGCTAAAGTAAAATCTTTTAGGATTTCAGACCTAGTTCTAGCATGGGACAAAGCACATGAAAGGAAAGGTGATCATGAAAAGTTTGATAAACTTTGGATAGGTCATTTTCAGATTTCAAAAATCCTAGGTGATAGTACCTACAGACTCAAGACCCTAACAGGTGAGGATGTTCCATTGCCAGTTAATGGACAATTCCTCAAACATTACTTCCAAGCTTAAAGAAGGGTCATGTCATGATATTGTATCATAATGTACATTCTGTATAGCTATTTGTATAGTTTATTTTGTGTGTTTTGTTTTTTTCTTGTTGGCATTGAGCCCTTGTTTTGGTTAGACAAAATGATGCACCTTTTCACTATAGAACACTACTGAAATTGGTAGAATTCAAGAGCTGGATATAAGTTTAAACATAGGCTGTGACTCATGTTAAAAAGTGTTCCTAATCAAGTCAGTGATGTCTTGTTCATCAGTATTGTTTTTCTTGCTCAAGGAGATCTTCACATGACACACCTAATAGCCTTGGGTTTGTTGAACATACTAGTCTGGAGTTAAGTGAAAAATCAAAAGGTTGATCTTGCTACCATTGTAATTCCCAACCTAAATCAGCAAGTGACCACACCTTGCAAAATGAGCTTACATGATGACATCTTATAAATATATATATATATATATAAAGAGAAATTAGGCCATCTAAGTAACTCTACCGGGGCTATAGACGCATGATTGGTAATGGGGCTCTACATAGGGGAATTGCAAAGATAACCTTGCTGGGGCTATGGATGCCTACTAGAAGCAAGGCTCTATCCAGGTTGGCTATGAGGAATAAACTAAATTATGTAGCTTAACCCTGTCACTAGTGTTTTCAACTCATCTTCAAGATGAAGGATAATGAATCACATGCACACACTTGATCCCTTTTCAATACATTGAAATATTGATGAACATGATATCATTTAGAAGATAAAGATGCTTATGCTTAACAAGATTTCGAGCATTATATTCTAACTTACCCTCATCTCTTCAATTATTAGAATTTCATTGTTTTCTTTGGTGGCAAGTTGTTGTGTGGTTACACAACACACCCCATTTTACCTTAGCAAAACAGGGATCCAACCTTTTTTTGGCTCTCCATTGCTTTTCTTTCTTTGGGCAGTATGGTAAAACTCAAGTATCACATGTAGTACTAATATATCACCCATGTGCATGGACCTCATAAAGGAAGATTAAATGTCAAAGTCAGATTCTGTTGTCACAAACCTCACCAAGCGAAAGAGTGCAAAATTCTAAGTAGGTTTGCGTTTTGAATCACCTTAAAATTCCTTAAGGATAGAAAGTTACGTTTGGTCAAAGTTTGGTCAAACCAGTCACTCAAGGTGATATTCCTTAATATCCCTGAAGTTCACCAATATCCCAGATATATGTTTCAACAAAAGAAAGCCCGATATCTACATATTTGTTAATATGCAGATGTCAAATTTAAATGTCAAAGGTATTTACCCATCATGAACCTGCACACATACCTGGAGGGTGATATTCCTCAATATCCTTGATATTCACTAATGTAAGGGCTTGTCTTGGATATAACATAAATACTTGATATTGGTACAAACATTAATATCCGTCATGTTAACTAAGATCCCTTATCTTCCTTAATATGATGATGACATCATCCTAACCTGATATAAAGAAGACCCGATATGATGATGACATCATCATATTCCTGACATCAAGAGAGGGTCATCTATCTCCCAATATCCTGGATATTTGTTAATATCCTGATACAATGCAAAGTAAAAAGAAAACCTTAATATCTCGCACATTATCTAAGATCCCTGATCTTTGCTAATATGATGATGATGTCACTTATGCTCCAATTTGAAACATTAATAAACGATGCTAACATCATCCTAATTTTTGAATATGAGGGATGTTTCACACATTTAAGAACCCTGATATTTCTCAGTATCCCTCATGTCCACTTTCAAGACATATAACAAGCAAATCCTTATGAACCAATAGGTCACTACCATGTGGCACCTTAAATCAATCCTATCATCACCCTGCGTCATCATGATTGATAAACAAAGTAAAATGACCTGATTTTGATTGGTCAACAGTTAGTCAACATCATGATGACGTCAACATCGTGATGATGTCATCATCTTCTGAGGGGTCATATTCCTAATAACCTTGATGTTTGTGAATGTGCCTGCTCACATTAAATGCTTTCCTAATGGTGGGTGAGCCTTGAAAATTTCAAATAAGCACACGCCACCTGTTAACATCTCCAATGATTAGGTGTCGATCAACAGGTATCAACAATTGACATTAATCATGCCCTAATTCGACATTGTTGTTGATTAAAAGTAAGAATTTGAGCTCATTTTGAATTTATCAAGTATTCAAGCAAAGGTTACAGAGTTACTATGCGATTAAGACAATATCACTACAATCTGTGAAAGCAACGGAATGGGGTGCGGATTCAGATGGTGAACGGAACAAGATAACCACAGAGTGAACGTGTCTACCCAGATATCAATTAAATAGTAAAAGGTAGCAAATATCAAGTATGTAACGACAAAACCCTCATTTGTCGTTTATGGTAGAATGAACAGGTAAAAATGGTTTTTACCACAATAAATCAACATGATGATGTACGAAAATGTGTTGAATGAGAATCAAAACATCTAGATATTCATACAATCGTAAATGTGCATGATCACATGATATGTTAGGGTAAGAAATGCATGTGTTTTATCGCAGGATTCAATGGCACTCCGCAAGAACAGGTCAGATGCAGAATTCCTAAAACCTATGTGTGTACAACCTGAGGGAATAGCATTCAAGTATGGTCAAATAAATGACACTCATCTAGGAAACACTGATCTGGATGCATGGACTGCATTATCAGTGAATGGGAGTAGACAGCCCCTGCTCATGAATGTTTATAACTCAGGCATGTGGCATGCAGGAGGATTCCCTTATGCAATGGAGGCCACCGAGCTAGTGGTAGATGGTGCTCAAAATTACAACACCAACATCAGAAGGGTAGAGGAACACGGCCGGGTATATGCATATTTTTTAGTTGAATGTATTACATCAACTTTCAATTTACCCAGGGGACCTCAAGTGAGTAAAATAAACTTGGAGAAGTTAGAAAAGAAATATAGTAAAACAAAGAAAGATTGCAGAAAGATCATGTACTCATGGAGAGCTAATGATAGCACATACAAAGCTTCTACAAAGCTACCTATGCACCTATACAAGTTTGATTTTTCTCTTGAATATCAATACATGATGGTGATGCTTAGCTACATGACAAGAAAACTGAATGCTGGTGTTTTTGAGAATTGGATGTATGGTATCATCAGAATGGTAGAAAATACTAATGAGAAACCCCAGTAGGCTAAGATAATAAGTGATAGCCTAGATGAAGGAATGATGAAGCTAGGAGGAAAAACTAATACATTTCATATGACCTCATATGAGGTTTATGTCTGTGCATTCAGAGGCACATTCAATGGTTTGCAAACAAAAGGCAGGGTTGGTAGTAACCCTGGAGATGTAAACATCTGGGATCATTACCCATAGTTGAAACAAAGAGAATCTCTCCAACATTATCAAAGTGAATGATTCATTCTCCATGCACGTAGTCAGGACTATGGAGGAGGACAGAGCAAAGAGGCTGAGCATGGAAGCTCAAGCAGTAATATACAAACATGGGGCTTGGTTCATCCAGTTCCCCACTTTTACATATATAAGAATGGAAGGTTTCACGGGGCAACCTCTCATATTGCCAAGATACCCTACTGACAAGGTCATCCTGATGGAGATGGTTAGGCAGATATTGTCTTCATTTGAGGCCTATGTTGAGAAAGGAAAAATACCTAATGTCATATTCCCAATCATGATTGGGTGGCATATTAGCCCCGAAAAGGAGAGTGTCAAGGAGGTAATAGGGGGATATCAATTGATGTTATTGCAGTTGTTCTCACTATCCAGGCCATATGACCCATATGATAGAATGAAAGCACTAAATAAGAAGCCCATGCATCAAATGCATATTGAAGACTACTGGGCTGATTGTGATGATGAGGTGGAAGTCAGGAGGGCTATCAAAGGCTTACTCTGAAGAAAATTTGCACATTGGACTGCATGTCTGTGCTAGTACAATTGCATGAGGATGATGACATTATCATGTCCTAGGAGTATGAAGACAAGAAAATATAAAATGAAACAATATCATCCCCTGATTGGAATCAACCAAAAGTGACCTCATTAGACCAGATAACACAGAAGGTCATACAATTGACCAAAGACTGGGTAGATGTAGAGGTTAAAAAACTAAAGAAGACACGAGCAGCCCTCACTATTGATAAGAAGAGGAAGAGACAAGAATTCGTTGATGAAGAATATGATGATTTCCTCAAAGACAAGAGGGCATCTAAAGGAGAGAGGCAACAAGGAAAATCTAAGAAAGGAAACCAAGTGGTTGGTGTGAGAATCTTTTGACATCCTCAACCAAAGGAGGATTTGGCCTCAACTTTTGCTACCACCACATCACACGCACCTACAAAGCAACAAGAATCTACTACAAAGCCTACTTATATTGATGAGCTGGAGGGGGAAAGTACATATGATGATGATCTCCTGATAAGTAGAAAGAAGAAGAAAACTCAGGAAATGCCTCAAAATAAACAAGCACCTACAATGAAGGGAATGGTAGAAAAGAACCCCACCATCATATTGAAAGGAGTAGGTGGTGAAGGAATCAAGAGGACTCTGCAGCATGAGGTTCCTATTCCTGACATAGTACACTTCAAGTCTAAATTCGCAGATGAGCAGAGAAAATAAATGAAGAATAGAAAAGATGATCAGTCTTTTCCATTGGATGACACAGTAGAGTTATCCGATGATGATGTTGTAAATGAAGTGTCTACCAGTTCTATGGAGACATTGGTAAAGAACACCAAGATGACCCTCGTGGCACCCCCATAGGGAAAAGGGAGGTCAAAGTAGAAGAGATAGAGGAAGGTAACCCTAAAATTGTGGCACAACAAATTGATTTAATGGGATTAGTAGATCAGGTTACCAGCCCAGCAGCTATAGATTTGACTTATCAGGGCGAGGAAGATCAAAATAAAGATAAAGATATGCCTTTAGAACAAAAGAAATTAGAAGTCAATGTACACATGGAGGAGGATGAAGAGATGCCTGATCAAAATGATGGTCAGGATAATGAACAAGTAGCTGAGAGGGAAATAGATAAAGTAGAGATAAATAAACCCCAAGATCCTAAAGAAACAAATGTATCAAAGGATGATAAACAAAGCTCTCAGGTGGATGGTGATCCAGAAAAGAAAGAAAGTATGGGAAAAGAAAATCTCAATGGTCATGAAGGTATGACTGATTAGAGAAATCCTGATACTCAGGCAGATCCACCACAATCACATGATGATCAGGATAAAGTTGAAAAGGTTACACAAGAAGTTCCTGCTCAGGAAGAGAAGCAAGATGAAGAAAAGCATGATGCGGAGCTACTCAATGAACAGGAAAAGGAGCCTTCACCACCAAGGGTGGAGAAAAACATTGAATCACAAGATGTTCACATTGACCACACCAACTAGCAAGGGTCTACAGATGATGTACCATACTGGCTGCGACAAGAGGTACAAGCACATCCACCCAGTGTTACATATGAATTTGATATTTCTTCATTATTTTTGGCCAATATAGCCAAGCCAAGGAGAAGGCCTAGGGCCACATCGGCAACAAAGAGAGATTAGACAATAGGTAGGAGGACAGTTGAAGTAGCTATACCTATGGTAGATAAAGCAAAAGGAGAGATAAGTGTTAGTGAGTTTCAAGTGACCACTATTGATTTAGGCTTTGCTATAGAGGAACAAGAGGGCCAAGAGGCCAAGGACATAATTGATTCTTTATTGAAAAGTGTGGAAAGAGAGAAGAATAAAAATAAGGTGCACAAAGAGCACATTGCTCAACTACACACATTCATAAAGGCCCTAGTAGACCCACATAATATGCCAGTTAGCACATCTGCCCCATTAACCATTATATCACAGGATGAAGTGACAAGACTAGATATTATGAAGCATAAAGCACATATGATGGACAATTGGTTCATCAAATTCATTATAGAGGTAGAGAAGGTAATAAAGACCTCTCTTAATAATTGGAACTTGCTCAGCACATTAAGGAGCCAGGTTGATAAATTGCAAAAGGAAGTTGGACAAAGGTCCATCAAGATTGAGATGCATCTGACTACCCTGTCAGAAATGAAACACATAGATGCTAATGTTCTGGTTTATAACAAGATATTGAATAACTAGACGTCTAAGATATTGAGCATATGGTATGAAGATACCAAATTTGAGATTGATATCCTCAGGAAGTGCATTACAAAACTCTAGGAAATCAGTGTCAGATTGCATAAACTTTTATCTAATGAAGTAGAAATCCTTGAAGCACTTGAAGAAAAGGTGGAAGGGAAGATTGAAAATCAAGATGCAAACTTTATAGTAAAGGCCTTCCAAGACAATTCCAAGCCTGCTACAAATGACCCCCTCAATCACCTATCAGAAGATACAATCAACAAAGCCATGAGGATGAAGGCAAAAGTGGAAAAGTATAATGAAATGTTGAATAGTAGGAAGAACAAATGGACTACATTGCAAGCACAATTGAAGTCACAAGAACATGCAATCATCAAGGCCAAAGTCCAGGACAGACGTGAGATTGAAAGGATGGTGCAAGCATATGAGCCCATCAAGGGAGTGATAAGTGTGCCTGCAAATGAGGATGACCTGTTTACTGATGAGAAAGATGAAGAATAAACACAATGTACATGATCATGTAGATACCAAATGGTTGCCAACTAGTAACCTATGCCACGTGTATGCTTGTTGACATGGTCAAGACCTAATATGCATCGTTGATCTTAAAAGATAAATCATGATCATAGGATCTTTGTAATCGCCTCCTCTTATTCTATAAAAGGGAGATGGAGTGTATTTTTTATTCATTCAAAACTTAATTGAGATTAGATTGTTGAAGCATCAGGACTAATTCTCAAGGCTAATTGTAAATGTACATGCCTTTTGCATACTTAATGAAGGAGAAGCTTTGATTACATACAATCAGAAACTTTGAGTAATCTATGAATGGATTCCTGACTTGTACTTTGATTTGCTACGTCCTTTAGAGTGTATTTCATGTTGTGCTTATTGTCTTCATTTCATTTCAATCAAAGTTAGCATCAACCATACTTAGTTGTGGAACATCTTGGTGACCTTATGGTTTGATTTCCTTCTCTTCATGACAGTAGCAGGAATGTATGTGGATCAATAGCTAAAGATTCAATCATTTCAGTAAAGTTTACCAAGTATTCATTAAATTTGTTTGATTTCATTTAAAATCATCATCATAATTACAAATTCACAGAAAATCCAAAGCAAATATAGTGAGATATGTTGATATCTCGTAGATAATTGAACATTCATAGCATATTTGAGTTAAATAGCATGTATAATTGAAAATGTCATGCAAACACATATAAATAATGGCAACAATCATGTAAATATTTGCCAATAAGAACATCATTTAGGTGAATTTACAATGCATAGGCTAAATTTAGTCATATTAGTGAAGTAATATAAGAATTGATCAAACTTAGAAAATATCTTCATCATCTGTTAGATGCAGTAGGATTAACCTTGTTCATTAAGGAATTTGCAGAAAGCAGGTATGTCTAGACATTGATTCTTAGAATTAGAAATGTAAGACCCCTTGAATGGAAAATAGCAAGGCACATAAAACCAATGAGCAACGTCAGTAGATTATGAACTAATCCACAGAGACTTGGGATCATGAATTCTCTAAATTCATCGTATCTTTGAAGATGATAAAGGTTTGATTTGTATTTCTTTATCTATGTGTGTTTATGTCTAACATCATAACCAACAGAAGAATATTTTGAATTTAAAAATATTTGTAACCCACAGCAGGTAAGATTAGCGTAGACAAAACATAAGGGACATGCTACCCTTTGGTGGAGAGAGTTGCAAAAAGAAAGAGTAGGAAATGGTGAATTGAGAATAACCCTGTGGAATCAAATGGTTACCAGGTTATAAACAAAATTTATTCCTAGAGATTATGAATTGGAGTTGATCGGAAAGCTTCAAAATATGAAACAGAAGGATATGAGTGTCAAGGACTATACAGAAAAATTTTATAAGATGGTAATCAGATCTAGGCATCATCAAATGGATAGGGAGAAGGTAGCCAGATATATAATTGAGTTAAGATTTAATATTCAAGATGAGATGAGTATATTGAAGATTTCTATAGTTGAAGAGGCATACCAATATGCTTTGAAAGTAGAAGAAAATATAGAAAGAAGGCAGCATAACAATTCAAAAGGAAGGAGAAAATTTTCAACCAGGAGAAGACAAACAAGTAGTAGTAAAGGAAAATAATCTTATGAAGAAGAAGCAAGTCCTAAATGGAATAAGGAATCAAGTCAGGGAACAAAATGGAGAGAATACTTGATAGGATAACGTGGCAATAGCAGTAAAGGGTTCTTTGGAAAATGTTACCAATGTGGAGAGGCTGGACATAAAGCTTATGAGTGTCCATGAATACATCAGGAAAATAGCAAGTGAAGTGTGGCAAGAAATCATATGGTGCAAGACAATGAAGAAAGCATAGCATCACTAAAATAAGTTGAAGAACTAGAGGAAGGAGAATCTCTTATGTTCAAGAGAGTTTTAGTGAAACCAGGCTAGGAGGAGGATGCAATATCCTAGAGGTTTTTTTTGAACTGTATGCAAATCAAGAGGTAAGTGTTGTAAAGTGATTGTAGATAGTGGTAGCACTAATAACCTATTTTCTAAAGAAATGGTAGAAAAGCTAGGTTTCAAAAAGAGAAATCATCTCATCCCTTATAAAGTCACTTAGCTGCAAAAAGAACATGAGTTGGTGGTGAAGGAGCAATATTTGGTAAGTTTCCAGATTTGGTCATATTAAGATGAAGTCTTATGTGATGTTATGTCCATGAATACATGTCATGTTTTATTGGGAAGGCCTTGGCAGTTTGATAGGGAGGCTATCTATGATGGTAGAATAAATTTGTATACCGTTGTGAAAGGTGGACAGAAATATGTTATGAGTTCATTGAAAAAAAAAAGAATGTAAAGACCCATCTAGATTAAATAATGAAATAATCACAAAATGAACCAACTTTTCCATTACTTTTCAAAATTTAATACTTAAAATGTATAAATGTTTTGCATTGTTAGAATAAGCTAATAAGATTGCATATATAATAGGAAATAATTCCTTCACATCATGACCATAAAGTCGTTTTGAACTCTTGACAAAGAATATACATTGTTTATACCTATCAATAAAGTTTTCTTGCACAAAAATTCACAAGAGTGAGCATCATTGGAGTATTTTTCCTCCCAACCACAAATCTTACGCTTCCTCGATTTTCTTCGATTGAATAAATGCCAACCCTACATGAAGGACTTAGCAAACTAAAGCCAGAAAGCATGATGGAATCTAGCGTAGCATGATATATCTAACATTTCAATGCGTAAATAATTGCTAATGTACTTATATCATGATATGGAAGAGAGAATAAACAAATCAAATAGTAATAATTACTAATGATATACAAGTTTTATCCAAAGCATCTTTCCAAGTTGTGTTTGGAAGATAGGTTACAACTCTAGAAACCCATCCTTCTTTGTTTTCTCATATTCGGCACCCATCCAAAAACTAAGTCTGAATCTTCTATATAAAAATATATATATTGATCAAACAAATCAATACATCAACATACACATAGTAATTGAAGCTAAATGTATCATCTTTTAAATGATGGTTCCATAATGATATTAATAAATTGTATAAAACTTCAAATTCATAATTACTATTTACCCATTCCCTTATACACTATTTTTAAAAACACATTTCCTAGTTTATTTCCCTTCCCAACACCCTCAATTATACTACAATTAAAGATCTAAACTTATTTCTAATTTCTATCCAAATATATATAAACTCATTTACATATCCAAACAAATACAACACAAGTGAATTGAATTCAGATTAAAAAACTTTTCATAAGGCTTAGTTAGTAATTTTATTTCATCCAATGCTAACATTAGTCAAAATGAGAATAATTAAATCTCAAAGATAATATTTCTACTAACACGGAATATTAAGATAACCATTACTTCATTATACTTAAGAGCCAATTGTCAAATACGTGATTTCAACTCTAGTATTTTTGATTTCATAAAACAATACAAGTGAACATTCCTTTGAGAGTAAAATCACAGAAGTATTAGAAAAACATAATAAGATTTTGGCATTTCAAAAACTCAAAGAAAGAGGTAGTTTTCTAACTCTATCGTCCAGCTATGTGGTGTTTACTCAAGCCTTAGATACCAAAAATAAAACCTAGCTTTGCACCTACATGTGGTAAAGGTAGTGATAAGGTTTAGAATTTCTAAATAAAAGTAACTACAAAATGGCGCTCATGCCCAAGATTATAAGATGTCTAAAGATAGAAAGATATGCTCAAATAGATCACTGATATGGCGTAGAACTTAGACTTAGAAACTTAATTAAAGAGACCAAAATTAGCGCCTAAAGATGGACAAAGCCAATGATATGCATAGAGATTTTTGGAGAGAAGAACCTACATCAGCAGCTCATAAAACTTCCTTTCTTTTTTCTAAGATCAACCAACTGAAAGTTTATAGAGAGGAATCAACAAATGAGAAAAGTCACGGCTGGAAGCTTAGCAAAAGAACATATTATAAATACAACATGAATCACCTTCAAATATAAAACATTCACACAGGAAGAACAATTTAGGAGACCAAGAAAGAATCTCATTCACATAAAAGTTATTCTCTGAGTGAATATTATCAAGAGATTTATCAAGGAGATCAAAGGGACTCATACAAGTATAAAAATGCATTAAGGATATTAGTGCAAATGAAAACCATGGCTCATCCAAGCTACGGGATCACCCAGAATGCAAGGAAGAATAAATAAATTACCGAGGATATCCCATATCATAAAAAATGCAAGAACATGAAATGCAAAGAAGCAAACTACTCCTGAGGTGTCACGAAGGCTTTAGAATGATCAGAGACATATCACAAGAGCCATAAGGCAGCGCTAGTTTAGTTGGAGTTTATGAGACATTTGCAAGCATGAAGTAGATTGACATCTTGATATAACAAAGAAGAAAACTTAATGCCAAATGTGGTAGTTGCATGTACTGAAAAACACAACTTAGAGGCAGATTAATGAAGCAGATTTGGAGAAATTGCTAAGAAAAAGATGATGGCTAATTTATTTTTCACAAAAAGTTTCAGATATTGACTTATTATCGAGGAAAGAGAAAACTACTTATACATTTGCCAAAGGCCAAAACACAAGAATTGAAAGCAATATTGGGACTAAGCTATAATCTCAGGGTCTGCAAATGCATGGAGAAAATATAAGTTTAATAACTCAGGACAGTCTCAAAATGAAACCAAATAATGGCGGAAACAAAAGATTCATTTTCACATAACATTGAAATACACATACCCGAATTTTACTAATTTCTCCAATTCTTGCTTTTCTCCCTGATTCTGCTTTTTCTCCCTAATTCTACCTTTTCTCCCTAGGTCTTTTTTTTCTCCCCTCCCCATAGTTCGTTTTTACCCCAAAATATATCCATGTCTATTTTTCCCAAACTTAGCAGATAATGAAAAGAAAATAAATTCTATATCTTTCCACTCTCCCATATTATCTAATTTTAACCCCCACTAAGTTGTTAATAAAAATATTTTAATGAAGATTCTCCTCTATCTTTTTTTTAAATTCCATATCAAAAAATATTATTTTATTTCTCTATCTTTTTTTAAAAGACACAAATATAAATTATCCATTTCTAAATTAAAATGAAAACTATATTTTAATTTGATTTTTGTGCAAACACTTAGGAAAATGACATAAACACAAATAAACAAATATTAATCATTTGTGAGTGATTGTGTGTGCATTCCATCATGGCCATTCACTTTCAAAATGCTAGGCTCCCTCTCTCCAATGATGCCCTCCTTCTTGAGGTTGTGTCGACTTATTTGTCGCACTCATGGAAACAACATTAAAACATTAGTCCATGTTAGTATCCATAAAATAAAATAAATAATATATTGATTGTAATATCTTTCATTATCCATAGTAATGTTCAATTTAATAATTTTTAAACCATCACATCCAAAAATTTTAAGTATTTAAAGTAAGGTATTTAGTCTAAATAAAAAGGGGATGTGATATCCTTCCCCTCTAGGAAGAGACATGGTCCCAATGTCTAGCACACCAAAATTGAAATATAATTCATGATATCAAATGAGAAAACATTTGTTGAATGTCCTCAGCATTTTCCCATGTTGCATTCTCTTTAGAATATTGATCACATTGTACCTTATATTGTATCAATTCTCTATTGTGAAACTTAATTTTGCGCTCATCAAGAATTTGTGTAGGTTCCACCCGAACCACTCCTAGATCTTGTACCTGCAAAGCCCATCAGTCAAGAACATGAGTAGCATCAAAATGATATGGTTGAAGAAATGAAACATGAAACACATTATGGATTCGGGCAAGAGCAAGTGGTAGACCAAGTCTATAGGCAACTGGGTTGATCACTTCCAAGACTTCAAATGGCCCCACATATCTAGGTGCGAACTTGGTTGATTTTCCAAAAGAAATAGAACTTTTCTGAGGTTTGACTCTAAGAAAGACCTTATCTTCAATAGTATATTGTCCATGTGTTCTATTCCTATCTGCATAGCTCTTTTGTCTGTCAGTTGCTTCTTTTAGTCTTTGATTACTTTCATTTGATCTTCCATTTCTTTGAGCATATCCAATCCAATTACTACCATACCATTAACTCTGTCCCAACTGAGGAGTACAACACTTTCGGCCATACAAAGCCTCAAAAGGAGCCATTCCCAAAGAAGTCTGATGAGAGTTGTTATATGCAAACTCCACTAAGGGAAGATTTTCGTCCCACTTGTACTATTGATACATACAGTACATTCTGAGCAAGTCTTCTACTACCTGATTCACCCGCTCTATCTGACCATCCGTTTGTGAATGGTATGTCATGTTGAAATTTAGTCAAGCTCCCAAGGTGTCATTCAAAGTTCTCCAAAACCTAGATGTCATACGAGTATCTCAGTCTGATAAAAAAAATTTGGGAACCCCATGTAATCTAAAAATTTCCTACACAAATCTCTTGGCTAAGGTTAGTGAGCCATCATTAAGACTCCCAGGAATAAAATGTACTACCTTGGTAAGTTTATCAACAACTACCAAGATAACATCATGCTTTTTTTTTGACATAGGAAAGCCCTGAATAAAATCCATGCTTATTACTTGCCACTTATACTCAGGAATGTCGTAAGGATACAAAAGTACTGCAGGGTGAGCATGCTTTGCCTTAACTCTGACATTCTAAACATCATGCCACGAACTCAATCACATCTCTTTTAAGTCTAGGATAAAAATATAGAGGCCTCAAATCTGTCATCATTTTATTCACACGTGGATGTCCTAAATAAGGTGCATTGTGTGCCTCCTCAAGAACCAATTTTCTCAATTCCCCATGGTTTGGAACATGAATCCTTCCTTGATATCTTAAAATTTCATCTACGTCAAAGAAATATCCATCAAACTGATGATCTGCTAAGTCCTTTTCAAGATCTAATTTTTCTATTAAATAATGTTCATCCTCTTGAAGATTACCAAGTACCTGTTGTCTAAAAGTGAACAAAGTTGTCATGATAACTAAGATATGTCTCTATTAGCTGAGAGCATCCTCCACCCTATTTTATTTTGTCTTAATATAATCAATCTCAAAATCATATTCACCGAGGAACTACAACCACCATCTTTACCGAGCATTAAGGTTCGGTTGGGTGAAAATGTACTTAAGCCTCTTTAGCTCAAAAGGTTTCCCTAAGAGGAAATGTCTCCACATCTGAAGTGCATGTACAATCACTACCAACTCTAAGGTAGTTCTATTCATATTGCTTTAATTTCCTTGATTCATAAGCCACTACTTTCTCATTATGTATAAGCACCCCACCTAAGCCTTCTCTAGAGGCATCAATTGTGACAATGAATCATCCATTCAAATCGAGTATGATCAGGATTGGGGCAGTTGTAAATTTTTTTTTAGGGTTTAGAAAGCTTGCTCACACTTTTCTATCCATTTAAACCTTTTTCCTTTTTTTGTAGAGAAGTAATAGGATTTGCAATCCTTGAAAACCCTTCAACAAATCTCTTATAATATCTAGCAAGTCCCATGAAACTAGAAAACTTCTGATACATTCTGAGGCACAGGCTATTTCACTATTTCTTTAATCTTTTCTGGATCCACTGAAACTCCTTCGACTAAAATGATATGACCTAAATAGTTCACCTTCTTCTGATAAAAAGTACACTTGGATAGCTTTCCATATAGTTGATGTTCTCTCAACTATTGTAATACTATCCTCAAATATATTTCGTGCTCCTTAACAAATTTAGAATAAATCAAAATATCATCTAGAAGAACCAAAACAAAATCATCCAAACAATCTCTGAACACACTATTCATTAAGTTCATGAAGATTGCAAGAGCATTGGTTAACCCAAAAGGTACAATAGTAAACTCATAGTGACCATAACAAGTCCTAAAAGCTATTTTTGAAACATCTTCTTCCTTAATTCTCAGTTGATGATATCCAAACTTAAGGTTAATTTTTGAAAACACTGATGCTTCTTTCATCTGATTAAAGAGGTCATCAATCCTTGGAAGAGGATACTTGTTCTTTATGGTTTCCTTGTTAAGCATTATGTAATCAATACACAAGTGAAAAGTTCCATCCTTCTTTTTAACAAAGATAATAGGTGCTCCCCAAGGTGACACACTAGGCCTAATCATACCCTTATCAAGTAGTTCCAGAAGTTGAATTTTTAACCCATATAACTCTGTAGTGGTCATTCTATAAGGTGCTTTTACTGCGGCTCAATTCCAGGAAAAATTTCTATAGAAAAGTCAAACTCCATTTTTGGTGGTAAGCTTGGCAGCTCTTTGAGAAAAAAACATCCTTAAATTCTCAGAGAATAGGATAATCTTCAATGGTTAGCGCCCTATTACTATCAAGGTCATTAATGTGAATGGAATACAAGGTGCATCCCTTTCTTTGGGCCTTCTTTAGTTGCATGGCTGAAATCTACCTAAATTTTATAGGTTTTTGAGCACCTTGAATCTCAACAGGTCTACCCAAATCATCGAGACAAGCTACTATTTTATCTTGACAATTTACTATAGACTTGTGCTTAGACAACCAATTGATTCTCAAAATCACATCATACAATCCTAAGGGGACCACATACAAATCAACTTGTGTTACAAATCTTGGAAGTTCCAACTCACTGCAAGGAAGTCAATGATCCACCCTTTTCTCTGCCTGATTTCCATACTGAACCATCCAAGAAATAGCCATAAATCATGCTCTAACTAGTAACTTAGAAGATGTTATAGGATCTATAAAACATTTAATTTCTCTAGTATCAATCAAAATATTAACAGGATGTCCATAAAGCTTACCAGTAAATTGAATTGGTGTGGCCTAAAAATCTTCCTGCCTTTTATCAACTGTGGCATGAATATGATGTTGTGTTGGCTAATAATGATCTTTTCCATTTCTTCTTGTTGACCACTGAGGAAAAGAACTAGCATAATGCTCACCTCCATAGACATAACATCCATCACATGGTCCTTTCTATCTGTAGCGCTTATTCTTACTCAAATCATTTTTAGTTCCATTATGTCCCTTATAATTCTCACTCTGATTTCCTAGATTCCTTCCATGAAAATTCTTGTTTCTCTTGAAGTTTCTATTTTGATAGTGGTTTCCCTTTTGAATTTTCCTTTTACCAAAGTTACTAGAATTCTTGTTCTAAATTTTCTTGTAATATTCCATTTGTTGGAGTTTCTATTCCTATTTAGTAGCCTTCTCAAAAACTTCATCCATGGTTAAGGGGTTATGGATATCTACATCTATTCCAATTTGTGGTTTCAATCCTAGAATAAACTTCTTGATTTAGAAACGTTCATCCAATTGATATTGTGGTACATAATTAAGTAGTTGAGTGAACTTTTCCTAATACTCAGTAATTATCATTTCTCCTTGAACAAGGTTCTGGAACTCTTTCATCTTTTTTTCAAAGAAAAGTCATGGTAGCCATCTCTTTCTGAAGAGGGATAAGAAAAGTTCCCATTAATTTTCACCAGGAATCAACTATATCTCTACTTTTTCATTGTCCCACCATGTGGTTTCTTCACCACTAAGCTGATATGTTGCCCAAATTGCTTTAGTTTCATCAGACAAGCTTCTAAGTTCAAAGTATTTCTCCATTTCTATTATCTAGTCTTCAGCTACATCTCCTATAGTTTTGTCATCAATCTTAGGTGGTGTGATTCTCTTAAGTTCTTTGGCCAATTCAATTTCAAATTTATCCTAGTTGTTAACTTCTCTCTCATGATTAACTTCTTCCTGATTTACCTAGTTTTCATGTTGATTCAAGGCTTCTCAGTTATCCCTAACCTCTTGCTCTAATGTGTCCATCCTATTCCTGGTTTTTGTTAAAAGATTCAATATTTGGTCTAACTTGTCTGGTTGTTCATTACTTAGGCCACCATGGGCAAAATTCCTTGTTTGTACCATATTTGTTTAACTAGAGGGTCCTTTGAACAAAGAGTCACAACTTAGCATAGTAGACGCAAGGCCCTAGTGTTAAACCTAGTGCTCTAATACCATATGTAAAGACCTGTCTAGATTAAATAATAAAATAATCTTAAAATGAACCAACTTGTCCATTACTTTTCAAAATTCAATACTCAAAATGCATAAATGTTTTGAATTGTTGCAATAAGCCCATTAGCTTGCATATACAATAGGAAATAATTCTTTTACATCTTAACCATAAGGTTGTTTTGAACTCTTGACAAAGAATATACATTGCTTATACCTATCAAGAAACCTTCCTCGCACAAAACTTCACAGGAGTGAGAGCATCATCGGAGCATTTTTCCACCCATCCGCGAAGCTTATGCTTCCCCAATTTTCTTTGACTGAATAAATCTTGACCCTACGCAAAGGGCCTAGCAAACTAAAATTGGCAAGCATGATGGAATCTTGTGTAGCATAATATATCTAACATTTCAATGCATAAATAATTGCTATTGTACTTATATCATGATATGGCAAAGAAAATAAACAAATCAAATAGTAATAATTACTAATGATATACAAGCTTTGGCCAAAGCGTCTTTTTAAGTCATGTTCGGTAGATAGGTTACGAATAGAAACCTACCCTTCTCTAGAAACCTACCCTTATCTAGAAACCCATATTCAGCACCCATCCAAAAACTAAGTATAAATCTTCTATATAGATATATATATACTAATCAAAGAAATCGATACATCAACATACACATAGTAATGGAAGCTAAATGTATCATCTTTTAAATGATGGCTGCATAATGATATTAATAAATTGTACAAAACTTCAAATTTGTAATTCCTATTTACCCATTCCCTTATGCATTGTTTTTAAAAACACACTTCCTAGTTTATTTCCCTTCCTAACACCCTCAGTTATATTACAATTAAAGATCCAATCTTATTTCTAATTTCTATCCAAATATATATGATTTTTTGCATATCTAAACAAATACAACAACACAAGTGAATTGAATTCAGATTAAGAAACTTTTCATAAGGCTTAGTTGGTAGTTTTATTTCATCCAATGCTAACATTAGTCAAAATGAGAATAAATAAATCTCAAAGATAATGTTTCTACTAACATAGAATATTAAGATAACCATTATTTCATTATATTTTAACAACCAATTATCAAATACGTTATTTCAACTCTAGTATTTTTATTTGGCAAAATAAATAAAGATATTCCTTTCTCTAGATTTCTATTATTTAACTAATTTCAAAAAACAACACAAGTGAACATTCCTTTGAGAGTAAAATCATAGAAGTATTAGAAAAACATAATAAGATTTTGGCGTTTCAGGAACTCAGAGAAAGAGGCAGTTTTATAACTCTATTGGCCAGCTATGTGGCATTTACTCAAGCCTTAAATACTAAAAATAAAACCTAGCTTTGTGCCTAATAGTGGTAAACGCAGCAATAAGGTTTAGAATTTCTAAAAAAAAGTAACTACACAATGGTGCTCACTCCTAGGATTATAAGAAGTCTAAAGATAGGAAGATATGATCAAATAGATCACCGATATGACATAGAATTTAGACTTAGAAACTTAATTAAAGAGACCAAAATCAGTGCCTAAAGATGGATAAAGCTAATGATATGCATAGAGATTTTTGGAGAGAAGAACCTACATCAGTAGCTCATAAAACTTCCTTTCTTTTTCCTAAGATCTACCAACTGAAATTTTATAGAGAGGAATCGACAGATGAGAAAATTCGTTGTTGGAATCTTAGCAAAAGAACACATTAAATAAATACAACAAGAATCACCTTCGAAGATAAAACATTCGCATAGGAAGAAAAATTTAGGAGACCAAGAAAGAATCTCATTCGCATAAAAGTTATTCTCTGAGTGGATATTATCAAGAGATTTCTCAAGGAGATCAAAGGGACTCATACAAGTATAAAAATGCATCAAGGATATCAGAAAAATGAAAACCACAACCCATCCAAGCTACAGGATCACCCAGAATGCAAGGAGGAATAAATAAATTACTGAGGATATCCCATATCGATAAGAAATACAAGAACATGAAATGCAGAGAAGAAAAATACTCTTGAAGCATCACAAAGGCTTTAGAATGATCAGAGACATATCACAGGACCCATAAGGCAATGCTAGTTTAGTTGGGGTTTATGAGACATTTACAAGCATGAAGTAGATTGACATCTTGATATAACAAAGAAGAAAACTTAATGCCAAATGTGGTAGTTGTTTTGTAGGAAAAGAGCAGTTGATGGTTTCAATGGATGTGTGGGTTAAATCCTCCTTTCACAACAAATATTCAAGGACATATCAACCATGTTGAATCTCTACTAAGCTAGAGCATTCACCTAACATGTTGGGTTGTCACTTGAAACAATGTGGAAGCTCAGATGTTATCAATCAATATCTCAATTTAATGCTCAAATACTCTTAAAACTCTAATTATGCAAAATAGTAAGTAAATTGACAAATCACGACAAATGCTTGCAGACTAAGATGAAGGACAGAGATTAATAATTGACCTTTTTTGAAGTTCGGAATGTGGAACAGTTGGGGACACCTCCACTAGCCCCCCTATCCAAGGTACTATTTTCTTTGTAGAATCTTGATCTTCTCTCGACATTGATATTCACTATATTTTTTGTTTCTGCCCCGGAAGATATGGACACCTCCACTAGCACCCTAGTCTAATGCCAGATATTTTTCAGGGTGTCAAAAGCTCTTTGAATGTTGATTATCACTATCCAAATTATTTCTGTGTTTGCAACTCCAAAGGACACTTCTACTAACGCCTATGTCCAAGCAGTCCTTTTCTTCAGGGATTCAAAATCTATACACTGTCTTACTGTTCCGTGCAACTCCACTCCATCCAAATGTGAAACCTATAACCTACAATCACAAGGAATGTGGTTGGGGGTTGTGGTGTTTAGAGGCTTGCCTCGATCAAGCCCCAGAAAGACATTCAAGTCTTCTGAACACCGTTGTCAGATAAAGAGTGTGTATCCCTATGAAATAGAGGTAAAATCCACATGATAAATGATTCAAACACAAATAGATATCACCTTAGAAGTGTAGATCTCACATAAATGAAGGCTCTTCAATCACATGAGAAGATGAAGCTAAATCTGCAATCACAAACACAATAATAATGCTCTACTCTACAATAATGAATATCATGGATGCTCTAAAATCATAAGTTTGCCAAAAGTTCATAATCATCTTCTAGTTTGCAAATGAAATCTTAAACATGCTTATATATGCAACTACAAACATTCCCACTAAGAATTTTGCAATTCAAACTTGAGATGTCGACATAGGACCTAAGTAACGATCATAAAACTAAAATTTAAATTTAGGGCTGACCCAAAATAGAGCAGGACTAGGGCACTAGCACCCAAGTCCACCCTCTAAATTTTGGTTAGGATCTGTTTAAATGGCATCCCCTAGGTCCTATTTGCCATAACACTTAGGGGTTTTCTCATCGAGATTTAAAATTAACATGCAAGATATTTATAATGCATTCTAAGGACCTGGGAGCTAAACCTTAAGAGGGAAAATCCCCCAAGGGGACATTTTCTAGCATAACATTTAGCCCCCACTTTAATGTATGTAAAAATGCAAGGCCAATACATGCATTAAAGTATGGTAAATAAACACAACAAACACCAGGTAGATGAAGACATGCCAAACACATTGAAGATAGTAACAGGCACGCAAAACACAGAGAAGATAATTACAATCACGCAAAATATGGAGAAAACAGTATTGAAGACATGCAAAACACAATGAGTATAGTGATTATTTCTTTTTTCATTTTCTCATATATGAATGCAAATGCAAGTACATGGAAAGTAAACACACAACCCAAAATGTAGGAGGAGCTCATCGCCACCAGTCTTGAAACTATGCTTGGGAAAAAACACGCCATACACATACACATGGAAGACATGGAGAAAACATGGCAAACAAGTGATGGAAGGAGCCTATTGCTAGGTTCACCACCATCTCAGGCACATTACAAGACACACCAATGATTGGGCTTTGCCACAACAATCGCCGAAGACACACTTAAGGGAGGATACACCAACCTCGCCTACTCAAAGGACTTTTAGAAAATGATAGGATGTGCAATCTCCTTGAGAAATACACCATCTCCGCCTCCGCAGAGGGCTTAAAATGAAAAGGATATGCATGATATCCTACCTTCGTAGAGCGTTTAATGATTGCAATATAAAATCAAGATGTGCACTCACTCAGAGATACAACATCCTGCCTCTACAGAGGGCTTACAAACACACTTCGTTAGTACCAAAATCATCAGACAACTTACCTTATATATGCCTCCACCTTAATGTGGTTGATATCATGTACCAATATCAAGCACATTAAGGTAGGAAGAAAACACACAAGGGAACATGAGCTCTTGCAAAGCCCATGCCCCCAGAGGTGACACACACTTCACGATCGCCAAATGTTCCCATAGACACATAATATCTTGCAAAAAAGATGTTATAAATCTTTCCATAAGATAACGACCACATCACATGATCAAAAAGAAATGCATGAACATAATCACATCAAAAAGCCAAGGTTATACTATGGATTCAGAACCTAAGTATAACCATGGGCCTATACTGTAGAGATCCCAGAACTGAGTATAAGCAAGGTGAGATCCAAGATAAACAAAGTGCACGAAGCAACAATATTGTTATGGTTTGTTAGTGTGATAAGACATCATCAAAAGATCACACAGAATGATTCTACTACCCAAGCGTCAGATAATATATATCAACCCCGTCGTCATGTATAGACTAGGTCCATTTTTGCTTACTCCCTAAAGGGACATGTGGTCTATATTAGTATTATGTGTTTTTCATCATTCACCAGCTAGATAGAACCACTAGAGGAAGGTAAACAATAAATCAAGAGAGGAGAACAAGTGCCTTAGGGACAATACATAGGAGGGTGCCCCCAAGTCACCAATTGCAATGCTACGTCCTTAAGACACAACACACAACAATGAAAATAGAGGAGAAGAAATATAGAAGAATGATGATACAAATAGAAGAAGGGTCACAACAGAGGCGGTCTCCCGGTATCTTTGACCTTACAAGAGAATCAAGGGTCATCCTAGGAGGACTAAACAACACATAACACATTACGAGGGAAACACAACACAGAGGTAAAGGGTTAGAAATACTTACCTGCCAGTACAACCGTACTAAAATTTGAATCTTGCGAGCATCTTGGAGAGATTGTCCATCTAGTTTTGTGTGAATCTTGAGTGGTTCTTATGAGAGTGTTCTTTGTTGTTAGGAAGTCCATGCGGTGCTTGTTTCTCAAATCCTTATGTATGTGAAATATTTTTTTACTTATGATGAGGAGAACCACTATTATTTCCAACTAATGATAATCTTCTTACTCTTTTCTAGTTTTTAGTTCTCTTATTTTGTTGATTCTATCTATTGTAAGGAGAAGAACTACCTTGTACCATATCAATATTTTCTTTTGTCAGAATCTCTAGCTTCAATTGTTCCATTTGTATTTCCAATGCATTTTGGTTATCTTCCAATCCTTGAAGGGATAACGGAGGAGGAATCTCAGCATAAATACCATTTCTTCATGGGTGAGGTAATACTTCAGTATTTTCCTTGTCCACTTCTATTATAGCAATTATCTCATCATAGTTTAGATAGTCATCTTCTACTTCTAGTGTATTTTGTTCCATCATGTTATTATCAGTATGCTTAGGAAGGGGATTAGTAAAGATCTGTAAATTCTAATTTAGGGGAGCAACTGATTTATTTCCATTATCATTCACACTAGATACCTATATAACATTCTATTCGATGAGGTCTTGTATTTCATGTTTAAGATGCATACATCGTTTAGTATATGTCCTTGTTGTCGATGATAATGAAAAAAAGCATTAGCATCAAAATAAGGTCCTTACATTCTACTAGGATCCAATGATTTAATTGAAGGAAGCTTCAAGAGGTTATTACTCACAGCTTGATTCATGATAGAGTGATAAGATTTAGATATCAGAGCAAATTGTCTTTGTTGTTGTCTATTCTGAAATGGTGTCCTCATCGGATTAGTGATAGCAGACACTTGTGAGAAATTGTTTGAATTTTGTCCATTAACCTTAATGAAAGTCTTATTATTCCTCTTAAAGTTTTTTTGTGAAGGTCCACCCGTAGATTGACCAACTTGAGTCAATGAGTTTTGGTTTTCATACTGACTAGATGAAAGCTGATAATCATGAAGGGCGGTGCATAAGTGTTGAAAAGACTTATACTTCATCAAGAGAATCTTATCACAGATGTTAGGTTGTAGATTTGTAATAAACACCTTTTGAACATCCTTATCCTTCATCTGATATTGAATTTGTGCATAGAGGGCTTAGTACTAACTAATAAACTTTGTTAACTTCTCTTTCAGACCTTTCTTGTAATGAACTAAATCAATCAAAGAGACTTGAGGTCTAATGTTTGCTTGAAAATGTTGTAAAAAATGATCAACTAACTGTGAAAAAGAGTGTATTGAATTCAGAGTTAGGGAGAAAAATCATTCTAAAGAAGTATCTTTTAGGGATTGTGGGAAAAGTTTTGCTAACAAGTCCTCTTCAAAGTAGAAATCACTACACATAGCCGTGAATGATGCCACATGAGTATTAGGATCGCCTTTTCCACCATATTTTTCAAAGCGAGTTTCAAACCTCTTAGGCATAGGGGTTCTCAAGATTGTATATGATAAAGGATTAAGAGCATCATAAGTTAGTATATTAGGTTGCGAAGAATTTGTCAAGCTTGTCACCTTTTGTTGTAAAGAAGTCATGCCTTGCAAAAGTTGGTTTAAGAGAGCATCATTAGGAGATGCGGTTTGTCATGAGGAATTAGAACCGAAGTGTGGAGGTGATTGAGCATGAATAGTGACAAGCGGACATTGTGAATAGGTGAGTGGTGGTTGAACATAGTGATAAGTGGAAGGTGGTTGCAAATAGTTGTATGTAAGAGGTGGTTGAGAATAAGTGGGATGGAGAGGTGGTTGAGAGTAATTATTTATAAAAGAGGTCACCTTAGATGTCAAGTTCTAATAGGTGAATCCCATAGCTTTGTAATTTTGTGAATTAGTGCCATTACATACTTCAATACCAGCGGTAGCATTACTACAAGCATTTGTATTAGTAGTTAAAATTGTTGATGTAAATGTACATATTCATGTAGTTGGTATAGGTGTCGATACTTGTGTATGAGTCGATGATGACATGTTATTAATGAATTTTGCACATTCAGTCACCAGTATAACATTATTTTGTATAATATGTGCTAAGCCTCGAAGTACATTAACACCATCTTGTCCTTCTTTTATCAATTCTCTTATGTTATGAATCGCAGGTATAGCTTCTTCCTCTATCCTTTCATTTTCCACAAATGCTTGAAAATCGGCTAGCTCTTTATCAAGTTTGTTCATTTTCTAATTAGGTACATGTGTGACCACCTCAATAGTGTCTTCAAAATCATGAAATATTTTATCTTCCATAGTAGTTGTAGGAGATATGACATCTTGCAAAATTTGTGTCTCTCCTTTTGTAAAAAAGGTATTCAATGGATTTTCAGAGGTAGGAATATCATTTTCTTCAAGAGCACTAGATCCCATGAGTCTTCTACTTCTTAAATGGATATTTCTATTAGGGTAGTGGGTCATAATACTCATACAAAAGCATGCAACACTCAATGCACAAACTAATAGAATAAACCCAAGGAGCAAGATATGTGTAGAATCCAAAATGCTTGATTTTTCACTTTTTAACAATTTTTCAATGTGAATAACTAAGAGAATAGGTGTTGTAAATAATTTCAAAAGGGGAAATGAAGAATAAGGTCAATATCAACCCAATAATACAACAATATCCTTCACAACACACCTTTGATGCAATTCTATATGCAAAATAAGCCAAAATCTAGTGAAAATGTAAGGTTTTCAAACCCTAGATATGATTTTTTGCAAAAAGGATGCTATGATGCAACACTACAATTATAAATCAGTCCTAAATGAGCATTTGAAAAGGGTAGTAAAATATGAAACAATATTTTAACTACAAACTCTAGCTAATGCAAAACTAGGTTTTTATGAAAAAAGCACAATTTCAAGCAATTTTTGACAAATCAAGCATGAAAATGCAATGCAAGTGATTAAAATAAGATGAATTTCTGCAATTTAAATCAGATCTAATAAAAATAAAAAAAAATTAATAAATGCTAATTAATTCAAATTATGCCAAAATGCAAGCCTAACGTGTCAATTTTTTTAAAAAATTCAAATTTTTCAATTTTTTTGTAATTTTTCAAATGCAATAAAATGAATGAATATAAATCTAGAGTACAATAGTTAGGAAGGTGCAAAATTCAAATAAATACAGGTTCACCAAAGTGTTTTATAGCAAAAGAGGGGTTGATGGTTTCAATGGATGTGTGGGTAATCCTCCTTTCACAACAAACATTCAAGGACATATCAACTGAGTTGAATCTCTACTAAGCGAGAGAATTCACCTAATAGGTTGGGCTATCACTTGGAATGATGTGGAAGCTCAGATGTTATCAATCAATATCTCAATTTAATGCTCAAATACTATTAAAACCCTAATTATGTAAAACAGTAAGTAAACTGATAAATCATGACAAATGCTTGTAGACTAAGATGAAGGACAAAGATTAATAACTGACTATTTTTTGAAGTTCAGAACGTGGAATAGTTAAGGACACCTTCACTAGTGCCCCTGTCCAAGGTACTATGTTCCTTGTCCAAGGTACTATTTTCTTTGCAGAATCTTGATCTTCTCTAGAGACTGATATTCATTGTATTTTTTGTTTCTGCCCCAAAAGATGCAGATGACACCTCCACTAGCACCTTAGTCCAATGCTAGATGTTTTTTAGGGTGTCGGAAGCTCTTCAAATGCTGATTATCACTATCCAAATTGTTTTTGTGTTTGCAACTCTGGTGGACATTGCCACTAAAACCTGTGTCCAAGTAGTCCTTTTCTTCAGGGATTTAGAATATGCACACTATCTTACTATTCCCTGCAACTCCACTCCATCCAGATGTGAAACACGTAACCTATAATCACAAGGAGTGTGGTTAGGGGTTGTGGTGTTTAGAGACTTGCCTCGGTCAAGCCCAGGAGAGACATTCAAGTCTTTCAAACACCATTGTCAGATAAAGAGTGTGTATCCCTGAGGGATAGAGGTAACATCCAAATGATAAATGATTCAAACACAAATAGATATCACCTTAGAAGTGTAGATCTCACATAAATAAAGGCTCTTCAATCACATGAGAAGATGAAGCTAAATCTGCAATCACAAACACAATAACAATGCTCTACTCTACAATAATGAATATCATGGATGCTCTAAAATTATAAGTTTGCCAAAAATTCATAATCATCTTCTAGTTTGCAAATGAAGTCCTAAACATGCTTATATATGCAACTTCAAACATTCTCGCTAAGAATTTCACAATTCAAACTTGAGATGTCGGCATAGGACCTAAGTAACGGTCATAAAACTGATATTTAAATTTAGGGCTAACCCAAAATAGGGTAGGACTAGGGCACTAGCGCCCAAGTCCACCCTCCCAATTTTGGTTAGGGTCTGTTTAAATGACATCCCCTAGGTCTTATTTTCCATAACACTTAGGGGGTTTTCTCATCGAGATTCAAAATTAACATGCAAGATACTTATAATGCATTCTAAGGACCCTGGAGCTAAACCGTAAGAGGGAAAAGCCCCCAAGGGGACATTTTCTGACATAATAGTAGTTGCATACACTGAAAAACATAACTTAGAAGCAAATTAACGAAGTAGGTTTGGAGAAATTGCTAAGAAAAAGATGATAGCTAATTTATTTTTCACAAAAAGTTTCAGACATTGACTTTTTACTAAGGAAAGAGAAAAACTACTTATACATTTGCCTGAGGCCAAAACACAAGAACTGAAAGCAATATTGGGACTAAGTTATAATCTTGGGGTCTGCAAATGCATGGAGAAAATACAAGAAGTTTAATAACTCAGGATAGTCTCAGAACAAAACCAAAGAATGGCAGAAACAAAAGATTTATTTTCACATAACATTGAAATATACATACCTAGATTTTGCTAATTTTCCCCAATTCCTACTTTTCTCCTTGATTCTGCTTTTTCTCCCCAACTCTTTTTTTTTCTCCCCTCCCCATAGTTTGTTTTTCCCGCAAAATATATCCATTTTTGTTTTCCCAAACTTAGCAAATACTAAAAAGAAAATAAATTCTATATCTTTCCACTCTCCTATATTATCTAATTTTAACCCCCACTAAGTTGTAACTTAAAATAATTTAATGAAGATTCTCCTCTATTTTATTTTTTAAAATTCCATATCAGAAAATATTATTTTATCTATCTTTTTTAAAAAACATAAATATAAATTATCCATTTCTAAATTAAAATGAAAACTATACTTTAATTTTATTTTTGCACAAACGTTTAAGAAAATGACACACACACTTATAAACAAATATTAATCATTTCTAAGTGATTATGTGTGTGTTTCATCACAGCCATTCACTTTTAAAATGTTAGGCTCCCTCTCTCTGATGATGCCCTCCTTCTTGAGGTTGTGTTGAATTATCTGACGCACTCATGGAAACAACATTAAAACATTAGTCCATGTTAGAGCCCATAAAATATAATCAATAATATACTCATCATAATATCTTTCATTGTCCATAGTAATGTCCAATTTAATAGTTTCTAAACCATCACATCCAAAAATTTAAGTATTTAAAGTAAGTTATTTAGTCTAAATAAAAAGAGGATGTGACAAATAAAATGGAGTAAAGGACAACCATCATGTAGTTTTCTTTAGATCAGAAAAGTAGAAAATAAAGATGGCAAGAGAGGTTGAGAATGGCTCGATGCAAGTTCCTGTGAAGGGGAATATAATTGTGAATAGAGGAAGTGGTACTGATTTTGTGAAACAATAGCATAAAGAATTAGAGAAAAGCATGAAGAACATAGGCAACACCAGGGAAGTGGGGATTCAAAGAGGAAACAACAAAAGTCACAGTTTGGACATTTGCTATTTTCTTATGGAAGACATGGACCACATTATAGAGAGGGACAAGTAGTGGTAGTCTACACGTTTAAGATGGAGAGAAGGAAAGGAAAAGAGAAGGAAGAGAAAGTGGAGTTAAAGAATTTTAGCATGTAGTGAAGAGAAGAGATCAAGTGGATAAAGAAGTCTAGATAAAGCTCAAGCATGGGATCACCATCCTAAGCACCTTCAAATGTTCATGACTTTCCAACTCATGGAACATTTCACTTACCCCATGTATCTGATGTAGGAGCATCCGAGTTCACGAGCGATCCTGTGTCAACCAAAAACATTTTCAGGTTCATTTTAGTTTTGTGTGTTTTGCTTTCCATTGTGTTGGTTTTGGTGGTTTCCTTTAGGAGAAATTTTTACATGCATTTTGGTCAAGTTGAGGATATCACCTTGTAGAAGGGCTTAATGGGTACGTGCAGTTTCAATTTGATGAAAATTGGGTAAAAATTGGCTAAGTTATGAGAAATCAGGGTTTTGGAGTATTCCAGAAATATTGGAAAAGCCCAACCATCGCATAGTTCCACTTAACTAGGAAATCTCTAGCCAAATTCCAAATGATCGCATTGATCTAGGTGATTCAAAAATCTCCAACCAGTTCTAAATGGTCGCACTATTCTAGGTGATTCAGAAATCCCCAACCAGTTCCAAATGGTCACACCGTTCTAGGTGATTCAAAAATCTTCAATGACTTGCACAAAAGAGAATAAAAGGAAATTGAAGAAGTTAAGAGTTTTTGGAACATTTGAGAAGCCTGATAATTCCTTGTGGTCGGGTAGTTCCTAGTGAGGTGCAAATCTCTGACCAAAAGGAATAGTTCTTAGTGCCTTTGAAAACTCCAAGGAGTGTCTGCTTTGCAAAAGAAATCAAGAAAATGGAGAGTTCCTAGAACATAAAAAAAGTCCGATGAGTTCCAAGTGTCTCAAATCTCCGGTAAATTTTCTTGTCTTTATTGAAGTTTAAAAAGTGATTCTTTAAGTGATCAAGGATTTCCTACTCAGGGAGGAATCCCTGACCAAGTGAAACACTTGGCAATTTCGACTACTTGAGCAGTCCAGTGCAATTGGAAATTACCGATAGGGCTCCAAATTACTCCTAATGTCTTTTCCAGACACAACATGTGTCAAAATGTAGTTGTGAGGCCTGTGACGATTTAATTTCTCAACTAAAATGAGTTTCAAATGGTTCACCTTCCTCATTTTTGGAGGTATACAAGGGATTTGATGCATCTTATGTGGGCTTGAAGGGATCTGGGAAATGAGTATTGGAGTTTTGATCTCTACTTGTAAGAAGAGAAAACGTTGTCATTGATGACAAATTATTTGATTGAGGTCCTAAAGTTTGTATATTTCTAAAATAATGTAATCGATTGAAATTGAAAGTTGAATAAAAATCTAATTGTTTTCCTTGTGTAAACTTAGAGTAGTGTTGTATTCATGATGTAATTATAGATATTGTTGTATGGCTGCAAGATTGGGTTGTTTGACAAGATTCCATAATCTTGATTGCATCAGTGGAATAGATGTTTGGTTTGAGATCAAGGATAAAAGCACGGGGTAGGATTAGATTTTCCCTTGGTTGAGCTATGACCGTAAATTGTTTTAATGATGATGATGACATTGTTAATGAAAAGAACAACGTGAGGATAATGTTATTAACGATGAGAACAACATGGGGATTGGGAATGATATATCCTATTGATGATTAATAGTGTTGGGAATTAAGGTGTCTCAACCTTTGCAAATTCCTAGCATTATTTATTTATTTGTATATTAATTTATTGCCTAATGTTGTAATTACTTGCACATTCAGTTTGGTCACTTAGTTGAGGTGGCACGGTGACATGTCATCTTACTTGGAATGTGACTTGGATGGTCAAGTCAAACCTACATGTATTTGGGCATCCCATTTGAGGTGGCACTATTATGCCATGTGTCGGCATCTTGTGGTATGTGGAAGAGGATATTCCATATGACAGAATCTATGACGCGTAAGAGCCAAGTTTGGAGATTCCTATGACAAGTGATGACAAGTGTCAGTGAGGATCTTTGCATGAGGGAAAGGCATCTTGGGGTGCCCAAGTTGGGCTACGATATGTTGTAAGAGCAATATGCTATATTTAGCATTGTATGATGGATTCACTTACAACATTTAAGGTTGTTATGTTGGAAAAATTTATGACAGCTATAAGATGCGTAAGAGCATCTATCATAGTCTATTTTTAGCTTGGAGCTCTCCATATTGGGAAAATCAAATATGCCATGTATGACAGATGTAAGGGATGTATTTTCAACAAGGACAAGTGTCCTTTGATGTGGTATAATGGCCATGTAGCCAAGGTCGACACCTATCCCAAGATGCTTCCAATATTTGCCTTGTAATCTCTATATATTGCATAGTTTGGAGTTGTAGTTGCATAGTGTTTTTATAGGTACTATTAGGCTGCCGGAATAACTCCAGATTCAACATTTGAAGACTCTTGGAAGAACTTGCATTGCAAGTGTATTGTCAACTGTAATTGTTTTAGATAATACATTGTGCAGGTTTTAGAGTGGGGTTTTTCACCTAAAAAAGGTTTTCCCCACGATACATCTTGTGTCTACTTCTCTCTGTCTATATTTTTATTTTGTGTTTATTGTTGTAATATCTCTGATATAAGTGTAATATTGCTTCAACTGTAAAGGTTAAAATGAATTTGCATACCTCTCCCCTCATTAGATTAGTTTAGAAAGTGATTTCCGCACACCTAGCTTCCTTTCAATTGGTATTAGAGCCTGAGCAGTTTTAGTCCTAGCTATAGGGTAGGGGTTTTTTGTACTAATCTTAGATTAAGTGGGAGTCTATGTAGAGTATTGGCAGGCACATCTAGAAGAATAGAGGTTGAAAAGTTCAATGGTAGCAATTTCAAGTTGTGGAAACTCAAAATGGAAGACATGCTCATTGATAGAGACCTATGGGAAGCACTTTTTGGTGTAAAACCAGCGACAATGTCACAAGATGATTAGGATCTCAAAGATCGTAAAGCCAAGGGTCTTGTGAGACTCTATTTAGCTGATTCCATCCTGTAAAATGTTTGTGAAGAGAAAACTACAAAGGAGATGTGGAAGAAACTTGGTGATGTGTATCAGGGTAAGTCCCTGGTAAACAAGTTATTCTTACGGAAGAAGCTATATTCTCTGAGGATGGAAGATGGAGGATCTATTGTTGATCACATGAATGCCTTTAATATGTTAGTTGTACAATTGAATCTATTAGTGTGAAGATGGAGGAGGAGGATCGATGTATGACACTGCTTTGTTCTTTACCAGATTTGTGGGATCATCTTGTTATGGTCATCAGGAGTACCACATCCACTTTCAAAATGGATGAAGTGGTGTCTTTACTATTATCTGAAGAGATGTGGAGAAAGTCATCCGAGTCAACCAAAGAAGCTCTTGTGGTTCATGGAAGACCCAAGGAGAAAGGGAAAAAGAAAGACAAGAAAGCTAAGAAGGGTAGATCCAAATCCCATGGGAGATCCAAATCTCCTGGAAAGTCCAAGGTACTATGTTGGAAATGTGGGAAAACTAGGCATTTCTAAAAGGAATGCAAAGAGGAGAAAAAGAAGAAAAAGAAGAATGACCCAGATTCAAATTCTGACAAGTCACAAGATGATGGCGATGCCTTCATTGCAGCCTTGGCTCCTCATACGTTTGATGATGTGTGGCTGATTGATTCTAGTGCATCTTTCCACATGACCTCGCATCGAGACTGGTTTACAAAGTATGAAGAGTTCGATGGTGGAAGAGTGTACCTGGGTGACGATTCTCATCTGAAGATAGTTGGCTGTGGAAGAGTCACAATCTAATTCCCTGATGGATGAGTGAAGGGGATCTCTGGGGTTATACACATCCCAGGCTTGACACGGAACCTGCTTTCTATAAGTAAATTGAATGATGCAGGTGTGCAAGTTGTCTTCTTGAAAGAAGGATGCAAGATGACTAGAAGAGCTATGGTGCTTGTGAAGGGTACTCGAAGAGGTACTCTGTTTTAGCTAGAGGCATGAATTTCACAATGTAATAGTTCTTCTAACTCGAAGAGAAGAGTTGCAGTCACTTCACCCCCACCATTGGAACCAAAAACTAAAAGATTTGTTATATCAAATTCTGATGGCAATGCATTTTGGGTACCTAAGGGTGCTCATGCTTTGGAAGTTAAGCTTTCTACTAAGAAGACAATGTAATGGCATAAGAGACTTGGCCACATTAGTGAGAAGGGTCTTAAAACCCTGAAAAATAAAAACTTCGTTGAGGGGTTAGATGATTGTAATCTCTATTTCAAATTTTATGAAAATTGTATATATGGAAAGTAAAACTGTGTTCAGTTTTACTCGAGTTCTCATAAGTCTTCTAGTGTATTGGACCTTATTCATTCTGATGTGTTTGGTCCAGTTAATGTTCCTTCGATCTCGAAATCTGTATATTTTGTATCTTTCATAGATGATTACAGTAAAAGGACATGGATTTATTTTCTCAGAAGCAAATTTGAATTCTGTGGTCGATTCAAAGAGTTTAAAGCTTTTGTTGATAATCAAACTAGTAAAAAGATTAAGTGTTTGATAACTTACAATGGTGGTGAGTTCTATTCCATAGAATTTGATAAGTTCTGCAAAGAACATGGGATGGAAAGACATAAGACAGCTCCATACACCTCGCAGCAAAATGGAGTTGCAGAGAGGATGAACAGGACATTGATGGAGAAGGCTAGGAGTATGCTTAGTGGAGTTGGCCTTGAACATAAGTTTTGGGCTGAAGTTGTTGCCACTACTTTCTACCTAGTAAACAGGTCTCCTACATCAGCTCTTGTTGGTAAGACACCCATGGAGGTGTGGTCTAGAAAGAAGCCTTCAATAAGACATCTTTGTGTTTTTGGTTGAGGCATATGCTCATGTGCCTAGGGAGAAGAGGTCAAAATTGGAGAACAAGGTTGTTAAGTGTATTTTCATTGGCTATGGTATTGGTGTGAAAGGATACAAGCTTTGGGATCCTATGTCTAAAAAAGTGTAGTATAGCAGAAGTGTTATTTTCAGAGAGCTAACACCTTCTTCCATTGTTCTATAGCCAGAAGAGAAAGAAAAGAAAGAGGATGTGGTTCAGTTTCCTTCTACCCCTGAGAAGACTGAACTGCAAGACCCTGTTGGATCTGATGATGAGGAGAGCTCTGGTAGCTCTGAAAGTTCAGAAGATGAAGTAGAACCCCCACCTCAGCCTTTGAGGAGGTTCACACGAGTTAGGAAGCAACCTGAGAGGTTTGGTTATACATTGCTTGATTCTAGTTGTGCTTCTTCTTTGCTTACTAATGCTGATGAATCTAGAACTGTTACAGAGGCTATGGGCATGAAAGATGTAGGTTCCTAGAAGGAGGCCATGGGAGATGAGATGGCTTCTTTGAAAAAGAATAAAACTTGGGACTTGGTGCTTTTTCCTGATGGTTGGAAACTTGTTGGATGCAAATGGGTTTTCAAGAAGAAATTTGGTGCAGCTGGCAGTGTTGAAAAGTATAAGGCCAGATTGGTTGCGAAGGGGTACTCACAAGTGGAGGGAATTGATTATGGTGAAATTTTCTCTCCCGTTGCAAAGCTGAGATCTATTCGGTTCCTATTATCTCTTGTAGCAGCTTATGATGTAGAAGTGGAACAAATGGATGTGAAGACAACTTTCCTTCATGGTGACTTGGAGGAAGAGATTTATATGTCACAGCTAGAGCATTACATAGAAAGAGGTAAAGAAAATTTGGTTTGCAAGTTAAAGAAGTCTTTGTATGGTTTGAAGCAATCTCCTAGGATGTGGTACATGAAATTTGATGCCTTTGTGTTGTCGATTAGATATCTAGGATCGAAATTAGATCATTGTGTGTATTATAAGTTTGATAATGATCATATTCTCATTATTGCACTATGTGTTGATGATTTGTTGCTAATTGGGAATGGTAAGAATTTATTTATGATTTGAAGTCTTAGTCGTCAGCACCGTTTGAGATGAAAAACTTAGGGGCAGCCAGGTACATTCTAGGAATAGAAATTAGAAGAGATGGAGCAAACAAAAAACTTTAGTTAAGCTAGAGTAAGTATGTGAAGACAATGTTGGATAGATTCAGCATGGTAGATAGTAGACCATTGATTGTTCATGTTTCATTGGGGACAAAGTTATCTGTTAATGATTGTCCAAAGTCTCATTCTAAGATGGAGGATATGAACAAAGTACCTTATGCTAGTGTTGTTGGCAGCTTGATGTATGCTATGGTCTGTACAAGACCAAACATTGCCCAAGTAGTGGGAGTCCTTAGTCAGCTTATGGCTAATCTTGGATGAGTACATTGGGATGCAGTAAAGCGAGTGTTCAAATATTTGTGGGGTACTTCTGAGTATTCCCTATGTTATCATGGTCATCCTAAAGGACCTTCACATTCTGTATGTATTCATAGATTTGTGGATTCTAATTGGGCAGGTGACATTAACAGTAGGAGATCCACCAGTGCTTATATGTCTACTATGTTTGGTGGTGCAATTAGTTGGATGAGTAAGCGACAAATTGTGGTCACTTTGTCCATGACAGAAGCTGAGTATATGGAAGCAACTCATGCTTGTAAGGAAGCTATTTGGCTTAAAAGGTTGTGCTCAAATATTGGTGTTGATGCACGATAGATTACTATTTGTTGTGACAGTTAGAGTGTGATTTGCTTAGCAAAGAATCCAACTTTCCATGCTAGAACAAAGCATATTGATGTACAGTTTCATTTTGTGTGAGCTATGGTAGAGGATGGGAAGGTGATATTGGAGAAAGTAGACACTTAGAAAAATGTTATAAATGCATTGACGAAACCAGTGGGCATAGAGAAGTTCAGATGGTGTTCAGAGTCTATGGGCCTCTTGGCCCCTAGTAGTTAAATCTTGTCATTTCTTTTAGCTCTTGCAAGGTGTTCGACAAGTGGGAGAATGTTGGGAAATAAGGTGTCTCAACCTTTGCAAATTCCTAGCATTATTAATTTATTTGTATATTAATTTATTGCCTAATGTTGTAATTACATGCACATTCAGTTTGGTCACTTAGTTGAGGTGGCACGATGACATGTCATCTTACTTGGAATGTGACTTGGATGGTCAATTCAAACCTACATGGATTTGGGTGTCCCATTTGAGGTGGCACTATTATGCCATGTGTCAGCATCTTGTGGTATGTGGAAGAGGATGTTCCATATGATAGAATCTATGATGCGTAAGAGCCAAGTTTGGAGATTCCTATGACAAGTGATGACAAGTGTCGATGAGGATCTTTGCATAAGGGAAAGGCATCTTTGGGCGCCCAAGTTGGGCTATGACATGTTGTACGAGGAATATGCTATATTTAGCATTGTATGATGGATTCTCTTACAACATTTAAGGTTGTTATGTTGGGAAAATCTATGACAACTGTAAGATGCGTAAGAGCATCTGTCATAGTTTATTTTTATCCTAGAGCGCTCCATATTGGGAAAGTCAAATCTGCCATGTATGACAAATGTAAGGGATGTATTTATAGCAAGGAAAGTATCCTTTGATGTTGGATAATGGCCATGTGGCCAAGGTGGATGCCTATCCCAAGATGCTTCCAATATTTGCCTTGTAATCTCTATATATTGCATAGTTTGGAGTTGTAGTTGCATAGTGTTTTTACAGGTACCATTATGCTGACGGAATAACTCCAGATTCAACATTTGAAGACTCTTGGAAGAACTTGCATTGCAAGTGTATTGTAAACTGTAACTATTTCAGATAATACATTGTGCAAGTTTTAGAGTGTGGGGTTTTTCACTTGAAAAGGTTTTTCCCACGATACATCTTGTGTCTACTTCTCTCTATCTATATTCTTATTTTTTGTTTGTTGTTGTAATATCTCTTATATAAGTGTAATATTGCTGCAACTGTAAAGGTTAAAACAAATTTGCATACCTCTCCCCTCATTAGATTAGTTTAGGAAGTGATTTCCGCACACCTAGCTTCCTTTCAAATAGATTATTTTTTAGGACTAAAGATGGCTTGTAGCGAGATAGGGAATAAAGCGTTTTCGGATGGGTTAAGGGTGTTGGGTGAGACTTTCTTTGATTTGGAGGGTTTGCACATGGATGAGGTGCTTTATGGATCATGCTTCAAATTTGGATTATGTTTGGGTAAGCATTTTCTTATGATTACTATCTTAATGGTGGAACCAATGGAAAGGGAAAGGCCAAGCCTAGAGATAAGGTGATGCAGGAGCATCTAGTGGTGTAAGGGCAATCTTGCATCACCCAAAAAGAAGTTAATTCAAAATCATTGTAGTTGTTTTCATTTATTTCCATAATTAGTGTCTCTGGTTCCATAATATCTAGAATAATAATGTAGGACTTTCAATTTTTCCAAAACTGCTAAAAATAGCGACTGCCTATTTTGGAAAGCACACCTGCCATTTTAGGAAAGTTTGCATTTGGGCACGAAATGAAGCGAAAACTTCTAGAATGTTATATAATGGAAATATAAGACCTTTGGCGAAGGAATCAGGAAAAGATCATTTGTGAGCTGAAAGATATTAAAGTTTTTATTTTCTGAAAAGCCCCTAAAATTTTCTAAAATTTAGATATGAGGTACTAAAACATCCCATAACATCCTAAAAAGTTGACAGAAATCTATTTATGAATTTTTAGCATGATAGTTCACATCGCGAGCTTTCCAGCGCTTAAAATAGTTCGTCAATTAGACACCCAGATCAAAAGTTATGCTTCCCGTAAGTTGACCTACTTTTGGAGGGAGTTGCAAATTTTGAAATTTAGTTGGGGCCACCAAAAAGTGCTATTTAGGACTATTTTGGGAACCTTGGATGGTAGTAGAGTTAAGGGGGGCAAGTGTAGAGTCAAGAATAGGTGGGAAAATAGAAACCCTATCTGATTTGGGGTTACAGAAGGCTGAAGATTCTAGAGTCTTGAGGTTGGGGAAAGTTGTAATGTGTTGCAGCCAATAGAGGATTCATCCTCTGATTGTAATTGAGTTTCTGTAATGTAATGAGTTGCCCAAATCAATAAAATAAAGTTCCATTTTTCTATATTCAATTTCTGTTGTGTGTGTTTTGTGATTTACCCCCCTTCATCAAGTGGTATTAGAGCAAGGGTTCCTGAGTGTGTAGACAGATCGCCGACCTTGAGGCAGTTTGCACAAGGACCTGAGGTTGTGGGTTTGTTGCAGAGATCAAGATGCCTCCACGAAGAAATCGTGTTGGGAGAAATGCTTTGACAGAAGAGGGTTTTAGAGCCCTACAAAGGCAAATCGATGCATTGCAAGAGGAGTTGCGAAGAGGGTTTGATCCGAGAATAAGAGAAGAAACCGAAGATGAAGCTGAAGAGGAGCTATCTGAGGAAGAACAAGAAGCTGCAGGAGATCCTACAGAAGTTAGGTTGTTGAGGGCCATTTCTAAGATCAGAAAGAGGCCCAGAATCGAAGTTTCTACATATTCTAGAGATTTGAATCTGAAACAGCTTATTGATTGGATCAATGACATGGAGGAGTACTTCGAGTATGAAGATGTGGAGGACCTAGATTGGATCAAGTTTACAAAAATAAAGTTGAAAGGCCACACCAATATTTGGTAGAAGGAGGTCCAATTAGAGAGGAATAGAAGGGGAAAAGGAAAGATCACCAGATGGGATCGAATGGTGGAGAAACTGAAGAAGCAGTTCATTCCTGTGGACTATGAGATGGAGTTGTTGAAGAAGCTACAAGGACTAAAGCAAGGTAACAAGTCTGTCAAGAAGTATACAGAAGAGTTTTATAAGATTACTATCAGGACAGGCCAAGTAGAGCCCAACAAGGAGAAGGTAGCCCGTTACATTAATGGGTTGAGGCCGAGTATTCAAGAGGAGATGAGCCTAGTCAGAATGACCACCATAGAAGATGCATACCAGTTTTCCCTGAAGGTGGAAGAGAACCTGAATAAAAGATTTGATAGTAAGCAAAGGGGAAGAGGTCAAGGAGGAAGGACTGGTGGAAGACCCTATGGGGGCCGAAATGAAGATGTAAAGAAAAGTGAAGAAGCTTGCACCAGTCGAAATCAAAGAGGAGATAATACCTACCACCCTCGTGACCAGAACAATGGTGAGCAAAGAGGAAGAGGAAGAGGCAAACCTGGGCAAGGACCTGGAAGAGGAGGTTTCAGAGGAACCTGTTTCTAATGTGGAGAAGAAGGGCATCGAGCATATGAGTGTCCACAACATCAAGGAAGGACAGCACGAGTTGCACATGTAGATGAAGATGCACAATCTGAGCATTCTGAAGATGCTAAAAGGGGAGAAACTCTAGTTGTCAGAAGAACTTTGCTAAATGAGGAGAAAGAACCCAATCAGAGGAAGAGTTTATTTCGCACAAGGTACAAATGTGAAGGTAAGTGTTGTGACATTATTATTGACAGTGGAAGTATTGACAATCTTGTTTCAAAGGAGATGGTTGACAAGTTGAAGTTGACAAGAAGAAAGCATCCACATCCATATCGGATTGCATGGTTGCAGAAGGACCATAGAGCTTTGGTCAATGAGCAGTGTTTAGTGAAGTTCAAGATTGGGGACTACCATGATGAGGTGCTGTGTGATATCATACTGATGGATGCATGTCATATGCTATTGGGGAGGCCATGGCAGTATGATAGGAGCGTTGTCCATGATGGCCGTGCAAACACATATTCCCTAACAAAGGATGGAGTTCGTCACAAGTTGAAGCCCTTGAAGGAGGTGGAAGAAAAGATATGTAGTACTGTCAGAATTTGCTTGGTAGATGGTAGAAAATTTTTGGAGGGTATGAAGTATGAGCATCATTGCTTTACATTGATTCCTAAGATTAATCAAAAGAAATGTGAAGATGTACCAACAGAAGTTTCAGATATGTTGGAAGAATTTCATGACATTATCTCTGATAATGTACTAGAGGGTTTACCACCAGTAAGGAAGATAAGTCATCAAATGTATTTGATACCAGGAGCCTGTTTACCAAATAAGGTAGCCCATAGAATGACTCCAGCCGAGAGTGAAGAGTTGAACAGACAAATTCAGGAGTTGTTGAGGAAGGGATTGATAAGAGAGAGCCTAAGTCCATGTGCGGTACCTGCAGTACTAGCACCAAAGAAAGATGGAGAGTGGAGAATGTGTACAGACTCTCGAACCATCAATAAGATCACAATCAAGTACATATTTTCATTGCCCAGAATGGATGACATAATGGACTGTTTGAGTGGAGCCAAGTACTTCACGAAGATTGATCTGAAGAGTGGGTATCACCAGATCCGTATCAAAGAAGGAGATGAATGGAAGACAGCCTTCAAGACAAAGGAAGGTTTGTATGAGTGGTTAGTCATGCCATTTGGGCTAACCAACGCACCGAGCACATTCATGCAGCTCATGAACGAGGAATTAAAAGAATTTTTGGAAAATTTTGTTATTGTTTATTTGGATGATATTTTGATTTTCAGTAAGACTTGGGATGAGCATCTGATGCATATTAGAAGAGTTTTAGAGAAGTTAAGGGAGGAGAAGTTGCTGACTAATCTAAAAAAATGTAGTTTTGCAAGGAAGGAGTTGGTATACCTGGGATTTGTTGTCTCAGAGGAAGGTCTTAAGATGGACCCAGAAAAAGTAAGGGCTATCATTGAATGGCCTACACCAAGGAGTGCAATGGAGGTAAGATCTTTTCATGATTTGGAAAGTTTTTACAAAAAGTTTATTAGGAATTTTAGTAGCATTTGTGCACCCCTAACTAAGACAATGAGAGGGGATAGAAAAGAGTTTAGATAGACTAAAGGAGCAGACAAGAGCTTTGACACATTGAAGCAGAAAGTCATAGAACAACCTATTTTGGCACTTCCAAATTTCAATATGGTATTTCAGGTAGATTGTGATGCTAGTGGTAGTGGTATAGGAGTATTTTTGAGCCAAGAAGGTAAGCCTATTGCCTATTTTAGTGAGAAGCTTAATGATGCCAAGAAAAAATATTCTATTTATGATCAAAATTTTTATGCAATAGTTCAGGCTTTGAAGAAATGGAGACATTATTTGTTGCCAAAGGAGTTTGTTTTATATACTGATCATCAGGCTTTGCAGTATCTTAATAGTCAAGGAAAGTTGAATCAAAGGCACTTAAAATGGGTTGAGTTTTTGCATTTATACCTTTGTTTTGAAGCGCAGGAGTGGGAAGTCCAACAGAGTTGTAGATGCCTTGAGTAGAAGGCAAAATTTGTTGACAGAAATGAAGATAGAGGTTGTTGGGTTCAATGAGCTCAAAAGTTTGTATTTTGAAGATCCAGATTTTGCAGAGGCTTGGAAAGCTTGTCTGGAACCTGTTACTTTGGATAGGACAAAATGGTTGGATTTCATAATCCAAGATGACATGTTGTTTAAAGGAAGCCAATTGTGTATTTCGAGGAGTTCCATGAGAGAGAACCTGATTAAGGAGAAGCATAGTGGGAGATTGGCCGGACACTTTGGTCGAGATAAGACCATTGCTATTGTTGGTGAACATTATTATTGGCCATAGTTGTAGCAGGATGTGAGGAAATTTGTGCAGAGTTGCAGAGTATGTCAAATGGCAAAAGGAGCAAGTTAGAACATAGGTCTATATCAGCCATTACCTATACCAGAGAAGCCATGGGATGATATCAGTATAGATTTTGTTCTTGGTTTACCAAGGACACAAAGAAGACATGATTCCATTTTTGTGGTGGTGGACAGATTCTCGAAGATGGCACATTTTATTCCTTACAAGAAGACTAATGATGTTGTTTATATTGCAGAGTTATTTTTCAAAGAGGTGGTGAGATTACATGGTCTACCAAAGAGCATAGTTTCAGATTGAGATACCAAGTTTGTTGGTTATTTCTGGAGGACATTGTGGAAGAAGTTGAAAACAAATTTGAAGTTCAGTTCTGCACACCATCCATAGACTGATGGACAGACAGAAGTGGTGAATAGGAGTTTGGGTAACCTGCTACAATGCTTAGTAGGAGATAAGCCCAAGGGATGGGATTTGATTTTACCACAGGCAGAATTTGCTTACAACAATTCTATCAATAGGAGTACTGATAAATCACCATTCCAGATTGTATATGGGAATAGTCTACGAAATGCTTCAGAATTAAGGAATCTGGACAAAGGAGAAAAGACAAGTGCCGAGGCTGAAGACTTCGCAACACACATGAAGAATTTGCACGAAGAGGTGAAAAGCCACATTAATAAGATGAATATTTAGTACAAGGCTAAGACAGATCAAAAGAGGAGATATAAGGAGTTCCAGGTAGGAGATGAAGTCATGGTTCACTTGAGAAAAGAAAGGTTCCCAATTGGAACATACAATAAGTTGAAAATGAAGAAATTTGGACTATGCAGAATCCTGAAGAAGCATGATTCAGGAAATGCATATGAGGTAGAGCTGCCGAGTGGGATCAATATTTCCCCTATTTTCAACATTGCTGATTTATCAGAATATCATGAAGGTGGAATAGAGGATCGACAAATAGAAGTGCAGTGGAGTATTCCAGCATCTACTTCAATGGAGGAGATAGAAGAGATCTTGGATAGCCGTGTGGGAAGAAGTACTCAGAACAAGCAATATGAAGAATATCTGGTAAAATGGAAAGGAAGGCCTGTTGAAGATTCTTCCTGGTTATCTAAGGCAGAGGTTGACTGTTTGGGTTTTCCTCACACAAACATCTGAGACGTGACAAGGTCACTTCTCAAATTACCCTGGGTGTTTGATGCAGGAGCATCCAATGGTGTAAGGGCAATCTTGCATCACCCAAAAAGAAGTTAATTCAAAATCATTGTAGTTGTTTTCATTTCTTTCCATAATTAGTGTTTCTGGTTCCATAATATCTAGAATAATAATGTAGGACTTTCAATTTTTCCAAAACTGCTAAAAATAGTGACCTGCCTGTTTTGGAAAGCGTACCTGCCATTTTAGGAAAGTTTGCATTTGGGCACGGAATGAAGAGAAAACTTCCAGAAAGTTACATAATAGAAATATAAGACCTTTGCCGAAGGAATCAGGCAAAGATCATTTGTGAGCTAAAAGATATTAAAGTTTTTATTTTCTGAAAAGCCCCTAAAAATTTTTGAAACAAGATTGAGGCACTAAAACATCCCATAACATCCAAAAAAGTTGACAGAAATCTGTTTACAAATTTTTAGCGTGATAGTTCACATCGTGAGCTTTCTGGCGCTTAAAACAGTTTGTCAATCAGACACCCGGATCAAAAGTTATGCTTCCCAGAAGTTGACCTACTTTTGGAGGGAGTTGCAAATTTCAAAATTTAGCTGGGGCCGCCAAAAAGTGCTATTTATGACTATTTTGGGAACCCTGGACGGTAGTAGAGTTAAGGGGGGCAAGTGTAGAGTCAAGAATAGGTGGGAAAACAGAAACCCTAGCTGATTTGGGGTTATAGAAGGCTGAAGATTCTAGAGTCTTGAGGTTGGGGAAAGTTGTAATGTGTTGTAGCCAATAGAGGATTCATCCTCTGATTGTAATTGAGCTTCTATAATGTAATGAGTTGCCTAGATCAATAAAATAAAGTTCCATTTTTTGTTTTCAATTTCTGTTGTGTGTGTTTTGTGATTTACCCCCCTTCATCATAAGGATGGAAGTGGATTAGATGAAATGTTTGAGTGATATGATCTAGAGTGAGATGGAGAAGAGATGGAAGGATGTAGGGTGAGATTGCCAAGGATTATATCACAAGGTTGGATAATGTTATGTAGGCGATGGCATGGCAATAGATGGTGTGTAGCCAAAGGATGGCCATGTCAAGAGTGTGTGAAAGCATGTTTAGGGTTTTTACCCCCAATACTTATCAAGGTCAAAGGGAGGATGGATTCGGTAGGATGAATTGATCATGTAGAAATGATGGATAGGTGTGATGGGAGAGGATAGTTATGGTGGAATGGATGAGACAACTTGCCCCCAAGTACAATGGTACACAGATGGATTTTACTCATGACACCCATGAATGGTTTTTATCATGGTACTTGCCCAAGGTGCCACAAGAATTGATTTTTACCATAGGACAAATTTATTTCTCTTTAGTATTTTGGATTTTTATTTTTTTTGAATTTTTTTTATTTTCTGCATAATCTTGACTTTTGCCACTTCATGTATCGAAGGCCTACCTAGCTAATGTAGTTAATTTGGAGGCTCCTGTCATGACATGCCAATAGTATTCTGCTTTGTGTAATTGTTTGGAAAGGATTATTCCACTAATGTACAAACTGCAAGTGTAGTGATGCTCTTTGATAACTTTGGGTTGGCTTTATCTGAATGTGAACATCTCAATAAGGTGTCATCATAGCCCTTATGGTAAAGTGTCACTGCAAGGATACATCATATTTGGGATTTAAAGTTCTTGGATGTGAGGCGTGATTTTGGATGTGGATGGGGGATGTTGGATGTGGAATTAGGTGATGGGTGTTTGTGGGATTTAGGTGGATAGACTAGTGATTTAGATTGGGTTGGAGGATTTTTCACTAGTCATACTTGGGATGGTGGATTATGGAATTTGGATTTTAGATCAAGGTGGTGATTAGGACCAAAATTCTTGTACAATATGGAATGTCGTCAAAACATATTATATGCAAGGTGCATCTTTTGATGTGGCTCCACTTTTGGAGTTATTTCTAGATTTGGGCATTTAGGATCTGTTGGTAAATAGATTTGTTTCTACGATTATATCTCCAAAAATGACTCTACTTTGCCCAAAGAAAACCAATAATCATACCAACAATTGGAGAGATCGTTGTTGCATTAGTGATCTTCCTCTACATTTAGAGGGGCAACTCCCTCATATGATAAAAATTTGGGGGTTTTGTGGTATTTTAACCAGAAATACCGAAATGAAAAGGGAAAAACTAAATGAAAGATATTCACAGAAATGCTAGTGGTAGACACAAGAATACCAACTGGGATTTCACAAACTTATTTAAAACTAACAAAGATGCATCACAAAATCAGAAACTACATTCCTAGATTTATATGATGGGTTTCGTAACAAAATATATGTTACTATGACAATAATGGAAGAACAACACACGAATTTCAACATATGAATAGATAGGCTTGCATGAATAGCATTTAAATCAAGATATCACAATTATAACTGCATTTCTTTGCACATATTGCACAGTTTATAAATGCTCCAATAGATGGCCAATAGTTCACATAATGACAAAAAGGGATTACCAATCTAACATAAGGAAAATTAGTAATGATAAAACGAAAAACACCCAAAACATAAGAATCAAATGATTTCTCTATTATTTTGTTGAAGCTATGCCACTCTAGAAACCCTTCTGTCACAATAGAAAAACCAAAAAGTCTTTTGTTTTCACCCAGTCCTACTAAAATAGAAAAAGAACCAAAAGAACTCCCCCTTTTACATTGGAAATCATTGTATTTATAACCCTTCCCCTAATAACTAACTCCTAACTACTTGCTTCTATACTTTATAAAACATTTAAAATGTTACAAAGTCTTTTTAATGAGCATATATTTTTTGACTCATTAAAAGAAATATTTTATAACTCTAATAAAATTGACTTTATAATAAAAACAAGTTGAGTCTTTGTGCAACTTTGACAAGCATATGCCTGCTAAGGCATTATGTCAAATAGTTTGCATGTAACGCTTGTAGGTGGTGATTTCTGAAGTAATTTGTCTAATAACTAGCATTATGATTCTTTCTTCAATCATCCTCTAGTCATTAAGACTGCCATTACTTTCTTTATGTTATTGAAACAATGTGTACGATTATTATATATCTTCTTTGAAGAAAACCATGAGGCAGCAACCTCCATTTTCAAAACAATTATTGAGATGTGGGAAACAGAGCTCAAACTATATGTCTGATGTGCAGTCCCCACCAGGGTACCTCATCTCATGAGTAAGAGCAGGTCCTTGTGGCTCCTCTTCAAAGTCAACCAAGAAGTCTCGATTAATCCATAGCCCACCCTTATCAATATCACAATCCATAACAAGCATGTGAGCACCTTTCTCAATCAGTTTAGGGTAGAATTGATTACTCCAACTACTGAACAAAGGAATTTGTAGCAATAAAGTCGCTTCCCATCCAAACTTAGTTCGATCATTTGTGGTTCTCCTCTCAACCTCTTTCCCTAAACATCAGGAACATCAGATTGCCATGTTTGTCCATCATCCTTCTCAACTATCACTAGGCTTCCCCTTCTCACAAGACCACCTAACCAAAACTGACCAATCAAGACAGAATTTGCAGGATCTTTAATGTTGTATTGTCTAATATCTCCATGCAACTAGTCGACAAAATAAAGAAATCAATCATATAAGGAAAAAAGGAAATCAGTTATTAATCCAGGCACCTTAGGTAGAATCCAATTTTTTACCTTCAAGTTTGGCATTGATACTCCAATGGTATGAGTCATGTATTTCTTATGTCCAATATTTGTTTTAATATGCCTTCACACCAGCTATAAATAAACAAATGTCTTCCATATAAGCCATCTGCAACATCTTGAAGACTGAAACCTTTTGAAAATGCTACAGGTGCTCTCCATGATGAACTGATTAATGTATCATGTCGTGGTTGGTCCAGAAATCATTGCCAAAGATTGGACTTTGACCTAGCTTCTCCCATCTTCCTTTTACATTGAAATCTGAATCCAAAGAAAGAAACTGGCACCTTTTGCATTGCCATCTTTGTCACCCATTCATGAGATCAAAATGTCTCCAAATGTAAGGCAATGAGTAGTATGGGGAAAATCCAAATTTGTTTTGTCCAAGATAGTCTCTGGATAAATGGCTTTGTGAAGGTTTGGTGCTCTTGGATTGTCTCATATATCAACAATATAACTACAAGAGGACAATAGTGATGGTAAGATGAGGTAATGCCTTTAAGCAAAAGGATCACCATGGCAAGAGTTGCATGCATTCCATCAGAGTGACACAACTCATCACCTAGATGACTTACAGGTAAACAATGGACTACCTTAGAATAAGAGGATAACTTTGGATCTGCATCTATTGTGGTTAAGTAGTTAGGAGGTGCCCTTCCAGTACATTTGTAACCATAATATCTGATAAAAATCCCCTTTTCAAATGCACCTTGTTGTTCCCAGACTCTTGTTCTGATATGGGCGGAGAGGATGCTAGCAAACGCTATGGAGTGCAGTTCTACACCTGCAAAATGCATTTAACTTAATGTTTTTAAAGCTTTTTCAACATATTCATCCTATGCGTATCCTGTGATCATTGTGTTTCATAAGACCATATCTCTTTGAGGCATTTTGTCAAACAAGTTGCTATTGTATCTAGAATTTCACATTTTGTATTTGTTAAAAGTTTGTAAAGTGTTTCCAAGAGCAGCAACGATGGCATGGTGTAATGAGACAACATTCCTTTGAGGCGCTTTCAACAGTAGATCACGTTCTTTCTCTGTAATTTACAATCTTCATAAAGGCAAAATGCCCCTCCCATTACGCTTTGGTGGATGTCCATACCCCAATCCAAAGCTCTTATTTTGATACAAGCGTAGGAAATGCAAGTAAAGGTCACGAATTTGGCTTCGAATCTTCCAATTGCATTTTCTTTAAAGTTTCTAAAGTCTTTTTCAACAAATCAATTTGCATTCCCTACTACCCCAAAGCTCCATGAGATAACATTTCTTACAAAGGCATTTTGCCAAACATTTCAGGTTCCTTGTATATGCTTCCACATTTTGCAACCATGAATACCAGAGCATCTGCAGCTATAATAGCTGACAAAATCCCCTTTCGATTATGCTTTGATAGATGCTCATACCCTGTTCTAGAGTGCCATTAGGGCACAGGTAAGAAGGATGCTAGTGAACGTTGAAGATTTCAGTTTACACCTGTGAATTGAAAGTTTTTAACACCTGCTTCAAATCCACTCTGTGTACAGCATCATGGCATTCTATGATATCATGCCTCTTTGAGGCATCCAGTTTGCATTTTATAGGCTGCAGGGGAGGAGTTGGAAGTTTGGAAGTGCTTTGGAACTATGTAAATGCATATCAAGTAGTGTTGGGGTTGGCTATTCCTAAATATCATCACTTCAATAGTCAAAGGTCAATTTGACCAATAAAAATAGGACAAATATTTACCTCTTTTTGTCGTGAATGAGGTGTAAAATAGATATTGATTGTTTGACCATTGAAGTGGATGATATTTAACTAGAGTGGTCGAGGCTTGGGGAGGTTCCCGGTACCAAGGGAACCTCCGAAAAGTTCTTGGTTCTCATTAAAATGCTAACAAAGTGAATGAAACGTGAATGCAAAATAATTTTGGTAGTTTCACACCTAGAAGGAACATGATTCTAAGAACCACTAGGAACATTTTGGGATTTTAAGAACCACTAGGAACTATTAGGGATATCTAGTGTCCCTGGAACCCTAATATTTTTCAACAAAGGAAAGTTTGCCACTTAAAAGAATTTTTAACTTCCAAAACTCTGCCAAAGATAATGTCAGAGATTTTTTATGGTTATAAAGAATATTAAAGATTTTTAAAATCCAACAAACATTTGAACCTCTGATGAAAAGCAATTTCGAGTTTTATCATTTCATTTTTTTACTTGGAGAAGTGTCACCAAGTACAATGCCATAATTTTGATAGCTTTCGTAGCCTAATAATTCACTTCATGAAAACCTTACTAAATTTTCAGCGAGCCCGCAAACACGGAGAATGAAGATCAATGAATAATTTTTTATTGGACTAATATTTTCGCCTAAAACTTGCCACATTGTGAATAATAACATCATAAGACTCGCCATTAAACCATTTCACTCCAATATTTACAAAACTTTACATTTAATTGTTTCCATAAACTGCTAATTGAAAATTGAAAGTTTAATATTTCCAAAACTAGGAGTTATGATCTAAAAACTTGCCACATTGTGTTAAATGACTTAGAAATAACCATGTATAAGGATTTTATTCCAGCTCTTATGGATTGTGAGATTTAATTGTTTCTATAAATTGCCACATTGCGCAACTATTTTAAAGGCTTTTGACTGAAACAAATGGACGATCCATCTTTGAACTGACGTACTTTTCCATATCAACCAAATCAACTATGACATTCAAAGGTGAATGGCTATGAAGACTGGCATGGAAAACATGCGATACTAACATTTTGTGACTGAGAGCAACTTGATGTTTGGCAATGATTAGAACCTTTACGACAAAGACCAATTCGATAGGGGTGTTTAACACATGGTGATGCTAGCCAACTTGATACAAAAAGTTTAAATTTACTAGTGTCAAAATGAGGCTAACAGGACTAACATTATTGTACAATTTGGAAGGCAGTGGACACCTATTATATGCAACATTCTTATATACCTTATGTGTTGGAAGCAATGATAAGCTTCAAGGTAGCAGACACCTATTATATGCAAGGTGTATCTTTTGATGTGGCTCCATGTTGTGAGCGATTGCTTGACTTGGATATTTAGCTTTGCTTGATTTGAATGGTCCACTTTGCTTGGGGATCCATATGTCTTTTATGTTTCTTCCTTGATCTTTAGATTCATTCACCTTCAATGTTTGATTTGGAACATTTTCTTTTTATGGATTACAATTGTGTTGGTCCCAATCAATGGGTTGGGGATGTACAGGATCGGGTTTAATGGGATGGATAGTGGAGGGGGTGAAAGGATTAGTGGCAGCAAGATTATTGCAAGGCTTATGAATGGCTTCTATTTTGATGTTTGCATTGGATGAGGTTTCCCCAGCTATCATCAAGGTGTCATCATTTGATTGTTTTCTAGAAGGTGTGTAGCCAATGCCTTGATATCCTTAATTTGTGTATACTGATACTAGTTCTAGAATGCCTTATTCATGAAGGCTTAAACCTTTTCTATTGTATCCCATGACTTGACAAAATTATTTTCTAATGGGATATTTGTTGCTTTTGAAACATGAAGAAAAACCATCTTTAGGTAACCAAGACTCACTAGAGAGGTCTATTTTCTCATCCACAAGAAGGCCAAATTGTAAGAAGGTGTTTGAACCAAGATGGTAAGATATTTGTGCATTCTCCATGTCTACAAATGTGGTATCTTAACCAATGATATGCTTAATGTGATTAATCTTATCTTGGGCATCCTCATGCTTGATGGAATCCATGTCATTTATTTGATCGTCTATGTGTCCAAGGGAGGAAAGCATCTCGTCTTGGGAAAGGGGGGTTGTTGGAGTATGGATGTGATTAGCTTCAATTTTGTGGTCATGGATGGGATACAAGTGGATGAGGGGGTCATTTTGGGATTCTTGGTCATAGATGGGATCTTGATCAAATATTGGACTAGTTTGGATAGGATTTTGATCAAAGATGAGATTAGTTCAGATAGGATTTTGATCAAAGATTGGATTAGTTGGATTTCATGACCATATATGGGGAATGTTTGGGTAACTTGATTTGGATTCAAAATGGAGTGTGTTTCTTCATAATTTGGTCTTGGCTCTTGACATAGATCCAATGGTTTGGATAACAAGATGTTAGTTTGGATAGGGATGGGGGATTCTTGGATGGACTTAGGATTTTGGCATCGCAATAATGGATCTTGGATAAGAAGCTCTTGAGTGGACTTGATAGGTGGTGAAGTGCATGATGGTGTTGTGGACATAGATTTGTTGGATTTGTTGGTTTGTTGTTTATCCCATGCAATTAGTGCTTGGACAAAGTCTTTAGTAGATGGATGAGACCAATCAAATTTCCAAGGATAGGCAGATTTTGCATAGGATGGGCTAGAGGATTTAGATGAGGAAGATGACATGGAAGATGTTGATGACTTGGTAGACTTAAAAGATCTAAAGGATTCAAAAGATTTAAGTAGCAATTATTGGGAGGAGGTAGATGTGAATGATTTGGGATATTTAGTGGAGGTGGGGGAGTTGAAGGACTTTTGGTGACAGTTATTAGGAGGAAGCAGATGTGAATGATTTGGGAGATTTAGTGGAGGTGGGGGAGTTGAAGGACTTCAGTGACAATGATTGGGAGGATTCAAATGAGTTGGATGTAGGAGATGAGGGGAATGACTCTAGGAGGGTGTTTCCCTTATTAAGGATGACTCTTGGACCTTTGCTTTTGGTTTATGAAGTAGCTAGCACTAGGGTGTCCTAGATTTTGGAGGATATGGGTGTTTATGGTTAAGCATGGAGGATCTATGGGAGGCTTTCCCATGACTATCTCAGCAATGATGTTTTGGTCAATACTATCTTTATCATCATAGGGGTCATATTGAATTGGCTGGCATCATCATTATGATGTTCAAAGGGCTCATATTCTGGTTGGTCAACAAGTCTATCATCGTCATATTCAAAGGGCTCATATTTTAGTTGGTTGACAAGACTATCATCATCATCATATTGATCATATCTTGGTTGATTAACAAGGTTGTTATAGTCATTGTGCTTGGCTTGATGTGGGAAGAGGAGTTGATCTAGGGAGTTTTATGGTGTTTGCTTTACCCTTGATTATGATCTTTGTCCTTTCTTTGATTGTAATTTTTGGCTTTGTTTGTGTGGGATATGTCCATTATTTTGGTTAGGTCTTGGGATTTTGATTGTTTGGATGTTTTAGATTTTAGATGATTTAGATTTTTAATGGTTTTGGATTTGACTTGGATAATTTGGATTTAGGATGACCCCAGGATTGAGATTAATGTTGGAGATCCAAGGATAAGGTTTGGATTGGATGATGATTGATGCTAAGAATTAACCCTTGAGTTAAGGTTGGATCAATTGGGCTTTGATCTTCCAAGGATTTATGTGGATGATAGGATGATTTTGGTTAAGCTTGTTGGTGATTAGGATTGGGATGACAAGGATTGGTAGGTTTTGGATTATTGGATAGTTGGTTGAAAAGGGATAATTAATTCCAAAGGGGGTTAAGGAGAATGGTAGCTTTAGAGAACCTTTCCAATGATTTCGAGATGGTTTGGAGAGATGACTTGGATAGGTGATTATGGATGGATGGTTTGGATAAATTGTAACTTGGACTATAACATGGTTCAATTGTGGATCTTAGGGATATTTAGGACTAGTTAATATTGATGATTTGGGCCTAGGATGATTAAGGGTACTAGTGGATAGATGGGATGATTGATTTAAAGGATCCACAGTGAGTTTTAAATTTTCCAAGACTTGCTCCTAAGGATGGTGGGTTCAGATTATGAAGATGTGAGGTTTGGATTAATGTGGATTGGATGATTAATGATATGAGATGTGGATTTGTGGGATTAGGTTGGACTTGGTAGGTTGAAGACGAAACAAATTGTTGGGGGGTTAGGTTGTTTGGAGAGTAGATATGGACTAGGGCTCATGTATTGGAATTGGTTTGGTAGACAAAGGCTCGTGTAGATTGGGATGGTGAATGATGTTTAAGGTTAATTTGGATGGTTTAGGAATAGGTTAAGGTTTGGTTTGGATGAGGGGGGATAAGGTTTGGATTGGATCAATGTTTGGATAAGGGACAAGGCATGATTTGGATGGTGGATGGACCAAAGGATAGACTAAGGTCTTGTGTAGGTTTAAGTTTGATTTGGATGGAGTAAGGGATAGAATAATGTTTAATATGGATGAGATGATTAGGACAAAATTTCCTTAGGCTTGGGATAATGTAAGGATGATGGGATAAGGTTAGGATGAAAAGGATAATGGATGGGGATTATGGATTTGAATGGATGAATATGGATTATGGATAATTTATTTAATGTGTGGGGATAGGATGGTGATGTGAAGTGACTTGGACTAAGGTTGGAGTAAGGTTGTAGATGATGATTGTCCTAACCTTGGCTTCAAATTTTTCCTTAAGGATACCAATTTGGATAATGTGTTCAAAAAACAATTAGTTTTCAAAAACTTGACTTGGTTTGAGGGTTTGCAAACAAACTGTAGACACTTCAAATTGACATGTATCCTATCGACACTTTTAACATTGCATCTAACATACCACTTTACACATTTTCCTAAACACATTACATTGGTCCTAAATGCTAATTATCCTTTAACATTTCTCTCATCGCCAAATTAATTAAATAAATTATATTTAATTAAGCTAATTCCCATCACATAATACCTAACATTTCATACCATGTTGACATTTCTTCATTATCTTACTAATTTCCCCTTTGTCGTCAGCCCCACTAATTAATTAATTAAGCTAATTCCCATCACATAATACCTAATGTTTCATACCATGTCAATATTTCTTCATTATCTTACTAATTTCCCCTTTGTCGTCAACCACACTAATTAATTAAATAATTCATATTATATAGTTAATTAGGCTAATATTAATTCCATTTATTCAAAAATAGATAAATATCTAGTTTCCATTTTCTCCAAGCTAATAATTTCATTTATCCACTCACAATCTATCATAAGTCCCTCCAAGCTTCCCATCTATTTTTAAACCATGCACACCTATTTAGTCAAAATTAAAAAATAAAAACAACTAATTTCCCTCACCCATTTTAGAGTCCACTAAAATGGTGTCATAACCTTCATCACTCCTTCTAACTATTCATAGCTAGGGAGGATTCTCCACTTTCTCTCATTCAATCTCCACCATTCATCGACTATCGAATCTTGATCGTTCACATCCTCAATCAAGCATCTATAAATCCCTCTCATCAATCAATCTTTAGTCTAGATGCTTGAATCTTTGGATGCATTGAGCTAAAAATCTAAACTTCTTGATCATTTATCACAATTATCTTTTATCGTATCCATGGGTACATGTTGCAGAAATTTTGTATAAATCATTAAGCATCCACATCAGAATCAATAGAGCAAATCCACACATCATAGAGTCTGCATTAGGTAACTTTATTCTCATTTGAATTTTGTTATTTGCACTCTATCATCTGCTCTATCTAAGGTTTGCATGAGTTTAGAATAGGAATCATTTCGTTTAAATTTATTTTTTGTTTGAGTTTTGAATACCTGCATACATTTTGGCATGCCCAGTGGGACCTCTCACTTTACCCTCCTAGGTGACACCTTGTACAAAAGAGGCTTTGATGGCACTTTACTGCGGTGTTTAAACTTGAAAGAGGCCAACTTTGTGCTTAAAGAAGTTCATGATGGTATCTGTTGTGCCCATACTAGTGGCATGGTCGTAGCGAAGAAACTCTTGAGAACACGTTATTATTGGCCTACAATGGAATATGATGCCTATCAATATGTCAAGAAATGCCTTTCATGTCAGCAACATGGAGACTTAATTCATGCTTCATCGCAAGCATTACAGCCCACACTACTCCTTGGCTCTTTTCCATGTGGGGCCTCAATCTCATTGGAAAATTCATTCCCCATCCTCCAGTGGCCACAAGTTTATTATTATTGCTACTGAGTATTTCACCAAGTGGGTAGAAGCTATACCACTTACCTATACCATAGGAGCCCAAATATCCAAGTTCATTTTTCACCATATCATTTGTCATTATGGCATTCCCTCTACTATTATCACAGACAACAGTAAGTCCTTTAAAAATCAAGAGGTTCGTACCTTATGTGAGAAATTCAATATAAAACATCATTGGTCTACCCCTTATTACCCTCAAGGTAATAGTCATTTTGAGGCATACAACAAAACCATCATTAAAATCCTCAAAAGGATCGTCAATGATGTCGATCGTGATTGGCACCTCTAGCTCCACCCTGCCCTCTAGGCATACCGTACTAGCATTCACACTCCTACAAGTGCTACACCATATTCCCTTGTCTTCGATGCTGGAGCATTTTTTCCAATTGAGATCGAGCTTCCATCATTGTGCATCTCTTTGTGTGACCTTATTGATGATAAGGAGTACCAAGTTACACACTTGCATGAGCTTGAGTTATTAGATGAGTAGCGCCACAATGCCTTAAATCATCTTTAGGCTTACTAGAATCATCTTTGTAGAAGCTATAACAAGAAGATCAAAGATTGAGATTTTGACATTGGTGATCTCGTTCTTAGAGAAAATCAGAAAAACACTAGTCTAGACAGGGACAAGAAAGGAAAGTTTGAACCTAACTAGTTGGGTCCCTACATCATTACAGGTGCTTATCAACTAGCTACTCCAGATGGTCAAACATTGCATGAACCATTGAATATAGTGCACCTCAAGGACTTTCATGTCTAATCATCAGTAGTACCCCAATTGTCAAAAATACAAAAAAAATTAAAATAAAAATAGTAAAAAGAAATCATTTGTCCAATGGTGAAAACCATTTCATGGCGCCTTGGATAAGTACCATGATGAAAACTCATTTGTGGGCATCATGTGTAAATCGGTTGTCTGTATATCCTACACTTGGGGGCAAGTTGTCTCATCTATCTCATCTTATCCCTTCTATCATCCTCATCCATCATATCCATATATCCTTGCCATCATTCCCCTTTGTCATCCCTACTTGACTTTGATCTTGATAAGGATTGGGGCATGATCTTGAAACATGCTTGGACAAAATCGCGAGATAGCAAATTTCTCCCAAGCATCTTGTTATGACTTATGCAGTACACTATATCCCTTTAGTTTAGCATCTTGAAAGGTATTTAAAAGTAGGGCATATTTTTCCTTTGCGACATAGTCCTTTGAGATCCTCCATCTTGCATCCCTTGTTCTTCTATCCACAATCCCTTAAGATTTTCATCTCATGTGTCTACCATCCCTTCTCCTAGACTTGGTGTTCACTTGTCACTAGTTATTATATGGAGACAGCCAATCCCATTTGACATAAAAAGCAAAAGACTACCCAAAGAAAATCCAAACCAACCATGATCCTAGCAAAGCAATCCATCCGAATGCAAGTAACCCAAACCCATCATACTATCTAGTATAGCATCCTATCAATGCAATCCAAATCAATCTTAAAATTCAAAGAAAACCCATCAACCTTGTACTTAGTCTTGCTCATCTCTAAACAAATCATCATAGCTTTTAGGATGTATCGTTCCCTCATCCGCCTCCCTTGCATATACTGTTGCTTGGAGATGCATCAAAGCTAATCATCAGGATGTATTGTTCCCAATCTACCTATCATCATCATCATCATCAAAATCAAAATCAAGTTCTTAGCTTGACTACAGGAAAAATCTTGTTTTCCATTCTTGCATATGTGCTTCTGTGTGCTGCTTACTTGATGGATTTATCTTTTTCTTGTATTTGTATAAGTTCTTGTAGTGTATCATGACAATGACATCATGGTCTTTCATATCATGGTGCTAAATGTCATTTACCTACTTGCAACTTCATCTTTTTGGGTTAGTCCTTTGCACATTTGGCACATCGTCATCATGATCCCTTATATAATGATGCATAATGCCTATGCTATAATAAACATCAAGTTGCTCATAATAATTGGTACTTTGTGCAAGATTCATAAGCATGTACTTTTTCTTTCACCCCATCACATACATTCCATTATCCTTTCGTCATCATTTCTTTCCTAGTAAATTTAAATAACCCTTTCATCCTTCTTCCTCTCCTTCCATTTTAACATTCATCATTCATCTCTAATTTCCATCTCTCTTTTCCATTTCTCCACTAATATTTTCATCCTTAACATCCATCCTTTAACCAACTTTTCTCTTTTCCTTCCATCCATCCCTAATCTTATTATCCCTATTTAATCCATTTTGAGAGAGCACTCATATTCTCCCATCCCACCTGTCCTCTCAAGGGGGCATCCCTAAACTTAATTATCCAAAATCAAGGTTGACATTCTAAATCTAAAATCCCTCCAAGCATTGAAGTATCAAAACCAATCATCATCCAATCGACCTCAATCAATCAAATCAATCTTAATCCATTAATCAAGCCTAAAATCAAAATCTCAATGCTTGGGGTATGTTATCACTAATGTCATCCCAAGTGCTTCCTTTAACATTTCTCTCATCACCAAAGTAATTAAATAAATTATATTTAATTAATCTTATTCCCATCACATAATACCTAATGTTTCATAAAATGTCGACATTTCTTCATTATCTTACTAATTTCCCCTTTGACATCACCCCTACTAATTAATTAAATAATTCATTTTATTTAGTTAGCTAGGATAGTATCAATTCCATTTATTCAAAAATAGATATATAAATCTATTTTTCATTTTCTCCATCTCATCTATTTTTAACCCATGTACACCTATTTAGTCAAAATTAAAAAAATAAAAACAACTAATTTCCCTCACCCATTTTAAAGTCCACTAAAATGGCATCATAACCCTCATCACTCCTTCTGACTATTCTTAGCAAGGGAAGATTCTCCACTTTCTCTCATTCAATCTCCACCATTCATCGACTATCAAATCTTGACCATTCACATCCTCAATCAAGAATCTATAAACCCCTCTCATTAATCAAGCTTCATCCTGGATGCTTGAATCTCTGGATGCATTGAGCTAAAAATCTAAATTTCTTGATCATTTATCACAGTTATCTTTTATCGTGTCCACAAGTACATGCTGCAGAAATTTTGTACAAATCATTGAGCATCCACATTGGAATCAATAGAGCATATCTACACATCATAGAATCTGCATTGGGTACAACTTTGTTCTCATTTGAATTTTGTTATTTGCACTCTATCATCCACTCTATTTGAGGTTTGCATAAGTTTAGAATAGGAAGCATTTCATTTAAATTTGTTTTCTGTTTGAGTTCTAAATTCTTGCATACAAGTGTCGAGCCCAACAAAATTTTTGATAGCCTTTTGGTATGCCTACTTTGTCTAGTTTCTTTATTGGCAAAAGTTCTCAATTGCATCTTTGACATTAGTGAATCTTATGCCAACATTGTTTTTGAAGCATTTTTTATCTATTTTAAATCCCTTTTCATCCATGGTTGAGAGCTTCAAAATCTTCGACCTACATTTCTTCTAATGTACTTCTAGTAGAAAATTTATGCTTCGCCCCTACAAGGGAGCACTATGCATTGGTCCCCACAAGGGGTATTACCCCTTGAACCCATTGATAGCTACCACCCCCAAGCCCCTACTTTGACACCTCTAAAAACAAAAATAAATGGGGGTATTGTGTTGATCAATAGTGCTACTTTTTTTACTCTACACCCAATGGATGTAGATGTTAGAAAGACGGTTGTCGTTGAACCAAAAGATCGACCTATTAATGCCCGATACAATCGCCAGAGTTAATAAATCCATGGGAGGTGGTTAAGCCTTGTCATGAACTCGAGCGTTACGCTGCACAATATAGCACAAGGAGACCAAAGGCGCACACCTTGCAACAATCCCCCCTAGTGCAAGCGAGGGGTTCGAACCCATGACCCAAGCTCTGATACCAATTGTTAGAAAGACGGGTGCCATTGCACCAAAAGATCGACCTATTAATGCCTGATACAACTGCCAAAGTTAATGAATCCACAGGAGGTAGTTAAGCCTTGTCACGAACCCAAGCACTGTGTTGCACAACACAAGGAGACCACGGGTGCACACCTTGCAATAGTAGACATTTGGTCTTCTAGATTTGATACTTACAAGTAAGATTCCTTGAGAGGGCGCTAGAAATGTAGTGAATTCTTCACTACCTTCAAATTTTAATTAAGTTCTCATTTTATTAAAATTTCATGGAGATAGCATGTTATTTGTATTGTAAAAATCCCCCTCCCCCCAATATGAGGAGTGTAGAAGAAATTATATAAAAAGAAAAGTCTATTTTTAGGTTTAGCATGCTAGTTATTTTTGTCAATTGGATTATCCTATTTAATAAATAGATATGATTGTTTTTCTCTTTTTGACAATCTATAAGTATAGGGTTTTTCTTTTTTATAAAGACTTTTTGTCTCTTGGTGAATGGAAGTGTCGTTTTGTCTTTGTTTATCATATCTTGACCCAAAGAGTGTCCTCTAGTTTCAATTTCATGTATGCTTGTTTTCTTCTTTATGGCCCTCAAGTGGAAGTTAGTTGATCTTCGATTGCAATCATTAATGATTGCCTACTCATGGTCTTCTAGCAGAAGCGAGTTGAGTTAGCTTCTGTCATAATCTTTGTGTTGGGACATGATTTTAAAATTTTCATTCAAGCCTCATTTCCCACCATCATAATATTTTTTTCATTTCATTCCTATTGTAAGCAAGGAAAAAGCTAACTAATCTATAGAAAACAAACTACAACTAACCCTAGCTCCCAATGGAGAGCATTCTAACCTAGAAAATCAGTCAAGAAAATAGAAATAAACATAGAATCTAAGCTAGTTATGTCTCATCTCCATTGTCCTCCTAAATCCTCCATTATTGTTCTCAGATTTTGCAGATTTTTGCATAATCTTGAGAAGCTCATGAGAATGGCAAGATGTTGGAGATAGTATATGAGATGTCAAGCTAAGAAAATGTCTTCTAAGAGCCATTCGGGGGCAAAATGAGGCTGAATAAGTGGTTTTATAGAAGAGATGATTTGAATGAAGGGCTGGGATTTAAAGTTGACTTGGGAGCCAAATCAAGGGCTAAGATTAGTTAGGGTTTTCTCCTCACTAAAAGACAAAAGTGAATTTAAAATTAGATGAAATGGTGAGATGTAGGATGGGATTTCAAATTAAATAAATTTGTTCAATTTATTTAATTTGTTTAAAGTGGGAAATACATGTGATGGGATTTGATTTATTTGTTTAAATAAATCAAATGAAGGGAACATTAGAAAAATGAATAATTAAATAATCAATTAAAATTAATTATTTAATTATAGAAGAAATATGGAAAACTGATTAGAAAGGATGAAATTGAATTAATTAAATAATTTAAAATTATTTAATTAATACTTGAATTAGGGCATTTGCAGGAGAAAATTGTCCTGTCGCATTTGCGAAAGGACGACATTTTTAAGTGTCTACATTTTGCCCCTCTTTGAGATGATGTTGCGATCAAGTAACATCATTTCAAAGAAGCCAAGGAAATGGATAGAGGAAAAGGACGATGATGGCAAGATAGGACGATGATGCCCCCTCGAGAGGATAGGCAAGTTGGACAAACACGAGTAGGCTCTCAAAATGAAAGGGATTGGTTAAGGAAGAAAGATAGGAGAATGGATAGAAGAAATGAATGACACGAGAGAGAGAGATGGTGGAGGAATGAAGGATCGGCCAGAAGAATGGGAATGATATCTTGCTTTGATAGATTTTGCGCTTCTCACTTGCATTTTTTTTTCTGCTTATCATCATAGAACTTATTATGTCAAATGACGACAATAACCATGGCATGTCAAAGGCCAAGGTGGAAAGTGTAGTCCCTTGTGAAACAGGCATGTGATAGACAAGGAATGCCCTGACTCGGACTAGGAACTGTGATACCTTGTCGGAACATGCGATGAGATAACTATGAGGTGTGGAAGTCCTGATGCAAGGAAGTAGTTATTCTTTCCAATGCATAGGATGTCTTTGAGTCACACCCAATGGAATCCCGATCACATGTAAGGCACCAAGTTGCCCCAATCATTTTTCCATGACAAACCACAAACAGCAATCAAAGAAAAAGGTCTCGCTCTATCCTCACTTCTCTTCATCACTTAGGGACTGCCTTGAGAAGCATAAGAACGAGACTGCAAAACAATCCAAATGAAAGATAAGACAAACTAGACCAATAGCCAGTTGGACCTTTTGCCAAGTGATATGTGTTTGATTGATTGTGATTGGATGAAGAAGGAACCTGATTTCAAGAAAGAAGCATGTCGTATAAGACACCTGGTCTGGTCTCGATAATGCCTCTACCTGTCTAAGGCAAGTGATTAATTGATTGACACTAGTGTTGTTGGTCATACAAGTAACACCAGGGTTTGATTGATGATGTTTGATAATAATGCATGTCGTATAAGGAACAGAATCCTAGTTTCGACGATGCCCCATTCTGTGTAAGATATGTGATGGTTGATAAGGATAATTTGATGGCAATTGATTGATTTGGATGATTTGAATAGCTTGTCTTGTTGATGCTTGGGATTGGTTTGAGTGTGAGAGATTGATTGCTTTGGTCTAATCAAAGTGTCCATTTCACGAAAGGATGACTTATTATGAGAGTGGACAGGACGGTCCTAAGGGACTGACCTAATGCCTCAGAGGAGCATCAAAGATGGCCTTGTCTACGTAAAAATCTCAAAGGTGACGTAGTTCGACCATGCGGATGATGGATGAGTGGAAGAACTGATTCGAATGATATGACAATGTGACTGATTAGGATGTTTGAATGGATCGATCGAGAGATTTGATTGATTGATTTGGTTGAGGAATTGAATTTTGTGAAGAATTGATTTGGTTAGGATGATGTGATAAATCGATACGGATGGAATGATTTTATTGCTTGGATTTTTGTAGAGTATTTGATTTTTTTGTGATTTTGGGAATATTTTGATTTTTGGGATTTTTGAGAATATTTGATTTTTTTGGTGTTTTTGAAAATATTTGATTTTTTTATATTTTTGAGATGTTTTGAATTTTTTGTGATTTTGGGAATATTTTGATTTTTTTGTTTTTGAAAATATTTGATTTTTTTTGTGTTTTTGAAAATATTTGATTTTTTTGGTATTTTTGAAAATATTTGATTTTTTTGTGTTTTTGATAATATTTGATTTTTTTGGTGTTTTTGAAAATATTTGATTTTTTTTGGTGTTTTTGAAAATATTTCAATTTTTTGGGGATTTTGAGGATATTTCGATTTTTTGGGGATTTTGACATGTTTTGATTTTTTTGTATTTTTGAAATGTTTTAGAATTGAATTGGATCGCAATTTTTGTAGCCTTTATGCTAGATACCAATGACAAGGGGCAACCAAGTCTAGGTGCAAGGATGAATGAATGGGATTGGGTGAATGGATAAAAGGGGTGGGCGATAGGGGATGGAAGGAACATATGTGTAAGAGGGCAAGGATGTGATCTCCAAGGACTATGTCGCATAGGAATAACATGCCCCATTCCAGGTGGTATACTTAGGATTTGACATGACAATGCTTATGACGATAGGATGATAAGATGGATCGTTTGGAATGGATAAGGTATATCAAGAGATAACCAAAACATTTGTCAACATTGTGCCCCCAATCAAGATCAAAAGAGGAAGGGTGGATGAATGGATGCAATTGGATGGGTCTATGTATGATGGATGAAATGGATAAGAATGGTAAGATAGGAAATGACAGGATGAAAAATGATAGGAGGATGAGACAACGTGCCCCCAAGTGTAAGTGACATAGAAGATCAACTTACGCATGACGCCTGTTTGCCTGGTTTTCATCATGGTACCTATCCAAGGTGCCTGTTTGCCAGGTATTCACCGTTGGACGAAGGGATTTATTTTTACTTTTTTGATTTTTTGACTTTTTTGACATTTTAGCTTTTGTGAATGGGAGAGGTGGAATATGAAAAGGAGGGACTCAAATGTCTAATGCCATGAGAGGTGATAGTCCCATTGGAGAAAGATGCCGTCTCATGGATCATGCCAATTGTGCTCATCGATGTTGGTAAGGAGATTGCATGGAAGTGAGATAGATCAGGTGGATAACGAATTATGGAGGGAACGATAGTGGATTATGATGTGGATTATGTAGGAGACAAAAGTGGATTATGTAGGGAACGAAAGTGGATTATGATGTGGATTATGTAGGAATGAAAGTGGATTACGATGTGGATTATGTGGGATTTACGCAAGGAGGATGGATGAAATGTTTATGCCAAAGCATGAACCATAGGGAGGTGATAAGGCAAATATGTAGGGTAATGATTGAATGATGGGGTGATGTATGTATGGAAAGGAATCATGACCAACGGTTGCACATACTGTGTTAAACATAAAATCTTTTGAGTGGATGGTGGTGTAGGAAGCAATGGTGATGTTTGCTTAATGGATGGATGATTGAGTGACTTGAGAACCCACATAGACTTAGTATTTTTATGATTTTTTATTTTCATGTGGGATGAAGGAATTTGATATTTGGAAATGGAATGGCATTTATCAATGGAAGAGGATGGTTTGGATTTTTGAGAGGTGGATGCCTCATTTGACTTGCATTTTTGTTTAGGGACCCATACCATTTTAGTTTTGGACCTTTCTTTTGACGGTATGGGTTTAGATGGATTTTTTTGATGCATTTGACTTTGATTGTTTGTATTTGTGTCTAAATGTATTAGGACCCTTAGGATTTTTTACTTTATGAAAGGAGGCATCTGAGTGTTTATTTTTGAATCCCATGTGGCGGGTGGAATGAGTGCAAGCTTTATGTTTACACAATGTGTGCATTTGTTGGTCATGATTAGGATATTGAGGTGATTTATGGATGATAGGGATGTTAGGTGTTGGAAGCAATGGTGGCAAAGTGGATGGTGGGAAATTAGGAGTTGGAAGAAATGGAGGCAAATTGGATGGTGGCAAGTGTATGGTCACATATGTTTTGGGAATATGATAGGGTTTGCGATGGAAAGTGGTGGACTTAGGAGGAATGGAGGAAGTACCAAAATCATTAGATTGTTGACCTTGGGGTGTGTAGCCAAGGCCATATGAGCATGGAGGTGGGACTTTGACATGGATAGGCTCCAAAATACCTTGTTTGTGAAGACATAAATCTTTTCCTTGGTAATTCATATTTTGGAGTATGCAATTGACAATAGGACTATGTGTGATATGGACACTAGACTTGGATTATTTTATGGAGAAGGCAAAGTGATGGACAAAGATTGTTGTGTTCCTAAGGAGGAACATTCATGATTGAAAGTGGATAGGCCAAGTGGATATATTGGTGGATTTGAAATTGGATTGATGGTGGATGGGGAAGGATCATGAGGATCTTTATTATTTTCATGTAGATCCAAGTTATTTGTTTGATCTTCTATGTTTATGTGTTCTTGGGAGGCACATGTCTCATTATGACAAGTGGTAGTTGGTTGGACCATGGATGGGTGAGGTGGCAAGCTCTTGACCATGGAATGCATAGAGTTGGCTAAGTGGATCATCGTGGTCTTCTTGATCATGGAGGGGATCGTGAGAATGGGATCAAGTGTGTTATGGATAGGTTGAATGGAAGCGGTTTGATCTTGATTAGAATTAGGAGCTAACGGTTCTGCATGCTTTGGATTATACCCTTGAGATTACTCTTGACTTGGAATCGAAGTGAGTGGGAATGACTCTTGGATAGATTTGATGGTTGTGGATCACATGATGGGGTTGAAGGGATGGACATGGTATTCGAAGGTTCCTTGACAGGCTCATGAATGGGTGTTTGACATGGGGATGATCTATCCCTTGTTAGTAGCCAATGGATCACATCCTTTGAAAGGGCATGTGCGGAAGGACAAAATAGTGCATGAATGGTGAGGGTAGATGATGTGGACTTGGATTAGGAGTGCGGTGGTAGCATGTACTTATGGGATGGATGAGGTAGACTTATGTTCCCCTTGTCAAAGGTGGCATTGGAATTTGAAGGCACTTTGTCTTGCTGCCAAGGTGGACTTGGATAGGCTTGTGAATAGGCTTGGGGTGCTAGAACCTTGTTCTCTAGGATTGGCATGGAATGATGTGTCTTCATATTGTTTTATGTCTTCTTGATTAGGATCATGTTGTTCTTGACTAGGATGAATGATGATGCAGAATGACAAGGAATGTGATGGAGTATGTGATTGGATGATTAGATAGGTGATTAGGGATGATTAGGTTATGGTTGTGGGTTGTGATGTGATTAGGATGAGATTGATTGAATGATGTGATTAAAAAGGGTGATTAGGATGTGAAGGTTGAATGGTGAATATATGAATAGGATGTGATTATGATGATGTCGATTGGACGATGTGTTGAAAGGAATGCTTGGAATGTTTAGAATGATATGTGTATGAGGGATGACTAAGAGGATCTAGTCCCTTGTCTCTTCATTTTGCAACCGTGTCTTTACCAAATGAGACTTGTGAAATGTGGGATGGTATGTGGATGTCAATGCATGATGATGAGGCCCAGGCTATGATAGAGGCTAATGATATTAGTCTTTGAAAAGTCTAGCTCCAAGAGGGTACTCTCGTCTACTAATGACCTTTCAAAGTGCAAATTGTTTTCATCGAGACCTTGAGGTATGGAAGAGATGATGATTAGAGTGAACCCATGAGTTTCAGAATTCACTTGTAAGGATGGACTTAAACTAGCTGTGGAGTATTAAGCCCATGTTTTTGATTGATGTGAAAAAGATGTCAAGGTCTCTTGGTCTGAATTCGTACTTATGATACAGTCAAGCTTCGACAGTTTCTCCCTATGTTTCAATCTTAGGAAGACTAATGTTTAGGGTTCTCTATAGATGTGGAGGGTTGAATTATAATGAAATGATGTGACGAAATTTGATCGTAAAGGAATGAAGTGGAATATGTAGTGGAATGAAATTGAATATGCAGGTCTATAAGGTTTTGACACGGTTGCAATCGATTTGATAGGGAGAGTAGATGCTCAAAGGTTTCCCTATGGTTATGGTGTAATGTGATCGCGAATGATGAAGGATGAAATCGATTAGATTGGAATGAAATGGCTCGGATATGATTAGGAGAATGATGATGATGACTTGGATATGTTTAGGATATGTGATAGTGATATAATGTGGAATGATAATATGAAATTGATTGGAAGAAGGTGATAAGGGATGATTAAGGTTTGACTTATGACGACTTGGGTATGATTATGGTATTATATGGAATGATTAGGGATGATTAGGATGAAGTTAATTGGATGAGGATGGCAATATGGAATGACAAGGGTAATGATTAGGATGTGGTGGAATGATTTGGTATGATGAATAGAACATCATAAGGATATGGTTGATTGATGTGAAATGATTAGGAAAGATGACTTGGATGGATTAGGATGATGCGGATTAGATGAACGAGGTGATTAGGGGTTGATCAGAATGACTTAGATATGATAGTGATAAGATGAACAAGGTGATTAGGATGAGTTGGAAATGGTTAGGGTATGATTAGGATATGGTTTGGATGATGATTAGGATGAAGTGTAGTAATGGGGACATGATAAGAATGCAATTAGGATGTGTTTGAATGATTAGGATATGATGATTTGGATTGATTAGTAAGGATGATTAGGATGATTAGGATATGATGAATAGGATAAGGTTAAGATGATGTGGAATGATTAGGATGAAATGGATTAGGACATGTGGAAAGACAAGGATGATGGTTAGGATAGTGATAAGGTTATGGATGGTGGGGTGATGATTAGGCAAGGTGATTAGGATAATGATTAGGGTGATGAATGTGATATGATTAGGATGTGGTTGAATGATTAAGGGTGATGTGTAATGAGTAAGAATGATGATGATTGGATAGTGTAGAATGTGGTTGAGTGATTATGAATGAATAGGATATCGTTGGGATGAGGTGAAATGATTAGGAAGGAGGAATATGATTAGGGTATGGTATGATGTGGATAAGGACACGAAGGTCGAATGATGAAGGGATGAATAGGAATGTGATTAGGATATGATGAGTTGGCATAGGGAGTATGCTATGATGTGGAATGGATGTAATGATTATAAATGATTAGGGTATAAATATGATGAGGTGGTATGAAGAAGATATGACATGAATGTGATTGGGAATGATTAGGATCGATTTTGTTTGGATATGATAGGATGATGTGTAAGGATGATGGGAATCGGGATTAGGGATGTGGTTGAATGATGAGGAATGGGATGATTAGGAATGTGATTAGGATATGGTTATGATGGTTAGGTGTTGGTTGGATTTGGAATGTTGGTTAGATTAGGAATGAGATGATGTGGAAGGATGACAATGTAATTAGGATGTGACTAGGATAGAACAAGGATGATGTGGATCATGTGAATGATTAGGGTGATTAGATGAGGAAGAGGATGTGGTTAGGAAGAATGATTAGGATATGGGGTCGAATGGTGAGGGTATGATAAGAATGTGATTAGGATAGGGTTATGATGACTTTGATGTGACTAGGATGTGAAGTGGCTAAGGATGGTGATTAGGATATAATGGATTAGGGATGTGGTCGAATGATGAGGATATGATGATGACATGGAATGAATGTGTCGAAAGAATGTCGAGGGTGATGATTAGGCAAGCACACGCATCAATCAAAGAAGACACTTGGCAATCAATTTTGTGGCTATTTGACATTTTTGTGACAAGTTTTTGAAAACACTTTAGAAGACAAGCACAACCCTATGGCTAGGCAAGGACTATATTTATTGAATCCCCTAGTTGCACCTATTCAAAGCGGATAGCTCTAGGATCTTGGTAGCACCAGCTCCCCTCCACGGTACTCACTTCTCACGCATACCAAGTTCTAGGTTTTCCAAGGCTCATCCCCCCACCAAACCTTAGGATTGTCCCTACTATCTCAACTAAGAACCGCATGAATCGAGGCCGCTTCAAAATTTACCCTTTTGCATCAACAAATAGAAGGTTTTTGGCCACTAAACAAGAAGGGTTCTAGTGAATATCCGAGGGACCGACACCCCACGAGCATCCAGCATGCCACTTAAGGCTCTAACTAACCCTACTAGGAGTTTAATATACACAATGGTACGCCTCCTTTCGAGCTAGCACTGTATGGTGAGCACTCATACCGGTTAGACTTAGCTTTCACCTTATCCTCAATTTGTAAAGTGGGCCGAACGAATGTCCCGCTTGGGGTCGCAAGTGAGTTCTCCTTTCGAATATGTCTCAAGAGAAGGCCCACTCTAAGGCTAACAAAAGCAAGGCGAGTTAACATGTTTTTGATCCCCAAGCTCGCACTAAGTCGCAAGGGGAGAGCATACACATGTGAACTTACTCACACTCGCATGGAGGTTCATTGACCTTAGAAAAATAGATGCGTGGTGTGATTATGCAAGTGTTGAGAGATGCTTTTGATTCCCAAGATCACATGATGTGCGAGGAAAGAGCATACGCACCTCAAAACACTAACACAATCACCAAACAAAGCAAACACTGGTTCATTTTAAGCCCCAAGATATGTGTGAAAACAACAAGATGTTCATTTTAGTGCCCAAATGGAAGTGTACCTATGATAACCAACACACATGCATATGAAAGAAATTAAATCCCTACATTAAATGTGTTAGTAGTTTCAATTTAATGTCTTTGACCAGCGAATGCCACATGCTGCAAATCAAACATTAGTAGCACAAAAATCCCCATGATAATGCAAAAAATATGACATAACGGATAGATGCACCGTTTTGCGAGCCATAAGTCAAAATGGCCAAAAATGGGAATCTACAAAAATTTGAAAATTTTGATAAGTGACAACAAAACTAACAGCAAAATCAGATAATTTACGAAATTCCATGCAGTTTGAAAAAAATAATTGATCAAAAATGGAGCAATTTTGGATGAGATATGGACGTTTGAAGTTTGAAATGACCTTTGACTTTGACCAAAAAAAAGCTGATAAAATAATGCCATTACCTGAAATTGACCTTACCATTCTGAAATTGGGCAAGTTTGCTCCGCAGTGCAACTCGTTTCGTGAAAATCTGACCTGTTTTGCAAAAGTTGTGACTATTTGAAAAAAAGTGCCTATTTATGCTTGTAAGAGGCAAAGTGGTACAGTCCAGGCGGTTACACAAACCACTAGTGGTCATGACCAGGGCCGATCACATGTGACAGTCTATGTACTAGTGGTTAGGTTTGTGCTAGCAGTTTGAAGTCAGTGGGGCCCTTGGTCTTTCATGTGACCAAGGGCGAACCAAATGCAAAAAAAAAAGAAACCCCCCAGTCGCTAATATGACCATACCAACTGTTAAAAGAAATTTAAACAACCACAAGCATCCGAGATCTGCATATGTCTTGATTTTTTTTTTGTTATGTTTAGGTTTTAATTGGCAGTTTAGCTCTGCAAATGGGATTAGGGTTTAAGTGATGGCAGTCGGGGATTTAGAACCACGATAGAGGAAATTAAATGTGAGCGGTAGCTAGAAGCATGGAAAGTGGCAGCCGAATGTGGTTAAAAGTATGCCACAAGTCGGGCAATCTACAAATCGGGACCAAAGAAAACAGGTGGCAAAGGAGACTTTAGTGTTTTTGCTGCAGACGATCGTTAGTGTGGAGTTAGGGTTTCGCAGTTTAGGGCTAAGCGGTGGTGCTGGTACAACAGAGGTGGCTGACAAGGCCAGATTGGAAGGGAGTCGTTAAGGCCCTAGTTTGACCGATGGACAGTCCCCGGACTGAATGTAAAGGAGTCCTGAGTAGGACTCTTGGTAGTGTAGTCGCCCAAAAACTAATAATGGACAGCCTGTAGACAAGAAGACCGTCGACCAACTGAAGCGAACCACTAGGAACTCAAAGATAGCGATCAAAGAACTTCACGTAATCCTGTGAACAAGCTACGAGCTATTGAAATTGACCATGGATGTGAATCAAAACCGTCACCGAATGGTGGTGTCGATCTCAACCAAAGCCGGCAACTGCAGATGTTGTGTGTAGCTCGGACTTGCAATCAACAACCAAGAGTAGTGATCGTGGTCTTCATTGCATTCTGATTTTCATTCATGGTTCAAAATAATGCCTTAGAGTGATACAGGGGCCCATGAAGTCAAAATCGACTGAGAAAATATGTTGAGTGGAAAAGTAAATGGTGAAGACCCAGTGGGGAATGGGTGGTGGCGAAGTGAACAAAGTGGCGACAAGGGAAAATTTTGACAAGGGTATTGACTGTTCGAAGGGACTACCACAACAGATTGGTGGCGGGAATGTGGTGAGAATGTGAGCAAGGTGAATACAATGGAGATTGTATGGAGCGCCAACACAAATAACACCGTGAGAAAAAACTATGAATTCGTGCAAGATGCTAGCGGAAGCATTGCTCTGCTAGATGAGTGAGGGTGAGCAGTGTGGCATGTAGAGGCGGAGGCGGAGTCAGTGGTTGCATTCTTGGACTCTGGAAATCTGCAAGTGAAAACGCAGCAGACAGTGGAATTACAAAACTTCGATAATCCTACAGATACTGTGCTTGAAGCCCAAAATTTCACAGCATCGATGAAGCTGATTTCTGTGGGGGGAGATTATTCTCCGCAAATGGAGGCAGATGGAATGACGCTGAGGTGGAAATCTGGGTAGGGATACTGGAGGAGAAAGGCGATGCAGGAAAAGGCGCTCATAATTCCCCAAGATGCCCAATCTATGGGCGCCTCAAAGGCGATGGATATATTGCAATGTACCAATCAGAATCTCAGTTAGTAGATGTCACTCCGTAGGATACCTACCACCAGAAGCTTCGCATTAGGAGACGGCTCAAGCTCGATGCTGACGGAAATCTTTGGGCTTATTACTGGAATGATGAGAGGCGAGAATGTGGTGAAACAATAGCGAGGGTTTGTGATGTATGGTCGACAGGGTGTTGAACAGAGGCCGAGCAGAGGACAAAGGTTGCCAACTACAGCTTGGCAGGGTTTTGAATCGACGACTACAACTGTGTAACTAGGGGAGGCGACAGGATTTTGGCGACTAGGGTGTTAGGACTCAATACACAATGGCGGCTAGAATCTCTAGCGGCGATGGGGAGTACCAGCGGTGGGTAGTTCTACAGAGGCCGCTAGGGTTTCCAACTGGTGGCCGCCAACATTTTACACCTACAAACATTTTAAACCTGTAACAATAACATTTAACCTGCAGCGAAATAACAAAGAAAAATTTAAGCCTGTGACAAAATGTTTAAACCTGCAACAAAATGTTTAGGCCTACAAGCACAGAGCACAGCATGGCACTGTACGACCAGTCTGTATAGCATGGATCCGTATGGTACGGATCCGTACGGTATGGACTGGTACCTAATTTTTTTTCAAAAAATGGTCAAAAATTTCAGTGACCAAAACATGTCAAATTTTATGTCATTTTTTGCGGAAAAGGCCTCCTGGGCTCAACGGTGAGGTCCGTTTGAGCTCAGGAGGTCACCTACGAAACTTGATTTACAAAAATCACCCAAAAAGGTTAAAATTTACTCGCATTCACATCAAGTTCACCAATGTAAGCAAGGAAAAGGCTAACTAATATGCAGAAAACAAACTACAGCTAACCCTAGCTCCCAATGGAGAGCATTCTAACCTAGAAAATCAGTCAAGCAAATAGAAATAAACATAGAATATAAACTAGTTATGTCTCATCTCCATTGTCCTCCTAAATCCTCCATTATTGTTCTCAGATTTTGCAGATTTTTGCATAATCTTGAGAAGCTCATGAGAATGGCAAGATGTTGGAGATAGTATATGACATGCCAAGCTAAGAAAATATCTTCTAAGAGCCATTCGGGGGTAAAATGAGGCTGACTAAGTGGTTTTATAGAAGAGATGATTTGAATGAAGGGCTGGGATTTAAAGTTGACTTGGAAGCCAAATCAAGGGCTAAGATTAGTTAGGGTTTTCTCCTCACTAAAAGACAAAAGTGAATTTAAAATTAGATGAAATGGTGAGGTGTAGGATGGGATTTCAAATTAAATAAATTTGTTCAATTTATTTAATTTGTTTGAAATGGGGAATACATGTGATGGGATTTGATTTATTTGTTTAAATAAATCAAATGAAGGGAACATTAGAAAAATGAATAATTAAATAATCAATTAAAATTAATTATTTAATTATAGAAGAAATATGGAAAATTGATTAGAAAGGATGAAATTGAATTAATTAAATAATTTAAAATTATTTAATTAATAGTTGAATTAGGGCATTTGCAAGAGAAAATTGTCCTGTCGCATTTGCGACAGGAGGACATTTTTAAGTGTCTACACCTATCATAAACCCAAAGGATTAAATGTTAGGGTTAGACGGCAGAAGATATCAATTAAATGCAAATAAAGATTAAACAGAGGAATGAAAAAACATAAAAATAATAATAGCGAGACAATTTTAACATGGTTCACCCAAACTTGGGCTACATCCACCAACAGTGAGTCCAATATTATTATCCAGTATATCAAACTGATTACAACCAACAATCCCTGCAACTTAATACCGTTGCAAATGCTACAATACATCAACAGAAACCATAACCCTTAGTTGCTTTTATCAATCTTTATGTCGGTTACAAAAATAGGGTTTTTTATGTCAGCCAATAGAAAAATAACTCTCGACGCCTTAATAAAATAATAAAAAATTATTGGAGGTTTCGGGGTCGCTACCCCTCAACCCCGCCCTGTATCACGACAGGGAGCACGCCAGGGGCGCTGCCCCTTGACTCCCATCTTGGGGGCACTACCCCCAAACCCCCACAAGGGGGCACTGCCCCTTGACCCCGTTAAATAATTTGGGGGAAACTGCACTGATAAAAGTAGGGAAAATTTAACCTCCGAGTCTAATTAGGCTCCATTTAACAACAATCTCCCACTTGGAGACTGATCAGACTCCACACCATATTATCTCCCACTTGGAGACTAATCAAACTCCACACCATATCATCTCCCACTTGGAGACTGATCATAACACCACATAACCTGCTAAATTAGTATTAGAGCCCCCAAAACATAAGTGTTTATTGGATGTACCTCTCAAATATTTGAGAATCTATTTTACCGCATTCCAATGCTCCAATCTAGGATGACTCATATACCTGCTTAAGACTCCTACAACATGTGCAATATCCAGTCTCATGCATACCATGGCATACATTAAACTTCCTACAGCTGAAACATATGGTACATTGGACATTTTTTCTTCCTCCTCTTATGTCTTAGGACACATCTCCTTAGTCAATTTCAAATGACTAGGCAAAGGTGTGCTGACAGCTTTTGCATTCTTCATATAGAATCTTTGCAACACCTTTTCAACATAATCAACCTGAGATAAAGTCAATTTTCTGTTCTTCCTATCTCTACAAATTTTCATACCAAGAATTTGTTTTGCTACCCCTAAATCCTTCATAGCAAATGATTGTGCTAACTGTTGTTTTAACTCTCTTATGCGATCCATGTTAGACCCTACTACAAGCATGTCATCAACATATAAACATAAAACAAGGTAGCTATCATTATCTAACCTCTTAGAATAAACACAATGGTCAGAATTACACCGGTTGTAGCCTTGTTCATCCATAAAACTATCAAATTTCAAATACCATTGCTGAGGTGTTTGTTTCAGGCCATACAAACTCTTCTTCAATTTGCACACCAATTTCTCCTTACCTTTGACCTCAAATCCTTGGGGCTATTCTATATATATCTCCTCCTCCAAATCACCATAGAGAAAGGTAGTTTTCACATCTAGTTGTTTCAAATGCAAATATTCAGCAGCCACAATACTTAAAATAGTGCGAATAGAAGTCATCTTAAAAACCGGAGAAAAAATCTCATCATAATCAATGCCCTTTTTCTGTGCAAATCCTTTTACAACTAATCTGGCTTTAAATCTTTTCTTACCTCCATCTTCCTCTTTCAGCCTATAAACCCATTTGTTTGGTAAAACCTTTTTACCTACAGGCAGCTTACATAATTCCCAAGTCTAATTTTTCAACAAGGAGTCCATTTCATCTTTCATTGCAAGCTCCTACTGAACATTTGTATCCACCTGCATAGCTTTATCATACTCTTCCGATTCACTAGCATATGTTAACAAAATAGAATACAAAGAGGGAGAAAACCTTTCAAGAGGTCTACTTAGCCTTGTTGACCGTCTAACATTCACTGGAGTTTGTGGTATTTCTTGTTGTTGTTGTGGAACATAAAGAACCGCTGGAACATTACTATCTGGAGTATCATCCAGCACAACATAATCATTTTCTTTCTTCTCATTTTGCTGCAACTGATCTTTGTACAACACCTTCTCATTGAATACAACATCCCTACTTCTCACAATTTTCAAATTTTCAACATCCCAAAGCCTATAACCAAATTCATCAATATCATATCCAACGAAGATACATTTTTTTATTTTGCATCCACCTTGGTTCTATTTTCATAATCTACATGTACAAATGCTTCACATCTGAAAGTTTTGAGAAAATAATAACTCACCTTCTTCCCTATCTATGCTTCTTCTAGAATACCACAGCCCAAAGGAACTGAAAGACCTCTGTTAATTAAATATACAGCAGTGTTGACAGCCTCTACCCACATGTTTAAAGGCAACTCAACATGCAATCTCATGTTCCTTGTACGCTCCATTATTGTCCTATTCATGTGCTCAGCCACTCCATTTTCTTATGGAGTCCCTGAAACCATTTTCTACCTACGAATTCCATTAAACGAACAATAATCCTCAAATTCTTTGCTGCAACACTCACCACCATTATTAGATCTAAGACATTTTAATTTTTTACTCGTTTCATTCTCAACCAAGCTTTTTCATTTCTTAAATGTTTCAAATACATCATATTTTTGTCTAAGGAAATAAATTCAAACCTTCCTAGTTGCATCATCTATAAATATAACATAATATCGAGAGCCACCGAGAGAAGATACTTGAGCCGGTCCCCATACATCTATATGCACAAGGTCCAACTTTTCATCTTTCTTTTATTTCTCATCCTTGATAAAACTAACTCTCTTTTGTTTGCCATACACAACTTTCACAGAAATCCATATTAATACATTTCAGACCTGGGAAAACTTTCTTAGAATGAAGTACCTTCGTACCTTTTTCACTCATATGCCCAAGTCTGTTATGCCACAGTGTTGTCTCAGAACCTGCAACAACTGTTTCAGTCGCTTCCTGTGAACCTGTAGCAATTGTTCCTGAACCTGTTTGTTTTTTCTCTGCAATAGCTAAAGTAGAAGGAACAGTATGACCTATACAAAGATATAAGGTGCCTACTTTCACTTTTTGCTATTATTAAGGCACCTCTTGAAACCTTCCAATTTTTATTAGTAAATGTAACAATGCAACCTTCATCAGCTAACTACCCTGCTGAAATTAAATTCCTACTTAGCCTTGGAACATGTTTTACCTCTTGTAGTAGCCAATGATTGTCATTCTGCAACTTAATCTTGATCCTTCCCTTTCCAACAATCTGACAGGGTTTGTTATCTCCCAAATAAACTAGCCCAAAATCCCCTTGGACATAATCAAGAAAATAACTTCTATGGGGCGTAGCATGAAATGAAGCCCTTGAATCTAAAACCCATGAATCATCAGCATTATCTAGGGAAAGAATCAAAGCATCATTTTCAGATTTATTACTTACCACATTTGCCTCCTTATTGCCTTCTTGTTTGTCTCCTTCTTTATTCTTCTGAGACCAGCAATCTTTCTTCAGATGACCTGGTTTCCCACAGTCCCAACAATCTTTTTGTCCTCTGGATTGGGACCTCTTGTCCTTTGATTTTCCTCGTGACTTCCCATGACCTCCAGAACCTTTTCCTCTCTCCTTTGATCTACCCCTACTTTCTGCATTTAAAACACTACCTGATGTAGACCCTCCTGAGTTTTTCCGTCGCATTTACTCGCTAAGGATAACACCAACAACATCATCAAATTTCAAAGTATTTGAACCAAAGATAAAGTTACTTACAGCCATTACCAAGCTATTCCATTTTTCTGGCAAAGAACATAAAACCAAGAGAGCCCTCACCTCTTCATCAAATTTCACTTTTACAAAAGTTAATTGACTGGTAATCATATTAAACTCATTTAAATAATCTGTCATAGATCCACCTTCAATCATTTTCAGATTAAACAAATGCTTCATGAGAAATACCTTATTTGAGGCTGGGGGTTTTTCATACAATTTTGCCAAATCTTTCATTAGTTCACTTGTTGTCATTGCTTCTATTATATTAAACGCCACAGATGGTGCCAGGCACAACATAATGGTTTCTAGTGTCTTTCTGTCCAGAAGATTCCAATCCTCATCAGTCATTGTTGCCGGTTTCTTGGCTATTCCTTCCAATGGCCTCCATAAATCCTTCTGATAGAGATAATCCTCCATCTGCATCTTCCATAACTGATAGTTTTGCCCATTGAATTTGTCTACCTTCAATTTACCCTCATCCTCCATTGCTACCACTCAACCGTGAGACCTTCCTGCAGACGATAATCGAACACAACCCGCTACGATACCATTTGTTAGGGTTAGACGGCAAAAGATATCAATTAAATGCAAATAAAGATTAAACAAATGAATGAAAATACACAAAAATAATAACAGTGAGAGACAATTTTAACGTGGTTCACCCAAACTTGGGCTACATCCACCAACAGTGAGTCTAATATTATTATCCAGTAAATCAAACCAATTACAACCAGCAATCCCTGTAACTTAATATCGTTGCAAATGCTACAATACATCAACAGAAACCCTAACCCTTAGCCGCTTTTATCAAGCCTTATGTCGGTTACAAAAATAAGCTTTTTTATGTCGGCCAATAGAAAAATAACTCCCGACGCCTTAATAAAATAATAAAAAATTGTTGGAGGTTTTGGGGGCACTACCCCCCGACCCCACCATGTATCGCGAGAGGGAGCGCGCTAGGGGCGCTACCCCTAGACCTCACAAGGGGCGCTTCCCCTTGACCCCGTTAAATAATTTGGGGGGAAACTACACCGATAAAAGTAGAGAAATTTAACCTCTGAGTCTGAGTAGGCTCCATATAACAACAATCTCCCATTTAGAGACTGATCAGACTCCACACCATATCATCTCCCACTTGGAGACTGATACTCCTACAGTAATTGTACAAAAATAAGGGTATTTGGATTTGAAGGCCCCCCTCTCTTGTTACCTAAAACTTGTCCAGACAAGATTGCTTACTTAGAAATTGTGAGACAACTTGCCTACTCATATTTCATGCATTTAAAAAGTTCCAATAAACAATCTTTCATGCTTGGGACATTGTGTTTTGGAGATTTCACAGTCATGTCAGATAAAAGATATCAATTAATTGAGAAAAGATTGGAGTATTTTAGGTTGCCTACAGGAAATGCTAGAGAGAATTTTGACCCAGAGAACTTTATATGCACAATCAAAACCAAGAAGTTGAAAAGGTATAATCATGTATTGTTTATTGACGATGACCTAATTAAAAACCAAGATGAACACAATGCAGTTGAAAAAAGAAGCCTATACTATAAGATAATGTTGGCCAAGGCTTGGAGGGTAGCCAAAAACCCCAGTTACACAGGTGCTTTTATGAACATAAATGATCCTGTCAAGAGGTTAGATACATTAATTGAAAATGCTTCAAAATTGATTGAAAATGTTCCTCCTCATATCTTTGAAAGAAAAGGAAGAGTTGTCAGAGAAACACAGGTAGAGGATGAAATCCTAATGGCTCATTTGTCTCCTCAACCAACTCCTGATATCTCTTTTGATGTTGAAGAAGGGGAATGGGAAAATAAAGACTTGCAAGCATCATGGCCCCTTATAGAAGAATATGAACCTCCAAAGGAAAGAGAAGAGGTTGAAATAGGAACCTCTAATGAGCTAACAGAGGATGTAAGGCATCTAGCTAGTAAAAAAATCATTACAGATGATGAATTCATCAAGACTGCAGAATTCAAGTCCTTTTTATATGAGTATAAAGGAAAGCAGGCCAAAGAAAGAATGAAAAACATCACTCTTGAAATCCAAGATGAAGTTCTACAAGAACTTCGGTCAAAAATTGATAAAGCCATGGAGGATATGACTCTTAAAAAGGGGAGGGAATTGATCCAAGAGGTAGGAGTGATATTGGTACCTGGATGAGATATGATTTCTGCAATTGTGTTTGACACTTTCAGAAAAAACTAGGACAAAGAGATGCAGCTTAGCATTGAGGCCCTAGACAAAATCAAATCTGGATCGGGGTATGATCCTCAAGTTATAAGCAATCCTAATGAAGCCTTTGGTCACCTAATGATTCAAAGGGTTGAAGAAGCAGACCCTATTGAAACTGCCAACCTAAATGTAAATGTTGCAAGATTCACCAAGGCACAGATTGAGCAATTGGCAAGGAGAAATGACGACTATATGGAAGAAAATGCAAGGCTCATGCAGGAAATTGCCACCTACAAAGATAAATTGCCTTCATCTACTAGCTATTCACCATACCTGGAAGCTGACCAAAGGTTTATGGAAGCCAAAGTAGATGCTAATTATTGGAAGCTTAAAACAGAGAAATTTCAAAAGAGAAGTGAATAGTTGGAAACTGAATTGAAAATGGTTAAATACAATATGGCTTCCGAATTGATTCAAAAAAGATTTGACAAAATGATGGAAAATAGTGATAAAGTTTGGGGCTTGCATAAGAGGACTCACCAGATGTATCAGGAACACAAAATGCTGCACCTTAGGATGTTGGAAATGAAAGAAAATTTGAATGCTAAATCTAATGTTGAAGAGCAAGTGTTGGAGGAATATGATGAGTTGATCAGTGAACATGAAAGATTTAATGGTATATTAACAGAAGATTTTAATGACTTCGACCAACATCCTGACATGGCATTTCCAAATTTTTTCAATACTGATGGGAGTTTGCGAGATAAGGCCATTTGGAAAGATGAATTGAATGAATTATTGCCACCACTACTTGAGAATATAAATAATGAAGAGGAAACACTTATGTATGTTTGGGAAAAATATTCTCCCTGGAATTAATTATGAATAATCTAATCTCCACAGATGCTTGTGCTAATCAAAAGTACATCGATCATGTTGGCAGGATAAATTTATTCATATCCAGGATAGTGTAAAGAAGTGGTCACAGTACAATTTTGTCATACAACAAGCAATGTAGGTATATCAATTTGTATCATGGAGATGAGGATGACCTTGCTAGACCTATGGGTCATGGGTCACTCTACGATGATTAATGGAGCCAAAACTTGATCACTGCATATGCTTCTATTTCTCTTTATGTTTCCTAATTACGCATTAGTTAGTTGGAAGGATGCAATTATGAAACGACACAATGTTTTGGGCCTAAAGCTTGTATGCATCCTATAAAATAGGATACCAAGGCCATTTTGAAAATCATCAGATATCATATCATCTCATCTATTTTACAGACATATATGCAATATAAAAGCAGTACTTGGAGAATCTATTTATGTTTTCAAACCAGTATGAATTCCTAAATTAATAAAAAGAATCAAATTTATTTGGTGGATCAAAAAATTGATGTTCTATTGTTATGTTGATGTTATTATTTATGAGTTGCATGATTGTCTCCAGAGTGGTTTCTCAAGTTGTTTAAATTAATATATCAATGATATCATTAATTTTTCATTACACATTTGTTGTTATTGTATGATCTAGGTGATTGGTTTATGTGGGAAGTTGATTTAAGTCATGTTGAATAGTCTATGTTTATTGGTCTTTGCCCAGGTTAAAATCCTTTGAACAAGCTATCTTAGTTGGTTTCCTTTCTGTTAGAATTAAAATCCTTTCTCTTGGTGATAGCAATTTGGGAAATATCATTGGGATCTGATAAGAAGAATCTTGCATCTCAACATTCTTGCACATCTGTACAAGATACAAATTCATATAAGTGCCTAACAATATGAGTTAAGTCAATATAAAGATCCATTATCCCATTGACTCTTGATCTCGTTGCCCAATAGATAAAGCATTGGTCTTATTCATTAGCAATTTTTACCTTACTCATATTTGCAAACCTTAGCCTTAGAAATATCTTCAAACCTTACATCTACTTCACACCCATTTGCCATCATGAAGGTCAATTAAGATCATTAAGGTATACCCACTTAGATCTGGCAGAGCCTGAAGTGAAGGGGGTTTTAGCCATATCTGCCCCATGCTGTTAGCCAAAAGCGTCAAGAGAGCTTGGCAACCTATTAGGGTTTAAAACTTGTGTTTTTGTGACCTTTAACAGAATTGGCGACTCTACTAGGGAGTAATCTCCAGAATATTTGGTTTCATCCTATCCATTCATAGAGTCAAGAATTGAAAAAATATAACTTTGCTGGCAAGAAGGACCCAAAAAGATAAAATTTATTACTCTTTTAACAAGAGGTGGCGACTCTAAAAATGAACTTAATGAAGAATGCAAAGGACATCTCAAAACTACAAAATTTCTAGTCAGAAATAAAAATCACAGGTCGAAGTATGCATAACAATGTTTCTTTTCCCTATACACATTATGATACAATTGGGAGTCCTGGTGATGAAAGAAGTGCACATCATACACAACAGGACAATTTTTATAGCTACCAAGATCATGAATAGAATTAGTATCCCGAGCACTATCAATATCAATACCAAACACCATATCAAAATGTGCAACACAATTTCATCCCTCTTGGAAGTGTCAATCAGAATTTGCAGCAAGAAATACATCAGAAGTAGTTATGTGATCAGAGCAAGACAAGGGGGTCGTTTTGTCTTGAAATCTACAAACCACTTGATTTCAGGAACATTCATGGTTATCCACATTCTATCCCTTTGGATGTAAAAAAGATTTTACCAAAATTTAAGGGATATGAATCGGCAGACGTGCACTTACAGCAATTCATTGATTTAATATTGAATCATCAAATCAGTGAAGAGGATGTTATTATGAAACTCTTTGTGAGAACATTAGAAGATATTGTTGAAATTTGGTTTTCCAACTTGCCTACACATTCCATAGCTTCATGGGATGAACTTGCCAATAAATTCATGCACTAGTTTAAGGATAAAGATAATGAATATGCACATATCCAAGAAAGGGGTCAAGATCTTTTAGATGTATTATTTGGCATAAGGAGACATAAAGGAGAATCTGCAGGTTCCTTACTCGACAGACTGATGGATATCTATGGGAAAATACCTTTTAATCTTCAACCTGATGAGTCTATGTTCATTGAGCAGTTCATGAGAATATATGCGCCTGATTCAATTCATTGGTCTGAGTCGTCAAAACCAACTACTCTGGGGCAGCTGTGGTTATGGATTTGTAATATAGGAGTATTCAGGCATAGGGATGCTATCAATGTTGAACCTAATGATGATGACTATGGAGAAACTGATCAAATAATGCAGCCAATAGAGAAAACATGTGCAAGAGAAGTCTCTAATGATGATGTTCCAAATTTGAATGAAGACAAAATTATAGAAAACCAATTCTCCACCTTGGGTCAGGATTGCAATATGAAAGACATTGCTAAGAACACATTGCTTGAAGAGTATGTCAGTGATGAATCAAGTAAAGAAAAAGGCATACATGAGAATGAACAAACAACACATCCATTGACAGGTGGGAACCATGATGACACTCTCAATGAAAAATAAAATGTGCACATCTGAAAATAATTTTCAAATTTGTTCAAACCCCTTGTATGATGACATAACAGAGGAAGATGAAATGATACTTTGCCAAGGTATGCCAAAACATGAATTTCATGTGTATTCGAACCCAATTTATGAAGAGGGTGAAGAATTTTCAAATAATCAAAGTAATATGTCAACTTGTAATCATGTTGATGAAATGGGTATGTCTAATTTCAATGATCTTAAGTATTGTGGTAATGATGAAAACGATGAAGAAAATGTCAACAATATGATGGATGAAGAAACATGCTCACTCAACAGTGAGCAAATTTCAAATTTACTCACTATAGAATATCAGAAATATGCACATAAGGATGATTCTGAAATTCTATGCCCAATATACATTTGCTTTGACAAGGATGATGAAGCACATGATTGGTGTGAAAGAACAAAATCAGGATTACATTCTGATGAGATAGAGACAATTGGTGCTTATGAATTTTATTGCAGCAGTCCTCTTACGATGCATACTTCTATTAAATCCTGTGGTAATGGAGTTTCAAGATCACAATCATGTGGAAAAGTTACCTATGATGCTGAAAATAGTAGTGATGTTTTTGGATCTGATGTTGTGCCATTAGATGGTGCCTACATTGAAGAAAGTGGATGTCAAATGCAGTTTGATTTTTCTGCTTCTCAGTCCAGATAGAGAGCCATCCTTTCGTCGGTGATAGCAAGTGTGATCACACAAAATATCACATAGAGATTGGGTCTGACCTGTCACACAGATATGAGACTTTTCAGATTATGTATGGCCCTCAGATGCATAATAATGAAGAATACACTAGCAGTATGGAACATAATAAGTTGATGAAAGATATGAACATATTCAGTCAAGCAAACCTTGAGAATCTTCTCATATTGATTTCACTACAACATGATGAAAACCAAGTGTATGATAGAGGATGATATGTGCTTTCATTTTTCTGATGGCCTTGTGCCATCAATTGTGGTGTGGTTTTTCAAACCATATCAGTTTAGGGCAAAAGTGACATTTGAACTCTATTGCCCAATGGGGTAGGCACCGGTTTGCTCCCCAGAGATCTGGGATCTTGCTATGCCCACAAGGGGCATACATCCCTAGACATAGCCACTATTGGGACCTAAAATTTCCTACCATTTTTTGCAAAAAAATTTAGGTTCCCATGTGAAAAAATCAACTTCAGCACTCATAAATACACCTAAAAAATATGCCTCAGTGGCCTACTTAGGAGAGTTGTAATTCAGAATCCATTCATTTTCATGCCAAACCACTTGGCAGAAATGCTCATCTGGGAGCAAAAGCTACCTTGTTGATGTGCTTGACAACATTAGTGTGTATGGGATTCAATTATAGGGACAACAGATGAACATTCCTTGGTCACGACAGTTTGGCGGCTTGTATGCCAGAATGTGGACATTTGGTCAGATAATGCCTCTAAGAAAAGTAAGAAGTTTGTGTCAAAATTGCTTGGAAGCTTGTTGTCTTTTCAACAAAAGATCTCTTCTGTTGTTGATTTCTAGTTAGCAAAGAAACAAATGGGAAATGAGAGGAAGGTAGTCATAGTAGAGGATACATCTTTAGAGCTATTAGAAAATGATGTTCTTTGCGAGCAAGAGTTCTTTTGCAGATATTTAGCAGCGAGAATCATTCAGAAGATTAGAAAGTGTCTACTATCAAAATTAAATCATTTACCATTTTTGGGGATTTCCCCAACTGAGGCAAATTTTAGGAATTTGGAAGATCGGCCAAGTGTGGCTCAAGGGGAACGTCTTATTGCAGCAAATTCCTTCTTGGCTCGAGCACCAGATATGGCTGGTTAAAATGTTGGTTGCTTTTCAAGTAACAATTCTAATCTACAAAATGATGAAGCTGAACAGCATAGAGTGAAATTATACAATTGAAACGATTTTCTTTCACTAGGTGAGAAAAAGAGTTTTGCTCTCAGCACCAAAAAAGACCGATATCTGCACAATAATGCACACCAGTGACATAACTGAAAAACCTAAGAGTGTACTGATAACAAATGAGAACATTGTCACTCTTGTTGCTGGAATTAATCATTTACTTAAATGTCAAAATGAAGAGCTTTCTGAGAAGGATGTTTATATCTCATTTCTTCCTCTAGCACATATTTTTGATCGGATGGTTGAAGAATATTTCATATCAAAGAGTGCTTCGATAGGCTCACTGGCAAGAAGTCGTCAAGCAGTATTGCTTCAACATAAGTGGAGATAATTTAAATTTTACAATGGAGTCACTTAATAAACTTGACCTTCAAAATGTTTGTGATCCTTATTGGTGTTGGGAATTAAGGTGTCTCAACTTTGGTAATTCCTTGCATTATTTATGATTGTATTTATTTATTCATTGCCTATGTTGTAAATTAATTGTAAATTTCATATTGTCATTTTGTGGGATGTGGCACGGTGATGTGTCATCCTACATGGAAGATGACAACTTGTAATTTTGTCCTCACATGAGGAGATAGGCGTCCCACTTTGTAGTAGGAGTATTTTGCCATGTGTCAGCATCTTGGATGTTGTGTAAGAGAATGTTGACCGAAATGGTTATGACAGATTCCTATGACGAAGTTATGACATGTAAGAGTTGAAAATAGAAGCTTGTAAGACAAGTGAAGACATGTGTCATGAAGCATCTTTGAAAAAGGCATCTTTGGGCGCCCCAAGGTGAACTATGACATGTTGTAAGAGAATATGTTATTTATAGCATGTGTATGACAGATTCTCTTACAACTATAAGTTGTAACTGCTATGACAGATTCTATGAAGGTCGTAAGAGTTGTAAGAGCATCTGTCATAGCCCATTTTGGAAATAGGCGACCTCTTTGGGATGGGAGCTGTGGACAAGTGTCAGGAACATTCTACAATGTTGACCAAGTGTCCATAGGCATAGGTTTTGGGCCATGAGGCCAAGTTGGACGCCCATTCCAAGATAGAGCCAATTTTGTCTTGTATATTCTATATAAATAGGTGCTTGGAGGAGGAGAAGATGTATGTGATTGACAGGTATTGTTATGCTGTCAGATTGACTCTAGACACGAGTGTCAAAGACTATTGAAGCTTGCATTGTAAGTGTATTGTAAACCATATTCAGTTTTGATAATACATTGTGCAGGTTTCTGAGTGTGGGGTTTTTCACCCGATAAGGGTTTTCCCCATGATATATCTTGTCTCTCTTCTTCTGTCTTATTTCTGGTTCTATGTGTATTGCTGCAATATCTTTGTTATATGTTTCATGTTGCTGTAATTGTAAGGATTAAATTGAATTTGTATAGCTCTCCCCTCATTAGATTATTGTAGGAAGCGATTTCCGCACACCTAGCTTCCTTTCAATTGGGAAAGTAATATGCATTCCAAGTTTAATCCAATTCGGCAGTGACAGACATATACGCATGGAAGCATATGTATCACACATAAACTTTTACATAAAATGCCTCGAAGAAATATGGTCTCGCAGGCTGGATTGATTGCAAAATACATACAAAATCAATCTGCTGAAAAGGCTTTAGAAAATTATCAAGCAAATGTAGTGGGCAAGTGTAAAGCCAAATTCAACAACCTTTTGAACCAATAATTCGGGCCTTCACTGCTAATAGAAATCGATATAATCTTCTCAATTCAGCTGTTCTTGAGCTTATTGAGTATATACGCAAGGCAAATATTAAATCTCTGATTCAATATTTGGTCAAAAAATTTCATTGTGTGGGTACTTTCAAAGCATTCAAGATTAGATACGAGCAGACAATTGAAGCCGCTATAAGAAATGTCTCAAGCGGAAAAAGTGAAATTGAATCGAGTCCCAAAAACCCTCTTGCTAATCCTAAAAAGAGGATTGGTGAACGAGCTCTTGAGAAAGAGGAGGAAGACTACTGCAACGAGGACAGTGACGATGAAGAAGACACTGCATCTGCTCGTACTGCTAATATGCATGTGCCGAGATTTTGGAATAAAGCTACGATTAGGGCAAAATAAAAACACTATTGAGAAACCCTAATGTCCATAAGACTTCAAATGGAATATCGAGAAGACCCCAAAACTAATCTCCCCAATATCTCGAAAGGAGTAAAAACATTTGAAGAAATTATCCAAAGGGCAAATCATTTGTTTGAATTTTATCGAAGAGAGAGGACCATTCAGCAAGAGTCATATTGTGGTCTCCTCGATGTGACGATGAGCACCCCCACCAAAGAATGCAGTTAATAATTACGTAAAATGGGATTGTGGTGAATATTTTAGTGACCAGTGAAACAAATTTCACCAAAAAGTTATAAGGTGAGCAATTATTTCATCCGGAAACCAAAATTAATATTGCCAAAATCAAAATAAAGCCATTGGAGAGATTATTGAAGTGGGCCCGAGATAAAAATCCAGATGATAAAAGGCTACGGGATATCGGAGAGAGTGAATTCCTAGTCTCTTCGAAATTTCGAAAGGCATGAAAAATCTTGCAAAGCAAAAATCCATCCAGAGGAATAATGGAGTAATAAACGAAGTATGAACATTATTAAAGGGAAAATAAATATTGGCAAAAGTTGCAAACAAAATGAAGTATGACTATATAAATGTAGATTTTACACTTTCATCGAGGGAGTTATGAGTGAGATATTTTTCACTAAGGAGGTAAAAATGGGGTACTTTTTTCACCCAAATAAATGTTTTATAAAGGTGACGAGAAATGGAATAAATATTAACGTATTGAGAAATATTGTATTTCCCATGGAGTACCTGAAGAAGATTAATGTTGGAAATAATTAATTAAATGAAGAATGAAATACACACAGAATGAAGGCACGTTATTGACAAACCCTAATGAGGGGTATTATTTCAAAGATACAACTGCAAAGTGTTTTCCCAATAAATAAAACATTTTTACTTGAGGAATTAATTGAGCATAAAATTGTCAGGGTGGTTAGTTATTATCATCCAAAGAATACTTTACGGGTAAAATTGCATACAAGAAACTACAAAAGTGAAATTGCCATAATATACTTTATTATTGGCAAAATTATTCATCAGATGGAGAAAGATAATTAAATTTTTGTGAAGGACAAACAAAAGGTTAATGTTTCGATTGATAAAATTATTATCTTTCACGGCAAACAAAGAGATGCATAGGATGACAAGTGAAGGGTCATAACCCTAATAATGCAAAGTATAAATGGTAGATAAAGGTAAGTTGAAAATCATCAATGAACGAATAAGAAGCAACAGCAGCAAGCATCAGGGTTAAGAATAAAATATCACAATGGAGACTTTCTATACATTATAAAAATCTTTTGAAGCAATTGGAGAAGGAATATTTTTATCTGATGTTTCAACCTTTGGTGTTCAATTATTTGTCAAAATTAACTCATATGTGTTACATGTGCTGTCTCCATAATGATTTTCCCACGTTATTTAAATTAATATATCAAGGATATACTTAGTTTATCTGATCACATTTGTTGATTATGTGTGTTCTACTTGATTGGTTTCTGCAAGAAGTTGATTTAAGTCCTTGCAAGTGGTTCATGTTCATTGGTCTCTACCAGGAGTTAAAACCCTTTAAACAAACAATCTTGGTTAGGTTTCCTTCTCACCAGAATTCAAATTCCTTTCAATTGATCACAGTAACCTGGGAAAATATCATTGGGATCAATAAGAAGAGTACAAGTAACCAACAACCTTGCATGTTTATACAAGGTATAAACATTTGAAAAGTGCCAAATAATTTGAGTTAAGCCAAGAGGGAGGACACATTTATCATACAAATCCTGACTCCGTTGCCCATTGTAGATATAAGCACTGGTCATACTCTCACTTCAAAACATCATTTAACAGAAACATAATTTACATTTTCAATCTGCAAACATTAGCATTAAGAATAGTTTACAACCTTACATCTGCTTCACACCCATTTGCCATTGTGAAATCAAGTCTACACTAATCATCAAGGTATACCCACCTAGGTCTGGCAGAGCCTGAAGTGAAGGGGGTTTTAGCCATATCTGCCCCATGTCGTTAGCCAAAAACATTAAGAGAGATTGGCAACCTCTTAGGGTTAACAACCTATGTTTTTGTGACCTAACACTTTGCATGTTCATGCTTGATAAATTGGTTGAATTTGCTAATAGGAGAGTTGATTAATCACTAGTTCTTGGAGCATTACCCTGCTTTTATTTTTTTTCTCTACCCCCTTTCTCCTTCTAGCCCTATGCCTCCTTCTAACACTTTACTTTGCGAGCATTAGATTAGTTTTTAGAATAAAATGAAGTCAACCTTCTCCAAAGGTTGCTTGCACATTTGAAGTTGTGCACACGAGCATCTGAGTCTACTTACCCCCCAACTCTAGCATTTTTGGCTTTTTAAATTGGGTGTGTTTTGAAGTAAACAACAATTAGAGAGAAAATTTCTCCAAAGGAGCGACCATTATCTGATGCTTCCTTAGGAGATCTTGACCATTGTTTCTTCCTACCTTACTATATGAATCAGTTTGAAAATGGAGATGAATACAAGCAAATGGCATGTAAAAGAGGACGAAAACAATTTGCCAAAATGATAGAGGGTATATAATCAGAAAAATCAACGAAATAGGGAAAGATCCTCTAACAAATTGTGTCAAGCAATCATAGTATGATATGCTCTAACAAATATTTCCAAATGCTAAATTAATTGAATTGCTTGATCAACAAGCAATAAGTTCTTCTAGATCATCTAGAGATAGAAAAGGAGCTATACTAATTTTTCAACCAATCAAGGGTTTTGGCAAATCATCCACCACCATAAAGCTTACCTTTCTTTGATAGATGTCACTTGTGTACATCAATTGTTAACATGGTCAAGGCCAAGATACATTGATTGTACCTTAAGATTGTATAAATTGGGCCTCGTGCTACATAGTTGGGATCTTTTGAGCATTTCTCTTTATATTACTATTTAGTACTTAGCCTTTAACATTTCCTTTTGTAATAGATTTAAGCCTTTGAAGCTGGATGCAATTGTATGTGTTGAAGCACTTAATGAAATGATTTGGGGCTTACATAAGCTCTTGGAATAGAATTATGTGTGGATGTTGAATCTGATTCGAATATGTATCTTTTGCCTCTTGCGTCTATGTTCAATTGTGTTAATCCAAGCTATTATAAAGAATAATTTGTTCTGTGTTATCTTGTTTTGAGAATGCTAAGATGGTCAAACTATTCTTGCACATTGCAACATTTTCTTTTTATTTAAGATAAATTTCTTCTGCCTTTTCACCCACTAGCATTACATAACATTAGAATAGATGAACCAACACAAATCTAGATATTGTTCTAAGTTTGAAACACTTGGCACTTTTCATCATCGCAGTTTGACTATGAATGCACCATACAGACAGTTTGAAGCATGAACACATATATTTTATTATATTTAAGTATCCATATTACTATATGTTATGCCATATCCCTATACACAAGACAAGTTGAAATATAGCAGAAAAATTTAGAGGAGAGTGCAAAAAATTAATTTAGCTTCACAACTTACAATAACTTGTAGATCTTAGCTTCTAATCTGCATCTTTCAGGAATTGAATTCTCAAACTAGCAGTAGTTGTTGTGATGATGTGAGATGTCTCCAATACAAACAATGAAGTTGCTGAAACATATACTGAACACTTTGATTAGTCTGCATGTGATAATGTAACAGGTGTAGAAACTTGAAAGAGTAAGTCATAGCATAGCAAGGGAACAAGACAACCGAGCACAAAAGAGGACAGATTGGCAAAGTTCATCCGCTCCTTTGAATGTCCTGCAGGTTGTACAGTAATTTTGTCCTATATCCAGCAATAAGGAACATCAAAATAACATGCAAAGATACATCGTGAACATCAAAAACCATCCATGCAAGTTGGAAACAAAGAGAAGAAGTGCAATGTAGACACAAAATAAAATCAGAAGTTTGATATTCACAAAATATAGGTCAATGATTTTCCTGCTGGTGATGCACATATAAGCATCTGAGGATACTTTTTCCCATATTCCCACATCTTTGAAGCACCAGAAACCACCTTACTTAACCATGACATATATTTATTGATTTCATTAGAGACTTGTCTAAAACAGAGACAATTATATATTTCTATTTTTGCAGGTAAGGACCTTTTGTAACACTACTCGAAAGTATAATTTTCAAAGGATTTTTCATATTAATGTCACAATTTTTCTTTTTAAATTATAATTGTAAAGAATAAAGAGAGAAAGAAAACAAACCGAAAATTTAAGAGATGAATAGTATGGCCCATCAATTTGGATTGAAGCACGTTAAATAACAGATAAAGAAAACTCAGTTTCTGAAAACCCTGTTAGAAGTCTTGCCTCATCCTGAAGTTTTACCTGCCATTTGCCAATTTTATAAGTCCTCTTTGTTTCAATTCTAACAACCACATTTTAGCATACTGTTTGTTCCTGTCAGTTGTTGATTGCCTGTTCCGGGCTAGATTTATGACAAACGTATGTTTGTACTAGAAAAACAAGTTTTTGTTTTATCTTCTATTAATTGTTTATAGCTCAATTAAAAGCTTGCAACTGGGGTAATGACAAATTAAAAGGATGCACAGAAGATTTTCTGCAAAAATTTCCAAGTAACTAAGAACATTTTATATGGCAAAGCCCATTGATATTCAGATTGCAATAGGTCCAAGTCTGCTTTTTGTCTTCCTAGTTGGTTATGTTGGAAATAAACATATATACAATGCACAGCCTGACAATAAAAAATTGCAGTCTAACTCGTCAGGAATGTCTGAGAAAGCAACAGCTACAGAGAAGCCTCAATCAAACGTCCCAATTAAAAAAAAACATATTTTTATGAAGGAAAATGCTTATAAGGCCACCACATAGACAGGATCAAATACATAGATCTTCTTTCTTAATTTTCATGAACCCTATTTTCAGAATACAAACAGACTTGGATTCTCAAAATAAAAGCAGCAACTATCCTGCCCAAAACTAGGAAATACCCAAACAAAACAATGACCATTGAAAACCATGGAATTACAAAAACAAATAAAACTCGCAGAGGAAAAGGCCTCAATAGTGCTTTGCAGAATATGTATGTCCAGCAACGCTACAGATGTTCCCTTATGTGAACTATACAAAATAACTAAAATGCAATAACTCCAAATTAAAAAGAAAAAAGAAACAAAATCTGTTGTGTACTCATCTTCGCCTATTCTTTTGTCCAATCTTTTGTCCAAATCCTCTTGGTCCAGACTTGGCTAACTTAGGTTTCTTGGAATCCTTCCGCTTTTCTCGAGCTTCCTCCTGCTTTAACAGTTTCTCTCTCTCGCGTTTCTCCTGGTAGTCTTTCACTGACAGGTAAATCACCTGTACAAAGTGCAATCCCCAAATTGTGATTTTTGCAGATTTGCTCAAACTAATTTGGAATTTAGGGGAAAATGTAAAGGGTTTACCCCAAAACTGAGGAAAGTGAGACCAGCGAATGCAAAGAGGAGGAGGATGGAGATGAATTGAGATTCAGGAGTATCAGGCACGGCCACAATCTCTGCCTTCGTCTCTGCTTCAACTGCAACTGCTGCACCCACATTCCAAATGGCTAATTCCCTGCTCCAAAAAGGCTCCATTGCTGAACAGGATACGCTCAGATTTCTGTGCAAGACAACATTACGAGTATAAGAGATTAGACGATGGGATTGTGCAGGGTGAGAGGAGAATAATGCCAGTGGAAAGATGGGTTGCCGACTGGCCATGCCCACACACGGGATGGGCAGAGCCATTGGTTTTGGTTTTGCAGTGATAACGCCAATCACCAACGGGGCAACATGATTGAAAAGAAAAATAAACAATTTATGGTAAATTGGTGCTCATTTAATGGTAAATCAAATTTAGGCTCACATATCTCATGCAAACTTCAAGTATGTTACTTTTAATTTTTCTTGATGTTCTTAGTCTATTCTCATTAAAAACTAGTTTCATTGTTGGAGGGTTTTCACATAGCCAGGATACTTGCTTCCATTGTATCAAATCATGTAAAGATATTAATTTAATGGCTACATAAAAGATCAAGGACAACTCTCTCAAACATGCAAGACACTCCGGATGCTTGTGAAATATAGATTCCCTAATAAATGTTCTAACAATGTATGCAAACTTAGTAAATGATAGCTCTAGGATGTAATAACTAGATGAGGCCTAGAATGATTTCTAAAGTAAATTAGGGCAACCCTTTAAATACAACACCAAGGGTCAAACAATATACTTTTATGCCTTCCATTTGCACACATGGTCATAAGGAAGAGTAAAGTTGGCCCTAGATAAGAACTAGTAAAAACACCTAGAGGTGTTATCAAGCATAAATATTTATAGCCCTTTTGGCCAAGCCCTCTCACCATTTATATTTATCATTCTAAGAGTATTATATTTGCCAATAGGGCTATAAGTATTTTTGTCTATAGACTATTTGATAGTACATCTAGGTGTTACTATTTTTCAAAAATTTCATCAATCTAATAATTTAAGAGATTTTTTATAATTTTATAAGAAAGAAGTTTAACATTGACCATGGTTTCCAAAGACACAATAGTAATAACCATAAGAAAGATTAATTTCTAATATTCTTTTTAAGGTGTTTAGGTTTCCAATAACACTATAGTTTTTCACGATATGTTAGCTAATAAGTCACGTTAAAAATGCATTATTCTTAAAAATTAAAAGAATTTTTTTTTGTGTATTATACACATTGTTGAATGTATTAAATTGAGTATTGAATGCACTTGAATGTTTAGTGTTTGTTTATTATCACAATCCATTTTTGTACAATTGCAATGTTTTGTGTACAATACAAACACTAAATACATAAAGGTTGACCAAGACATTAAAATAAATAGCAAAACATCTATCATGGATATCATGACCATACCTTATAGGAGATCATATTGAAAAATCATATTATAGTTAATTGTGTGAACATAACATCATATTAGTAATATTTTTTACATATAATTGAAAAAAAGGGATAAAAATTCAAGATTACAATTCATAAATTTGTGCAAGGTCATTGTAAGACATTGAAATTGGCAAGACATTGGTAATTGGTAATTGCATATGTTCATGTTTAAAATGGGCTATTAAGTAAAGTAGTTTAAACCAATCAAAGATTTTCCCATTTAATGATAAACACACTTCACAAATTTTAAACTTATACTATAATTTCATTGTATAATCTAGTAACATATATCTAAATAGTTTAACAATTAGCAAATGTTGTTAAAAAAATCAAAATCAATTAGGCTAAGTTATTCAATAACAAGTTATATTTCTTCTACAAGCAACAAACTAGAAACTATTTTTGTAAGGTGAACTCTACTTTTCCAATAGTTAGGGTTAAACAATTATGAATGAAAATTGGAATTTAATTGGGGCTTTAGAGAAAATATGAATTTTGGCCAAAAATCTAAAGCAAAAAAGAAGGAAAGGAAATAAAATGGCAGATGATACCAAACCATAAAATTTGGCATGGGGCTTCCTTAAGTAATCAAAATTAAATTTTTAAACATTGACTACCATCTCACAATAGGTGTTTTCATGTTTGCATAATTATGATTGAAAATTGCAATTTAATTGGGGCTTTAGAGAAACTATGAATTTTGGCCAAAAATTTGAAGTAAAAAAAGGAGGAAATAAAATAGTAGATGATACCAAAGCATAACATCTTCACATGGGGCTTCCTTAAGTAATCAAAAATAATTTTTTAAAGATCGACTAACATCTTGCAAGTGGTATTTTCAATTTTGCACAAACTACTTGAGGTTATGTGTTAAAAAAAATATTCATATATTTGTGTTCCATGTTCCAACAAAAAATAGTAATATCTAAAATAAGTGATAAAAAAATATGTTGAACAATCATTATGGGGAGTACAAGAAGGTGATGTGAAAAATAAAATATGTGATTTGATTTTATCATTTGCATGCAAGTTTACTTCATACAAAATTAATGGTGTCTCTATTGGCTTCTTAGGGATAAATGGGAGATTTATTCCATCTCATCTCTCCGTGGTGTTTGGATACATGTGCACAACATTAACATGCCATCAACATAAAATGATACCATATCACAAGCAGTATAATTGATGCTTGAGAGGAAGGCTACTAAAACATAAAATAATCTAGTTGTGGGCAATACGGATTGATATTGGACAGCATTCTCAATGGATAGGTGGATATTCTTGTTCGAGTCTAGGACAACGCTGAGAGGGGGGGTGAATCCGTGTTGTATAAATTTTACAATTTTTACACCTTTTGACTTACGAGAAAAAGAGAGAGAAAGACATTAACATACATATGCACAATTATAATGTTGAAGGCATGAATTATATGAACACATGAAGACACACAAGATATGAGACCAAGACACAAAAGATTATACGAGAGGAAAACCCTCATGGGGTAGAAAAACCTCTCAAAATTGTCTCACTGGCTTAAGCAAAAACCTCACTGGTTGAATTTGCCTCACTGGCTACAATATGTGTCTCACTGACCTATAAGCCTCACTGGCATACACTTGTGCCTCACTGGTTGATACAAGGCCTCACTGGCATGAATTTACCTTACTGGTAGATACAATCTTCATTATCAAACAAGTGTGCAATAAGTGATTGCAACTCAATCTGATTTGCACCATTCAAATCAAACCATCTGCAACATATATTCCATCATTCCAATCCTCTGACACTTCATCCTTGAAATCATCTGATTCACCTGATCAAGAAAATATATCTTTTTCACAGCAAATTAATTCACATATACATTCATCTGTATTTTCTTTTTTAAGAGAATTTTCATAAAATTATCTTCATCATTGCATGTTGATCTGCAACCCAACTTAACCATCAATCCACCTTTAATACAATTAAATATGAAATGACCTTTCATATTCATCTACTCTGCATAGTCATATTCATCTATGAAGAATTTTTTTTTCTATATAAATCTTTTCTTCAACTTTTTTAATCTTTCATCTTCCCTTCAATTTTTCATTCACCTAAAGAAAGATAATTTGTCCTTGCATCTGAAACAAAAATCACATCATTTCATCTTCCGTATTCTGCAAAAAATAAGAGTTAGAAATCATAAAATGACATTTTATTTTTGCACAAATAATGCCTCTATTCATCTCCAAAAATCCTTTCAAATTCTTCTTCAAGAAAATCATCTCCTCCATCTGAAAAAAAGACAAAAAAATTTTCCAAGAAAATCTTTTAAACTTCTCATCTGTAAGATGCCTTCAATCAATCTACAAAAACATTTCTCAATCTGCCTTGAAAAATTTCTTCAATATCTGGAACCCTCTTCTTAAAAAATCATCTTCACTTATTCTAATATCACCAAAAAAAATCTCTTCAAATATATTTTTTCTCACATTTAGAAAAAGCAATAAAAAAAACTCCTTATAAAAACTCCTTAAATTGATGTCATAAAGGAGCAACCATCAAAAAGGAAGTTTAAAAAGAAAGTTTCTAAGTTTTAAAAAAAAGAAACCATTTATCATTTTTTTCGGGCTTCAAAAAGCTTCATAATGAGAAATATTCAATGGCTTTTGTTTGAATAAAAACAAACTCTTCATTAATAAATCCATTCGATGCTTTTTCAAATTCTTTAAAGATCTTTCTTCCTTAAAATAAGACTCTCGAATCATGAGCCCATTTCACTTAAGAGGGAACTGATGCAAGAGGTGGAGGAAAGTGAAGAGGCCGGTTACCTCATGGCACATAAATCCTTTAGAAGGTCAACTTTAGTGATAGCAACCTGTTATTACAAGTCAACATCAAAATAGACTAAAAGAGCAACCTGTCACAAATGAAGCTTTATAGATTGCATATTAGGATTTAGCCTTAGAGATTAGGAATCCTTTAGGGTTTTAGATCTTCAAATTGGAATCAAATCCTTAATGCAAGACTTTATGGACTTTATGAGAGCTCTATAATTTTTGCTAGTTTGAAGCAACTCTTCAACAATTTATCAAACTTCATTTTCCTTATAACCTCAGTTTGCATGAACATTATAATGACAGCTCCATCACTTAACCTTTAATAGCAATTGATGACATCAACCAATCCAACTGTAAAAATGAGTATCCAATCAACTGTGGACATTCTTTCTATGAAATTTGAAGCAAGATCATAAAAAGCTTCTATCAAGAATGATGAACAACTCTATTGAAATACTAAGATGATCAACAATTCTTAAAAACAAATACATATCCTTGATAATTATCATTGCAGCATGCCAAATCAATAAATTCCAAACTTGTCAAACCTCCACCAACAATGACCTCAACTCTAGTGAATATCCTATCCTTGTATCAACACAAGCCAAATTTTGTAACTCTGAATGAATGGTATCAACATCATTTCCAAACTGTAATATTCAACACATGTATTGTGTCCTTTCTTTAACACCATAATGACATGATAGACATTAACAACCAATGTGATCATCAATTGATCAATCAAGCCCTGCAAACCTATCAATCATGAATGATACCTTCAACCTGTGTCAGTCATCAACATTACACATCTTGTTCTCACACATGATGCTTATGAGCCCTTGAAGACATCCTTGTGAAGATGCACACTAACTCGACACTCTCAATACCTTTTTGACATCAATGACAACCTAACTCCATCAATTCTAACCCCCATACCTTAATTATTTCATTCAATACTTCTACTGATCCACGTGTTAGTCTACTAATAAAGCTAGGTGCAAGTTCTAGATAAAATCAATAGTGTACTAACAGAAGGTTCAGTAGTACATCAAAATAAAACTAAAAGCAAATTTTAAGAAAATTTAGAAAAATCTAGAAAATTCACAGGTCTAGGTGCAAGTTGGTTGATCCCACAATAGTGTGTCTCACTTGTGGGACATCCTAATTTTTGTCTAAAATCACATGTTTTTTAAGAAAAACTAATGATTTAACCCTGGAGTTTCTAAGGGGATTTAATTAAAGGGGCTTAGATCAAACCCCCTTAAATAGAACCCCCTAGGCTTAAAACAAGCCTATGATGGAGTCTCCTCCACACCTATCAAAATATTGACAAAAAATAAATTTTACTTCACCTTTTGGGAGATCAAATGAAATCATTTAGAAATGTCATTTTTGTAAGTATGTATCCCTTAATATTACCTTTCTAAAAATTATAAAATGTATTATAGTTTTTTAATATTATATTTTAAAAAATTATAAAATGTATTATATTTTTTTAATATTATATTTTAAAAAATTATAATGAATGTGTGTTCATTATGAAAAAACCATGACCTCTATTCAAGACACTACGAAAAATAATAAATGATTGTTAGAAAAATCTAAAAAAATACACTACACTACACATATGTTTCAATGAAAATAAAAATTTAATTTTGATATATATGTTAAGAGAAATGTGTTATAGAATAATATATGTTTGAAAGTTTTTGTTAGTACTAAGTCAAAACTTAATAATAAATAAAATATTTAATAAAAAATTACCAAAAAATATTCATGCACTAAACAGTGGAGTTAATGGTACCAAATCACGGAATTTTTTTAATTGTAGTGAAATTTATGCATTATGGAATATTATCACTCAATAAAAAATAATAGAAAAAATAAAAATTGATTAAAAAATAAAAATAAAAAATGAGACATAATTCTTTTTAAAAAATAAAATTATAGCTTGAATCTAAATAGAAAATTTCACAACTTATTAATTTACATCATCGTTAAATTCTTGACCATTTGTTCCCAATACACAAATTGAAGAATGCTAAAAAATGTTGATTTTGGGCACCCACTTAGGCCAAAAGGTGGGACATGCTATTGTGGGAGCACTCTGTTTTGCTAAATTTAGCCAAATAAAGAACCCAAACTCCCTAAAGAATAATTACAAGCTCTAAACCAGTTCAAGACAAACTAAAAACTCCTTAATTCTCACCTATTAACTTGAAGCCATTCTAAGACTGATGGTCCACATTTAATCTTGTGTTACATTCCTTGAATAACATTATGATTTGCTTCAAACAAATGTTACCAACTTGCAATTTAAAAAATAAAAAACACTTGTAGCATTTACAATTACTAGTAGAGCATAACATAATATCTAAAATGCAGAGCCAACAATTTGCCTTCAAGATATTTTATCATAAAATACAACTGCAACATAGCACCGTAGCACAATAAACTCCCCTACATCAGATAAATCCATAAATTAGTAGAGGTCCCTTCCAAGATTAAAATTGCAATGCATGTAGTTATATTACCTTTGTTGATATCTCCAATGAAAGCAACAATCTTAGCAATTTTAGGCTAATAAAAGTAGAGTCACAATTTGCCTTCATTGTGTTTTACAATATATATAGTGAGCGACAATTCCAATAGCTCCCTAAATTACCATGTGATGAACCTTAGTCTATATCCAAAACATTCATCTAAAAACTACAATAATTTTTTTTTATAATTATGAAATATAACAAGTACAAATACTTCATATTAGTACAAGCATAGTTTTCAAGATTTAAAATTTATTTACATAAGATTCAAATACCAAATCACTAAATAAAACATGAAGTTTAATTTACTTTCCTCAAGTTAAACAATTTCCTCAAGCATGCCAAATTTTATTAAATTTACAAATCTACATTCATACATAAATCTATTTAGTTATACAATAGTAACAATTCTCAAGATAATCAATACAATGTGATATCAGTTTGTTAAATTTTTACATCAAACTATCACAAATCTTTAATCACAAGCATTATGCTTTGTACAATTTATAAATCATATAATCCAATGTTTTGACATGTATAAATGTGTCTTTGAGTACCAAGCTTGTGGTGTACTATATTGTTGCATGGAGGGAGAGTATCATCTAGGTACTTTACCTCCATCTGCAGACTGGAAGTCCCTCACACACCTTCCTACTGGAAGTGGCCTTACCATTCATGAGAGTGGAAAATAGAGAGATCTGTGAATGTACCATGACAACCAAGAACTGAGTGTGAAGTATCACATATAACCTATCATACAACCCTAGATTCCCTCTAGATAAGTATGATGACTGATTAACATGCAACCCTATCAAATACCATGGACAGAAAATGCATGAAGTAAAATGCATTACTTTGGCCAAAGTATTTTAACACGATATATTATTCTAAAGTAAAATATGGGTCATTTGTTCACATTTGACTCGAAACAAAATAAGTCACAACCAACTTTCCTTACACAAAAACCAAATAAATCGATTGATGTGATATCATAACCAATCAGATACGTATAACCAATTCAGTAAAACAAAAAAAATTCTTGACTTTACACCAAACAAGTCATACGTAGTCTAGAATGAATTAAAATCTAACATGCATCCTTTCTATACTTTGAAAATGGTAAACAAGATAAGTTTCTTTGACACGAAATTCAATCTCTTACTTGAGAAAGTATAAAGCATTTTAGTTTAGATACTTAAGACTCCTTTATACTGTCTCAACTAAGAATAACTCATAAATCTACCTATTGTTTACATTTTCCAAGCTCATACTTACAAATATCTATATAGGTGTGTACATGGGAATTGTTGATGTGTTTATTAGTCACAAAAATAAAAATAAAAGTTCACAACAAACCTTCATTTATCTTGAAAGATATGATGAATTCTGGATGAATTCATAATCCCAAGTCTCTGTGAGTCAAGTCTTGACTATCTGATCGTTGCTCAGGGTTGTGTTTTTTTGTTATCCATGTTGGGGCCTTACGCGCTTTTGTTCATGATTTCCTCAAATTCAATCAATATTCACAAATATCCAACCTTTTACTCTTGATCTGCATATATCCTTAACAATGATGTTAAATGTTACGATATCTAGTTAAGATTTGTGTAAATGGAAATGAATTTGATCCTAACTTTGATAAGTTCTTCTGAAACTATCTCCAATTTGGATCAATTCTTAGAAGATTCCTAACTTTGATTAGTTCTTCTGAAACTATCTTTATCTGAACTAATCCTTGCCTCTACACCTTGAATTGACTTAAAGATGTGCTTTAAAGCATGCAATTCACTGATATTTGTGATTGTCCACATGATATTTATCATTATTTGTAGCTATTTCCATGTTTACGCTCAGTGTATATCATTACTTGCATCAATTAGTAAATATCACTTAAGATATGTCAATATTTGCATTCATCCACTATATTTATAAAATGAAGAGTTAAAAGTTCTAAGATCTAAAATAATTTAAACTTTACCAGTGATCCACATGCATACTCTACCACAGTCATAAAATGAAGTAAAAACCAGATCATACTTCACCATGAAATCCACAATTATGTATGTTCGGTACAAATCTTCGAAGGTGTGTTGATGACACCATGTAATTAGTTGAATGCACTTCAATAGAATGCAACAATTCACAATCACAAGCCAAAAATCAACAAAAGATTACTCAAGATATATGATTGGTTGGTAATTTGTATCTTCATTTCATTATGTATGCAAAAGAATATACACATATACATTGATCTTGAGAAAGAACCTTGAGAAGAGTTCACAAAAGTTGCAAAAATACAAACTTAGTGCTCAAAAGTTCAACAATTCAATCTCCCTTACAAAAGAAAGATCATGGCCCTTTTATAGAATAAGGTCCCTGTTGGTTTTTTCTTCTAAATCAGTATCAGGGTTTGCCAGTTCCTATGCACATGCAGATTCAGCCAACTAATACAGGAGGTTGCGTGAGCTCCTCCCCTTCACTTCTGGTTCTGCCGCACCAAGGGGGGTGTCCCTATAACTCAAGATGTAACCTTGACTAGCTCAAAGATAGAAAGATCTAGCTTGACAGCAACAGGCAGAATACTCTCATGTATGGACCAAGATCTGTATGATAGATCACAAGGTGGGCAACGTTCTTGGACATATATGTCTAGTCGGGTATGAGAGCATGCATGGGGTTCCTAATCCTACTCCTACAACTAACAGGTGGAAGTGATGAAATGGGCGGACATAATGTCCGGGATGCAAGACAAGGGGTTTTAGCTCATAACTACTGATCCAGGAGCAGACTGGTGCCTATCCATTGGGTAAGGAGTCAACTAGACGTATACAACAGATGGTTTGCAACTTTCACTCAAGTTTCAGGGGGTTGGACTAATGCTTGCCTTACAAACATCACCCAAGAATGGGTACCTAACTGCCTCTACTTACAGATATCCCTGCTGACATGCAACCAGATTCAAAAGAAAGAGAATAACATGCAGCAAATGGAGACAAGCAGATAGACACATGCAATAAGCATTTTTCATATAACATTAACACTGAAACTGAAAATATGTGCAAAATACATTCATGTTGCAACTCATAAACTCCAAAATGGGATAAAACATCCAAGATCATGCCCTGTTCTTCATTATTTACACAAAAATGCCTCAGGCCTTCAACAACCTTCAAATGAGCAACACAACCTGCTATATACAGCAAGGAAGGTTCCCAACATTAATTACATAGTTGACCAAAAATCCCGGCAAATACAGATCTCAGAAGGAATGGCGCTCAGAAGTTATTGCTGTAGCAGACAAGGGAGGCCTCGAGCCTTGTGCCGCCATCTGGGGTCTTCATTCATAATTAGACAGCTTCACCATTTGTACCATCACCCATACGCCTGCTACAGTCGCCATTTATGGCTCAACCACCCGCGGCCTACCTGGAACCGCCGCAGTACTCAAAAAGGAATTTCCTGCCAAAACGTGTTTTACTGAAGGTTCAAGTTATGCAGGAACATTAATCCCACATGCACGGTGAGAAGACCACCTCAGTAGTTTAAAAACATGGCCGCATGCATAATAAGCATCAAGTGCTTTTGCCACGCTCGACACACGCCTTTCTCTCCAAAAGCCCATTGGCCAAACTTCTACCATCGGCTCACCCCAAAAAACTCTTGCCGACCTCAACGGTCTCGCCGATCGCCACACTACACTCCCACCATCGGTATGACCAAAGCCATCGGCAAGCACAAAAGATCCTTCGCCGACAACACAAGTCACCCCGATGGTCCTTTAACAACCTCACCTTCTTCGGCAAGACGACCACCATCGGCCCATCATCTCAAACCTATGCCAATATGCAATTTCCTGCCGATGCCTTCAAAAATCTTGATGATGTCACCATCATGTCGGCATCAGGATGATATTCGGAAGATAACTGGATATTTGGAAATATCATCCTGATGCACAAATATCATGCTGCACTGTAGCTCCACTATAAGATCGGGGTGATATATGGATATGACGGATATTTGAAATTATCACCCCCCACTGGACAATGCGTGAAGCCGACAAGCGGATATCTCCCTGACGTCAGCATCATCATGATGCTGGAACAAACATAAGGTGATAAATAATATCGGGGTGATCTTAACTAAGATCACCCGATATTAAAATATCACCCCGGGTGAAAAATCAGGCTGGCAGAATATGATGATGACCCTCGCAAGCAACATCAGGGTGACAACCAAAAATATGATGATAATGACCTCCTCCAAAGAAAATATGATGCTGATGCTGAAACATGCTGAGGAGGTCCAAGGACTTAGAACCTTTTTTGGATTTTTTGGGAAGGTGCCTGCATGTTTATATGCTTGAAAATTGACTGCTCATGCAGGCACCAACAGTGGCTCTATCTGGGGACGTGCAGGTGCAAGACTGCAGCGAGAACCCCAGATCTCTGGGATGCAGACCAGTGCCTTATCCATTGGGCATAGAGTCAAACTTGCACCAATCTACATCATCAAACACATTATTTCAAAATAAACATGGTGGCCCAGGCCCACCAAAAAGGGAAAACCAGACTTTTCCTTTGTCAAACACCTGATTTTCTTTTGATTTCTTCAAATGAAGCCTAAAAGCATTTAACTGTCTGCAGCAAGCCCCTTGGCAATTATTTGTGCTGCTGCTCATTTCTTTTTCTTCAACAAATCTACAACTAGCTTCATCAGCATATATAATTATCAGTTGTAGAATGTCATCATCATATGAGTCACTGATGTTGCTTGGAAAAATAACAGACTCACATGAAACAAATGAATCCACATCAGAATTTTGCCCTTCCTCAAAAAATAAGAGCTCCTCTGTATCAAACATGCAATATTCAGGCACAAGCAACATCTCATAATCAAATTTATCTTGATGAACATATAGATATCCATCATCATCATGCACGGCAGTTTTGTCATTAATGTCCACCTGAAATGTCTCAAGAGAAGGCAGAAATAACTCAGAATGTAGCCCTACACTGAAAGCTTCATAGTCACCCCTGCAATCAACACTATCCCCAACTGTATGAGCACACACATTTGCAATTTTCCCATCCACCTCTGAATAGTGACCTTGTTTTTTATCTTCACCAGTGCCCTGATAATCAAAAGCAAAGTTTTCAACCTCTGCACTATGAAGGTGGCCAAAATCTTTAAGGAAACATTCATAATCAGCATCCAAATATATTTCATCATCTGAAAGGCTCACATATGCATCTGAATGCTGACAATCACTAGCATATTCACTGCCATCCCTTGAATCAATGTTTTCTATATTCACAGTGAAGCTCTGCATATCCACTTCATATAAATAATCAGGCATAACTGGGATATGCACACTGCTGCAAGACACAACTTCATGTATGTCTCTCATTTGATCAATTGGAGGGCACCTTGTGTCTGCAGGCTTTTCTTCTTGAGGCAGACAATAATCTTTGTCCACATCATTATAGGATGTGCCTACATTTTCAGCAACATTTTCTTCATGCATGACATCATGGCTACACACATTATTCTGAAATATATTTCCCTCTACACAATCATCTTTTAATGCACATACTGGGAGAGCTGAAATATATTCACTTTGATAACTGCTTTGACAACTTGCAGCCATGAAACCTACTGGCATTCCATATTTCTCATTGTTTTCTATGTCCATAGTAAATTGGAAAGCCTGGTGAAGTGTGACTGGTTCTTTATCTCTCAATAGATAACTCATTTCTTCATCAAATGCAGCCAAATAAATTGTCAAGCACAATGCATTATTAGGTCTCATATATTCAGGGATCTGCCTGAGCAATTTAATAAACCTAAGATTAAAGGAAAGAACCAGTTCCTCATCTTCCTTTTGGATATTCATAAAATGTATGATTAATGAGGCCACATCAAACCTTTCACCAAACTGCCCTAGGAATGCAACTTCTAAATCCATCCATGAAGAAACTGAACAAACAGGCAGGTCTGAAAACCATATCCTAGCATCATCTTCCAATGACTGAACAAAGAGTCTCATTACTACATCTTCATCCTCTACCTCATAATCTTCTATTAAATTACAAAATCTTTGCAGATGTTTGTTTGCCGATTCAGAATCTGATCCACTATATTTTGGCAAACATCTTCTAATTTTATTGGGAATAATATTTGGGTAACCATATATCCCTGTGAAATTTAGGGCTTTATATCTTTCAATAAAGAATGATCTTCTCTGAGAGCACAACCAGGCTTGCTGTTCTAAACTCAACATTTTGGAATCAAAGATGAATACCTGGATATATGTTGCAGCACTGATAGGTTCTTTCAACAGAGTCGCCACCTCTTAGAGAGAGGACAGAATGTCAGCAAGGCACTTTTGTTTTCTAGATTCATCACCCAAGCAGAGCACCACATGGTTCCTTTGTGCTGCAACAACTTCACTGGAAACTAGATTTTCCAGCCCTCAGGTTACTTGACTCTCTCTCTCCCCAGCAGAGTCGCCATTTTGTTGGTGACTCGGATGGGTCACAAATATTATTCTTTTTAAATCAACTCCCCAGCAGAGTCGCCATTTTGTTGGTGACTCGGATGGGTCACAAATATATCATTTCTTTTATCAGTCCATCCCCAACAGAGTTGCCATTTTGTTGGTTTTTTCTTCTGAATCAGCATCAGGGTTTGCTAGTTCCTATGCACATGCAGATTCAGCCAACTAATACAGGAGGTTGCGTGAGCTCCTCCCCTTCACTTCTGGTTCTGCCGCACCAAGGGGGGTGTCCCTATAACTCAAGATGTAACCTTGACTAGCTCAAAGATAGAAAGATCTAGCTTGATAGCAACAAGCAGAATACTCTCATGTATGGACCAAGATCTGTATGATAGATCACAAGGTGGGCAACGTTCTTGGACATATATGTCTAGTCGGGTATGAGAGCATGCATGGGGTTCCTAATCCTACTCCTACAACTAACAAGTGGAAGTGATGAAATGGGCGGACATAATGTCCGGGATGCAAGACAAGGGGTTTTGGCTTATAACTACTGATCCAGGAGCAGACTGGTGCCTATCCATTGGGCAAGGAGTCAACTAGACGTATACAACAGATGGTTTGCAACTTTCACTCAAGTTTCAGGGGGTTGGACTGATGCTTGCCTTACAAACATCACCCAAGAATGGGTACCTAACTGCCTCTACTTACAGATATCCCTGCTGACATGCAACCAGATTCAAAAGAAAGAGAATAACATGCAGCAAATGGAGACAAGCAGATAGACACATGCAATAAGCATTTTTCATATAACATTAACATTGAAACTGAAAATATGTGCAAAATACATTCATGTTGCAACTCATAAACTCCAAAATGGGATAAAACAGCCAAGATCATGCCCTGTTCTTCATTATTTACACAAAAATGCCTCAGGCCTTCAACAACCTTCAAATGAGCAACACAACCTACTATATACAGCAAGGAAGGTTCCCAACATTAATTACATAGTTGACCAAAAATCTCGCCAAATACAGATCTCAGAAGGAATGGCACTCAGAAGTTATTGTTGTAGCAGATAAGGGAGGCCTCGAGCCTTGTGCCGCCATCTGGGGTCTTCATTCATAATTAGATACCTTCACCATTTGTACCATCACCCATACGCCTGCTACAGTCGCCATTTATGGCTCAACCACCCGCGGCCTACCTGGAAACCGCCGCAGCACTCAAAAAGGAATTTCCCACCAAAACGCGTTTTACTGAAGGTTCAAGTTATGCAGGAACATTAATCCCACATGCACGGTGAGAAGACCACCTCAGTAGTTTAAAAACATGGCCACATGCATAATAAGCGTCAAGTGCTTTTGCCACGCTCGACACACGCCTTTCTCTCCAAAAGCCCATCGGCCAAACTTCTACCATCGGCTCACCCCAAAAAACTCTTGCCGACCTCAACGGTCTCACCGATCGCCACACTACACTCCCACCATCGGTGTGACCAAAGCCATCGGCAAGCACAAGAGATCCTTCGCCGACAACACAAGTCACCCCGATGGTCCTTCAACAACCTCACCTTCTTTGGCAAGATGACCACCATCGGCCCATCATCTCAAACCTATGCCGATATGCAATTTCCTGCCGATGCCTTCAAAAATCCTGATGACGTCATCATCATATCCTGATGATGTCACCATCATGTCGGCATCAGGATGATATTCGAAAGATAACCGGATATTTGGAAATATCATCCTGATGCACAAATATCATGCTGCACTATAGCTCCACTATAAGATCGGGGTGATATATGGATATGACGGATATTTGAAATGATCACCCCCCACTGGACAATGCGTGAAGCCGACAAGCGGATATCTCCCTGACGTCAGCATCATCATGATGCTGGAACAAACATAAGGTGATAAAATAATATCGGGGTGATCTTAACTAAGATCACCCGATATTAAAATATCACCCCGGGTGAAAAATTAGGCTGGCAGAATATGATGATGACCCTCGCAAGCAACATCAGGGTGACAACCAGAAATATGATGATGATGACCTCCTCCAAAGAAAATATGATGCTGATGCTGAAACATGCTGAGGAGGTCCAAGGACTTAGAACCTTTTTTGGATTTTTTGGGAAGGTGCCTGCATGTTTATATGCTTGAAAACTGACTGCTCATGCAGGCACCAACAGTCCCAATCTACTACAATGACCCAATAGTAGGATCTCATCAAAACAAGCAACGGTCAAGATTTGTGGCACGTGATTGCCAGTTGGAAATCATGAGGGAAGCACAGTTGGCAAAAGGAATATTCTTTGTATCTTTGCATTAGCATCCGTGAGAATATTCTTCTCCTCTTCTTCTAATACATCCTCTTCTATAAACATCCCTCTAGAGTACACTACATAAGCCTTGATTGTAGCATCTATCTCCACCCTATCTGGTACCTGAGCCTTAGTCTTAGCATCTCCATGATTTTGTATTTGCTCGGTGATAGATATCCACTAGCTTGTTCTATTGGCTAGCTTCTCGTTATAGGCTTTTATCTTTGAATATAGCATCATTACTTCATCTATGGTAGCCTCTGAAAAATAGTGTACTGGATCACTTATTACGGAGCTGAATATATCTTTAAATGCTTGTATGGACTTCTGTTCATCATATTTCTCTATCTCAGATACAGAATTGCCTAGTAGCTCCTCCAAAATTGACATCTCATCTGACAAGAGGTCATGTGCCTTCATGTTGATGCCCACTGCTTTAACCTTACACCTCTTCAAAACATCTATTTCAAATCTCAAATCCTTAATCTATATATGTACCTTTGACAAGGTCTAGATGTTCATGATCTTATCCTTGAGGAGTGTCTCTAATTTATGTGCACCTTTTAGTTTCGTCAGGTCATGGTCACTTTGATCAAGCCTAGATCAACACTCCTTCAACATTTCTACCTTCACCTTTAAATGAACCAATGCATCCCAATTGGACAAAGCTGTCTTTATTAGTTTTTCTCCTTCTGTTTGGAATGTATAAAACCCCTTTTGCATGACCCCATCTTGATGCTTTTGTGCATCCAAACCAACTATCTCCTCCTAGCTAACCAATGCTAAAGTAGCTAGAGCATCTGTTATTTGAACCTTAGGGGTGACTAGCCACTTAATGAATTGATGGAGTTGGGCAATTTGCCTTCTCAACTCCTTATTCTTGGCCTTTGTCTTCTAGATACGAGCCACTACAACATCAATTCTCTACCAAAGCTCTTCTATCTTCCCTCCATTGTAGCATGCCCTAAATCAATAGTGATGATCTAGAATTCACCTATGGATATCTCTCCTTTATTTTTATCCACTATGGGTACACCCAATTGGGATGTTCTCTTCCTAGTAGTTGGATCTCTCTTGATCGCTGATATTGCTCGGGCTTGGCACTTTGGCTTTGCATCCTCAAGAGAAAGCAATGATTTGAAATCAAATGGAATGGTGTCAGTAGAAGTATGAGGCTCTGTTACCTCAGATATCAACCAGTTTGGCACACCAGTATCTGGTCCTTGCTGACATGGTTTCTCAATGTGAGCAGCTTCCCTTATTGTATCATCCTTCATCTTGATCCTTTTCTTGATCTGGTGGGGTATCCTTTGGATCCTCCTATTGTTGTGCATCCTTTGGATCCATGACATTACCCTTTTGTACATCTATTTGATGCACTTATTTTTGTTGAGCCTGATCACCTTCCCCTTCATCATGTTGTTGTACATTTTCATCTTGGGGAGGCTCCTTATCTATTTCCTTTGGGTCTAGATGAGGTGTTTCTGTATCTTTCCCAACTTCTAGCATATCCTCATCCCTACTCTCTATTTGAGCATGATGCTCAGATGATTCAATTTGTTGTTCTACAGGCCTATCTTCCATGTATCCTTCTATTGGATTCTTTTCTTTATCTACATGGACCTCATGGGTAACCTCAGTCATTTCTACATCTTGGACCTTATCTTCTTGGCCTGATTTGTCCTAAACAACCTCTTCTTTTGGTCCTGAGCTACCCCTTTGTACTTCAACTCAGCTAGCCTATTGTCAATCCATCTTTTAGTGATGGTCATGACCTTTGCAGTTATAATTTTAATAGATGTCTCCTCCTCTGCAGTCTAGTCTAGGAGAGATAATGGCTCATTATATATATGCCTCTCTTCATACTCAGGATCTATGATATCCTTCCCACCATCTGACTTCAACTGGGGAGGCACCTACAAATAGCCCAATGTCCTGACCTGGTTGAGAGCCAACTGTTGGTATCCTCTCTTTATGACCTCATGTTCATCTATGCAATCCACCCAGAAATCTTCCAGATGTGTCTCATGCAGCATGTTCTTACTCACATATCTATCCATCATATGATAAGGATCATAATATCTGGTCAAGGGGAACAGTTGGAGATGCAAGGCATACAATTCTACTTTAGACTTCTTTGCATTGTCTATATTCCCACAGGCATACCAATCTATCTCTAGTGGAAACTTAACATTTCTTCTCTTGTATCTCCTCATATAAGCCTCATATGAGGGGATGATCTATCATGTTATTTCCAATAACATTACCCTGTCAGTGGGATACCTTGGCAACATGAATGGGTTGCCATCAAAACCCTCCATCTAGATATAGGTGTAGGTTGGGAACTGAATAAACCATCTCCCATGGGGCCGAATAAGCTCTTGGGCTTCCTTTGAGATTCTCTTCACCTGATCATCTTCCATTAGCCTCACCAGATGCATGATGAAGGAATCATTAACGACCTTGTAGTGCTGAATAGACATTTTCCTTTCTAATTCTGGGTAATGTTGTTGCAAGTATGTGCTAATCGGTGTTGGCATTGATGTCAACATGTCTGTGTTGTCATTGGTGTCAACTATGCTTTTGGTTTGCTGCTTAGTTAGTTACTTTGTATTGTTGTGTATACATGTTGAAGATGATCAGAATATGTTCCTGATATTGAGTCTCCAAGTGCTTTTTAAAAAATTTGATTTATACTGAAGACGGAGTTGTGAAGTAGTCTGGCTTACAGGACATTGTCTGAGTTTTTGCTCCCCATTTCCTCTATGTTGAAGATTGGAGTATGATATTTGGATATGTTTTAGAAAATTGTTTGAAGATGCTAAATCTAGAATTTGGTGGTCTGGATCACTGTGTAGAAAAAGTTCTATTCACCAGTTTGAAGACTGTGTCTAGCAATGTTTGCAGTATGACAGGAAGAAAGTATTTTGTTCCGTATTTCTACGCAATTTGGTTTTTGGTCTTGTGATTTTAGATGTATGCTTATAAGGTCCTTAGCTATCTTCATTCCAAAGGATTTGTGATTTGGTGCTCTAGAAAGCAAGTTATTGATTAGCAGAGTTTGACAGTATTTGTTGTGAGCAATCTGTGATCTATCTTCAAGTGATATTTGTTGTCTTCAAGTGAGATATGTTACGGTTAGATTTGTCAGCTCCCAAATGATTCTATGTTGTTCATGGATGTCTCCAAAATGTATTGAAGACATGTGCTTGATCCGCAAGTTGTAATAAAGATCTTGGAAGAGTGTGTCTGAGTATTCTTGATGATTGTACTAGTTTGGCTGACTTGGGTGTCATTCTTTGCAGATGTGTTTCTTAGATTAAAGAAGTATAAGTAAGTGTGTAAGGATGTATTTGGGTCCATGAAATGTTCTTACTTCATTCATTTGCTCCACAAGTTTGTTTAGGTCCAGACCTAATTTGATTTATGTATGTATGCTGACCTTGGAGATAGTTCCAATGGTTGTAAGTTATATTGCAAACCTTGATGAATTTCCAAGGTTGATGATTGGTATAAATATATGTAATAAATCCGTGAGTGATGAGAGAGTGTGTGAAGATGTGAAGATAAACTATGTGTTGTAAAGGCAAAGAAGAGATATACTACGCTTCAATGGAACTAAACTTAGGCATGTTATAGATGTTATTATATCAGTTCATGGCAGTGAGCCACCCATCCTAGCAGTGAACCACCCATCCTAGCAATGAGCCACCCTTTGGTAGTGAGCCTATATGCTGTGAGCATCTCTCTTTGGACAGTGAGCCCTAAGGCAATGAGCCTCTTCTATAATTCAATATTGTTACTACATTATATTCTGAGCTACCACTCACTGTGGTTTTTCCCTTTTAGGGTTTTCCACGTAAAAATCTGGTGTTCATGTGTGTGTGATTTTAATGTGTTTAAGTTCTATTTCTGCATTTCATGGTTAATCTTCATAGCAGATTAAGAGTTTAAAATAAGTGAATGTGGATGTGATTTTGTTTAAAGAAGTTAAGGTTTTTGATACAACTGATTCACCTCCCTGTCAGTTGTCTTGTGCCTTCAACAAATGTTCCCACACTATTTGATCCATGGGCTAAGGCCCTAACCTCCCAAAAGTATTAAGCCCTGCAGGACGTGCCTTGAAAGCACCCGCATATACTAAGTATGAGGTCATTTAAAATAGTCAATTCTTGCTCTGCCATGCTATCAAGGTTTCATGTAAGGAGTCACTAATAAGTTTGGCCCACTTATAGATGACATTCTTATCCTTTACTAGCCATATTAATCCAAACATACATGGCTCAAACGTTCTGGAATCTGCCTTCCCCGCCATTCTACTCAATAGAACTACCATGTACTGCACTTCTGAGGAGAAGTCATACTTATACAGATGTTATTTGATACATGTTGGGAACAGTAAGCAACTTGAATGCCTCTATAATTCCTCTCATAGAGAGATTGGCGTACACCCTCCACTGTCTTTCTATTCTTATATTGGTTGGGTTGTACTTATAGGCACATTCGAGGACTAGTTCCAATGTATCCATTGCATATGGAAAACCTATGGCATTGAAAATTCCTGTGGCATATATGTTTTACAGAATACGATTCCCATCACCAGACAACATTTGTGCCCTGAAGGGATCTAAGTCTGTGTTTTCACAATTCTTATCAGTGGCGCAACCATATTTAAGGCATATGTCACTTGGAATGGGCAACAAGTCGTGCTTGAACTTTGCATCCCAGAGATCCATCCTCTTCTAAGCCATTTCATCCTGTGATATACAAGTATTCATAATGAGTTTCAGGGTTTAGAGATTAGACCAGTGGATTAGCTTAAATCCCTGTATAATAGTTGAAATTCTCCCTAAGTCATACGTAAAAAAGAATTTACCCAGTGATTTACGTTGACCATGAGAATTTTACCTCCTACTCACGTGAAAATGACTAGTAACTACGAAAATGACCAGTAGGGTTTGTCATATTCATACCTGGAGATCATGAGCTCAACCTTTAATGCGTAGATGAGGAAGTGGATACTGTTTTGTCTATCCCTAACGTTTTGTTCTCTGTAATACCATTCCTTAGCTGCTGCAAAATTACCTTAGTCACCTGTAATTCACTTCTTCTTATTTTATCGTTATGTAATTTTAGCTCAAATGACTTAGTAATTAACAATAATGGATGATTTTATCTTTTAACCTTAGAAAATTGATCGACTAGGGCAAATTAATTACTTTCCTCGCGGTTAGGTAGGTTTTTACAACGTGGACGCAGGAGAAAATTACAACTGTCAAAGTGCACGCCTTTGAATTTAAAATGCCAATAGTTGTCTTAGCATTGAATGCAAGAAACAGGTATGGATATGGATATTAGGTTTGTAATGTCAGGTCAAGAATATCCATACCAAAAGTTTGGATGACATCAACAAAATTTATTGGTCAAACATCGTTGACCAAATGGGTGGGAGACGAGATCTTCCTCGCTTTCTGGAAGGTTGGGATATTTGGGATATCCACCACAACATGTCCTTGGACAAATATCCCATTGAAAAGTCAATGGTAGGACACATGGAGCAATATCCTTCTTCTAGATGGGGATGTGGACATTCAAGAGACATGGATATTCAATGAGTGTGAAATATCCATACCTCAAATATCCCTTTGAAAAGTCAACTATTCGGGTCCCAAAGATAGGATTTAAAACAAGGTAGGCATATGGATATTTTCATATGGACATTTGGAATTGAATATCCATGTAACAAATGTCTAGATGACATCATCGACCTTGGAACATTTCCTTGGGACTAAATTGACTGACATCATCAGGATATGGATGTTTGGTAATTGTGAAATGTCCATGTTGTAATATCCATTCGGTGGACATCTTCGGGAGTCATTGTGATAAACTTGATAGTTTAGGAGGATACAGATATGGATATTCATAATTGAAATTATATCCATCATGTTTGTATGACTATCGGCATAACTTGATTTAATAATTGTTTCAAGTCTGCATGTAAGGTTTGAGCACTCAAGGGCTAAAATAAAGACTGGACATAGAGAAGGACATGGATATGGATATTGTAAATGAACATGATATTAAGTTTGTAATATCCATATCCCTTTGACTAACTTATCCAGTAGATTGAATCTTTGACCAATCCTAAAACACTCACTCTTAGGAATTTCAACATGATAAAAGGCAAAGCTGCTCAAAATTCAATCCTCTATATGTTGGTGACCTTTGCTGAGGAAAATTTAGACTTTGAATTTTGAGAAAATACCAAGTCATGACATTTGCCCCAAAGGGAAAGCACACAAGCAAAGCAACACAAAAGTTGGGTCCCTATTTTGCTAAGGCAAAATGACGCATGTTGTGAGACCACACAATAGGAATCTGCATGAACACACTTATATAAATATTTAAATATGTTTTTGAAATCATTTAATTTGAAATAACCACTATTAAATCTCATATTTGACTGTACTCAGTTTATCCCATATGGATATTGATAAAGTTGTTGCAAGTATGTGCTAATCGGTGTTGTCATTGATGTCAACATGCTTTTGTTATGATTGGTGTCAACTCTGTCTTCTGATGAAGTTATTGTTGTTTGTCTAAGTTGGCTTGCTAAATATGATTTGTTTGTTGTATAGAAGTGCTGAAGATGTTAAGGATATGCATCTGATACTGACTTTCCAAGTGCTTTTGAGAAATTGATTTATACTGAAGACAGTGTTGTGAAGAAGTATTATGGCTTACAAGGTACTGTCCAAGTTTTTGGTCCACATTTATTCTGTGTTAAAGACCAGAGGGTGAGGTTTCGATATGTTTTAGAGAAGTGTTAGAATTTGTTAAATCCTGAATTTGGTGTTCTAAAATGCTATGGTTTGAGAGTTATGTTCACCAGTTTGAAGATTGTGCTTGGTAGTATTTGCAGTGTGACTGGGAGAGAGTATTGTGCTCTGTACTTCTCTGCAGTTTAGTTTTTGGTCTTGTAGTTCTGGATGAGTTTTCATAAGGTTCATATCTATGTTATATCCAAAGGACTTATGATTTGGTGCTCCAAAAAGTGTTTTCTTGAGTAATAGAGCTTGACAGTGTTGGTTGTGAGCAGCCTGTGAACAGTCTTCAAGTGAGATTTGTTGTAGCTGGATTTGTTGGTTCCTAGGTGATTTCATGTTTTTTGTAGATGTTTCTAGATCATGTTAAAGGCTTGTGCTTGGTCTACAAGTAATGGTTGTGTTCTTGGAAGTGTGTGCCTAAGTGTTCTTGGTGTTTACACAAGTTTGGCTGACTTGGGTGTTAACACTAATTACGGATGTGCTTCGTGGATTGTGGAAGCGTGTTGAAGTGTGTGAAGATGTTTTTAGGTTCAAGCTAAGTTGTGTGGTGGTCTACCTTCATTCCTTTGCTTTACAGGAATGTTCAGGTCCATACCTAATTCAAATATTGTGTGCTTGCCGACCTTGGAGATTGTTTCAAGGATTGAAGATCATGCTGCTGACCTTGAAGATTATTTCAAAGTTAATGTTGGTATAAATAAGTGTCAAGAGCTCATGTGTGTATGGGTGTGCGAAGGGGATGGTGTACATGATGTGAAATTGATCAATGAGAGATTTCATGTTTTAGACTACTAGATGCAGTGAGCAAAAGGTGTCTACTATTTTCAATGTGGTTGTGAAGATGTTGTTGGTGTTGAGATGTATATTGTGCTTCATTTGAATTGAACTTCATGCATAGGTCTGATGCAATTATATTAGTTCAAATCATGGCAGTGAGCCATCCTTCTCTTCTTTCTTTATTTCTTAGTGGACAGTGAGTCCACTTGGACAGTGAGCCCTTGGGTAGTGAGCCCTTTGGCAGTGAGCCTCTATAATTCAGTATTGATACTACATTATATTGTGAGCTAATCCTCACCATGGTTTTTCCCTTTTAGGGTTTTCCAAGTAAAAATCTGGTGTTCTCTTGTGGATGGCGTTGATGTGTTTAAGTTTTGTTATCTATTCTTCATGTTTAATCTTCATAACAGATTAAGGGTTTATGTGAACTGATGTGGATGTGATTTTGTTTATAAGGGTTTAAAAGTATTTGATACAACTGATTCACCTCCCCCCCTCTCAGTTGTCTTGTGCCTTCAAGAATTGGTATCAGAGCGAGGTTCCTCTGTAGAAAGCTTAACAACTTAAGGTAGATCTGGGATGACGCACAAGTATGTTTCTCTATATGTATTCTAAAAATGAGAATAGTGAGTTATCTAATCTCCTTTGTATATGAAGTCTGGAACTCAGTTGTAACTACCCTCAAGACTAGCAAATCTAAGAAGACTATGCAAACAGATCAAAAGATTGTTGATGATATGGAAGCTAACCTTGGGAAAAGAATAAAATTAGATATTGATAAGCACAGGGATAAGTTGCCTTTCAAGTGTTCCAGCTGTGGCAAGATTGGTCATTATGCATTAAGATGTCCAGAAAGAATTTTGAGAAGTAAGAAAAGGGAAAACAAAAGTAGAGTGCCTAAGAAAAACTACTATGTGAAAAAGGATGCAAGTATATCTGATGATGAATCTGATGTTGAAGATAATGATTACCTGCTCACTAATTTAAAGGATAATACTGGTGCTGCTAACCTTGAAGGATGTGTGGAAGAAAATGCTTCAGAGGTAAGTCTTAATAATGAAGATACTTTTCAATAAAAGAACTATTGGGTTATTGACAATAGTTGTTCAAACCATATGACCGGTGATAAAGGAGGGTTTGTCAAATTTGAGAAATGTGATGGAGGACTAGTTATTTTTGGTGATGATTGTACTGCTAAGATATGTGGAAGAGGCTCAGTCAGTCTTAATGGAAAGAATAATACTGATAATGTTCTTTATGTTAAAGGTTTAAGAAAAAATCTCTTAAGTGTTGGACAATTGTATAGCAAAGGATACAAACTTATATTTCAGGATGATAGCTTTGAGATCAGAAAGAAATCTGGAATACTGATAGCTGCTGGTAAAAGGATAGATGGAAATATTTATCATCTCAAAGAAGGTGATGGTCATTGCTCTATGACTCAAATCAACAAAAGTTGGCTATGGCATAGAAGGATGTGTCACATTAGCTTTGATAGTCTAGTGAAGATAAGTTTAGTTCAAGTTGTGAGAGACCTGCCAAAGATTATCAAACCTGCTAATGTTGTCTATAAGGGATGTCAAGTTGGAAAGCAAACAAGGAAAATTTTAGAAGCCAAAGAACAATCTTCTACGGGACTGTTGGAATTGATACATACATATCTTTTTGGTCCAACCAGAGTAAGAATCTCTCAAGGTGACAGGTATCTCATACTCTTTATTGATGATTACTCTAGAATGACTTGGGTCACCTTTCTTAAAGAAAAATTAGAAGCCCTAGATAAGTTTAAAGCCTTTAAAGCAATGGTTGAGAATGAATTGGATATGAAAATCAAATGATTGAGATTTGACAAAGGTGGAGAGTTTATTTCTAATGAGTTTAACATGTTTTGTGAGAATCATGGGATAAAGAGGCAGCTATCTACTCCTAGAACTCCTTAGCAAAATGGAGTGGTGGAAAGGAAGAACAAGACTATATAAGAAGTTACAAGGATAATGTTAAAAGAGGCAAAACCTACCAGATGTCTATTGGAGAGAAGCAATTCATACTGTAGTCTACATATAGAACAGAGTACAGGTGAAGGCAAATGACACAAAACTCCTTATGAACTATGGTATGGAAGAATTCCCATTGCTAAATATTTCAAAGTTTCTAGAAGCAAATGTTATATCAGAAGAGATGAAGAACTAGGAAAGTTTGATGAAAGATGTGACAAAGGTATTTTCCTTCGATACGCTAACAAAAGAAAAGCTTACCGATGCTAAAATAAGAGGCTAAGAAAGATTGTTGAAAGTTCTCATGTTAAGGTTGATGAAGACATACAGAAGTTTTTAGAGATTAATGGATATGTAACAGACTCAGATGAGTCTTCTTGCAGAGAAGAAGAAAATAATACAAAAGGGGAAGTGCATACTGAAGAAGAAGAAGAAACCAAAGAAAAAGAAGTGCAAGTTGAAGAACAAGAAGCTCTGGAAAGAATCTCTAAAACTCCCAAGTATATGCAAAGGCATCACATTGAAGACCAGATCATTAGTGATAAGAGCAAAGGAGTATTGACAAGATGCAAAGTTGTTGAAGAACATGTAAATCTCTATTTAATTTCTAAAGTTGAACCTAAAACGGTGGTTGAGGCTTGCAATGGTGAGCATTGGATCAAGGGAATAGAAGAAAAGATTCCTATTGTTTAACTTTCAGAAGATGAATCTATGTCTGCCAATAATGAAGAACTTAAGATTGCTCTTGAAGACCTAGAGAGAACTGAAGAAGAAATCATATATTTGAAGGAGAATGTCAAAGAATCAAATGAATGTATCAGAAATTTGAGAGAACAAGACAAGAAGTTCAAATAAAGGCATAAGGAGGTCAGTGAACAATTGAGGTTAGCAAATGAATCCCTGATTGGTCTAAAGGTGCAAGTTGAAGAAAAGGTAAGAGCTAAGGAATATCTGAACTCAATGATGAGAGGCAAATCTGAAGAATGTACAAGGTTGGAGAAAGAAGATGCAAAACTAAAATTAGATCTAGAGAAGGCAACGAACTATGAAGAAAAATTCAAGATAAGTTCTGCATGGCTTGATGAGATAATTGCAAGTCAGAAAGATCCCAATGATAAAGAAGGCTTAGAGTTTGAAACAGGTGAAAAGTCAAAATTAGGTCAAGCATCAAAAGCTGAAGACAAGAAGAACAATGGCAAGCAGACCTAGAATCAGAAAAGAGAAGCTAGAAGACCACTGGGTAGACAACCTAATGCTCAAAGGTATCCATCTTTCAATGGTTATTGTCATTCTTGCAAAAAAATTGGACATAAGGCTACACAATGTAGGAGCAGAATGAATCAAAATGTTTTATCTTTTTCTCATCAATGTTTCACATACAATAAAGTTGGTCATAAATCTAATGAGTGCAGAAGTCAAAGAATGAATGGCTATAACAATGATAGAATGATTCAACCCTTTAATAGTAATTTCTATATATGCAATAGATTTGGGTACAAAGCTAATCAATGCAAATTCAGAATGAATGAAAGGAACAATGGTCAATGGAATGTTGTGTGCTACAACTGCAGTAAACCTGGAGATACTTCAAAGTCCTACAGAAGCAAAAGTATGAAGAAGGATATTCTGATGGAGAAGAACAAACCAGTACAAAGAATTGATCTGGCAAAAACTAAGAAGGAGATGAGTAAGATTTAGACTAAGAAGGATGTAACAGAGGCGAAGAGTGTATCTATACCAGTCTTTGATGCAGATGTATCCTCTAGAAATTGAGTTGGAAGCTACCTCTCAAGGGGAGCAAGTAGTGACATTGATGAGTGTTGCAGTCAGGGTGAGCAAGAGTTGGTACAAGTTGGTGTGTACTCCTAAGGGGGAGTATTCAGAGTAGTTGAGAATAGTGCAAGTATGTGCAGTATCATAATCAGGGGGAGAGAGCTTGAAAAAGGTGTATCACCTTTTGCCATTGATGTCAAAGGGGGAGAGAGTTCATGTGAAAAACAAAGGGAGAGAAAGAGAGAAAGATGTCCAAAAGAAAGAGAGGGAGTATGATTAGTGCAGACCTATGTCATGATGGTTTTTCACATCATATGTTGCCATCAATGACAAAGGGGGAGATTGTTGCAAGTATGTGCTAATCGGTGTTGTCATTGGTGTCAACTGTGTCTTCTAATGAAGTTACTGTTATTTGTCTAAGTTGTCTTGCTAAAGATGATTTGGTTGTTGTATAGAAGTGCTGAAGATGTTAACGATGTGCATCTGATACTAAGTTTCCAAGTGCTTTTGAGAAAGTTTGATTTATACTGAAGACAATGTTGTGAAGAAGTATTTTGGCTTACAAGGTACTGTCCGAGTTTTTGCTCCACATTTCTTCTGTGTTAAAGATCGAAGGGTCAGGTTTGGATATGTTTTAGAGAAGTGTTAGTGTTATGTTGGAAAAATGCACCCTTGGGGGCTTTTTCCTAAAGGTTTAGCTCCTAGGTCTTTAGATTTGCATTTAGAGCATTTTGCATGTTAAATCAGACTCCCGATAAGAAAACCCAAGGGTTTTGTGACAAATAGGACCCAGGGGGCTGCACTTTATTGAATTTTGAGCAAAGATAGGGGGTGGACAAGGGCACTAATGCCCTAGTCCAGCCCTATTTTGGGTTTGCCCTAATTTGAAATGTCAATTTTTGTGACTGTTATTTGGTCTCCAGGCCTACATCATAAGTTTCAAATACGAAATTCTTGGCAGGAATCTTAATAGTTGCATATATAAGCATGTTTAAGTTATCATTTGCAAACTAGAAGATCATTAGCAAGCTTTATGATTGTGAACTATTGGCACACTTTTGATTATCATTGTGTTGCAGAGCATAGCATTGTTATTGTGTTTGTTTGCAGGTTGGATTACATCTCCTCATGGCATTGAAGAGATTCTTCCTTCCATGAGAGCTTCATCATCAAGGTATCATTTATTGTGCTTTATCAATCATTATCATTTAGTTTTTGCCTCTGCCTCCCAAGGGCACGCACTCTCTCTGACAACGGTGTTCAGAAGACTTGAATGTCTCTCTGAGGCTTGACCAAGGCAAGCCTCTAAACACCACAACCCCCTCCCACACTCCTTGTGATTGCAAGTTACAGGTGTCGGATCTGGAGAAAGTGGAGTTATAGAGCAGAAAGGTAGACATTGAGGATTTTGGATCTAAAAAGAAGCAGACACTATTCAACTTTTCAGGACAAGGGCGCCATCAACCTTGTCCTCCATTTTCGGATCACGGGAAATAGAAGACATAGCAGAGATCCGTGCCAGAAGGATATTGGAACTATACAGAAAAAGTTGTACATTGGACTAGGGCACCATCATCGTTGTCCCAAATTTTCCTATTTTCTAACTGTGAAAAATAGTGAGTTAAGGTTCTCTGCCCTCTGTCTATTTCCTGTAGCATTTGTCGTAATTCATAAATTTGATTATTGTTTTGCTTAAATTAGGGTTTCAAGGACATAAAGGCATTAATTGGAAAGCTTGTGTGATCACATCTGAATTTCCTAGTAGAAAACCAAGTGGCAACTCAAATCTGATGGCTGACTCTCCTCTTGATAGGTGAGGCACTTGGTTGAAAAGCCCTTGGAATGTTTTGTGAAAAGGAGGATTCAAACTAAAGAAAACATTAACCATTCATCCTTTTCACCCCAAAAAATTTTAGTGAACCCATTTTTGGAACTTTTTGGCACCTTGTTGAGTGTTGTTTGACAAATTTGCATTCATTCATTCTATTCCATTGGAAAATTTACAAAAAAATGATATATTTGGAAAAATTGAAAAAAATTGCATTCTAGGGTTTGATTTTTGACATAGTTTGCATTCATTCAATTGCATTTAATTAATTCTCTTATTTTTACATAATATCTGAAATTCATCATAATTCAATTCATTATTTTCAATATTGCATTCAAAAAAATACAAAAAAAATTGAAAAATTTGGAAAAATTGGAAAAATTGGCATATTAAGCTTGCATTTTTATGAAATTTGAATTAATTGGCATCTAATTTAAATTAACTTCTGTAATTTACATTATATCTCATCCAAAATACATAAATTCATCATTTACAATTCATTCACATTTCATTTGCATGCTTGATTTGTCAAAATTTGCTTGAAATCTTGCATTTTTTGTGAAAACCTAGTTTTGCATGAACTAGGGTTGTAGTCAAAATCTTGTCTCAGATTTTACTACCTTGTCAAAACACTCATTAGGTCTGATCTTTGATGCTATTGTTTCATTATAATGGCCTCCTTGTGAAATTTCATGTCTAGGACTTGAAAACTTGCATTTTTCACTAAATTTGAGCCTATCGTCTCGCTAGATTTTCACTCCAAGCGTGTTGTAAGGGATTTTTTTGAACTAATTGTCTATTATTGGCCTTATAATTTGCTTCTCCTTCTCAATTTCCTTACAACACCCTTTATTTTGAGCCTTTGCATTGAATTTTTGTGAAAATCAGCATATTTTGATATCTTTGCACTAGAGTTTGGTCTAAAGAGGCACTATAGGCATGTTGTAACAGTTTTTTTTGCATTAGGTGGCTATTATTACTATTATAAGTTTCTGTCCATCATCATTTTCCTTACAACACCCATTGCCCTAGTCTTTTGCATTGAGATTTGGTGAAAAAACGCATATTTTGGCCTATTTTCACTAGGTTTGGACTTATCAATTCTCTAGAGTTGCTTCATAGAGTGTTGTGAATGGTATTCTTAAATTTTTGGACTGTTATTAGGCATATCATTTGCTTTCCCTCTTGAAAATATTCACAACACATCTTCTTTCATTTCTTTGCATGAAGATTTGGTGAAAAATCACATATTTTCACTAGGTTTTGGCTTATCAACTTTCTAGAGTGCTTCAAAAGCGTGTTGTGGAAAGTGTTACCATTTTTTGACCCCAGCTCAAAAATTGGTTGAATTGATTTATTATTTATCATTTTGAATGAGGTTTGATTTATTTCTATTATGTGCTAGTTGCATAATTGTTATGACAAGTGTAGTTCAGTTGTTTAGATGCAGAAAAGAAAATTTTCAATCATTCATTGCATTGCAGAGCAATAAAAGAGATAAGTATTCATTCACCACAGTGATTGTTCATTTACAATTTTGAATACATAAGAGAACAAACATTACATTGAAGGAAACTAATACATATTAGATGTCCCAAACAAGTCGTGGGTTATAGCTGAACACGTGCAAATACAAGTAAAACACTATGCATCTAATGAAGAAGAGGGAAAGACATAGCCAGCATTGCCTTGTTTTGGTTGATCTCGTAGAAGCCTCCAGTTCCTGCTCCCGACCTCGGCATGTACCTGAAAAAATGTGGGAAGGTCCCGTTAGAAGCTCCAGTTATGAAAATCCTTCATCAATCAAGAGACATAATATTTTAATTGTAATACATTGATCAAGTGAGAACATCCATATGCAGAAGGAACTGAAGAGAAGCAGACATAAGAGCATCATTGTTTTACTCTAATCTATTTGTTTCATGTGCAAGTATAGGACAAATCATGAACCTGATTGAAGACATTCAGCATGTGGTATCAAATGGGCTCCCACAAGGGTTGAGCCCAGCATGCTGCTACCCCTTGATCTCAAAAGGGATGAATAGAAGAAGAGGATCATTGATAACATTCACATGACAGGCTAAAAGAGTAACAAGACAATCATATGCACTAGTCCCATTTCAAGACATGACCATGATTTCACTTCAGAGTATGAAATGCAACCAAGAACATGACCTGATTAGATGGAGGACAAAATTCAATGCATATAACAACCTATACACTACTCCAACTGTTATGAAATGACATTCTCAAGCATGATAACAATCAAAAGTATACAATGCATCTGTAATCATCTGACTGATAGAGGACTAAGTGTTCACAAGCATTGACGATCTGAAGATTGCTTTCTCATTGATGATCAGTAGTCCATTTGGAGTGTTCATTATAAACCAATAAGCAGATTGCAAAGACAGGTGAGTACCAAACTTCATACTTTCTCATTAACAGATCAGATTTAGAATTCAATTACATAGGTTGCCTCTTAAATGATGAAATATATCCAATTATGCCTCACTTTTTGCTACTGGTAAGTTGAGTATCAGAACAAGTGTTATCACATGTTGCATTCATTGCATATCTATAAAAGAAACATGATAAGTATTGCAAATCTATAGTAGAAAATACAAGACAACCAATCCAGATTGCTCATTTTTTGTCTTTGACAAACTCCAAAAGAATCAAAAGGAGCATTTCATTACATGTTTGTAATAGAACATCAATATCATGTGACAAGGAGTAGTTAACTGGTATGATCATCATCCTTATGCTACAAGATATCATGTTGTGACAAATGAAATGAATAAGCGTATGGTTGCATCTCTGGCTGAGTGAGTTCAAATGAAGTTTTCATGTAAAGAAGTGGTCTACCAAAACAGAACAACAGAGGTCCATGTGTTACAGTTATACATGACAAAGTAAGTGTTTCCTTCATGTGTTACAGTGCTACAATTTCATGATACAACTAGGTCATCATCATACATAAAAAATTTGATTGCTACAGTCCACTGAATGGAAAAGTAAAGTTACAGGAATGAAGACATGCTGCTACAGAAAGTGGAAGAATTCAAAGTTCAAAATTGACAGTATACATTTCATATGCAAGTCCATGAAAGAGCAAGTAGAGCTATAGAGAGAGAATAGTGCATGCCATCATCACTTCTTTCTAACAATAATAGTAATTATCATTAAACAGTGACGACATAATGAAGGAAAGAAATACCATATGCCATGTATGCTATAGAAAGAAGTTTATATGCTAATGAAAAGAACAACATTGCTTCAGTTTTTCAAAGCTGGGTGTATACAGTGAAGAAAATGCAGATACATTCATAGTAAAGCCATGGCATATACTGCCATTTGCATTATTTTTTTCAAACACCCACATCGACTTTTAAAACCATGTATTTTGTAGTATAGAGAAAGAGAAATGGTATTGTAAACTCTCCAAGCAGGCCAAAATGAGTTTATTGTTTATACAGAACACATAAAAGAAACCCTTGTTAGGTAAAAGTTTTATTTCTTTTCCATAGTCGAACAAGTCAAAATGGAGTATTGAAGACATGGTCATAATAAGAAGAGAGTTCTGTGTGACAAAAAATGTAACCCTTATCGGGTTTTTTTTTAAAAGAGTCTTTTCTTTTTACTTCCACTCGAGCAATGTTAAGGAAACTTGTGTGTAAGTATGGCCGTGTAGAGGAAAGGAGGTTCTGTGTAAACAAAGTATGAAACCCTCACTTCAAACAACAGTGGAAACTTCACATTTCTAAAATCAAAAGACAAGGAAGAAGCTACAGAATGTATCACATGGAGCGGCCGTGCCTTATGATAAGGTATTTCACATACCCAGCTAGCAAAAAAAAAACCCTCTTCACAGTTTCAAATATGCAAAGATAAAAGAAGTTATTGAAAGAGCAATAGTGGAGAAGAACAATAGACTCACCGCTTGATAGTGCAGCATGAGAAGAAGATAACGGCCATGGCCAATTGAGTGACTTTATCATTTTTACCATTTTTTTCATAGGTTCAACACTGAAAACCAAACAAAGGCATATCAAAACTAAGAGACTAAGAAAGTAGTTACGTGGCCGCAGCCATTTAACATATATAAGCCATCAAAATACAGTGAAAAGCCATTGACAAGCTTAGATTCAAGCTTACCAGAAGCAGCATGTCATTTTGGCTAGAGAAGTTCAGTGAAAAACCATTGAAGACCATCGAATGGAGCAAGGAAAGCACACAGAGCATGAAACCCCAAGTCGGCGGAAAGAGTTGCAGAGCTCACTCAACGACAACAAAAATGAAATGACCGAGATTTTAGGGTTCTCATTTTCTTTTGTTTCAACGTCACTTCCACATTTTTGACCATGCAACATTTTAATCATTTTTATCCAAATGGGATCGGGGTCAACACTTTGTGTTGATAAGTGTCTAGTAATAATAAGCAGAGGTGGCCAACAACACTCAAAATATGGCTCGATGTATTAAGTCAAAGGTGGACATGACCATGAAAAATGCCCTTAGAATTTGCCAAGGTCTTAATCATCATTGGTGGTTGATTCACATTGGAAGTCAAGGATTTATTTGATATTGCATGTGGTCAAGTGTCTTTGACCTGCCACATATGCATTTTTTTTATTATTATTTATCCTTCACATATTTCATATATGTATAGAGATCAAAACAAGAACCTTGTATGTGAAGAATATGCAGAATGAGGATATGGTTAAAGGGGGTTAATCTGACATGGTGGCACCATAGAGACAAGGAGTTGGCATTTTTCAAGCCATATGGATAATGGTGAGGTGGCAGAATATCGACACATTGATTCCATGGTGTCAAGCCTTTTAAGGCTTTTATTTATTTTTTGCAAACATGTGTAATAGTTCACATTGTTTTTATGATTTTTATAGAAAATCATTTGTGATATCTTGTAAATATCTTGGTGAAATTATAAACCAAACATCATTTTAGTTTTGCAAAAATGATATCGATAGGATATTGATTAAAATTGCCATATCATTGTAAAGTTAACTTTAAAGCAATGAAATTATGAATTGCTTTTAAAGTTTAACTATTTTTAGGCAATTTATAGGCTAATAAAATAGATCAAATATTCCATTTTTGTTTTGTTTTATTTAGAGCCATATAGGATGGATTTTGGAGCTTTCATGAGCAAAGAAAGACAGTTTTTGGTGGGACCACATGAGAGGGCAGTTTTGTAGCTTTACTTCACAGATTGGTGGCAGATTCAGTACTTTATTTATGGCTTTCATGAGTAGCTCAAAAATGGACTTAGTATCTATTTTTAGGAATTTTTTCAGCTTTATTCACAAGAGATCATTTGGAGACATTTATAGGAGAAAAACTTAGTTTTTCTCAGTCAGTTAGAATCAGTTTCTTCTCTCTTGCAGAGTTGTATACAGCAGTTGGCTCACACATTTTATTTTTCATGCATTATATTCATTTCAGTTCTAATAGCAAATCATCTTGTTTCACATACATTTTTACAGTCTTGATCTGATGTTATATTGTGACTATTTCAGTCCTTTATTTTATCTCAATACTGTTAAAATTTAGTTTCTTCCTGGTTGTAGTTTGTGTTTGAAACCAAACCTTGTTGCAAATTATTTAAGGAGTAACTATTAGTGGAATTATTAGGGTTTATGTTAGAAGATCTGCTTGTGAATGGTAGAACTTCATCTAGTTTAGATTTTAGAGTTAGTTTATATTTCAATTACATCCTTCTATCCCTTTTCCCCTCAAGTCAGTAGTTTAGAAGTTACAAGAGAACCAACTCACTCTAGAGATTCGTTCTCACGAAAGGAGACCCACATCCAAGAATGATTCCATGTCTCAACAAGTAGTTAAGTTTTCGTAAGACTTAACAAGGGTGCATACTTGAATTGACAACAATTTTTGGCATGCCCGGTGGGACTCTAGAAGTAATTTCAAAGAGATTTGTACCCTCATAGCTGATGTTCTGGTATATGCAGCAGTTTTACCAGCCTTTGGAGGCTTTCAATATACCTAGCAACTCATTTTTCTGGTTTGGATGCGGATTAGTGCTTGCAGCTTATGAAAACCAGGTCTAATCTAAACCCATTTGACTACTTACAGTTGTCTACACCTAGAAGGAGAGGCAGATCAGCATGCAGAATAGTTGAGTCAGCAAGAACATCAAAGTCAACACTTTCTCGTTTCAGATCTACAAGCCCAGTCAAAAGAAGTAGAAGTCTAGTATTGATAGTCCAGATACCTATAATGGCAAGACAGTATGCATTTGCTACTTTCAATGGAGGCAACCCAGTACAACTTGCCTAAAGAGATGATATTCCAATGGCAGCCCTAAAAATTTTGCCTTATTTCACTGGAGAGGATTACACTACTGCTATTGAACATATTCAAGATGTAGCAACCTTGTGTTCCGTGCACAATGTCATGCAAGAAAATGTGGCAATCAGGCTTTTAGCTGCTTCGTTAAAAGGAAAGGCCTTATAGTGGTTCAGAGGACTTGCTGAAAATTCAACAACATCATGGGACTTACTGGGAGATGGATTACATAAACACTTCGAGGACAAGTCTGACCACCTCTCACTGCTGGAGCAACTGAACACCATCAAACAGGCACCCCACAAACACATGTTTGATTTCAACTACCGATTTTAGAGAACCTGGGATAGGATTCCCACAACGGTAAAACCTTTGCCAAGGCACACTTTTCTGTTTTATCTCAAAGCTTTGAACAGTGAAATTTTAGTAATGATACAATCCATGGGAGGGACCACCCTTCCAGATTCTTTTGAGACCGCTGTTAGAGTAGAAAACTGCCTTATTTAGGCAGGGAAGATAGCCCCGAGGACCCCTTTACCCATTTTCCCTGAAATCCAGCCATCAATGCCTATGGCAGTGCCTCCTCTAGCTGCTGTCCCACCTGTTCCAGCAATAGGATATCAAACAGCCCAACAAGCTGATGTCCCAGTTCAAACACAAAGTACCCCAAAGTTCGAAAATACTTTAAGGACAATTGCAAATAAGCTAGTGAATATGGAGAAATGTTTGCCCTATCAAAATTAGTATCAGCCTAATCAACAAAATACCCAATATCCGCCCAATCAACAATATAGACAACCTTTTCAGGTTGATCCTCAGGGACAAAGAAAGAACTATAATCCTTGGCCTTTTCAAGCTTATAATCCAAATACTGCTAGTACCTCAAGAGAGCTTGTACCCACGTAGAATAATCTAGTTCAGGATAGTGACTGGTGTTACCCATGTCACTAACCACACAATCAAGCTACCTACATGAATGGAGTGAGAAATCAGCCACTCATGGTTCAGAACAGCTACACAAGTTCGGAGGGGGTTAATGGTGAAGCTTTAACTCAACAAAGTAAGGCTAATGTGGTCTTAATAAATTGGGAAGAATATAATTTTTGTGGTGTAAATTATTTCCAAGGTCAGAATCAGCAAAGTACACCTATTTTAGCCAACATGAGGTCAAAATTGAGGGCTGCAGATATAAATTAGCAAGTTGTTGTAGTACAACAGTAAGCTGTAATGGATATAAAATAAGTTTATCTGTCACAGACTACACCTATACCATAGCAAAGAGTGCAAATTCTACAAAGGGACCAAACAGTACTAGTGAAAGAACAGTCCAAAATGCAACAACAGTCCTCACAAGGTCAGATTGATGCATTTGCAACAAGAGGATAGCATAAGGTAAATCTTGTTGCTTTAAATATAGTTGATCATCTTAAGAAAGCTACAGTGAGCATGTCAGTTATGGATGCTTTATGCATCCTAGGCCAAAAAAATTGGCTGCAAGAAGCATTGACTGAACTCTCACTTTCTGAGCATTACAGTCAAGAGAAGGCCAAGGTTTTACTCGCCAACAGTTCTGAGATCAAAAGTAGACAGCAAGCAGATGAGGTAAAACCACCACCTTTCTATCTAAGTCTCATTATTGGTGATAAATTGGTTCATAACTATATGGTAGACTCAGGGGCAAGTAGTTCAGTAATGCCCAAAAGTGTAGTTGACTCATTAGGATTAGTTTATGAAACCCTTGCAAAAGGAGTAGTACAATTAGATGGGTTTGCACTTAGTACTGCGAGAATAATAAAAATTCTGCCACTCACATTGCATGCTTGTCCTAATTTTTCCATCCATCAGGATATCTACATCATTGACCTTCCACCTAGCTTTGCAATCTATCTTTCTAGGGAGTTCACAACCAAGTTGGGTGGGTTTCTTTCATCAAACTGGACTCACTTGTTCTTTAGAACAAGATATGGTACAAAAGTGACAATACAATATGAACCACTTGCAAAAGACCATATTGAACCCTATGTTCCTAGCCCAATAAATGCTAATCTATACATCACCCGCGGGCAACAGGATGAACCCATGAGCCTAGATCCCAATGCACCTATAGAAGACATAAGTTTAGATGAATGGGCAGCTAAAGATCATGAAAGTGACCCTTTCCATAACACTGATGAGGTAGGATTAGGCATCTATATGATATAGGAACCAGATGCAGTGATTCCTAATCTGATTAAGGATCAAAATCAGTTAAAACAACAAGAAGACACCAAAATGGTGCTGAATAATAATGAACCAGCCAATACACCAGCTCAAACAGATAGCTGGGTGCATTAGATGATGCATTATTTGTAGACCAATGAGTGCCCAATTCGCTTAGACAAAGTAGGAAGAAGGTATTTTCGATTGCAAGCTACTCCTTATGCTATTATTGACGGTATTTTATATAGGAGAGACTTTAATGGTGTATTTCCAAGGTGTGTTGGACCTGATCAAGTTGATAGACTACTAGAAGAGTTTCACAATGGACCTTCAGGAGGTCACTTTGTAGCTAGAACAACTGCCTTGAAGATTATGCAGGCCGATTATTACTAGCCTAATCTATTTAAAGACTCTTTTGCTTGGGTGAGAATATGTGAGAAGGGTTCCCTATTTGCAGGTAAGCAAAGACTTGCTGTCTTACCCCTACATCCTATTAAAGTTAAACAACCATTTGCAAAGTGGGGATTGGATTTCATAGGACCAATAAATCCACCTTCAAGTGTAGGCCACAAGTGGATTTTGACTGCCACAGATTATTTTACCAAGTGGACCGAGGTTGTTGCCTTCAAAGAAGCAAATGAATCTGTTGTCCTAAGTTTTTATCAAGACCTAGTGTCAAGGTTCCGTACACCAGATTCAATCATCTCTGATAATGGTCTAGCCTTTTTAGGATTAAGAATTTCAGATTGGTCTGTCAAAAACAATATTTATTTGAATACTTCATCTAACTATTACCCAAAGGGTAATGGGCAAGTTGAATCTACCAACAAAAATCTGATTAGAATCATCAAGAAGACTATTCAGGACAATCAGAAAACTTGGCATGAAATGTTAAAGTTAGCTCTATGGACTGACATGATTACACCTAAGAGGGCTACTAGTTCCCCATATATGCTTACTTATGGAAAAGAGGCTTTATTACCTATTTCAATTGAATTGCCTACATTGGCCTTTATTAAAGAACTTGAGCTACTAGAGGAGCAGCCTCTTGTGATCAGATTTGCTCAGCTCATGGAGCTAGAAGAGACAAGAAAAGAGGCCTTAAGAAAGCTTGATATGCATCAAACCCAAATGAAGAATGCATTTGATAAGAGAGAAAGACCAAGGAGTTTTATTTTTGGAGATCTGGTATTCAAGTGGAATGAACTAAGGAGAAGACTAGGTAAGCATTCTAAATTTGATGCCATTTGGGATGGGCCTTATGTTATCATAGAGTGCAAAGAAAACAATGCATTTCAGCTATCCAAGTTGAGTGGAGAGGTGTTGTCTATCCCAGTTAATGGGATCCACCTCAACCATTTCCACTGAGGATAAGAGAGTTCTTTTGTATATAGTAGAGTAGTTTTGCAGTAATAAGTGCTCATGCACATTTGTTTTAGTAATTTTGTTTTGGCCATCAGGGCCTGTTAGTTTGCTTTCAATAGAGTTGTTTTCAGTTTGCTATTGTTGTTTGAACTATTGGAGAGCTGAAGTACAGTGTTTTCTAAGTTCTAAGAAGGACAAAGTATGACTCTATGCCCAATGGATTTCAAGGCAACTGGTCAGATCCTTAGCAGGCAAGCATATAGCAGAAGTCGCCAGAAATGTTACCATTTTTTGACCCCAGCTCAAAAATTGGTTGAATTGATTTATTATTTATCATTTTGAATGAGGTTTGATTTATTTCTGTTATGTACTAGTTGCATAGTTGTTATGACAAGTGTAGTTCAGTTGTTCAGATGCAGAAAAAAAAAGTTTCAATCATTCATTGCATTGCAGAGCAGTAAAAGAGATAAGTATTCATTCACCACAGTGATTGTTCATTTACAATTTTGAATAGATAAGAGAAAAAACATTGCATTGATAGAAACTAAGACATATCAGATGTCCCACACAAGCCGTGGGTTATAGTTGAACTCATGCAAATACAAGTAAAACACTATGCATCTAGTGAAGAAGAGGGAAAGACATAGCCATCATTGCCTTATTTTGGTTGATCTCATAGAAGCCTCCAGTTCCTGCTCCCGACCTCAGCATGTACCTGAAAAAATGTGGGAAGGTCCCATTCGAAGCTCCAGTTATGAAAATCCTTCATCAATCAAGAGAGACATAATATTTTAAGTATAATACATTGATCAAGTGAGAACATCAATATGCAGAAGGAACTGAAGAGAAGCAGACATAAGAGCATCATTGTTTTATTGTAATCTATTTGTTTCATGTGCAGGTATAGGACAAATCATGAACCTAATTGAAGACATTCAGCATGTGGTATCAAATGGGCTCCCACAAGGGTTGAGCCCAGCATGCTGCTACCCCTTGATCTCAAAAGGGATGAATAGAAGAAGAAGATCATTGATAACATTCACTTGACAGGCTGAAAGAGTAAAAAGATAATCATATGCACTAGTCCCATTTCAAGACATGACCATGATTTCACTTCAGAGTATGAAATGAAACCAAGAACATGACCTGAATAGATGGAGGACAAAATTCAATGCATATAACAACCTATACACTACTCCAACTGTTATGAAATGACATTCTCAAGCATGATAACAATCAAGAGTATACAATGCATTTGTAATCATCTGACTGATAGAGGAGTAAGTGTTCACAAGCAGTGATGATCTGAAGATTGCTTTCTCATTCATGATTAGTAATCCATTTGGAGTGTTCATTAAAAACCAATAAGTAGATTGCAAAGATAGGTGAGTACCAAACTTCATACTTTCTCATTTAAGTGGAGTGACAGATCAGATTCAGAATTCAATTACATAGGTTGCCTCTTAAATGATGAAATATATCCAATTATGACTCACTTTTTGCTACTGGTAAGTTGAGTATCGGAACAAGTGTTATCACATGTTGCATTCATTGCATATCTATAAAAGAAACATGGTAAGTATTGCAGATCTATAGCAAAAAATACAAGACAACCAATCCAGATGGCTCATTTTTTATCTTTGACAAACTCTAAAAGAATCAAAAGGAGCATTTCATTACATGTTTGTAATAGAACATCAATATCATGTGACAAGGAGTAGTTAACTGGTATGATCATCATCTTTATGCTGTAAGATATCATGTCGTGACAAATGAAATGAATAAGTGTATGGTTGCATCTGTGGCTGAGTGAGTTCAAATGAAGTTTTCATGTAAAGAAGTGATCTACCAAAACAGAACAGCAGAGGTCCATGTGTTACAATTATACAGGACAAAGTAAGTGTTGCCTTCATGTGTTATAGTGCTACAATGTCATGATATAGCTAGGTCATCATCATACATGAAAAATCTAATTGCTACAATCCACTGAATGGACAAGTAAAGTTACGGGAATGAAGACATGCTGCTACACAAAGTGGAAGAATTCAAAGTTTAAAAATGACAGTATACATTTCATATGCAAGTCCATGAAAGAGCAAGTAGAGCTACAGAGAGAGAATAGTGCACGCCTTCATCACTTCTTTTGAACAATAACAGTGATTATCATTAAACAGTGACAACATAATGAAGGAAAGAAATACCATATGCCATGTATGCTACATAAAGAAGTTTACATGCTCATGAAAAGAACAACATTGCTTCAATTTTTCAAATCTAGGTGTATACAATGAAGAAAATGTAGATACATTCATAGTAAAGCTGTGGCATATACTGCCATTTGCATTCTTTTTTTGAAACACCCACATCAACTTTTAGAACCATGTATTTTGCAATATAAAGAAAGAGAAATGGTATTGTAAACTATCCAGGCAAGCTGAAATGGGTTTATTGTTTATACAGAACACAGAAATGAAACCCTTGTCGGGTAAAAGTTTTCTTTCTTTTTCACAGTCGAACAAGTCAAAATGGAGTATTGAAGACATGGCCATAACAAGAAAAGAGTTCTGTGTGACAAAAAATGTAACCCTTATCGGGTTTTTTTTTCAAGAGTCTTTTCTTTTTACTTTCAGTCAAGCAATGTTAAGGAAACTTGTGTGTAAGTATGGCCGTGTAGAGGAAAGGAGGTTCTGTGTAAACAAAGTATGAAACCCTCACTTCGAACGACACAAGAAACTTCACATTTCTTACATCAAAAGACAAGGAAGAAGCTATAAAATGTATCACATGGAGTGGTCGTGCCTTATGATAAGGTATTTCACATACCCAGCTAGCAAAAAAAAACCCCTCTTCACAGTTTCAAATATGCAAAGATAAAAGAAGTTATTGAAAGAGCAATGGTGGAGAAGAACAATAGACTCACCACTTGATAGTGCAGCATGAGAAAAAGATAATGGCCACTGCCAGTTGAGTGACTTTATCATTTTTGCCATTTTTTTCACAGGTTCAACACAGAAAACCAAACAAAGGCATATCAAAACTAAGAGACTGAGAAAGCAGTTACATGGCCGCAGCCATTTAACAGATATAAGCCATCAAAATAAAGTTAAAAGCCATTGAAAGCTCAGATTCAAGCTTACTAGAAGTGGCATGTCATTTTGGCTAGAGAAGTGCAGTGAAAAACCATTGAAGACCATCGAATGGAGCAAGGAAAGCACATAGAGCATGAAACCCCAAGTCGGTGGCAAGAGTTGTATAGCTCACTCAATGACAACAAAAATGAAATGACTGAGATTTTAGGGTTCTCATTTGCTTTTGTTTCAACGTCACTTCCACATTTTTAACCATGCAACATTTTAATCATTTTTATCCAAATGGGATTGGGGTCAACACTTTGTGTTGATAAGTGTCTAGTAATCATAAGCAGAGGTGGCCAACAACACTCAAAATATGGCTTGATGTATTAAGTCAAAGGTGGACATGACCATGAAAAATGTCCTTAGAATCTGCCAAGGTCTTAATCATCATTGGTGGTCGATTCACATTGGAAGTCAAGGCTTTATTTGATATTGCATGTGTTCGAGTGTCTTTGACCTCCCACATATGCATTTTTTTATTATTATTTATCCTTCACATATTTCATATATATGTATAGAGATCAAAACACGAACCTTCTATGTGAAGAATATGTAGAATGAGGCTATGGTCAAAGGGGGTCAATCCGACATGGTGGCACCATAGAGACAAGGAGTTGGCATTTTTAAGCCATATGGATAATGGCGAGGTGGCAGAATATCGACACATGGATTCCATGGTGTCAAGCCTTTTAAGGCTTTTATTTATTTTTTGCAAACATGTGTAATAGTTCATATTTTTTTTATGATTTTTATAGAAAATTATTTGTGATATCTTGTAAATATCTTGGTGAAATTATAAACCAGACATCATTTTATTTTTGCAAAAATCATATCGATAGGATATTGATTAAAATTGCCATATCATTGTAAAGTTAACTTTAAAGCAATGAAATTATGAATTGCTTTTAAAGTTTAACTATTTTTAGGCAATTTATAGGCTAATAAAATAGATCAAATATTCCATTTTTTATTTGTTTTATTTAGAGCCATATAAGACATATTTTAGAGCTTTCACGAGCAAAGAAAGATAGTTTTTGGTGGGACCACATGAGAGGGTAGTTTTGTATCTTTACTTCACATATTGGTGGCAGATTCAGTGCTTTATTTCTGACTTTCATGAGTAGCTCGAAAATGGACTTAGTATCTAGTTTGAGGAGCTTTTTCAGCTTTATTGACAAGAGATCATTTGGAGACATTTATAGGAGAAAAAATTAGTTTTTCTCAGTCAGTTAGCATTGGTTTCTTCTCTCTTGCAAAGTTGTATACAGCAGTTGGCTCACACATTTTATTTTTCATGCATTGTATTCATTTTAGTTCTAATAGCAAATCATCTTGTTTCACATACATTTTTACAGTCTTGATCTGATGTTATATTCTGACTATTTCAGTCCTTTATTTTGTCTCAATACTGTTAAAATTTAGTTTCTTCCTAGTTGCAATTTTTGTTTGACACCAAACCTTGTTGCAAATTACTTAAGGAGTAACTATTAGTGGAATTGTGAGGGTTTATGTTAGAAGATCTACTTGTGAATGATAGAACTTCATATAGTTTAGATTTTAGAGTTAGTTTATATTTCAGTTACATCCTTCTATCCCTTTTCCCCTCAAGTCAGTAGTTTAGAAGTTACAAGAAAACCAGCTCACTCTGGAGATACATTCTCATGAAAGGAGACCCACATCCGAGAACGATTCCATGTTTCAGCAAGTAGTTAAGTTTTCGCAAGACTTAACAAGGTACTTTAATTGATAACAGAAGGTATTCTTGCATTAGTGGACTATTTTTAGGCATATCATTTGCTTTCCTTCTTAAAAATCTTTACAACACCTCTTATTTCAGTTGTTTGCTTTGAGAAAAGTCAAAAAAATCAAGCATTTTAGAGCATATTTAACATCACTTTTGCATTTGTTCTTACATAAGTTTTAAAAACCTTTAAAATCTGAATTGGAATTTATCTGAAAACATATATCATGGATACTTCCTTGGAAGCTCTATCTGCATACATCATAGACATGGATCATTTCTCTAAATTTACTCATGAATATCCTCAAGTCTTGGAACAAATAGTGTACATTCATGATGTTGATCCCTCTATGTGCTCCACATATGAAATCCTTTGTTATATATCTGATTTTGATAGCTTCACAAATCTCATGGGAATATATCCTTTGATACTAGATGATCTCACTAAATTCATGATCAATAATATATATACTAGTGATGACCTCATGATGTTAGATGAAGCCTTAGATGACTTTATGGGACACTCCACTACGACAACTATTGCTAAAACATGTGATGGTAACTTTGGTTTACCTTATGATCCCTCTCCCAAAGTTGCTCCTCCTTATGAGGACACTTCGATGCAAGAGGATGATTTCGTTAATACATCTCTTAACATCATACCACCACATCTTCATTCTAATGCTCACTCTGGCCAAGATGAAGCATTAGTGAGTAAGGAGCTCCTTTTAACAAAGAACATTCCATGTATAGATAATGAGCACTCATTTAACAATAATCAAAATCTTACCCTAGTGCATCAAGCCCCTATGGATCATCCCACTGATCTTTTTCCTTTAGTTGATTGTTCACACACCTTGGATATCACTAAGGAAGAGAAGACATTTAATGTCCCTCCTTTGATTGAATATTCAAGTCATTTTGACATCACTAAGGATTTAAAAACATCAACTACCTCTCATTTAATTGCATATTCCTTGAACATCAAAAACGACACAAACTTTCCAAAAGATACAACACTAGTTAATGAAGAAAATGTTCAACCTAATATTGAAACAAATCAAAAAGAGCTTAAAGATGAAAAACTTGAAAACAAGAACAATAGATGGGCTATGGTACCTTATACAACCCTCCCCTCTAGCATTAGAGATTGGGAAGACGGTGACCCACCTGATGACGACTGCTAACACAAACCTCTCTGATAGGTAAGTATCTCTAACCCTTTATCTCTTCGTGATGTGCTTCCCCTGTGATGTGTTATGTGTTGTTAATCCTCCTAGGATGACCCTTGATTCTCCTATAAGGTCAAGGATACTAAGAGACCGACTCTGTCATGACCTTCTTCTATTTGTACCATCATTATTCTATATCTCCTCTTCTCTGATTCCATTGTTGTGTGTTGTGTCTTACGAACATAGCGTTGTGGTTCGTGAATTGGGGGCACCTATGTGACTATCCCTAAGACACTTGTTCTCCTCTCTAATTTATTGTTTACCTTCCTCTAGTGTTTCCATCTAGTGGGTGGATGATGAAAAACATATTATACTGATGCGAACCTAGTGCCCCTTTCAAGAGAAATCAAAAAATGGACTTAGTTCCTACATGACGACGGGGTTGTAACAAATTATCTGACGCTTGGCTAGTGGAATCACTCCATGATTTCTCTATCTTGATGTTGATGTTGAGGTTATCTTATCTTTCTAATGACATGTTAATAATACTGCTGCTCTGTGCACTTTGTTTATCATGAATAACACCTTGCTTGGTTCTTTCATGTAGTTGATCATATGCATTGTTGTTTATCATGATTATTTGGACACTAACACTTTTCTTGCAGGGATGTGTTTGTGGGAACATTCGGTGATCGTAAAGTACATGTTACCTCTAGGGGACATGGGATTTGTGAGAGCTCGTGTTCCCTTGTGTGTTTTCTTCCTACCTTAATGTGCTTGAAATCGGTACGCAATATCAACCACCTTAATGTGGGGGCATATATAAGGTAAGTTGTCTGCTTTAGAACATAGTAAATCATGTTTGAACAATCTGAAAATCAATCAAATCATTTAAGCCCTCTGCAGAGGCAGGATATTGAGCATATCCTTTTATCTTAAGCCCTCTACGGAGGTGGGATATTGAGCATATCCTTTTATCTTAAGCCCTCATCGCGAGGCAGGGATGGTGTATTTCTTGGAGTAGATTGCATTATCCTGTCATTTGTAAAAGTCCTCATTGCGAGGTGGGGAGGGGTTTTGTGACTAACTCAACCCTTATGCATGTTTTTGGTGGTTGTTGTGGTGAAGCCTAATCATCAGTGTGTGCCTATAATGTGCCTGAGATGGTGATGAGCCTAGCAATAGGAGCACTCCATCGCTTGTCTGTCGTGTTTTCTCCGTGTCTTCAACATGTGTGTGTATGGCGTGCTTGTTCTCAAAGTGCAAGACCGGTGGTGATGAGATCCTCTACACTTTGGGATTTGTTTGGCGTGTTTGTTCTCAAGGTGCACTACCGATGGTGACAACTCCTCTACACCTTGGGATTTTGTTTGGCATGTCTGTTCTCAAAAAGTGCAACACCGATAGTGAACAACTCATCTACACTTTTTGGGATTTGTTTGTTTACTTTCCTTGTACTTGCATTATGCATTTCATATTTAAAAATAAAAAGGAAATAATCACTGCATTCATTGTATTCTCTGTGCTCTGTGTGTCTTCAATATTGTATTCTCCATGTTTTACGTGATTGTAACTGTCTTCTCCGTGTTTTGTGTGTCTGTCATTGTCTTCAATGTGTTTGGTGTGTCTTCTCCTTACTTGGCATGTTTGTTGTGTTTGTGGACCTACTTTAATGCATGTATTGGCCTTGCGTTTAATGTATACGTTAAAGTGGGGGCTAAATGTTATGTCAGAAAAATGCACCCTTGGGGGCTTTTTCCTAAAGGTTTAGCTCCCAGGTCTTTAGATTTGCATTTAGAGCATTTTGCATGTTAAATCAAACTCCTAATGAGAAAACCCATGGGTCTTGTGACAAATAGGACCTAGGGGGCTACACTTTATTGAATTTTGAGAAAAGATAGGGGGGTGGACAAGGGTCCTAGCGCCCTAGTCTAGCCCTATTTTGGGTCTACCCTAATTTGAAATATCAGTTTTGTGACTATTATTTGGTCTCCAGGCTGACATCATAAGTTTCAAATATGAAATTCTAGGTGGGAATCTTAATAGCTACATATATAAGCATGTTTAGGTTATCATTAGCAAACTAGAAGATCATTACTAAGCTTTATGATTGTGAACTATTGGCATACTTGTGATTATCATTAGGTTGCAGAGCATAGCATTGTTATAGTGTTTGTTTGCAGGTTGGATTACATCTTCTCCTCATGGCATTGAAGAGCTTCTTCCTTCCATGAGAGCTTCATCATCAAGGTATCATTTATTGTGCTTCATCAATCATTATCATTTGGTTTTTGCCTCTACCTCCCAAGGGCATGCACTATCTCTAACAACGGTGTTCGAAAGACTTGAATGTCTCTCTGGGGCTTGATTGAGGCAAGCCTTTAAACACCACAACCCCTTCTCACACTCCTTGTGATTGTAGGTTACAGGTGTCAGATCTAGAGAAAGTGGACTTGCAGAGCCAGAAGGCAAACATTGAGGATTCTAGATCTAAAAAGAAGTGGACATTGTTTAACTTTTTGGGACAAGGGCGCCATCAACCTTGTCCTCCATTTTTAGATCATGGGAAACAAAAGACATAGTAGAGATCTATGCTGGAAGGAGATTGGGACTGTACGGAAAAAGTTGTGCATTGGACTAGGGCGCCATCATCGTTGTCCCAGATTTTCCCATTTTTTTACTGCGAAAAATAGTGAGTTAAGGTTCTCTACCCTCTGTCTATTTCCTGTAGCATTTGTCGTAATTCAAAGATTTGATTATTGTTTTGCTTAAATTAGGGTTTTAAGGACATAAAGGCATTAATTGGCAAACTTGTGTGATCACATCTGAATTTTCCAGCAGAAAACCAAGTGGCAACTCAAATCTGATAGCTGACTCTCCTCTTGATAGGTGAGGCACTCGGTTGAAAAGCCCTTGGAATGTTTTGTGGAAAGGAGGATTCAAACTAAAGAAAACATTAACCCTTCATTCTTTTTACCCCAAAATAGTTAGAAGTTGTTAAATCCCAAATTTGGTGCTCTGAAATGCTATGGTTTGAGAGTTATGTTCACCAGTTTGAAGTCTATGCTTGGCAGTGTTTGCAGTGTGACTGGGAGAGAGTATTTTGTTCTGCACTTCTCTGCAGTTTGGTTTTTGGTCTTGTGGTTCTGGATGAGTATTCTTAAGGTTCATATCTATGTTCTATCCTAAGGACTTATGATTTGGTGCTCCGAAAAGTAGTTTTCTTGAGTAACAAAGCTTGGCAGTGTTGGTTGTGAGCAGTCTGTGAACTGTCTTCAAGTGAGATTTGTTGTAGTTGGATTTGTTAGTTCTTAGGTGATTTCATGTTTTTTGTAGATGTTTCCAGATTGTGTTAAATGCTTGTGCTTGGTCCGCAAGTTATGGTTGTGCTCTTGGAAGTGTGTGCCAAAGTGTTCTTGGTGTTTACACAAGTTTGGTCGACTTGGGTGTTAACACTAATTGCGGATGTGCTTCATCGATTGTGGAAGCATGTTGAAGCATGTGAAGATTTTTTTAGGTCCTAGCTAAGTTTTGTGGTGGTTTACCTTTGTTTCTTTTCTCTGCAGGAATGTTTAGGTCCAGACTTAATTCAAATATTGTGTGCTTGCTGACCTTGGAGATTTTTTCAAGGATTAAAGATCATGCTGTTGATTTTGAAGATTGTTTCAAAGTTAATGTTGGTATAAACAAGTGTCAAGAGCTCATGTGTGTGTGGGTGTGTGAAGGAGATGGTGTACATGATGTGAAATTGATCAATGAGATCTTTCATGTGTTAGACTATTTGATGCAGTGAGTAGAAGGTGTGTACTATTTTCAATGTGGTTGTGAAGATGTTATTGGTGTTGAGATGTATATTGTGCTTCATTGGAACTAAACTTCATGCATAGGTCTGATGCAATTATATCAGTTCAAATCATGGCAGTGAGCCATCCTTCTCTTGTTTCTTTCTTTCGTAGTGGGTAGGGAGTCCACTTGGACAATGAGTCCTTGGGTAGTGAGCCCTTTGGCAGTGAGCCTCTGTAATTCGCTATTGATACTACATTATATTGTGAGCTAATCCTCACCATTGTTTTTTCCTTTTAGGGTTTTCCATGTAAAAATATGGTATTCTCTTGTGCATGGTGTTGATGTGTTTAAGTTTTGTTATTTGTTCTTCATGTTTAATCTTCATAACAGATTAAGGGTTTATGTGAACTGATGTGGATGTGATTTTTTTTATAAGGGTTTAAAAGTATTTGATACAACTAATTCACCCCCCCTCTCAGTTGTCTTTTTCCTTCAACAAAAGTATCAAATGGAATTCCAAATTAACTTACAAAGTATGCTTACTTGGTTGAAAAGAATTTGTCCTACATATTTTAAGATAACACAACAACACTTTAATCGCATAGTAATCTTCAAATATTCACTTATGATACACATGCTTATAATATACATACTTATGAGTATGTTTATGGGTTGAGAATCTCTCAAGCTTCTAACTAATAACCACACTCATGAGACTTCTTTTTTTTTCTATCATGAACTACAAAGAAATGAATTACTATCTATATGTAATTAATGGTTGAATTTTTATTTCATGCTCCCAAGGTATAAGTTTGTTTATAAAAGACTAGGTTTCTAATCTATTTACAATATTTCCAAACTAGCCTTCGACTACATTATTTTATACCAATAAACTTCCAATGTCTTGTTAGAACACACTAATATACTGAGAGGGGGGTGAATCAATATATGCCACTTTTTAAACAATTCTAATGTAACAACAAGATCTCTATTACATTAATCAAAATATGAAGGAACTATGCAAGCATAAGCAAAAACACACATCCACGTGACAAGAGACCATAATACCAGATTTATGTGGAAACCCAAGATGGGAAAAACCATGGTGAGCAAGCTTCTTGGATCTACTATCCAAATCCAACCTCACAAAAATGAAACAGTGAATTACAATATTTTGTAGGCTTCAACCCATAGGACTTTCAACATGAGAAGGACTACAATCCTGTTACAAATTTGTAGGCTTCAACCTACCAGAGACTTCTATCTCAAAACAAATTGTGCTTCAACCTAGCTATAGGATCCAACCTACCTAAGGCTTCAACCTCCCACAAAAATTGAGCTACAACCCAACAATAGGCTCCAACCTCCCACAAAAACTAAACTACAACCCAGCAATAGGCTTCAACCTATCTAAGACTCCAACCTCCCACAAAAATTGAGCTACAACTCATGAAACTGAAACAATAACAAAACATTCAGCACTTACACATACTGTGTGAACTCATGATCTTCAATTCATACTCTTGACACACTTCAACTTCACTTCTTTGTCCATGCCTGATTGCTTGATGTATTTTGCTTCTCATTCACACTTGTAGACACATTCAAATTTTTCACTTTTAGGCACACATACAAATAGATTTTTTTTTTCAAACACACAAATTGATCTTTCTTTTGTACCAAACCATGCATTTTCAAATCTCCAAGTCAACTATATAGAATTAGAACAATCTTCAATGTCAAATTAACATTCTCCAAGGTCGACATCTGGTATTTTGAATTCCAAAGCAACCATTTTAACAAGACGGGCCCAAAAATTAATTTCAAGACTATACATTTGAACCAAAGCCTAATATAGTCTTCCTTAGGATGACCTGGAAAAATGGGTCAAGACCCAAATCTAAACAATCCACACACTACTGCAATTTTCCAACAAATCTTCAAATAAACTGGCTATTAATGCAACTGACCAAGTCGGCCTTCAAACTAGATATTTAAAACTTTAATTTGAATATGCACTATCTTCATATCGCTGCCACAACAACTCTACTTCTAGCCCTTTATCAGTGAAAACTCATTATCACGAACTTAGCCTTTTGTCACTTTTATCAAAAAAAACTATCTTTTACTAACTTGGCCTTTATCACCCTTTATTGACAAAATCTCATTTTTAAGAACCTTGGCCTTTATCACTCTATCAGAAAAAACTCCTTTTTAAGAACCTCCACTTAAAACATCTTTATCACTGAAAACATACTTTCACGAACCATCACCTTTATCGCCTTTATCGGCAAATTATACTTTCTTCGAACTTGACCTTTGTCGCCTTTTATCGATGAAATCTCCCTTTTTCGAACCTTTCACATTCCTTCTCTGTCGGCAAATTATCCTTTTCTTGAACCATCACTTTGAACATTTTGTCACCTCTATTGGCAAAAACATACTTTTTCAAAACTTAGTCACAAAGGCCCTCATCAAAAAATGTTACTTTTCACAAACTTACACTTTCAAGCTTTAGAATTCAACGCCTTTTCCTTTATCAGAAAAAATATCAAACCATAAACTATCTTTGTTCCCTTAGTCACCTAGTCGGTGAATTGGTGAAAACCTAAACTCATGAACAAGTTTGTAAAACACAAAATTTACCGATAACTCAACTTTATACTTCAAACTTGTCTTCTTCACGTCTCCTTCTTTGTCGGTGAATCGGCGAACTTTGAAACCGGCAAACCATTTCGCAAACCAAACATTTTACCGATTGAAGGCAGAAATCATTCATACCTTAGATTTTTCCTTGACAACTTTTCATCGGCCCACAAAATGTTAATAAAACTGGTTGTCGGCAAACCTGTGGGTTCACGAATCGAGCATTTTCTAACTAAAAGTAGAAACCTTGCCTTAGAATCTTTTTCTTCCTTTCTGCCTTAGAAACTTTTGGCATCAATGACAACACTTCCAATACTCCTTTGACATCAATGGCAACACTCACTTTTGACATCAATGACAACACTCCAACAATCTCCCCCTTTGTCATTGATGGCAACACGAACATAAATCTTCTTCATAAATAGAAAACTTCTGCTTTTGCACTTGCTCCCCTTACTCAACTCTCCCTAAACTGTATCATAGCACAACTTCTAAACTCTCCCCCTTTGACATCAATGGCAAAGGGATGCAACTAACCATTTTCAATCTACAGCTGCCAAAACCAGCTCCCCCTGACCAAATCGTTCCAAAACTACTCATCTATACTATCTCTTTTCTACCTACTACCCCTGAGAGGTAGCCACTGTCCAAACAAGGATGGAGAATATGCCTTGTGTTGCTCCCTCTAGACAGATTCTCCATCATAAACTTTACTAAAATGATGAGAGTGATATCACTCCCAACTTTTGCCTTAAATACTCAAATGTGTCTTTAGGAAGCGGTTTTGTAGAGATATTTGCAATCTGATCCTTTGTAGTCACATATTCTTCTTTCACTTCTTGATCAACAACTTTTTTCTCTTAAAAGTGATACCTAATAGATATATGTGTGGTTCTTGAATGCATCACTAGATTCTTTGATATGTTAATAGCACTTGTATTGTCACACATAATAGAGATAGGCTCATCATACACAACTCCTATATCCTTCAAAGTTTGCTTCATCCACAAAACTTGAGTACAACAAGTTGTTACTACAATATATTCTTCTTATCTTGTTGATAAGGCAAATGAATCTTGCTTTTTGCTTAACCATGAAACCAAGCTACCACCTAGAAAGGATGCTCTACCACTTGTGCTCTTCCTATCATCGGTGTTGCCAGCCCAATCTGTATTTGTATATGCAGTCAAAGAGAAATCCTTTCCCTTCTCATACCACAAACCATAATCCAAAGTGCTCTTCAAATATCTAAAAATTATTTTATCAACCTTTACATGAGTTTCTTTTGGATCAGCTTGAAATCTAGCCACCATACAAACGACTTGCATAATATCCAGCCTTGAGGTTGTCAAGTATAATAAACTCCCAATCATGGATCTATAAAGAGTCTGATCAGCTTGAAGTGACTCATCATCCTTGCTTAGATGGCAACATGTAAACATAGGTGTGCTCACAGGTTTGTAGTCATCCATACAAAACTTTTGCAACATCTCCTTGGCATACTTAGTTTGTGAGATAAACATACTTTTGTCTGATTGAGCAATTTGAAATCCAAGGAAAAATAAAAGCTCACCAATCATAGACATCTCAAATTATTTTTGCATCTCTTTAGCAAACATCTGGCACATATCTTCGTTTCCACCAAAGATAATATCATCAACATATACTACAATTATCAACCTGTCATCACACACAATCTTGATATAAAGATTGCTATCATCAATCCCCTTCTTGAATCATCTCTAGTGTAGGTACGTGTCCAACCTTGTGTAACATGCCCTAGGTGCTTGTTTGAGACCATATAGTTCTTTCTTGAGTCTGCATACCATATTCTGATCTTCTGATAGCTGAAATCCTTCAGGCTTCTCTATGTAAATTTTTCTTCTAAGTCACCATTCAAGAAAGAAGATTTGACATCCATATGATATACCTTGAAGTCTTTGTGAACTGCAAATGCAAGGAACATCCTTATTGCTTCCATTCTTGCCACAGGAGCAAATGTCTCCTCAAAATCAATGTCTTCCACTTGTGAATAGCCCTTACAGATCAATATTACTTTGCTTCCAACAACTTCTCCATCTTCATTTAGCTTATTTCTGAAAACCCACTTGGTTCCAATTACATTCTTATCCTTTGGCCTTGGAACAAGTTCCCAAGTTTTATTCTTCTCAATCTAATTCAATTCTTCTTGCATTGCATCAATCCAAATTTCATCCTTGCTAGCTTCAGAAAAATTCTTTAGTTCTATCTTGGACAGCAGTGAAAATTTTACTTCTTCTCTGAGACTTATCCTGGTCATAACTCCTTTACTCTTATCTCAAATTATCTAATTTTCAAAATGATTCTTTTGAATAAGCTTTATTGGTGACTTGGTGGTCTCTATAGGTGTCTCTTCTTCTGCCACTTCATTTTCTTCTTTTGTGTTGGGTGGATCATCTGAACAGTAGTCTTCTGACTCATCTGAACTGTAGGTTGAATCATGTGTAGATGGATATAACTTTTCATCAACCTTAACATTTGCACTTTCAACTATCTTCTTCAGTCTCTTGTTGTAACATTTATAAGCCTTGCTTCTAGTTGAGTAACCAAGAAAAATTCCTTCATTTGATCTTGAGTCAAACTTACCCAAATTGTCTTCATCTCTTCTGAAGTAGCATTTTCTTCCAAAAATTTTGAAATACTTGACTGATGCAGGTCCGCCCTTCCATATCTCATATGGTGTCTTAGTGCTATTCACTTTGAGTTGTCCTCTATTAAGAATATAAACAATAGTATGAATTTCCTCTTTCAAATACACATTAGGCAGCTTGGCTTTGATGGTGTTAGGTTGTCATTGATGTCAAAAGTGTTCAGGAGCATGAGACATCATCTTGCAGATATAGAGAATGGTTTTATACTTCACAGGTTTGATCTTGCATCATCAGGAGATGTGTTCTTCACAATGTCATATCAGTGAACATGACATATCAATCAGTTGGAGAGATGTGTTCTTCACAATGTCATATCAGTGAACATGACATATTCTTGGTAGGCATGGTCTTCATTATTCATCAGGTTCTTGACAAGGTTGATGATATCAATTGTTAGTATTCAAAGGTTTGCAATGTGTTGGTTCTTGACAAGGTTGATGATATCAGTTGTTGGTATTCAAAGGATCACATGAATACACTTGATGTGTGATGTTGAGATCAGGATATATGCTTTTCATGTGGTAGTTGAAGATTAGGATGTATACTGTTCATATGGTATCCAAAGGTGTGCATGTGATTTGTCTATTGTCTTCGTATTTGTTGATCATGTATAAGATGCTTTACAGGAGATGGTATATGTTCTCACAAGAGATGTTGTATGAGCTTAGACTGCAGTGAGTTGTGATATCTGATCTTGGTCTGCCAAGAGGAATGGATAGGTTCATACATGTCATGTCATATGATGCTTTGGTTAGACCAAATCATTTGCTTTCATATTCTTCAGGGTGTCACAGTTATGGTTCATGAAGATGCTTATCTCAGTGTTGAAGTGTGTTAGTATGATTCAGATGAGATGCTTTAAAATGGAGGTGGAAAGTGTATCTAACAAGTACTTGGTCTCTTCATGTTAAGGCACAAGTGATTGGATTTATTCCATTAGTATTATGAGTTGTTGATCAAGACACTTGCCAGTTAATTTGTTTTGTGTCTTCACTGCTACATCCTTGCATTAGACATAACAAGGTTCTATCAAGGTTTTGCATCATAATGATACTCTTATGAAATCAAAGGTATGGTGTTGTTGGTAAGAGATCATTGATTTTGATATTATCTTGAAGATAATACTATTATGCATATAATATTCCTGTTGGCATTTCATACCTACTATGCTCTATGCCTATTGGTACTCCTTGTTCGGTTGAAAGTTATAATTGAAGTCTTAAAAATAATGCATACTACACCCTTTATGATCTATTTGTTTGTTGACCGGAAGGAGCGGTCATTATGACTTTAGTTATATTTTTAAGGGTGTCAAGGATCGTGGGCAACCGGCCCCATCGACCTCTCTTCTCATTAATTCCGGTTACCCTTTGTTTGAAAAGCAAGCTCGAAGGAATAAGACTTTCAAATGTTAAACGTGGAGTTCGATTGGAAAGAAATTTATGCATTTGGAAAAGTTTTTATAAAGCATCGGGCTTTATATGATATGTGGAAAGCATTGAAAATGCTTTGTATTGTGAGGGCCCGCGGTGTATTCAAAAAGGGCGGGCTCTCAATGTTTTTTAAATTTAAAAACTATTACCGCCAAAAGTGGAGCCCCATGCATTAAGAAATATACTATTTATCTCCCTTAAGATTTGTGAGGAGTTTATAGAAAGTTTTGAAGCCCGAATCATATATAAATAATTTCCTTTTTAAAAACTTAGTAATTTCCTTTTTGGTCGGTCACTTATGTGACAAATGTAAGGAATGTTTTTTTAAGGAGATTTTTATTATTTTTTTTAAGAAGGAAAAATCTTTATGAAGATATTTTTGATGAGGAAAATTGACAAATTTTTTCTTTTGGATCTGAGGAGAAAAATAAACAGGGGCAGATGAAATTTGTGAAGAATATATTATTTCTCTTAGGAGCAGATTGATTAAATTTTTTGAAGACAAAGGAAATTTCTTTTTTGCAGGGAAGATGAAGGGTTTGTCTTGAAGATGATTTGTTACAGGATACGAATAAGAGAGATTTTATTTTATCTTAAAGGCAGATTGACAAAATTACATGAAGACAATAGATTTGAATATAAAATCATGAATTTTTTTTAAGGAATATGAATCAAAATTGAAGAGTTTATTTGCAGGGGAGATGAAGAAAAGGAAATGTGTTTTTGCAGAGAAGTGAAATTTCAAAAGTCTTGTTGTTTATAATTGCAAAATTTGTGTGATCAGATGAAGGAATGTGAAAGGTTCCAAGGCAGTGAAAAGACATTCAACTTGTATAAATTTGTTTTCCAGGTGCACTGATAAATTTTTTTAAGGAGAATAGAGATGGAAAATATAGTGTTGTGAAGTGTTGGATTAGAATACACATTTGATATGCAGTGTTGTTAGAATGCAGTGTTGATTGGATCAGAATAAAGGATTGTTGAGATGTCAGATTGAATAGAATGGGTATTTGACAGACATATATTTGTATTGAATGGAAACAGAGTATCCCTCTGATTTGGTTTATAACTTCTATTGGTGATTTGGTTTGCCAGTGAGGCATTGTATTAGCCAGTGAGGCTTATAGGTCAGTGTGACCTTAATATTTGTCAGTGAGACAATTTGTATTGCCAGTGAGGCACTTCATGAGTGGTTTTTCTACCCCTGAGGGTTTTTCCACTCGGTAAAAAGGTTGTGTCTTAATTTCTTCTATGTGTGTGCATATTATTGGTTTCATCATGTTTTGTTTACATCTGTTATTGTAAGTCTTGTGCATATAAACTCAACAAATCATTAATGTATTCCTTTCCATCTGTTCTGTAAGAGAAAGCTTTCAAAAAGTTGTAAAATGTTTGAAAATTAATACAACACTGATTCACCCCCCCTCTCAGTGTTGTCCGAACTCCTACAGGCTTCACTCAACATTGTTCTTGCCATCTCCTAGACTGTTATGTTCTTCCTTTTAGCTACTCCATTTTGCTGAGGAGTCCTTGCAGCAGAATATTGTCTTTTTATTCCATGTTCTTTATAGAATTCTTCAAATTCATTGCATGTAAACTCACCATCTCTATCTAATCTTAAACACTTGATTCTAGCATTCATTTCATTCTCAACCATGGATTTGAAGATTTTAAATCTACTGAATGCTTCTGATTTATCTTTCAAAAAAGTAACCCAAGTCATCCTAGAATAGTATTCAATGAGCAACATAAAATACCTTTCATCTTGAAGACTCCTTGTCTTGGTAGGACCACATAGGTCTATATGAATCAGCTCCAATGGCTCTATAGAGTAGTGTTCCTTGACCTTGAAACTGGTCCTTGTTTGCTTCCTGATTTGGTACTCCTTACAAAAGGAACCAGTGGGTTTGACAATCTTTGTCATGTCTCTAACTAAGAGTTTAGAGTTGATCTTCACAAGATTGTCAAAGTTGATGTGCCCCATCCTCTTATGCCACAACCAACTCTCATCAACTTGTCCTAAAATGCAACTCTTCCCTTTGACTTCACAGAAGGTGTACACGTTATTTTCTATTTTGCTTGCTTCTACCACAAGTTGTTGAATGCTTGCTCTTCTAATTTCACATCCTTGTACATGGAAGATGATATTATAACCTTTGTTGCACATCTAACTTACACCAAGAAGATTGTTCTTGAGACCTTCTACATATAGAACATCTTATGTCCTATTCTTTCCATTAATACTTACTATACCTTTACCACATTTTCTTGCAGTGTTGTCTCCAAACTTGACTAATTTGTCAAGCCAAATAAACTTACTCCTATCACCAGTCATATGACTTGAGCAACTACTTTCAATAACCCAAGTATTTTCTTGACCTTGTACATGAAATGCTACTTGGACAATCATTGAGTTTTCACCTTCATGATTGTTCATCTTGATTTTCCATTCCTTCTTCTAATTTATAGGAATGTCATTATCTTTGCTGATATCAAATTCTTGAGTTTCTGATTTAGCCAGTCCACTTCTGCAGTACCTTTCTATGTGCCCAAAGTTGTTGCAAATATGACATATTATATTGAAATCAAACAAAGGGGCAAAGGAATTTCTACTTACAAAATTATTTCTCCTCATTCTTGATCTGCATTCAATAGCTTTGTGACCATACTGATTGCAATTGAAACAATAACTAGAGAAAGAAAAATTAAACTTGTTCGTGAAAGTTTGTTTTGTAGGAATTGATCTTCTGAATCTTCTTCTTTGAGAAATAGCAGGAATGAGATCAACTTCTTCAATTTTTGTATTGTCTTTCTTCATTGGGATTTCTTCACTTGACATTGTCTTCTCTGGGTCAGTCTTCTTTGTTGGAATAGAAGTTTGTGTGACTTCTTCATCATAGCCCAAACCTGACTTAACGAATAGAAGTCCATGAATGTTTATTATATCATCCAAAATTTCAGAGATCTTACCAAATTTTATATTCTTACTCAGCTGAGAGTGAACCTTTTCAACCTCTTTTCTTACTAAAACAATTTCTTCTTCAATTTTTGAACATTCATTTGATTTAGCATTGAAAGTAGTGTTCACCATGTTAGCAATTTTTTTTCCTTCTTCAATCTGAATTTTCAAGTTAACAATCATCTCCTCTGATTCTATGAGCTTGACCTTTTTTTCTTCATTTTCTTTTCTTGCTAGATCCAAGTCTTCAAGAGCAGAGATCAGTTCACCTTCAAAATCAACTTCACATTCTTCTTCTTTATCAATATCAACACTGACTGATTTGTCCAAGACTTCCACAGCCATGAATAGAGCTTCTATTCTTTCATCTTTTGATGTGTAGTTGCTTCTTCTTCTTTTGTTGAACTGCAACCATTCTTAGAGTAAAATCTTTTTTGGTTCTTGTTAAAACTAAATTTTTTGAAACCCTTGTTGATATCTTCATTCTTCTTAAGAGGACATTTAGATGCAAAATTCCCAATCTTTCCACAGTTGAAACACTTGAAAGGTAACTTACCTTTGTACTTACCTGATCCCTTCTTTAGCTTTCTTACAAAATTGGCTTCCTCTTTATCAGACACATCACTTGACTCAAATCCATTTTTCCTAGATGCTTTGAAAGTAGCTTTCTTCTTAGATGTTTCTTTACTCGTGTTTCTCATTTCAAAGGCAATGAGTGAACCAAATAATTGATCCATTTTGAATACCTTCAAATCTCTTACTTCTTCAATAGCAGAGACTTTTGAATCATACCTTTGAGAGAGTGATCTTAGAACCTTCTACACAACAACCGATTTTGCCATCATTTCGCCAAGACCTCTGATAGCATTTACAACCTTATCTACTTGAATAAGATAGTTAGCAATATTTTCTTCTTCCTTCATCCTCAGATTTTTAAATTCATCCTTGTGGGTTCGCAATTTTGCTTGCTTCTCTTTTTCATCCCCTTGATAGATACTTTTGAGTTTATCCCATATGTCCTTAGCCGTCTTGCACTACAATTCCTTGACAAACTCTGGATTGGTTAGACCACTTAAAATTGCATTCTTTGCTTTGGCATTATTTTCATTGGCCTTCTTCACATTTGCATCTGTAATAGGATGAGCAAGCTTAGTATACGCATCCATTGCAGCTCTCTAAACATTATACCCTAGAGAGGTAAGATAGGCTTCCATCCTTACACTCCAGAAGGCATAGTTAGTCCCATCAAATAGAGGTGCTTTGTTAGAAGAAGAGGATCCTTCCTGAGGCATGTGTTCAAATCCAAGATCTACCTTCAGTTATTAGGTTGCACCAAGGAACCTTGCTTTGATACCAATTGTTAGAACACACTGATATACTAAGAGGCGGGGTGAATCAATATATGCCACTTTTTAAAACAATTCTATTGTAAGAGCAAGATCTCTACTGCATCAATCAAAATATGAAGGAACTATGCAAGTATAAGTAAAAACACACATCCACACAAGAGACCATAACACCAAATTTATGTGGAAACCAAAGATGGGAAAAACCACAGTGAGAAAGCTGCTTGGATCTACTATCCAAATCTAGCCTCACAAAAATCAAATAATGAATTACAATATTTTATAGGCTTCAACCCACTAGACTTTCAACTTGAGAAGGACTATAATCCTTTTACAAATATGTAGGCTTCAACCTACCAGAGACTTCTATCTCAAAACAAACTGAGCTTCAACCCAGCTATAGGCTCCAACCTCACACAAAAACTGAGCTACAACCCAACAATAGGCTCCAACCTCCCACAGAAACTGAGCTACAACCTAGCAATAGGCTTCAACCTATATGAGGCTCCAACCTCCCACAAAAACTAAGCTACAACTTAGGAAACTGAAATAATAACAAAACATTTAGTACTTACACATACTGTACAAACTCAAGATCTTCAATTCATACTCTTCGCACACTTCAACTTCACTTCTTTGTCCACACCTGATCGCTTGATGTATTTTACTTCTCATTCACACTTCCAGACACATTCAAATTTTTCACTTTTAGGCACACATACACACATATGAATAGATTTCTTTTTTCAAATGCACAAACTGATCTTTCTTTTATACCAAACTATGCATTTTCAAATCTCCAAGTCAGCTATACAGAATTAGAACAATCTTCAATGTCAAATTAACATTCTCCAAGGTCAGTATCTGGTATTTTAAATTCCAAAGCAATCATTTTAACAGGATGGGCCCAAAAACAAATTACAAGACTATACATTTGAACCATAGCCCAATATACTCTTCCTTAGAATGACCCAAAAATGGGTCAGGACCCAAATCTAAACAATCCGTACACTACTGCAATTTTCCAACAAATCTTCAAATAAAATGGTCGCTAATTCAACTGACCAAGTCAGCCTTCAAACTAGATATTTAAAACTTTAATTTGAATATGCATTATCTTCATATCGCTGCTACAACTCTACTTCTGGCCCTTTATCGGTGAAAACTCATTCTCACGAACTTAGCCTTTTATCACTTTTATCGGTAAAAACTATCTTTTACTAACTTGGCCTTTATCACCCTTTATCGGCAAAATCTCCTTTTTAAGAACCTTGGCCTTTATCACTCTATCAGGAAAAACTCATTTTATTATTTACTTTAACCTAAACTTATTTATCAAAATTAAAAGAAATAAAAATATTTAACCCATTCAACTACCTTATACATGTTGAGACATGGACCAGCTAGGACTCGAACCTAGGACCTTCCATTCGTTGCTGGAGTGCTCTACCACTGAGCTACTGGCCCCTCTTGGACCAGTTCATCGTCGATCCGGGTGTGGCTTATTTCCAACACCAACAATACCTACCTTTACCGTTTAACCACCCTCTAATTGTTTTTACCAACTAGTATATTTATATTTAAAAAAATATATCTACAATACGCCTAGAGATATCTTCCAATTTGTTGGCATTTATAAATTACTTATAGTTAAAATATTTGATATGCTCACGTGAGTTAATTTAAAGAGACTATGCTGCAAGACTTTTCATATTCTTGAAACATAATAAAGATTTCACTCCATAACTGCCCAAGTTTTAAATTTACACGTGTATTGCATTTGTTTAAGGGATTTCTAAAAAATTTCCAATACACCATTTTGTGCATTTTTATAGTTATTACATTCCACCAAATTATTTTTCTGTGAGACTTTGCATATATTGACTAGTTTTATATTTATTAAATTGCCTGTGTCTTAAGCGGTTCCCATGTAAATCATTGCATTTACTCTTAAATGTTTTTAAAAAATTTAAAACAAAGTCATAAAAAAAAAAAATAAAGCGGTTTTTTTCTTTTTTATGTGTGCATCATATTGCTGGAAAAATTATTTCACCCCATAAAAGCTATTCACTTTTTTATGTGAGAATCATATTGTTGGAAAAACTATCTCACACCGTAAAATCTATTCATGTGGTTTTTTATGTGAGCATTATCATGCTGAAAATTTTCTCACGCTGTAAAAGCTATTCACCTTATTTTTTTTATGAGCATTATACTACTGAAAAATTTATCTCACGCTGTAAAAGCTAATCACCTTTTTTTTATGAACATCATAGTGCTTGGAAAAATTATCTCCCGCTATAAAAGTTAATCAAGCATTTATTTATCTTTCTTTGCATTTAACATTTTGTGTGTGTTTTTTGCAGGATCATTTGTCTTGTCTAACAGTTTCCTTGTAGCTTTACGTCTGACCAAGACATAAAATTTGGCAAACTACTAATACATTTGTTGCAGGGTTTCCTTTATGTGTGTGTGCATTTTTTTAACATAGGAACACTTCGTTCGGTGCTTAAAATGAACATGTGTGTTTGAAAGAGAAACACTTCAATTTGGTGCTTTAAAAAGAATGATCATTTTCCGTGTTTGGTGCACTTGCACATTTGTTTAGGCTAGATCACTAAATGTGTGCTTGTCTATGTTTCATCTTCCCTTGCATACTAGTTTTGGGTTAAGAAATAGCTCATTGTGTTTGCCTTGAGTACCATTCTTCCCGCGCTATAAGCGGTCTTGGGGGTTGAGAAAAAGCTACACCATGATGTCTTAAGCATTTCCCTCTACTACGATCTTGGGTACAAAAGAAAATAGCAACAGAGTTTTGTTAAGTATCCTCTCCCCTCGCGTTTCGTGTCATCTTGGGTGTAAGAGAAAGATAAAACACAGACCTTCCATTTTTATTTTTAGTAGGTGGTCTGCCTGGGAGTTCACCCCAGGGTTCGACCACAAGCACGTATCTCTAGCAGGCTATACAAAGGGGCAAAAATTGAAAGGTGAGCTCAATCCACTTGTGCCATAGGGGGTGGGACTTGTGGTCCCAGGTGATTCCAGACACGGGTTAGAGATTTTGATCTCCCATCACTACTATGTCATGGTGTTCTTAGGAGTTCCCTCACTACAAACCTTTGTTGAAGAAGCCTAAGACCTTTTGACCATTTAATATAGTGGTGCAAGGAATACGAACGATACCCTGAAGTTACTTACCATGTAGGGTCTTTGGTTGAGGTGATACAGTTCCTTGTTAGGACTCATCCTTTCAAGGCGAGAGGTGTCAAGATGGTCCAAGATATTGGCATACTCTAGTTACCCACTCCAATTACTCCTATTTAAAATCACCGAAAGGTGAGGTAAGCCCACTATCATAAACAACCCTCACTACTAGTTAGGTTGTGCTTGTTTTATTTGTTTGTGAACCAAGGCAGGGTAAGTTTTATGGAAGAAAACTTGCAAAATACCATATTTCCCTTCAATAAACAAGTCAAATCAACCAAATATTTGTATGCAAACTATTTTTTGTGTTTTCTAATCACCACTACAACTTGTCTCCTATGTCATTAACTTAGCCTTCAGAATTAGGAACCTATCATCCTTTCATGTCACATCTCAAGTGGAATCTTGTCACTTTAAATCTTAAGAAGCTCTTTAATCTATCAAATCATCAAATCCAATGAATCCATTTCCCACCTAATTTATTTGTCATCATCTTACTCATATTCTCAACCTTGAACCAAGTACAATTCTCATTCCTCAAAATGGTTGTGATCATCAACAACCCAATATCACCCCAAGAAAATGAAAAAATACAAGAGCTTAGACATATCTATGATGGTCTTTATCCTACCATTAAGGCAAAGTTTAGAGATAGTTTTTGTCATGTGTCCTTAGCACATCTCATCATTTGAGATTCTTGGACCTCAACATCACCATCCTATATGTCATCCCCATCAACCTCATACAAACATTTATCCCCTCATGACCCCAGAAAATCTAGAATACAAAATCTTACGGATCAATTTTGGGATGTGATTGAAACTTTACATCAAGAAAAACAACAAGCTATCTTCAAACAATGAGAAGAGGGGGAATTTATTCAAAAAATAAAGTATGCATATGAGAAATTGAGTCCTCTTGATCATTCTTATCATCCTACCACATCAACACCCCAACACTATGAGTCATCTCCATCCACCTTATACAAATCTTCATCCCATAATGAACCCCTTTACATAGAAGTTATGATCAAAAGGTTTGTAGTCAAAAGGGTTATAATAGATTGTGGCTCAAGGTTAAATTTGTGCACTCTAAGGTGTGTTAAACAATTCAGATACTCCACTACAGATATTGAAAAATACCATTTCATCACTATTAAAACCTATGATAAAATTGAAAAGAGATCTAAGGTACTATTTGATTACATGTTAAATTAGGTCCAGCCCTAGTGGAAATCGCTTGTCAAGTCCTAGACCTCAATCTTTGATATAATATCCTCTTAGGACACCCATGGATTCATGCCATGTGAGTTGTTCCTTCCACTTATAATAGATGCATCAAATTTCCAATTAATGATCAAGAGGTTACCATTCATGCAGACCCAAATCCTTTTAAATATTGCCCAATCAATGACAAGACCCAACCATCTGCCTCATATATTGATCCATCCAACCTAGCCTCTTCATCCAAGTCACCCCCATCATCATGTCAACCTAGTTCCTCCTTATCAACAAATCTCATGAATATTCCTGAATATCCATCTCCAAATCCTTCACAACATGAGCATGCTAGTACTAGTCACTCCTCACACCAAGATCAAGAATCCTTAATCCATCTTAATGCTACTCTTGACAAGGGAAATACTACCTCAAGTTTGGAATCATACACCAATCCATCTACTATTCCTCTTCATCCATCCATCTCTATGGAACCTCCATCATATAATTCTTCCAACCTTCCAAATCTTAATTCATTAAGTCATTCCTCAACACACTTAAAGTCTAAACCATCAAATCTTCCACCTAAGTCCAATCCTATTATCCATCCATCTAAGCCCAATCCAAGTCTTGATCCTATTATATCCAATCCTCTTGTCCATCTGCCTGATTCTAATCCCACTTCTATCACACCCAATCCCATTATCCCTCCATCAAATCCTAATCCTACACCTTCCACCCTCAGCATCCATCCATTATATTGTGCATCCACCCATATATTAATGAAGGATGTGATCCATTGGATACTAGCAAGGAATCAACCACCACCCTCATGCCATCAAATCCCTATCCTTGAAATTATCCAAGAACCTTCAAATGTTCTCAAAGATCCACCTACTATAAGCCCAATTCATTCCCCACCATACATTGAAACTATCCAAGAAACCTCCATTCCTATCCAAACTCAAGATTTATGTCAAGAGTCAACTCCAAAGCATGATCAACCTTGCTCCTTACCAAATCAAGATCAAAGCCCTTCCATTCAACCTATTCATAACCTATATCTTTTCTATGATGAAGATATTGTCTATGATCAAGAGCTTGTCACTTCTTCCACTCATGGTCCCAATAATATCCATGCTCAAGAAACCTCTACCACTCCTATCCATTCTCCATCTAGTCCTATCTATCATCCCACAACATCCACTTCCCTTGATGAGACTCTTTGTCCCCACAAGTACATAGATATTCAAACAAATAGCTTGGATCTTCATGAGCATAATGAGCATAATCAAGATCCTAATAATCCATTATCATCCACTATTGATTATATTGCAAATCCACCATCATATCCTATTGGTCTTACTACCTTCATTCATGAATGTTCTTCCCTAAGAGAGCAGCAACCATTATCTGCCACCACACCTTCTCCATCCAATAATGAGCTCAAGTCTAATGTCCAAAAAACACATAGTCCCATTGTCCATCGCATACTCCAAAAAATGGACTATTAAGGTAAAGGCTTAGGCCTTCATGAACAAGGTATTTTGGAGCCCATCCATGTCAAAATCCCTACATGATCATACAACCTTGGATATACACCCCAAGGAAAACAACCTCAAGATGTTGGTAATACATCCATGCCTCCTAAATCCACCTCCTTCCATTCCAAATCCCATAAATCCTATCATACCCCCAAAACATATGTTGCCATACCTCCTCCATTATCCTACAAACCAAAAAAGCATGTAACCATCCATCTGCCTCCATCCACTTTACCTCCACTTCTTCTAACTCCTAAAATCCCTCCATCCACTTTATCTCCACTCCTCCCAACTCCTAATATTCCCATCTTCAAATCTCCTTATCACTTTAGCTACAAATCCATTAATCGCTCCATCCATACATCTCGTTCCTATAAATTCTCCTTATCACTTTAGCTACAAATCCATTAATCCCTCCATCCATACATCTCGTTCCTATAAATCCCCTACAATTCGTAATCATGATCAACAAATGCACACATCAACTAAACATGAAGCTATCTTAAAAACCCCTATGGGATTCAAAAATAAAAATTTGGATGCCTCCACCCATAAAGAAAAAAATCCTAATAATCCTCATGCCACATGGCAACAATGCAAAGAATCAAAGCAAAATCAAAACTCAAAAAGGTTACCCAAGTCCACATCTCAAAAAGATAATTTCAAAACCAAAATGGTTTAGGTCCCCAAGCAAAAAGCACCTAATTCAAATGGAGCATCCACACTCCTAAAATCTCAAACATCCCGCTCCCCATCACAAAATCCTAAAATTCATAAGTCCATTTGGGTCCCTAAAGTCCTAAATAGGCAGTCCCCTTAGATAACATCTCCATTACTCCCAAATCCCCCCTTCCAATAAAAAGATTCAAAATCCAATTTGGTGTGTACAACTGTTGGTCTTGGTTCCCTTCCACTCCACAACATTCACATATACCTCCATCTCCCCATCTTCTATCTACTATCCCACTTATCTCTTCCATCATATCCCAATGGTCCATGCTTTTACACAAGTTCTTCTATCTATCTCTTTATCTCCATCCTAATCCACTATCTGTCCATCCTAGTCCACATCAAAATCCACTATCCACTATCCATCCTTGCATGAACCTTTCATAATCTGCATCAAAATCTACTATCCACTTAATCTATCTCTCTCATGCAATCCCCTACCAACATCTATGACCATAATGACATTTGACATAGTCTATGTGAGTGTCTTCTATCCATCATGGGACATTACCATCTTGCTATGGGAACATAATATTGAGTTCCTTACCTATTACATCCAACTATCCCCTCCAAAAAGAAAAAGAAAAAAAAAGAAAAAAAAAATCAAAATAGTAAAGATAAATCCTTCGTCCAAAGGTGAAAACCATTTTTATGGTGCCTTGGATAAGTACCATGATGAAAACTTGGCAAACAGGTGTCATGTGTAGGTGATTATCTATGTGCTTTACACTTGGGGTCATGTTGTCTCATCTATTCCATCCTATCTATCCCATCTCATATCTTATCCTATCATTTTCCATCCCATCTTGCCATTCCTTCCCATCATATCTGGTAGACCTTCCTTATTGCACCATCCATCTTCCCTTCCTCCTTTTTGATCTTGATGAGTGTAGGGGCAAAATGTTGAAAATGCTTTTGACACCTCTTATCATACTCTGAATTCCACCCATGCATTTCTAAGAATATCCTCCACACATCCATCTACTACCAACTCCATTCATCCCTTCCAAGCATTGTCTCCATCATGCATCCTAATCAGAATCACCTCGTTAAATCCTAAGGCATAATATCTAGAATGGGGGCATGTTATTCCTATGCGACGTAGTCCTTAGAGATCACATCCTGAGCTCCCTCCATCCATCTATCATATATCTACCATCTGTTGACACTTGAAAAATCAGTCCCCAAAATGCCCTGTTTTGCCTCCTCATGTCTCATTTGTATTCCCACTTGAACCTATAGTATATAACCGATCAGAGACATTTTTTATAGGTTTTCATGTCTTTTCCATTTGAAATGCAAGGTGGAATAGTCTAAAAATTGGCTAAGTCCTAAGTTTCCCTAGGTTTCTTATTTTCCCCTCAAAACCCTAAGGCTTATGGTCATGTATATACTTTATGTTGTATTTCTTCGTTGACTGTCTAGCCAGGTTGTCAGTCGTCTAAGTTATAACCTTGAGCCTTTTATGTCATAAGGTGACCGGTCCCAACTTCTTGATCACCAATTGCTACCCGTGGCTCAAAAAACTATTAGTTTAAGTTTAAGTTTTTAAACACCCCTTTGGTCATGAACCTGGTGCGGCGCCCTTTGAAGAACAACTTTTTGTTCAAGTGCTCCTGGGGCTGCAGGTATAAAAAGATCTAATGGTAGCGTGGCCTCGCAAAAGAATTTTGTCAGAGGCAAGGATCTCCCGTGCTACTACGAGATGAAGGCACATGTCCAGTTTCTAGAGAGAAAGAAGAAGGCCCATGTGAAAGGACACATGGATAGCTTAGTGCACTTGCACAGAGCCAAACGGAGATGGCCCACTCTCTATTGCATGATTGTGATTTCATGACATGTGGCAGTCTTCAATACCAATATGTGTTTTAACTGATGAGACTGCCTAATTGGCATGCTTCTATTGGTGGTGGACTTTTCAACTAAGTTGAATGGATTTTCAAAGCATCTCATGGCTGTCGATCTTAAAGCAGACTTATCCACGGCTAGAATTCAAAAGGGATTTTTAGACAACCCGAAGGCAGGAAGATGCGTGAACTCAGCCAGGTGGCATTATAGAGGCTGATTTTTCAAAGGATTCAGAGCCAATAAAGTAGAGACTTAGGGGTTTGAGATTTAAAGTGTTGTAAAAGATTTGTTTGGTGAATTTGAAGGGATTTGTCTCATACACCATCAATGTAGGTGTTGTGATTTTCAGCTACCCTCTTCTTTCTCAGATACTTGTTGCATTTATGGGCATAGATCAACAAACCGGTTGTGTGTGTTAAGATAGAAAATATTCCCATTTGTCCCCATCCAGATATTTGTTGCAGTTATTTCTGGTAGATAAACGTCTCTTCTGGGTGAGATATTTTTTGACATGGCCCTTGGGGGAATTTGTTGTAACCTAATTAGGTCAAGTACAATCATATGATATATATGCATGAATGTAAGATGTAAAAGGTGGGTCTTTTGGGTATTTTTCAGGTAGTCAAGTGCAGAGCTAGGGTTTCAAATAGAAAAAAAGTTCTAGTTCTCCAGTAGTTAAGACACAGGTCATGAAAGGTTTATCATATTGATTACAGCTATCAGTGTATGAACTTCTCCTTCTTCTTATGTAATCTCTCAAGGAAATTTTGAATTTCTTTTAGGATTCCCTCTTTCCACACTTCGTGGTTTGACTATAACCATTGATTAGATGAATGAACATATTCTTAAAACATTACATGCTATATGATGCTCTTTTTGTGGTTATAGATGATTGATTGTATATTGATGAAGGATTACTATGCATATTCTCCATTGATTATTGTTTTTCTTGTAATTAAATATACAAAAAGTGCATGTTTCATTTCTCTTGTTGTTTTCTTCCTTCTGTTGAACTGTGGATTCCACAACCCAATATATTTGGCACTAGTCTAAAGTTTTCCATGATCACCCGCACTCTTAAAAGATTAGAACAAACTTATCATGTGTGAAGAAAGCAATTAATTTGTATGTCTTACAAACAAGCATACCTGCACCTTCCATTGTCAATGGGAGTGCCCTCTTATCATCTATATAGGGGTTATTAGTGACAACCAGTCATTTTAGGTCCAGTGACAATCTTTGGGGCCTAGAAGGCAGTTTGAGTTTGGTTGTCCTATTATTTTTAGTTGTTCATCTGGTTTGAACCTAATACATGTTCAAGTATCCCCCTAGGAATATCCCTCCTGAATCTAAGCGGAGCTCAAAGTGCAGAGGAGTTAACCCACTCCTATTAGTTGGCCAAGATTACCCTGAATTTGTTGATGAACCTTTTCTTCTCACCCATAATGACCATCCCTAGCCTAGGTGATTTAGAAATGTTATAGTTTTTAGGGTTACAATTATTTTGGGCACAAATTGGAGCCGCTACTAGGGATGAATTAAAGGATTTGAAAATATTTGCAATAGTCACTAAAGAAGTTTTTCCCATCAAGGAAGTGGCAACTCTATCAAGTAAGAAACCTAGAAAATCAATTTTCAAGTATATTTAAATGGATAGAGGAAGAAACTAGGGAAAGCCTAGACATGGGGAGTCCTCTAGCAGTACAAGAAATAGAAAGAGTAGATATAGGGAAAGAAGACCTGATATGGTACCCTCAAGGAATACTCAAGATAATGCATTTGTTGGCCTCAGAAGTCAATATCAATATACTTCTGAGGACTCTGCTGATAATATACTCAAAACAAGTAGGAGAATGAACATTAATGGATATGATGTCCAGAGAAATGAAAATGTTGTTGGTAGAGGAAGTAGGGATAGATCTAATGAGCCCTACTTGAGGATGTATGGGATGCCCCATGATAATGAAGAAGCATATCAAAATATCAGGCATCCTACTTCTCCCACAAGGACAATTGAAAGCCAGCATGATACTATCCCAAATGAGGGTGAGCAGTAGTAGCAACCCGATGATGAGGAAAGAGAAAGGAGAATCCAGGATGAGCTGGATTTGCTTGATCATTTTAGGAATAGACAGAGAGAGGTGCAATCCTTGATTGACCAACAACAATCTCAACTTGCTCAACAGACTCAGGTAAATCAAACTATTCAGCTCCAAGGCCATATACCTCAACAACAGCAACAAAGACAACATCATCAACAACATAATCAGCAAGACCCTAATTTTTAGGTCAATCCTAGACAACAACAAAGGGGACAACAGGGTGTGAATAATGCCCATGTTCAAGGTATGCAAAATCAGCCCCTACAGAATCAAATGAATCAGTAGCATGGCAATTTTCAAAATCTTAGGCCTCCATTTAGAAGACAAGCACAAAGGTTTCTTCCACAAAGACAACCTTTGGGGGCTGAAAGGTACAAACAACTTGATTTTATTGGCATACCTAATTTTCCTAATCCCATTCCAATTGAGATTAGAGGGAAAATTCTTAGATTTCAAGGTAATAATGTAGTCACGAGTGAGGAACACTTGAGACACTTCATCAATATCACAGATGAGTATGAGATTGAGGATGAAGATGTGATGATGAAGTTGTTGGTGCATTCATTAGAAGAAAGTGCAAAAGAATGGTACAAGGCACTCCTTGATAATAGCATTGACTCATGGGAAGAGTTCATGAGAGCATTCAAATTGCGGTATGGGGATAAGATTGACCCCAAGTTTGTCATCCATGAGCTTACAACAATCAAGAAGGGAATCAATGAAACTATTACTAACTTTAATGCCAGATTCATTATGACAATGAGAAAAGTACCACCTCAGATGAGACCTAATGAATTCAAGTGTTTAGTCTTATACTGTGGTGCCTTTGATTCTAAGATTGGTTATTGTTTAAGGGATAAGAGTCCTCAAACACTAAGGGAAGCCTATGATGTGGCCATAAATATTGAAAGTAACATGAGAGCCTCAAGTAAGCATGTTAAGAGATCTGATGTAAAGATTTCTCGGCCAGATAAGGCAACTTATAGCAAGCCCCTCACTACTGAAGACAAGTTGGACAAGCTTATGGCGGTTATGAAAGATTTATCCTACAAAGTTGCTCGAAATGACAAAAGGCTACCACCTCAAGGTGTTGTAACACATTTCAATGAAGGTCAAAGACTACATAACAGACCTTATAATACAAATTGGTCTAAGAGACCACAACAAAATAATAGACAAGCTGCTCCTAGGCATGTTAGCTTCAAACAACCTAAAAGGGATACCCCTGATCCATTGAGTAAAGATCAAGTAAATTTTCAAGATGATACTCTTTGGTGCCAAGTGTGTTTCTTATCCCATGACCCAGCAAATTGTGCAGTCGCTCATTCAATGAGCAGAGATGAGGAATTTCTCAATGAAGAGGGTGGAGCTGAATATTATGAGGAGGAGATAAATTAGTTTGACACCTAGGGGTTTGAGTAGATGGGTCATGATATAAATTATGACAGTTATTAGGATGATGATCATATTTTCCAATATGATCATGATGAAGGTCAAAAGAGATATCACCTGCCCGCTCATGATTTTGGGCACTTGAGGGATCTCATGCAAAAGAAGTGTAAACAATCTAGACCTTATAAGAAGGATGTGAAATCTCTCACTGATGCTTCTATCTTGCAAGTTTAGGGGGCTATAAGTTGAGAAACAGGCAAGTGCCTATGCAGAACTCTCTTGTTGCTAAGTCAAGACAGGATACATTAGATGATGGCAAGAAGAGACAGAAGGAGGATATGGGACAAAAGAGCAATACTGTTCTAAAGAAGACTGTACATGAAAAGAAGAAGCCTCTAGTGTAGCCTATAGAAGCAAAATAGAAATATGTACAAAAGAACCCAACATCAAAGGTGCAACCAGTTACCTCACCTATTCTAGGGGTCCATTATCCAAAAGATTACTATAAGTGTGATCAACCTCAAGTTCAAAAGGAATCAGAAAAAGAGAAAGAGAAAACAAAGGAAGAAGGTAAGGATATTTCATCCTCTCAAACAATACCTTATATTCCTTCTGCAAATGATGTAACTATTTCATCTGATACTCCTTTACCAAATTATAGATCCCTATTGACATGGCTCAAGTATTTAGCTAAATTAGAACTTATGTGCCAATAATGGAACTCCTTAGGATCCTTGAGCATAGGGATAGAGCAGGATCTCTTCTTACTTCCATAGAAGCACACAAACAACCTATTGTTGAACCTAGTAATGATGAGACCATAGAAGTATATATGGGATCAACTGTTGTTAATAGCAAGATGGGAGTTGACCCCTTTTTCACCACATTGATTATAAATGGGTGGTCGTTACACAACTGCATGCTTGACTCTGGTGCTTCTAGTAATGTTATGCCCTTGTCTATAATGAATAAATTGGGATTGAAAGTGTCCAAGTCTTTTGGCAAGTTTTTTACTATGGACTCTAGAGAGGTAAATGTGATTGATCTTGTCAAGGATGTTGAGGTCAATTTAGCTGTATATCCTGACAAGTCATCTCTAATGGACATAATTATTGTGGATTGCCCTACTAAGTGGGCTATGCTGCTATCAAGAAAATGGGCAGCCTCTATGGGTAGAAGTATCTAGATGGATCTCACATATGCCACTATTCCAGTACAAGGTATAGATGTGAAGTTGTATAGGGAATAGAAGGTAGAAGATGAACACATAGAAGATAGATACAAAGTAGAGGAAGATTAATTAAATTTCTTTGCACTGACATAGACCATTTCATGGGACATAGAAATGATGATAATCATAATTTGGAGGCTTTACCTTCTAACCCTATTACTCCTATTTGTGGTACAACTGATTTGTGGACTTGATATTTTGATGGTGCATATTCAAGGGAAGGTTCAGGTGCTGGTATTGTCCTGATAGCACCTAATGGTGATCAGTTTGGCAAGTCTTTTAGACTTGATTTTTAGTGCACCAACAATGTGGTTGAATATGAGGCACTGTTGTTGGGCTTAAATGTCGCCTATAAACATGGAATCACATGTATGAGAATACTCGGTGATTCAAAATTAATTGTGCAGTAGATTAGAAAGATATTTGCTGCCAAAGAAAAAATACTTAGAGGGTACCGAAATGCAGTCTGGGATACAATAGAATTGTTTGATGCCATTGGCATTGAATGGATTGAAAGAAAGAACAAAATGAAGAAGCAGATTCCCTTACTATCATTTGTTCAAAATTTGACCATAAAATGAATTTTCCCCATGGCTAATATGTTGTGGAGGTACTCACAAGGCCAACAATTCCTGATAACATTTATAGTTGGCAGGTTTTCAGTGACACCAATCAAATTTTTAGTTTTATGAATTGTATGGATGAATTTGAAAATCAGTTGATTGATAGGCAACCAATGATGGAAGTGACAGATGGTAAGGAAACTCTGTTTGGTAGTGAGGTTGTACAATTAAAGACTAATATTATTCCAAAAGGGCTGGTAGCATTAGAAAGAGTGTTTGACAATTTAGACCGATGGAAGAGTAAAAGTAAACCATTTATAGAGGATAATGTTGAAGGTGTAAACCTTGGAACTAGGGAGGAACCTAGAATGATTTACATTAGAAAGAGATTGAAACCTCATGAGAAGCAGATGATGATTTCTCTTCTCAAAAAATTTAAGAAGTGTTTTGCATGGTCCTATGATGAGCTTAAGGCTTATAGGGAGGACTTGTTTCAGCATACCATTCCCCTTAAACCTGATGCAAAACCATTTAGGAAAAAACAATGGCCTATAAATCCTACCATTGCTCCCAAGATGCAAAAGGAACTGTTTAAGATGAAAGAGGGAGACATTATAAAACCTATCAGACATTGTGAGTGGGTATCTAACCTTTTCTTGGTAAGAAAGAAGAATGGGGAAATCAGATTGTGTGTGGACTTTAGAAATCTGAATATCAAATCCCTCAAAGATAATTACCCTCTCCCAAGCATGGACCATTTATTACAAAGGGTTGTTGGTTCAGAGTTAATGTCAATGATGGATGGAATCACTGGCTACAACCAAGTGCTAGTCAAGGAGTCTGAACAACACAAAACAACATTCACCACTCCTTGGGGGACCTATGTGTACCTAAGAATGCCATTTGGTTTGAAGAACATTGGGTCAACATTTCAGCGAGCCATGGATGTAGCTTTTGCTGGTCTCGTTGATGAGATCATGGTTGTTTATCAGGATGACCTAATAGCATTCTCAAAAGAAAGAGGAAAGTACTACAAGCATCTTGAAGTAATTTTCCAGAGGTGCTTAGAATATGGGATTTATTTGAATCCTAAAAAATGCTAGTTCGAAGTTGAAGAGGGAAAGTTACTTGGGCACATTATATCAAAAGATGGGGTAAGGATAGATCCAGAAAGAGTCAAAGCTATTGATCTTATTCCCCAGCCCAAATCAATTAAAGGAATACAATCTTTTTTTGGGAAAATCAACTTTGTTAGGAGATTTGTTCCAAAAATTGTTGAAAAGACTAAGGCCATTTCTAAAATGCTCAAGAAGGAGAAATCTATTATATGGGAGAAAGAACCATCTGAAGCATTCATGGATATCAAAGAAGCTATCAAGGAGGCACCTGTACTAAAAAGTCCAAATTATTCTAAACCTCTTCATCTATTTTCCTTTGCTTCTTTTTATACTGTTGTTGATGTTTTACTTCAAAAGAATGAAGATGGATTTAAACAACCAATTGGATTCTTTAGCGAGTTTTTACAGGTTACTAAATTGAATTATTCCATAATGGAAAAGCATGCCTATGCATTGGTTAAGGCCATAAAGAATTTTAGATATTATTTCACAGGGGCCAAGATCATAGCATATGTGCCACACACAGTTGTTAAGGATATCTTCACACAGCAGGAAGCTTCTGGGAGAAGGTGCAGATGGGTCAATAGGATCTAGGAATATGGCATGGACATACAAGTCACAAAGATGGTAAGAGGCCAAGGCTTATCTAAGATGATGGAAAATTCCAACTTAGAGGTAGCTGAGATATTTGAGGTAAATGCTTCTCAATCTGCTAATACATGTGCTTTGGCTGATGATCCATGGTACAAGGATGTTATATTTTATCTTGAAAACATGAATTGACCACCATGTATGGATGAAAATCAAAAAAATACTCAAGCTAAAATCTCAAATGTATGTCTTGTTCCACAATGAGTTAATGTGGAGAAATCACAAAGGTGTATTGCTCAAATGTTTGGATCAAGAGCAAGCTGAAACAGTGATGAATGAATGTCATCATGGTGTTTGTGGGGGGCATTTCAGAGCTAAAACCACTACCCATAAGATTTAAAGAGCTGGATATTGGTGGCCAACCTTGTTCAAGGATGTGGCACAAGAGATAAGGAAGTGTGATGCTTGCCAAAGATTTTCTGGTAAGCTGAAATTTGTTGGGGCATTACCCCTATTACCCCTTGCTGTAGACACACCTTTCCAGAAGTGGGGAATTGACTTCATTGGAGAAATACAGGAAAGGTCCAGTAATGGTTTTAAGTGGATCCTTATGGCCACTGATTACTTCACTAAGTGGGTAGAGGCAGTCCCCACTCACAATGCAACTTCCAAGGTAGTCATTGACTTCATAGTAAGCAATATAATTACTAGGTTTGGAGTGCCAACTAGGATTTTGGTAGAAAATGCAATGTGTTTTAGATCTCAAGAGATGTTGAACATGTGTTCTAAATTTGGCACAAACCTTGTGCATTCATCTCCTTATCATCCCCAAAGTAATGGATAGGCTGAGTCAAGTAATAAAAGCTTGATGAAGATCATAAGAAGGACACTAGATTAGAACAAGAAGAGATGGGATGACAGTTTAATATATGCCCTTTGGGCTTATAGGATAAATTTCAAGATATCTATTGGTAGAAGCCCATTTGAGCTGGTATATGGAGTAGATGTGAAGATGCCCATCAACATAGAATTGTCAGTCCGTCAGCTGTTGTACAAGAGATTGAAGCGGAGCAACATGATGCAATGTCTCAGAGGATCTTGCAGCTAACTAGGATAGAAGAATAGAGAAAAGCTACACATGACAAAATGTTGCACCAAAAGTAGAAAATGAAGATCTTATTTGATAAAAATACTGTGTTAAGAGACTTCTAGGTTGGTAATTTAGTGCTTCTCTAGGATGCAAGATCTGAAGATAAAGGGAAACATGGCAAATTCATTCCCTTATGGCTTGGGCCTTATGAAGTTGCAGAAAAATTAGAGCTCAATGTCTACTGTTTGATGACCGTGGAAGGAGAATTGCTGGAGCTGCTTATTCACGGTCAGCTTTTAAAGCATTACTTTTCATAAGTGATGTTTTTCTTAAAATTTTGTGACGAAATCTTTTTGTATCTATTTTTTTGACTTCGATTAGTCTTGACCATTGTTGGTCTTGAGGGTGGTTTGTTTCCGTTCCTGTGTATCATTTTTTTATGGTCTACCCAGAGATTTGGATTCTCGCTATGCCATTGCTTGGCACACATCCCCAACCAGAGCCACTATTGACACCTAAAAAATTAGTCCCCAAAATGCCATGTTTTGCCTCCTCATGTCTCATTCGTATTCCCACTTGAACCTATAGTATATAACCGATTAGAGACATATTTCATAGGTTTTCATGTCTTTGCCATTTGAAATGTAAGGTGGAATAGTCCAAAAATTAGCTAAGTCCTAAGTTTCCCTAGGTTCCTTATTTTCCCCTCAAAACCCTAAGGCTTACAGTCATGTATATACTTTATGTTATATTTCTTCATTGACTTTCTAGCCAGGTTGTTGGTCATCTAAGTTATAACCTTGAGCCTTTTATGTCATAAGGTGACCGGTCCCAACTTCTTGATCACCACTTGTTGCTCATGGCTCAAAAAACTGTCGGTTTAAGTTTAAGTTTTTAAGCCCCCCTTTGGTCATGAACCTAGTGTGGCCCCCTTTGAAGAACAAATTTTTGTGCACATGCTTCTGGGGCTGCAAGTATAAAAAGATCTAACAGTAGCGCAGCATTGCAGAAGAATTTTGTCAGAGGCAAAGATCCCCGCGCTTCTGCTAGATGAAGGCACGTGTCCAGTTTCTAGAGAGAAAGAAGAAGGCCCATGTGAATGGACACGTGGATGGCTTAGCACATTCGCACAAAGCCAAACAGAGATGGCCCACTCTCTACTGCGATTTCATGACACGTGGCAGTCTTCGGTACCAATATGTGTTTTGGCTAATGAGACTGCCCAATTAGCATGCTTCTATTAGTGGTGGACTTTTCAATTGAGTTGAATGGATTTTCAAAGCATCTCACAACCGTTGATCTTAAAGTAGACTTATCCATAGCTAGAATTCAAAAGGGATTTTCAGACAGCCTAAAGGCGGAAGATGCGTGAACACGGCCAGGCGGCATTGCAGAGGCCAATTTTTCAAAGGATTTAGAGCTGATAAAGCAGAGACTCAGGGGTTCAAGATTTAAAGTGTTCTAAAAGATTTGTTTGGTGAATTTGAAGGGATTTGTATAATACACCATCAATGTAGGTGTTGTGCTTTTCATCTACTCTCTTCTTTCTCAGATATTTGTTGCATTAATGGATGTACATCAACAAACTCGTTGTGTAAGTTAAGACAGAAAATATCCCCATTTGCCCCCATCCAAATATTTGTTGCATTTATTTCTGGCAGATAAACGTCTCTTTTGGATGATATATTTTCTAACATGGCCCTTGGGGGAATTTGTTGTGACCTAATTAGGTCAAGTGCAATCATATGATATCTATGCATGAATATAAGATGTAAAAGGGGGGTCTTTTGGGTATTTTTCAAGTAGTCAAGTGTAAAGCTCTCTAGGGTTTCAAATAGCAGAAAAGTTCCAATTCTCCAGCAGTGAAGACACATGTCATGAAAGGTTTATCATGTTGATTACAGCTATTAGTGTATGTGTTGGAAACACAGTTGTTGTTACACCAAAAGGCTAACCTATTAATGCCTAATACAACTGCCAAAGTTAATGAATCCATGAGAGGCGGTTAAGCCATGTCATGAATCCCACGAGAGATGTTGGCTCACTGCCATCAACCCTCCCAACATCACTCGTGGGAGCCTACGTCACTCACGAGGGAGAATTAAACCTGGAACCTTTGGCTCTGATACCAATTGTTGGAGTCCAGGACAACACTGAGAGGGGGGGTGAATCAGTGTTGTGTAATTTTTAACATTTCAAATTTTGATTAAAAAACAAGGTTATGCAAAGGAGTTCACTAAAGAACATAATCATCATGATATGCAAAACTTAAATAAATATGATCAAATAGGTGCAACATAATCAACCACAAGAAAAAAACATGACAGGTTTTGATGAGTGGAAAACCCTCAAGGGGAAGAAAAACCACTCTAAATTGCTTCACTAGCTTAATCAAAAACCTCACTGGTTACAATCAGGTCTCACTAACCATACAATCCTCACTGGTTACAAAGAGGTCTCACTGACCATACAAGCCTCACTGGCACATAAAGCCTCACTGGCAAATACAATCACAAAACAATACAAGTAATACAGAGGGTTACTCTGTTTCAATACAAGCCTTTATTTATTTGTATATATCTCTGCAATCATACTCCATATTTTTTTGCAATCATACTACATTTCATCTTCATTATCTCTACAAAAATCAATTCATCTGATTTAAATTATCTCTGCACAATTTAATTGCATATTGTCATCAATCTGTAAGTTTGTTGCATAATGTCTTCATTACTACATATTGATCCACTCTCCACATTTTCATAACCTGCCTATTTACATTACTTCTCATTAAACCCTTGATCTTCCACATTCAGATCAACCTGCATTTTCATTTTCTCTGCATAAAACATTTTCAAACAAAGTCCATTCACATTCTTCTCCTCTCTGAATAAATCATCTTCATATTCCTTCTTCTACAATCTCCAATCTACATTCTTATTTTCACTATACACACAAAATCCATTTTCATTCAAAAACCTTATTCACAATGTCATTAAGATGAAAAATCTTTCATCTTCCTCTTCTATGTACATCCACTTCCACCTACAATCTCTTCATCTTCCTGCAAAAACAAAAATCCATTCACCTGCAAAGAAAAAAATCTTATTCACAATGCATTTGCAATACTTTTGCAAAAATATTTTCATCTTCTCAAAAAAATAAATCTTCAATTGATTTAATCAATCTGCCTTTAGCTACAAAAAGACAAAAAGATTCTCCAAAAAAAATCTCTTAGACTTCTCAAGTATTTAGAAAGCCAAGAAAAATATATCTCTCCTTAAAAAATAGCTTTCTTTTTAAAGCCTTCAAACTGCACGAGAAAAAAACTCACAGGTGGAGTATAAAATAGAAACAAATCTCTTAAAAATTAAGCCTCCATAAATCATTCCTATAAAAAGCTCCACCATAAAAAAAACTAATTAAATCTTCAATTAAGTCTTTTCCCAAAAGCTCCTTCTATATCTCTTCAATATCCATGAGGAAGAGTTTAAAAAATAGAAAACATGTTCTCCTTAGAATAAGGCTTTAAAATCTCAACATTCTACCTTTAAAATCTCCTATTAAAAGACTAAAATTAGCCTTATCTGCAAATGGCGTTCAATGGCACGTCAAAGTGCATTCACATGGGAGAAGACCAAATTTCAAATGTCGGCCTTAGATTTTAAAAGGCCCAATCTCTCCATTTTAAATTTGAGCCTTTGATGAGCATTTCCCACTCAAGCTCCTTATGTGGTGACCGGTGTAGATGGTAGACTAGGTGAAGGGGCCGGTTAGGCCACATTGATAACCCCTTTAGAAAGTCGCTTAAGTGACTGTGACCTGTGATAACAAGTCAACTTCATTTTATAACAAAAAGTGCATGACCATTGTGACGGGCTAAGATAAGGGTTTTTAGTAGATATTTAGGATTTTGTTTCCCAAAAAAAAACATATGCCACTAACCTCTTGGCTTTAATAATAAAGACTTAAAAAGATTCTGTCACCATGAAATCACTGTAAGCTTCAACCAGACATAGGAGCTCTGTGATACTGACTGTCAAGAAAAATATGATAAGGTTTTAGAAACCTAAATCACAAAGTGTATGATCAATGCTAAACTCAAAAACTTGAGCCTTTATAAGTTGGGTTCCTTCCAAGATTCTAGTACTTTGAAACATAATAAGAGTGACACATAAAAAGTTCTAGAAAAAAAAAACTTATTTTGACAGAAGGATAATCTGACATCTTGAAAGTATGAAGGCATATAAAGCCAAGCATGAAGGTAAGAATATTTTAAACCATGAAGACACTAAAGGCAATTTTGTTCAATATTTGTATCCTTACACCATAAAGATATCAAAGCAACCTAAATGAAACCTCAACATGTTGAACTAAAACATAATCCTCTGACTGAGATCATCATAGCATCAAGAACCTTATCTGAACCTCTCAATTAGTATGAACTTGCATCAACTTATGCTTCACTGCAATTGATCTAGCCTGATGATATGTTCAACCCACTTGAAGTATGTGATATCAACTTTTACATAGCCTTTCAAATGTTGGCATCAAACTTGAAACTAGGCATTATACATCATCATGTGAACTATCCTAATACTACAAGTCCTATCAACACATCAACACATCAAACAACATCATAAGCACTTTGACATCAATGACAACTACAACACCTTTTTGACATCAATGACAATTAATCTCCATCAGTATGAACTTCTCCTTCTTCTTATGTAATCTCTAAAGGAAACTCTGAATTTCTTTTAGGATTCCCTCTTGCCACACTTTGTTGTATGACTGTAACCATTGATTAGATGAATGAACAGATTCTTAAAACATTACATGCTATGTGATGATCTTTTTGTGGTTATAGATGATTAATTGTATATTGATGAAGGATTACTAAGCATATTCTCCATTGATTGTTGTTTTTCTTGCATCTAAATATTAGAAAGTGCATGTTTCATTTCTCTTGTTTTTTTCTTCCATCTATTGGACTGTGGACTCCACAACCCAATATATTTGGCACCGATCTGAAGTTTTCCATGATCACCAACACTCTTAAAAGATTAGAACAAACTTATCATGTGTGAAGAAAGCAATTAATTTGTATGTCTTATAAACAAGCATACATGCACCCTCCATTGTCAATGGGAGTGCCCTCTTATCAACTATATAGGGGTTATTAGTGACAACCAGTCCTTTTAGGTCCAGTGACAGTCTTTGGGGCCTAGAAGGCAGTTTGGGTTTGGTTGTCCTATTATTTTTAGTTGTTCATCTAGTTTGAACCTAATACTTGTTCAAGTATCCCCCTAGGAATATCCCTCCTAAGTCTAAACTGAGCTCAAAGTGCAAAGGAGTTAACCCACTCCTGTTAGTTGGCCAAGATTGCCCTGAACTTGTTGATAAACCTTTTCCTCTCACCCAGAATGACCATCCCTGGCCTAGGTGATTTAGGAATGTTTTAGGGTTTAGGGTTACAGTTATTTTGGCCACCAACACCATCTATTATCCTTATCTTGTCAATCCTTATATTCATCCATACTCCTACCTTTATCCTATTGTCCATCCTTTCATCCATCCAAATCTTACATTTATCCTATCACCCATCATTTTTATTCACCTGTCCTTCCTACACATTTCCTATTCATTTCTTATCACTACTTCCTTCACCCATCCATCTCTCATTAATCCCCTTTTCATTCCTTATCTCTTCCATCATCCATCCAATCTAATACGTTCATTAGCCTAGATCACCCAACTTTCACATCCTTGATTCTAGACTTGGTACTCCCTTGTCACTAGTTATCATTTGACGACCATAATCCTATCCAGATGCAATCCAATCCTATCTACATGTAATCCAATCCTAATCCACTGTAATCCATTGCAATTCCATTTCTAGCAATACAATGCATTGTCAATCCAAAACAATTCAAGCAAAGCCTCATCCCAACCATTCCAATGCAATAATCCCAATCTTAATACTAAAGCAGTCAATCCATCATAAGCAATCTATCTTATTATCCACTTGCATCCATGGTCTTGTTTCTAGCCTTGTTGTAATCTTGATCGATCATCATCATCATCATCTTCAATGGGATAAATCGTGAACCCACATCCTTATGTTGCTCTAGGAATAAATCATTCCCACATCAACAACACTATCACCATCATCATCAATCCAATAATTGATTTTTAGCTTGACTAGGGGCAACATCGTGTTTGTCTTTGATTTATGCATACTTGCTTGCTTTGCTTATGTGTTTTTTATCATTTTTTTGCATTTGTATCAGTCCTTGCAACATACCTGTCATGCCCACATTTCCCATGCAGCCATGACACACTACACACGTGTCATGTCCACATTTATCATATGGTCATGACACGAAATATCAAAAACTTTTCCACATGTCCCTAAAAACCCCCTCGCACACGCCAGTGTGCTCGGTGGCAATATGCATAGGGCATAAATAGGTCAATCGAATCTCAGGGAAGAGCGATTACATACGCAATCCCCTGCGTGATGATAGCCAACTAGGGGGTTATGCGACGCGAGGAGCGTTACTACTAAGGTTAGGATCAATTCAACCCGAACCCTAAGTTTCCTAGGTGAGTGATATGATTTCAATAGGAGTCAAAATCCATCCCTAATTCTAGAGCATTAAATAGATTGAAATTATGCTTACATTAAATTAATAATCGCAAGGCAAAAATAGAAAGTTAACTAAATGCCAAGAAAATTTATTTTAAACAAAAGCCCTAAATCTCAGAAAATTTTGGCAACATAACGCGTTATTAATGTTTGGAATAAATATTTTAAAAAAGTCTCCCTCTAAAATATTCAGGAGAAAAATTAAATAAAAGAATAAAATTAAATTTACCTAATTACAATATAAACATTACCACCCAAATAATAGAAAAATAATTTGAATAAAACTATTAAATAATTAACCCAAACAATAATAAAAATCCACTAATAAATATAATTCCAACAATTATATTTATTAAAAGTCAAAAGTAAAATTCTCCAAGAAAAGAATTAAAACAACCTTCTCCAACCCTAAAAAAATCAATTAACAAAATTAAATTAATAAAAAGGATCTCCAATATAATTAAATTAAACCCCACTAGAAAAAGAATAATATAGAAGTCTAAAATTTAAAAAAGTAAAAAGGTAGAAAACCCACTTAAATCCCTAACTACCATATCCCAAAATTTAAAATAAAAGATATAAATTAAAACTCCATAAGACAAAAATTAATTCCAAGGCAACATTTAAGTTTAGAGAAATAAATAATTTTAAATACCTGCCCACATAAAAATGAATCCAAAGAAAATAATAAACAATTAAAATTCAATAGATTTCAAAAAGAAAAGAAGAGGGAGAGTTAGGATTCATGTGCAAATGGAAATGAAATAAAATAAATTTATTATAATTTCCACCACTCATCCCTCAACCCTAAAATCCCTCTATTATTCTATTAGTTTCATCTTATTTGTCTATCCAATTCTACTCTCACATTTTGTTTTCTTCATTTTTTGTTTTCTCTTTGTTTGTTTTGTTGCAGGTTAGGGTTTTTTTTCTCAATGGACTTGGGCAGCCATGAAAATACTGCCACAGAGCTTTCATTCCACACTCTGGTATATACTCATTCAGTAATATACACAGGGGTTTCATTTTTTTTATTGTATATATATATAAACAAATATATTCATTTATTACAAATCTGAGAAGAAAACATATACATTTTTTTGTAAAAAATAGAGTATGCAATATATATATAAGAAAACATATACCTTTTTTTGTAAAAAATAGACTATGCAATATATATATATATATATATATATATATATATATATATATATATATATTGTTAAATGTAGATAAAATGTAAAAATCGCAGACTGAAAGCAAGGATCAATGGCGGGTTTGAAACTTAGGGCGGCACTGCTGCTAACATTTCAGACGTCCATCATTTTTATTTAATGGAAGTTGAAACAAGGTTTGGCGTAGGGGTGGTTCTCCCACCCACCCCCCCACCATATAGTGGGAGGTGGGTGGGGGGACTGTCCCCCACCACCATCATTTCTACGCAGGAGGGTTGGGGCCGGCGGCTTTAATTTTTTTTTATTTAACTAAAACAAACAACCCTAAAAACAAGGTTTGGTCATTACAGAGAAATTCCATGCCTTCATTTTATTTTATTTCACTGTGTCAAGTATGAAATTTGATCAGTAAAAAAAATGCTATTCGATTTCTTTGGATTATTACATTTGGGTATTAAAATATATAATGCATATATATATATATATATATATATATATATATATATATATATATATATATATATATATAAGAAAAATAGTAAGGTTAAAAATACTATAAATACAATATATATTATACAATGTATACACAAATAACAGAAATTTAACTAACTTAAAATATAACAGTTAGGAGAGCTTTAGGGAAATTTTTTTTTTTAAAGCAGAATTAAAATATGACAGTTTCATTATTTTTCTTCTTTCTTTGAAACAGTAAATAATATGAGGAAGTAAACATTTTTCCAAAAACCATATCAATATAGGGTTTAACTATTTTCTTTCCCTTTGAAATAAATTAACAGCAACTATATTTTCCTTGAAATAAATTAACAGCAACTATATTTTCCTTTCTTTTTCCTTGTGCAACAGAAATTTGAAACAACAACTTAACATATTTTCTATTTACACATCGTTCTCAGAGTCATGCTAAAACCAACAACATAATATATTTTATTTTTCTCACAAATGAAACACATTAAATCTACAAGGAGATATTATCCATTATAGGGCAGCAAAGGAATTTTTACAAAATCAACTACAACTTCATTAAAATATGTAGAAGACACTTGCATTCATAAGGGAAATTTTTATTACACAACTGCAACATTGAGAGTTCAAATTTTGACAACTAATTACAATAAGGTCTCAAAGACCATGGCTCTCAAAATAGCCAACAAGATAATAAAAATAAAGCCACAATGACAATTTCTTCAAAGCTCCAAGACCACCAAAAATGACCTATAAAATTTTGACACAAAGAGGGGAGAGCCAAGCCACAAAAACCGCTCTCCTCCCTACCATAGACCCGCTAGTGGGTCAGCCCCGAGCTAGGAGGTAGATCATCACACAGGTTCTATTATTCCACAACAAAACTAAAATACAAGCCAACAACACAAAATCACCCATAGCTTTTACACAAAATAAAACTCATAGAAATGAGTTTGGAGGGGTAGGGGAGTGGACCACTCGACTCAAGAGGTCACTCCAAAAACTCATAATCTCAACACCACAAGGCCTCAAGCCAAAAAATGATATCTCCATAAAATACAAATTCACCATGGCACTCATGCCAACCAAAATACTCTCATACTCAATATAATGCTCTCAAGGCCATAAGAATACCAACACCAGGAGGGTGACCTCAAGGAGGTTCACTCTTCCCCCACCCCACACAAAGAAGGACACACCCAAATGGGTAGTCTCATCCCAATACACCCAAATACCCCACACAAAGAAAATAATACCCAACACAATTTCAAGCACATAAGCAAAAATGAAACAAGCATAAGGAATGGCTAAAATATCATGAGGCTTACCTTAAGAGCCCAACAATGAATGAAAGTTGAAGAAGAGCCCACAAGCTTTCTCCAAGCCTCCAATCCTCCAAAATCTTCTAACTCCTTCCCAAAACCCTCTAAAGATAGAAAAATTGCAAAAAGCAAGAACCCCCAACTCCTCTCCAAGAGGAGTTAAAATAGGCCTCCAATCTAGGCCTTGAGGAATGAAAAGGTGACACATGTCACCTTCTCCTTCCTAATCCCATGCCACTTGCAAAGGAGAAGGAATGTGAGGGTGACATGTATCACCCTCTATCCATTCAAACCCTCACCCTCTCCACTTGTGCTCTCACAAATGTGTGAGAGCAAAAGTGGAGAGGTGGCATCTCTCCCCATGGCTCCATGAGGATAAGGGATGACACATGTCATCACCTTATTCTTCAAGAGAGCCCCTTCACTCCAAGATGCTCTCACACATGTGTGAGAGTCTTGGAGGAGGTTCCACACACTTGGGGGTCTTGAAGACTCCCCAAGTCTTCAAGGTGGGGGAATCCCCAAGCCTTGGGAAGGGAGATGGGCCTTCTTTCAAGGCATGACTCATCTCCCACCCTTAACCATTTTGAATTTTCGCCACTTTTACTTAACCCAAGTTTAGGGTGACTAGATGGGAGTTACCCTAGGGTTTAGTAAGCCCAAATGGACCCTAAACCCTAGGGGTACCACCTAGGGTTAGTTTGGACCCCTAATAAATGCTTAAGGAGGTATAAATTCACATTAAATGGCCCAAAAATAAAAGAACACCAAATGGTGTGAATTAAAACACAAGTTTTACAACACATCAATTAAATTAAAGAAAAGGGGTGAACTAGGCCAATTAATTAAATACAAGAATTCATGAAAACATCATTCAATCACACATGATCCTTATCCCTCTTGGGAATGGATCGGCTTAACAAGGAAACACATAAGTGTGAGATTGGCCTCCAATTTTCTGTGGCCTGGAAAATCACCTACGCACTTGAACAAACGGTCAATCCAACATATATATATCATAGCCGAAGTAACGGAAAGTAACACTCATGTCATCGCATAATTCATACAAAACATTAAATAAGTCACATCATAATTAAGGTTTATAATTGCATTTTCTATATACTATCTCAAAATCAAAAATCACATAGTAAATCCATACAATGAGCTCATAATCAACATCACTAATAATCATCAGGTGTATCTCACATGTCTAACATCATATGAACATCAAAATAGGCTATAATCAAATCACCACATACTAATCAAAGCTAATCCAAAATAAGGAGATATAGTCTAAATCTGCATAACAGAAATCAATAGTCTCTAACTGTCTAAAAATATCTCCAGCTGTAATATGAAATGATCAAAATAGGGAAGTGAAATAAATCAGCCTCACATCCTCCCCCTCTAAGACTAAAGTTCCTCCTGGTAGTCATCAAAGAGGTGAGGATAAAGTGCCCTCAATCTAGCTTCATCCTCCCATGTCACCGTGACCTCATCATACCGATCCTGGTCCAGCTCTCAAACTCGAAGGCCCAGCGTCCGACGAGCCAATATATGAATTTGCTCCAAAGCCAATTGCCCATCTGCCTCCACCTATAGAGCACTCTAGTCCAATACATGAGATAAATCAGATATATATCACCATAATACAGACACATGAAAAACATCATGGATGCACGACAGGCTAGGTGGCAAGGCTAGATGGTAGGCTACGGGTCCTATCCGCTCCAAGATCTCAAAAGGCCCTATGAATCGTGGTGCAATCTTAGAGCCCTTTCCATAATGGATTGGACTCTTGTGTGGCTGCACTCTCGAGAATACTCTGTCACCAACTGAGAAGCTCCGATCCAATCTCTTAGCATCGGCATACTTCTTCTGTCGATCATGTGCCTCCTGAAGTCTCTGCCTAATTAGTGTGACCTACTGCTCCATATCCTGAACCAACTCTAGACCAATGGCAAGTTTGTCCTCTAACCAATCCCAACTCAATGGTGTCCTGCAAGGTCTGTCATACAAGGCCTGATAAAGAGGCATACCCAACAAGCTGTGATGCCCATTATTGTAATCAAACTCAACTAGATACAGATACTCCTCCCATCTAGACTGGTGGTCCATAAAATACATACAGAGCATATCCTCTAACACCTAATTCACCCTCTCTATCTGACCATCTGTCTTGGGCTGATAAGCGGAGCTAAAGTTGAGCTATGTGCCCAATGTCTGCTGCAAAGCCCTCCAAAAGGCTGATGTGAATAGTGAGTCCCTGTCAGAAATGATGCGGTGAGGTACCCCATGTAATCTCACAATGTCATCCAAGAATACTTTCACCACTGCTGGTGCATTGTATGTCATGTGTATAGGTGAGAAATGTGCCACCTTGGTCAACTTGTCAATTGTCACCATGATGGCATCATGGCGGGGAGAAGACATAGGAAGATCAATAATGAAATCCATGGAAATGGTGTCCCTTTTCCACTCTGGAATCTCATGAGGGTATAAAAGACATGTTGGATGCTGATGCTCGGCCTTGACCCTCTAGCTCTGAAGGCATCGAGCAATAAACTCTGCAATATCCCATCTCATACCCACCCAATGGTACAGCTGTCGTAAGTCGGCATGCATCTTCTTCACCCCCGGGTGTGTTGCATAAGGTGTTCTGTGAGCCTCTGATAACACTACTGTACGTAGGTCACCTGCACGGGGTACATAGATGTGTTGTTGATGACGAAATAACCTATCTGCCTCAAGGGAGTATCCTGCAAACTTGCCCACAAGGGCCCTCTATGACTAGATCTCCTGCTGTACCTCAAGAAACCACTCATCCTTAGGCAGATGCTGAATAATGTGTCCCCTCAAGTCCACACTTAGAGTCAAGGTTAGGATCTCGTGGCTCCTCTGACTCAATGCATCGGCAACCATGTTCTCCTTCCCTTTGATGTAGTGGACATCAAATTCGTACTCGCAAAGAAACTCCATCCAACATCACTGACAGGCGTTCAGATTCAGCTGCGTGAATATGTACTGAAGACTATGATGATCTGATTGAAGCTCAAAGCGACGACCCAATAGGAAATGTCTCCAACGAACTAGAGCATGAACCACTGCTACGAGCTCTAAATCATGAGTGGGGAAGTTCATCTCATGGGTCTTGAGCTTTCGCGACTCATACGCAATCACTCTACCACCCTACATAAGTACGGCTCCCAAACCCTCAAGTGATGCATCAGTGCAAACCATGAAATCTGCTATTGGATCCAGAACCGCAAAGATGGGAGCATTGGTAAGATGCTCCTTGAGGACCCCAAAGGTCCTCTTGCACTTCTCAGTCCAAGTAAAACTCTTCCCTTTCCGCTGAAGAGAAGTGATGGGATGTGCTATCTTGGAGAAGCCCTCAACAAATCTACGGTAATAACCAGCTAACCCCATGAAACTGCTAACCTCTATCACACTGGTGGGTGCTGGCCAATCCCTGATAGCCCTGATCTTCGATGGATCTACAAAGATACCATCGCTAGATAGGATGTGCCCCAAGTATTGCACCTCTGTCCTAAAAAATGCACACTTCGCCAAGTTGCCATAAAGATTTTGCTTCCTCAAGCACTACAAAACTTGACGTACGTGTTCCTCATGCTCCTCCTCAATCTGCGAATAGATCAATATGTCATCAAGGAAAATAATCAAGAACTGATCCAAGTAGGTACGGAACACCCCGTTCATGAGACTCATGAACACTGCAGGGGCGTTCGTCAAGCTGAAGGGTACCACAGTGAACTCATAGTGGCCATAACGAGTCCGAAAGGCGGTCTTATGGATGTCCGCCTCTGTGATGTGCAACTGGTGATAATCAAACTTCAGGTCTATCTTAGAGAACTCCCTGGCTCCCTGCATCTGATTGAAGAGATCATCAATCCTAGGCAGAGGATAATTGCTCTTCACCAACACCTTATTTAGCTGCCTATCATCCATGCATAGACGAAGAGACACATCCTTCTTCTTGACGAAGATGATTGGTGCGCCCCAAGGTGAAATGCTAGGTCAGATGTGCCCCTTCTCGAGTAACTCCTCTAACTGCAACTTGAGCTCTCTGAGCTCATGAGTGGTCATCCTGTAGGGTGTACGAGACACTGGCTTGGCACCGGACACTAGATCAATATGAAAGTCTACCTCTCGATGGGGTGGCATCCCTAGTAACTCTGGTGGAAACACATCGGCAAACTCTCTCAAGATGGGATGGTCGTCTAATGATGCCTCAGGTTCATCCTTTGATTTGTCACTAACAGTGATGGTGAACATCTGGCATCCCTTTAGCATGCAGCACTTAAGTTGCTAAGTGGATATCATACAAACTGTCGTGGGCTTCTGAATGCCCACTATCTCAACTGACATGCCATGATCATCTAAGCAACTAATCATCTTTCAGCGACAGTCTAGCTTGGCTCTATGAGCCGCAATCCAATCCATGCCTAAAACCACACTATAAGATCCTAAGGGCATAACCCTAAGGTCACATATTGTAGTAAAGGCCCCCAAAGATATCTCACAGTCGTGAACCAAGGCATCTACTACCATCTTGGCCCATGTGGCCAACTCAACCTCCCACCTATTGCCATGCCTAAAGGCCACCAGCCTACAATGCTCCACTAACAATGGAGATATGAATGAATCAGTAGCGCCAGAGTCAAATAAAACAGCAATGGGGACATCCCCAATCATATCTAAGGTCTCAATCACTGATGCCTAAAAATCGGCCCAGCGGTTATCAACCGCTACAAACATACAGTAGGACCTACCCACATCTCCAACCATCTACTCTGATCCTCCTGCACGAGGCTATCCCCCTACCGTAAAGCCCTTTGGGCACTCTCTGGCTAAATGTCCTGCACCACCACATACATAGCATGGGCCCCTATCCTGTACCTATCTAGTCTAAGTCCTACTACTCTATTATTGTCCAGTCTGACCAATGGACCCCTAAGAACCCCTATAAGACTGTTGTGATCTTGCGGGTCCCGCAAGTGGTCCCTACTATGTATGATCCCTATGCGGACTCTACTACTTCCAACCTTGATTATGACCCCTATGTGCCCTCTACTAGGGTCAGGACCTCTGCTAAAACTATTGTTGCTGCTGCTATGGAGGCCTAGGAGGTAAACGTGCGGAACTAAACTCTCCTCTTTGAGGTGGTGGTGATGGTCTATGGTAACTCTCCTGCTGCTACTGGCCACAATCCTGAAATTGAGGGTGTGAACTCTGACCTCGTCCCTGTATCTCCTCAACAATGTATGCCTTCTCGGCAGCCTCACTCAAGGTCTAGGGGTCTGCCATGCGCACAGGCCCTGCTATCCCTAGATTCAAACCTCTGATAAACTTGTGAACCAAAATTTTTTCATCATGGAGATACTCTGCATAATGTGACAGCTCGATGAACCTGCCCTCATATTGTGCTACAGTAGACCCTCGCTGCTGTAAATCATGGAACTCGTCAATACGACGTTGCCGGTAGTGGTCTGACAAATATTGTGCATTAAAGCACTTGATGAATGTGTCCCATGAAAGTGTATCCAAAGATAAGCGGCACTTGCACTCTTCAGTGCGCCACTAAGTCACCGTTGTGTCTCTCAACAGGGGAACTGCCACGCATGCTTTCGTGTTGCCCTCGTAAGGACGCAACATGAAGCACCTATCTAAACTGATAAGCCAAACCTCTACCTTAGCTCCCTCTATGGTCCCGGTGAAGGTGGGTGGATTCAGCCTCAACAAATCTCTGATGGGGTCCCCACGGTCTCTGTGCCCTCTGATAGGCTCATCCACACCAAAACCATAAGGCCTGTGAAAAATCTTCTCTACTCTCACCACCTCTTCTCGCCTAGCATGATGCGGAGGGCTCCTGCTACAATCTTTGTAAGCCGAACCAACCTCCTCCATTATCGTATCAGGTATCTCAACATAAGGCTCTACACGTGGTGCCTCTCGCAGCTCGATGTGGGGCTCCACACGTGGCTCCATACATGACTCAACTCGTGGCTCCTCACATGGCGCCTCTCACGGATCAACGCAAGGCTCAACATGTGGCTCGATATGCGGCTCAACTGCAGCCGGTGGTAACCTATCTAGTACTGCCTGTAACGCCTATAAGATCTGTGGTCTGATATCAGGTGCGGGTGGTGCCTGTGGTGCTTGTGGTACCTGACCCTCAGCTGATGAGTTGCTATGCACCTCTACAGAGTCAGTGCGGCATGTACGCACTTGCCTATTTCATTAGGGAGGCATCCTACAAGAACAAGGTATTCACAAATCAATCAAAAATATAGAATTTATAATGTGCCCAAACAAGCCCAATGTTTAAAATTGGGCTCTGATACCAAATGTCATGCCCACATTTCCCATGCGGCCACGACACGCTACACACATGTCATGTCCACATTTGCCATCTGGTCATGACACAAAATATCAAAAACTTTTCCACATGTCCCTAGAAACCCCCTCGTACACACCAACGTGCTTGGTGACAATATGCATAGGGCATAAACAGGTTAATCGAATCTTAGGGAAGAGCGATTACATACGCAATCACCTACGTGATGATAGCCAACTAGTGGGTTATGCGATGCGAGGAGCGTCGCTACTAGGGTTAGGATCAATTCGACCTAAACCCTAGGTTTCCTAGGTGAGTGATATGATTTCGACAGGAGTCGAAATCCATACCTAATTCGAGAGCATAAAATAGATTGAAATTACGCTTACATTAAATTAATAATTGCAAGGCAAAAATAGAAAGTTAACTAAATGCCAAGAAAATTTATTTTAAATAAAAGCCCTAAATCTCAGAAAATTTTGGCAGCATAACGCGTTATTAATGTTTGGAATAAATATTTTAAAAAAGTCTCCCTCTAAAATATTTAGGAGAAAAATTAAATAAAAGAATAAAATTAAATTTACCTAATTACAATATAAACATTACCACCCAAATAATAGAAAAACAATTTGAATAAAACTATTAAATAATTAATACAACCTTCTCCAGCCCTAAAAAAAATCAATTAACAAAATTAAATTAAAAGGGATCTCCAATATAATTAAATTAAACCCCACTAGAAAAAGAATAATATAGAAGTCTAAAAAATAAAAAAGCAAAAAGGATAGAAAACCCACTTCAATCCCTAACTACCATATCCCAAAATTTAAAATAGAAGATATAAATTAAAACTCCATAAGACAAAAATTAATTCCAAGGCAACATTTAAGTCTAGAGAAATAAATAATTTTAAATACCTACCCACATAAAAATGAACCCAAAGAAAATAATAAACAATTAAAATTCAATAGATTTCAAAAAGAAAAGAAGAGGGAGAGTTAGGATTCACATGCAAATGGAAATGAAATAAAATAAATTTATTCTAATTTCCTCCACTCATCCCTCAACCCTAAAATCCCTCTATTATTCTATTAGTTTCATCTTATTTTCCCTAACCCTATCTTTTTCTTTTCCTCTATCCAATTCTACTCACATTTTGTTTTCTTCATTTTTTGTTTTCTCTTTGTTTGTTTTGTTGCAGGTTAGGGTTTTTTTTCTCAATGGACTTGGGCAGCTGCCATAGATCTTTCATTCCACACTCTGGTATATACTCATTCTGTAATATACACAGGGGTTTCATTTTTTTAATTACATATATATAAACAAATATATTCTTTTGTAACAGATCTGAGAAGAAAACATATACATTTTTTTTGTAAAAAATAGAGTATGCAATATATATATAATGTTAAATGTAGATAAAATGTAAAAATCACAGACTGAAAGCAAGGATCAATGGCAGGTTCGAAACTTAGGACAGCGTTGCTGCTAACATTTCAAACGTCCACTGTTTTTATATAATGGGAGTTGAAACAAGGCTTGGGGTGGGGGGCGGTTCTCCCACCTACCCCCCACCATATAGTGGGAGGTGGGTGGGGGGACCGTCCCCCACCACCATCATTTCTACGCAGGAGGGTTGGGGGTGGCGGCCATGCCGCTGTCCCCAACTTTATTTTTTTTTTGTTTAACTAAAACAAACAACCCTAAAAATAGGGTTCGGTCATTACACAGAAATTTTGTGCCTTAATTTCATTTTATTTCACTGTGTCAAGTATGAAATTTGATTAGTAAAAAAAAATGCTACTCAATTTCTTTGGATTATTGCATTTGGGTATATATATATACACAGCAATCATTTTAAAATATAAGAAAAATAGTAATGTTAAAAATACTATAAATACAATATATATATATACACACACAAATAACAGAAATTTAACTAACTTAAAATATAACAGTTAGGAGAGCTTTAGGAAAAGTCACTTCTTTTTTTTTACAGTAGAATTAAAATATGACAGTTTCATTATTTTTCTTCTTTCTTTAAAACAGTAAATAATATGAGGAAGTAAAGATTTTTCCAAGAACCATATCAATATAGGGTTTAACTATTTTCTTTCCCTTTGAAATAAATTAACAGCAACTATATTTTCCTTTCTTTTTCCTTGTGCAACAGAAATTTGAAACAACAACTTAACATATTTTCTATTTACACATCTTTCTCAGAGTCATGCTAAAACTAGCAACATAATGTATTTTCTTTTCCTCACAAATGAAACACATTAAATCTACAAGGAGATATTATCCATTATAGGGCAGCAAAGGAATTTTTACAAAATCAACTACAACTTCATTAAAATATGTAGAAGACACTTGCATTCATAAGGGAAATTTTTATTACATAACTACAACATTGAGAGTTCAAATTTTGACAACTAATTACAATAAGGTCTCAAAGACCATGGCTCTCAAAATAGCCAACAAGATAATAAAAATAAAGCCACAATGACCATTTCTTCAAAGCTCCAAGACCGCCAAAAATGACCTGCAAGATTTTGACACAAAGAGGGGGAAGCCAAGCCACAAAAACCGCTCTCCTCCCTACCATAGACCCCCTAGTGGGTCACCCCCGAGATGAGAGGTAGATCATCACACAGGTTGTATCATTCCACAACAAAACTAAAATACAAGCCAACAACACAAAATCACCCATAGCTTTTACACAAAACAAAATTCATAGAAATGAGTTTGGAGGGGTAGGGGAGTGGACCACTCGACTCAAGAGGTCACTCCAAAAACTCATAATCTCAACACCACAAGTCCTCAAGCCAAAAAATGATATCTCCATAAAATACAAATTCACCATGGCACTCATGCCAACCAAAATACTCCCATACTCAATATAGTGCCCTCAAGGCCATAAGAATACCAACATCAGGAGGGTGACCTCGAGGAGGTCCACTCCTCCCCCACCCCACACAAGGAAGGACACACCCAAATGGGTAGTCTCATCCCAATACACCCAAAAACCCCACACAAAGAAAATAATACCCAACACAATTTCAAGCACATAAGCAAAAATGCCATGAGGCTTACCTTAAGAGCCCAACAATGAATGAAAGTTGAAGAAGAGCCCACAAGCTTTCTCCAAGCCTCCAATCCTCCAAAATCCTCTAACTCCTTCCCAAAACCATCCAAAGATAGAAAAATTACAAAAAAATAAGAACCCCCAACTCCTCTCCAAGAGGAGTTGAAATAGGCCTCCAATCTAGGCCTTGAGGAATGAGAAGGTGACACATGTCACCTTCTCCTTCCTCATCCCATGCCACTTGAAAAGGAGAAGGAATGTGAGGGTGACATGTGTCACCCTCCTATCCATTCAAACCCTCACCCTCTCCACTTGTGCTCTCACACATGTGTGAGAGCAAAAGTGGAGAGGTGGCATCTCTCCCTATGGCTCCATGAGGATAAGGGATGACACATGTCATCACCTTATTCTTCAAGAGAGCCCCTTCACTCCAAGATGCTCTCACACATGTGTGAGAGTCTTGGAGGAAGGTTCCACACACTTGGGGGTCTTGAAGACTCCCCAAGTCTTCAAGGTGGAGGAATCCCCAAACCTTGGGAAGGGAGATGGGCCTTCTTTCAAGGCATGACTCATCTCCCACCCTTAGTCATTTTAAATTTTCGTCACTTTTACTTAACCCAAGTTTTGGGTGACTAGATGGGAGTTACCCTAGGGTTTAGTAAGCCCAAATAGACCTTAGACCATAGTGGTACCACCTAGGGTTAGTTTGGACCCCTAATAAACACTTAAGGAGGTATAAGTTCACATTAAATGGCCTAAAAATTCAAAAACACCAAATGGTGTGAATTAAAGCACAAGTTTTACAACACATCAATTAAATTAAAGAAAAGGGGTGAACTAGGCCAATTAATTAAATACAAGCATTCACGAAAATATCATTCAGTCACATATGATCCTTATCCCTCTTGGGAATGGATCGACTTAACAAGGAAACACATAAGTGTGAGATCGGCCTCCGATTTTCTGTGGCCTGGAAAATCACCTGCCCACTTGAACAAATGGTCAATCCAACATATATATATCATAGCCAAAGAAACAGAAAGTAACACTTATGTCATCGCATAATTCATACAAAACATTAAACAATTCACATCATAATTAAGGTTTATAATTGCATTTTCTATATACTATCTCAGAATCAAAAATCACATAGCAAATCCATACAATGAGCTCATAATCAACATCGCTAATAATCATCAGGTGTATCTCACATGTCTAACATCATATGAACATTAAAATAGGCTATAATCAAATCACAGCATACTAATCAAAGCTAATCCAAAATAAGGAGATATAGTTTAAATCTGCATAACGGAAATCAATAGTCTCTAAATGTATAAAAATGTCTCCAGCTCTAATATGAAATGATCAAAATAGGGAAGTAAAATAAATCGACCTCACAATACCTGCCACTTTGTCATCATGGTCCTTTATAACATGGTGGCTTAGGCATATGTTTACTAGTGACTTTCTATCTTTTTCGCATTTGACACATCATCACCTTGGTCTTTATACCTTGGTGCATAATGTCCAATGCTATATCAAACACCAGGTTGCTCAAACTAAATTAGCATAACTCTATCTCCTCCCATTCATTTCCTTTTTCAAGATCATATCCATCTCCTTTGTCCCTACATATCCTCTTAAGGGGGTATCATCTACCAATCCTTCATTTTTATAAGCCCCATCCAACCCATCCTACCCAATCCATCTCCTTCGTTTCCTGTGTTTTAATCTTCTTTGAAACAACATTGCCTCGCAACATCATCTCAAAGAGGGGCAAAATGTAGGCATCTAAAATTGTCCACCGATCAAATACCTGTTTACCCCTAATTATTCCTTAATTTATCCTAAATCCTAATCCTCCCCGCACATAGAATTTAATTAATTTTTAATTAATTAAATCCTTATACCATAACCTGTATATAATAAATTAAATTTAACAAAATTAATTTATTATTTACCTATTTACCTAAACTGTAAATAATAAAATAAATTTAACAAATTTATTTATTATTTACTTTACCCTAAACCTATTCAGAAAGTGTAAATAATAAAATAAATTTAACAAATTTATTTATTATTTGCTTTACCCTACACCTATTCATAAACAGTAAATAATAAAATAAATTTAACAAATTTATTTTATTATTTACTTAACATAAACTTATTTATCAAAACTAAAAGAAATAAAAATATTTAACACGTTCAACTACCTTATACCTACCTTTACCGTTTAACCACCCTCGAACCGTTTTTACCAAATATTATAAAACCCTACCTTATTTTCCAATTCTCAAGGACATTACACACAATTTACCGAGAGCTAGGAGTTATTGCTGAAAAAATTGAGCAACCACATATGAGAGAGTTTGGTAACAATTTAACTAATGCAATAGTCTTTATCGTTAATCTTTTGTTGGTGCATTTACTATAAATTTAGGGTTTTTGCAATACTATAAATCTTTTAATGAAATTTATATTTGAGTGCATACATATCCTTTTCTCAAACCATCACTTTAAACATCTTTGTCACCTCTATCGGCAAAAACATACTTTTCCAAACCTTAGTCACAAAGGCCCTTATAGGCGAATGTTACTTTTCACAAACTTACACTTTCAAGCCTTAGACTTCAATGTCTTTTCCTTTATCGGCAAAAATATCAAACCATAAACTAACTATCTTTGTGCCCTTAGTTGCCTAGTTGGCGAATCAGTGAAAAACCAAACTCGTGAACAAGTTCACAAAACACAAACTTTGCTGATAACATAACTTTATACTTCAAACTTGTCTTCTTCATGTCTCTTTCTTCTTTGTTGATGAATTAGCGAATTGGCGAACTTTAAAACCGGCGAACCAATTCACAAACCAAACATTTTACCGACTAAAGGTATAAATCATTCATGCCTTATATTTTTCCTTGACAACTTTTCAACATCCCACAGAATGTTGGTAAAACTGGCTATCGATGAACCCATGGGTTCGCGAACCGAGCATTTTTCTGACTAAAATCAAAAACCTTGCCTTAGAAGCTTTTTCTTCCTTTCTTCCTTAGAAACTTTTGACATCAATGACAACACTTACAATACTCCTTTGACATCAATGACAACACTCCAACATGTCTATGCTCTGTTTCAACATAATGACTACTTTTAGGTCTATGTTTTGTGTGAAGTCATAGTCACTAGATAGATGGTCATTTCATATCATGTTAACTATTATTTTCTATTGAGGATTGAGCTTCTAACTAATGGTTTTCTATATTCAAGGAAACCTAGTTAGCATAGTGGACTTAGCCAAAAGTGATGCAAAAGCATCCAGGCGGACTACCAATCGACATCAACCAAAAAGAATTTGCACTTTGTTTTATTTCAATTGTGGTTTGGGGTTTCATGTGGCATCTATTAGCTTTGGGAACACTTCATGCTTTTAGAATTCCAAAAATTGAATTTCTATTAGGTGGCAGTTTTGACACACAATGTGTTGATTTTATGGAAACAATCAGTTTGGGAGATCCACAAGGTTTGGTGATAAATCATTTGACAGGCGTGTTCTTGAATGTGTTTCACCAAATATGCAAAAAGAATTTAGGGCATATCTTTCACCATTTGGGAGATTTTAATGCCAAAAGTTCACACTAGTAGTTTTATGGAAAGTTTAATATCTCTTGATTCTTCAAGGTTGGAGTGAAATCCTTCTGCAGGGGACCTTGGGATGTCATTCCAAGTGTACTAGCCAATTTTTGGGTGAAACAGAGAACTTTGAGTTTTTCCACCTACTGGCACTCAATTTCGCACAATGTCGCAGTTGCATCAATTAATTTTTCCTCCAAGTTGGTATTACATATTTGAGGTACCAGTAGATATGGTTGCAAATACAATATTAGTAGCAATGGAAAAGCATGGTCTAGAGGTTTGTCATGTGGTTTATATTGGTTGTTTTAAATTCCCAACCGGATCTCAAAAGGGCAATCTAAAGAGTAGCCAACTCTAATGGTTGATTTGCCTTAAGGGATTGGCCAACGAATAGGAAAAGTGGATTTGATCATTTTCCTATACACTTCAAGCTCTGCAAAACCTAGGAGGGTGATTCTTACAGTATTCTATTATGAATCTTTTGTTTTTTTCTCAAATACTATACTTAACAGATATGTTCTCTTTAAAATGCTTAAAGAATTATTGATATAGTAGAAATAATTGGCTAGATTCTCAAGCTTTAGCACAATTCTTTGCAGGAGAACAATGGAATAACTTAATATTCATAATTTATGACAGAAATGGAAATTCATTGTTGATTTTAAATATGGATGATCAGGGAGTTGTATTAGACAATAGTCTTAAGGGATCGGTGCCTAGATCTAGGGTTACATAGTCAAAAATAGATATAAATAAAAACCTATTACAATCAGTATTTTATCAGCTCATGTAAACAATACAATAATGCATTATATTACCATACTTTAATCAGTTTCCATGCTAACTCTACTTAGGAATCCTTGTAAACACTCACAACATTCAATATTCTCCTTAAATCATTGAATCTACTCCTTGAGTAAAAGCCATAAAGATGAACATTCAATCACAGGAAAGACTATGAAGATGAATGGAATGATCCTTGATCAAATTTCATTCAAAAATGAAATGAAGCATACAAATGTAGGAGACAGTATAGTCACAAACTTTGACAATAGATTTATGCTATGAACTGGTACTTATTATACAAGATTCTACAAGTATATCATATTCTATACCCAAATAACACCAAAACTAAGACAAATTAATTCTATTACTATGTGTACAGTGATACAAAATTGCCCCAATATCTTTTGTCTAAGGCCCTAAACTCCCTTTTATAGAAGCAAGGGAGCAAAACAAGCTTCAGGCTTTGAGACAAGTGTCATATTTTCATTTGATAAACCTACACCAACCAGGAATAAGAATAACTGATCGTGGGGTAGATATTTCATAGGAGACAAAAGATGTTATCATTCGTTGGAGAAGATACTTCACCTTCCAAAAGGCAATTGTTGAAGAAGATGGTACATAAAAAAGCAAATATTCCCTTTGTCATATCCTCATTGTCTTTCAACAACATTAGAACCCAATGCATAGAATCGGGAAAAGACAAAAATACTTCCACCTTAGCAACTAACATGAATAATTTTCAAACCTGGAGGAGACAACTTTAAACAATGATATATGAAAGGCTTAATTTGTGAACTTTTCAAGCCATATGTTGTACTCCTCCTTAGATGGCCATTGGACCTCAAATAATTTCTGCACCTTTGAATTATGCACATTAAATCTGGCATCCATTATAGCCCCGGCTTCTTTCACAAATACATCTAAATTTATTTCCATCTTAAACAAATTATCTAAAGAATTATTCAATTGAGCCAATTCTAGCTTTCCATCTTTAAAAATATAAGCAGATAAAGACAGGACAATGCTCCCAAATTCAATTTTCCAACTATTAAAATCCTTTAGCTCATTTGCCTCATTGAGGATACGAGGCATCCCATTTTGCTCCATGTCCCAAAACATCTTTATTTTTCTTTTGAACTGTAAATCTAATTTGCTTTGAAATGCAGAAATCTCATTCAATAAACAATGGCCTTTATCATTTGAGGTAAGTTTTTGGGTGCCTCAGGATCACCCTCCATATTTTTCATTATTTCTTTAAGAGCATAAGCCCTTATGCTCCACTTACTCTATACATTATTATTGTTCTCAAAATCAGCTACGCTCGTTTTGTAGACAACCCCCCACGAAACTTGTCCATTTCGTGAATCTACACTCTAAGCTCGCAAATCGAGACAAGATTCCCTTGATCTCGTGCGAAGTTGTTTGACATTCTAGATGGGTTTATGACATTCCTTTGAATTGGTTTCTCGATATGCGTGAAGGGCGCAAGTTGTAAATCAGTAAAAAATGTCAATTTTTAGTCATTTTCAGATGTTAGAAAATTTTTGATTTTTGACATGTAAAGGCGGTGATTTCAGCCGCCCATACATGTTGAAGTTTTGAGTATATGTAAAAGTGGTTATAAACGCCACTATTACATATGATTGAATTTTTGTTTTGTTTTATGTTGGAGCGGCCAAATCACCCGCCGCTGCATTGTCTTGCGCACCTAGCTTGTCGGAGCGGCCGAAACACCCACCCATTCAAGATCTTCAGAATCTTGAACACCGAGTGCCATTAATGGCCACTCGTGCCGCTCACTAAAGCTGGTATTCAAGCTTTAAATATGTCTTTTGTTTGTTATTTTTGCTATTTGGTTTCTCCTAGCTCTATCCTCGCACTCCCTCGCATCACCCGATCGCGCCATTGAAGAAGTTTGACCTAAGTTACCATTATCAAGTCTAGGGTTTCGAGTCTTGGGCAGGTAAGCTTTCTAACTGCTATCTTTTTCTTTACTAGGGTTTTGTTAGTTTTGGAGGTTTCTCTTTTGTTTTATTTTCGTTATAGTTTTTTCATTGAAAGTTTCTTTTTTGCCAGTTTTGTTTAAATCTCTGGTAGCCCACATACCCCAGTTCATGCCCTAAAAGTCTCATTGCATGTAATGGTGGATTTACTGCTCAAACCTTTGGCACTTCCCAAATTACCGTGTATGGACGGCAAATTATACCTCCCATACACGGCAATATCTTACCCATCGATTGAGATGTCAGCCATAAACCCTGATTAAATGCTTCAAAGACCAAATCTAGCATCATTTGTAATGGCGGTCATTTCCGCCGCCCATGTAGCATGGTAAACCTTCATTACCTGTAACAGCGGTAATTTTCGCCGCTCCTACTTCGAAACTCACAGGTTTAAAACTAACTTCATTGCATGAGCGGTCAAATCACCCACTCGGACATTTGAAATTTTGAAACACTTTACATGCAATAGTGGTCATTTCGGCCACTCTTGCATGTTAAACAAAACTTCCAAAATACATGTAATGACGATGTTTTCCATCGCCTTTTCACCTGGAGTTTCTTCCAACCTGCAATGACGGTCAAATCACCCGCTCAAGCATATTTTCCCAAATTTTTCCCAACATAGGGAAAATTCTCCTTTCAAAACTAAAAGCCCGCTTTCACCTTCACCTTGATTTGCACACTCAAGCCCTTCAAACGTGTGCTTTCCTGTCCATGATCATCTAATCGCAGTTGACCCAGTTTATCCAATTTTTCCCCTAACTACGAGATCATGGCCTTTTGCAGTTCTCAATCAACGTTCGTGGTGTTCAAATTCACAGTTCTCTCTAGAGCTCATGTCAGAATCATCTCCATCAAAGGCTAGAGTCATGAAGTACAAGTACCAGGGTGTCTTCCCGATAACGGTAGTGCAGTCAAACGTTGATGAAATTAGAGACACAGAAATAGGGCATGTAGACTTGGCCGAGTTCGTAGATAGAACTAAACAAGCAAATCCCTCCAAGCCTATGCAAAAAATCATTGACAGCAGTATTCATTTGGTTGCGTCATTTCCAGTCAGTGCACACAATCCTGAATTTGTTCTACAAGTGGCCAGCCATTACAACAAGGATACTAGAGCAGTGACGGACTCACAGGGAAATGTAATCATGAGATTGGATGCAGAATTCATGGACAAAATCTTCATGTGTCCACCAATTGAAAACGTTGGGCGGATTGATTTTACTCAGGGTCAATAGGACTATGATAATGATGCGGAATCTGCTAAGAGGTATATAAACACCAAATGGTTTAAGATTCCTAGGGGAAATTTGACCATATGGCCAAAGGACCTTCACAGGAGTGATTTGTGGAGGAAGTGTGTGATTTGATTACTCTCTTGAGTCGCATCAGAGGACTCCCTTCTGCTTCTAAATTTTAGGATTGGATGTACGCTTACATCAAAGTGATTCTACGGGGTAATCAGAAGATATTATGGGGTGAACAGATCAGCAATGCTTTGCACGAGCAACTGATAAGGGTCAACACCACCTTCAAATTTCACATGACCTCTTATCTTGTCTATGCTCCTGCAAGCATGAGGAACTTTCCAGGTTTAACCCAAGTAGGAGACAGGAGATTGGTCCCAGTGTATGAATATTACCCCCAAATCACTCTGAAGGGGTCAATTCATCATTTCAGAAGAGTCAATGATGCTTTCTTCTCAGTTTTTATGTGCTTGTGGGATGGTGAACTGGTTCAGAACAGAGTCTCAGATGAAGCCTGGCAGGTTGTAAATTCTTTCGGTTGCTTGTTCTTGCAATTTACCACCTTCACGTATCTTCGGGTAGGATACTATCCTGGTTACCCTTACATGCTGCCACGGTATCGCAGTGATCGCATTGTTCTTATGGAGCTTTGCAGACAACTAATTGTGGTACACAACAAACAGATGGAGCTGAAGAAGTCAGGTATAAAGTTTCCCATTGAAATTGGGAGGTACTCGGTTCAATCTGCCAACAAAGAGAAGATAATTGACTCCAAGTTACAGTTGGTCACCATGAAAACCTACAAGAAAAGAAATCATTTTGACTTCAGAAGGGTTCAATATAAAATCAAGAGGAAGTCAACTTTTCATGTGCCAATGGTCGAAGACATATGGGCAGATCTCAGGACTCAAAATGAGATCAGAAAACTAGATTTTTGCAGGCTTCATCTAAACCAAATTGAGGAACTAGGACTCGTTGATATTCCAGATGGAATGGAGGATGATGGAAATGTCCTAGATCACAAATATGAGGCAGAAAATGTTGAGGATTCACCTCTCCCAGAGGTGAAATGGTCAGTCAAAGAGGAGACATCCATCAGGAAAAGATTCCAACCAATACTGGCAAACACCAACTTGTGGTTAAGAAGTAAGGGAATCAAGTTGAAAGAATTCCTTACAGGGTCTGAAGAAGAAACACAGGATCAAACAAGTAAGAAGGTAGAGAACTGAACTAAAAACAGGAGTGACACCCCTTCTTCCTCCAAGATACACAAACCAAAGATCAAATTTGTATCTAAAGGAGGGAAGAAGAAGGAAACCATAGAAGTTTCTGACGCCACTAAGTCAGATGTTGAAGATACTAATGATGATCAGATGGAAGTTGAAGATGTTGAGACTGAAGAACAAAATGTTCAAAAGTCTAAGACAAAGGTATCTGATGAAGCTGAACAAGGGGTAGATGAAGATATAGAGGTAGAACGGCTTGATGGTTCCCCTCAGACTCCTATGAAAGATCTTCCCTCCGAGACACAAGTTCTTACACCTCCTCCTTATGTTTCGGTTTCTGATGGTTTGCCAGCAATTTCAATGTTCCTCTTTCTCCTATTTTTGTTGTTTCTTCCGACAATACTCCTCCATCCATGAAAGCTAGCTTTGGAACTATTTTTGATTCTTCTAGTTCCATTCCAAGCTTATCTTCCCCATCTTTTGATATTGAGGAACAAACTGTTTTGGAGAACCTTCTGGATGCTTCACAAAAGGTTGTTGATACAGGTGTTGTGTTTACCAACACAAGTCCAATTGTCACCATCACTAGTACAAACATGGGGCCAACCAAGCAAGTAGTGGATCCCCCTCCAGTTGTTGACACTTCTATACTTCCTCCATGGCTATCTGCCTATACTCTGAAGAGGAAGAAGCAAGCCATCTCACCTGATGAGATTGACATTGAAAAGCTGTTGCCCGTGAAAGCAAGAACCAGAAAAAGAAGCCTAAGACTGTTTCTAGGCTAGTCACTGAAAAGGGAATCAGATATGCCAAAATTGCCAAACCTCCTGAAGATGCCACGGTTGACACTTTTGACATGAGTAATTATGTCATCTCAAGGGTTGAACTGGGTAAAGTGACTCATGAAGGTGTTAAGGCAGATTTCCAGACTACTACCAGTACCCTACTCGAAAAGTATGATGAAGCCAAGAGGGAGAAGGAGCAGTACAAAGCAAAAGCGGAACAACTGGCTGCTATCCTTCAGAAAATAGTAAAGTCATCAGAGATAGTAGAACCAATGGTAGTGACAGTGGAAGATCCCCTGATACAGAAGGTTGAAAAAGCCCAAGCCAGAGGCAAGATAGTGGGGGATGTAGTGGAGCGGTTGTTGGCTAAAGGATGAGTTCTGCTAAAAACCGTTGTGGAAAGGAAAGAGAAAATGGACAAAGCTAAAGCTGAGCTGGACAATCTGGTAGATCTACTTTCACAAGAGCTGCAAGATCAAGAAGAAAGCCTAGAAGAGTGGATAGACATGAAGAAGATCAAGATTAAGAATCTGATCACCATTGGGGTCATCACCAACAGGGAATCATATCTTAAGATTAAGGAGACTCTAGCTCATTGTATTTTCATAATAAAGAGTCTACTTGAAGATCTGTGCCAAGCTCGAGAAGCCAGCGAAGACAGTGATGTCACACTCCTACACCGGCTAGAAGAACTTCCTTGCACCTTGACAAGGGAAGATCATAGTTTCCTCACAGCACAGGAAATGATAAGTTCTTTTGAAGAAATGGTACAAAAGAAATTTGAAGAGGAAGCTCCCTCAGTGCTCTCAATGGATTGCCTGTATGATCAACATTTGACTCTGGAGAACCTGAAGGATAATTTAGACAAGCATGAAAAGGTGGTAAAGGCGGTGAAAGATTCAATCCTCCGAGCTCGCACCATTTCTGAAAACACAGCGAAACCAGATGCATGCGAGATGTCAGTCATTCAAACTATGTACCAAAACTTCCTGAAGAAAAAAGATGGAGGAAGCTAGTGCCTTAGCTTATTTTTCCTGAATGTTATGTAAATTGAATTTTGTTTTGGACATCTACACATGTAATTTTCCAAAATGTAATTACATGTGAAACAAGAGAAGTCCTAAGTCAAATAGGACTCTCTTGTTGAATAAGTCAAAGTAGTTGTATATTTCTTAAATTTTCTCAAGGCCTTTCCCTATAAATAAAGAGGGCCTCTTTTGTAAATATTATCTTTTGTCTATTGCAAGAAAACTCTGGCAAATTGAGAAGCAAATCAAGACTTTGTGCTTTTTGTGAAAATCAATATTCAAATATTTATCAATACAAGAAAGCAAGTTCAATTCCAATCTTTGTCTTGGGATTATTTGTGTTGTGATAGTTTTGTTCTTACGTCTTGCTATCATAATCTTATTCGATAATAATTAAAGTGTGGAGTTTGTTTCAAGTGATTGAAGAGCGCTCTTAATTTGATTCTGATAGACTTTGTGTTATCAAATCATTTGTGGGTTATATGTTCATGTTTGTGAGAATGCAATAGTTTGGAGACTTTGTGCTGCAAGTTGTTATATTCGATTTACTTTTATCATCTTGAAGAGGAGTGAAGACTTTGGGCTGCATTCTACTTCAAATAGTTCCGTTTACAAGTAGTAAGTAAGGTAACAGAAAACTTTGTGTTTCTGTGATTTTGTGATAATTTATAAGTCTTCTATCAAAAGTTTGAAGTATAAACATCTATTCTGAAAAAAGAGAATGAGATGAGATGGAACCACCACAAACGTAGTTTTTAGTGTACATAAATTTTATAAGTTGTTTGGTTTTCAAAAGTCAAGTAATTAGAGGGAACCTCCCCTTGCTGAGAGGAGAGACTGTGTCTCATCATAGCTGTGGCTGATATACCCATTTTGCTGTTAGTGAGTTAACGACAAAATATTCACCCAACAATTATGAAAGCTTTCTTGAATTTCAGCATGTTTCTTATAAGCTTCATGAATGTTTTTGTACACATTCCACACATTGTCAAGATTATGGAGTATGCAGACAATCCTATGGCCCAAGATATCATCAATGATATCTGTCACCACCTTTTTAGTTTCATCCTTGGCTTTTTCTTCGTTTTTCTTCACCATCTTTAACTCTTCTTTCAAACTCTTGATTCGAAGAGACAATGTCTCTCTATCTTGAGCAGAGAACTATTGTATGGTCGTAGGGGGTGGAAGGTCTTTCACCATAGATGCTGCAACTTTCTCCTAAGGAGCACTAGCTTTTACCGTATGGTATTCCTCCTGCAGCCTATTATATTTTTTTAGAGGTTGATCATAGTTCTCCTAAGCCATTTCTATAGTATCTGCACTAAGAATTGTAGCATGCATTGTTAACTTGGGAGCTTGCATAGGAGTAATCTCAGATGCTCTCTTTACCATGACTTCACTAGTTATTTCTCTAACTGATCTGATCACCCTAGGTTTCCTTGTATTTGGTCCCATGGACCAAATTGCTCTTCTGAACTTATTATCATATTGCTCTTCTGAACTGAATGCATCAGCATTACTCCTTATTGTATCCAGAGCAATAGTAGAAGTTAAATCCCATCCAGGCAGTAATAGAATACCACTTTTCTTAACCATTAACCTGCCTTCAAAAGGAGTGATTCCTAAAATTTCCTTTTGAATTTTTTCTTCTTGCTTCATTGCTTATTCATGTAGTGAAGGATCAACTCCTTCCTTTGCTTTCTCTATCCTTTCCTTGAATTCATTGCACTTTGTTTGAATTACAAATTCCTTGAACTCCTTTGTTTGAACAAAGGATTCATCATCCAAGAATTCTTTACAAGCCCATAGCTTGACATCCTCATCAACATCATTAGCTTCATCAAAAATAGTAGTGACAATCCTACTAGCAGGAACAAAAGAATCTATGGCATCATTCACTTGAGGGGAGGGAAATCTCTGGTGTAAATCTTCTTCTTTTGGAACATACTCAGTTGATTGTTCCTCCATTGCACCCTCTCCCTTAGTTTCTATTGAATATTCCACAAAAGGTTTGGCACTCTGCACCCCTTCTATTTCCATTGGGTGACTAGAAGGGCCATGTGCAGATGATTGAGTAGGCCTACTTCGATTTTAGGCCATATTCTCATCCTTCTTTATTTTAACTACCTCCCCTGCTAGCTTTATTGAATCCATGAATGTGCTCTATCCATAATCTTCTAACATCTTCATGGCCCTTTGGAAAGGTTCCAGAATTTACGCATAAGGGCTCACTTACAATGGACTATTTGTGACTATTTTATTCTCAACATCACTCATATGCATCCATGTCTTTTTTCTTTTATTTACCTCTGCATCTGATGCTAAATTCCTGATCACATCCTCTGTATATAGAAATTGGTGGTGGAAGCCAGATCTGCCCCTAACTTTCCTTTCCCTATCAATAAACCCCTCAAGGTCACAATTCCTTACCTTCTCCACCGTCATCCTATAGGCCTTCAACATCTCAGAAAAATTATCTAGGCCTTCCTTTGATGTGACTCTAAAATGGGAGAATGTAAACTGTCCCGGGATAAGTGATCACTTTTTAGCACTCCTAAAGTGCTCTTTATCCATTGAATCTAGTGGCCACATGATTTCCATGAAGGCAAGTCTATCATAAACAAAAATGGGCACACAATGAGGCTGCACCAAAGCACCATATACTTTGAAAACTATACATGAATTATGGAGATACAAATCATATTTTGATCTACTTTGGTGTTAGCCTTAAATTCTAAAGGCCTTAGGATTTCCATGATGCCTCTTGAAATCCTATTTACTGGCTTTACTCCCAAATTATCTAAAATGCCAAAAATCAATTTATTGAAGCAAATGACATAATTAGAATCGGGGCAATGTTGATCCCAAATATGTGTCCATTTTTGTATAGGCAAATCATTTCCATTTTTATCTTTTGTTCTCAGGTCCATGGATTTGGACCACGCTTTCTCACCACTCCATAGAAATATATGCATCAATAAAGAATAATGACTAAAAACCAAAGGAGCATTGGGCACTTTCAAATTAGTTAATTGCTTATGGATTTGCTCAGCAATATAAGAGGCATAATCAAAACCCTTATTTAGAGTTTTGTTCTAAATGTCAGCTGCCATCATCATTAGAGTAATTGGCATCCTAAGATCATATTTTCTCCCTAGCACTTGGCACAATGCAAAGTAGGTGTTCCTGAAATAATCTTCAAATTCATCACAATTAAATGGTTCCAACTCCTTTGAGGTAAATTTCACCCTCTTGTTACCCAAATCCTTTCTCCTATGCCTAGGAAGGACATGATTTCTATATCCATATTTCTCCCTCTCATACTCCTGGCACAATGCACTAAAATGAATGGCAACTGTGGCAGAAGGGTCCAACCCAAAAGTCTTCACAATTTGACTCCTATTGATGTCCATCCTTGGAGTCCCCTTCACACTTTTTATGACTTTGGAAACATGATCATAACACTTTGCAACCTCCTTGATCAAGCCAACATCAACAAAGACATTAGACACAATGAGTTTGCCCAAATCACAAGTCCACAGGTTGCTCATCGGTCGAGGGTATTCTAATCTTTTGTATGCATACCTGAACAAATCCCATCCACTTTGTGGCACTGTTATGTCCCCACTACTTATGGTTGAATCTTGAAAGTGTTCAGTCAAGATGTCCTCACCAGTAGCCCTCTTTCCAATAGCTTTTTCCCCCAGGAATAATTCCATGAGGTCATCTTCCATAAATCTGGCAAAGTCATGCTTTACCCCTTTTGTCTTTGGTTTTTCCTCATCAATTTTAGGTTTAGCCCTGTTGGCTTTAGGTTTATCCCTTGATGCCTCATTAGCTTGACTCATTTTTACAGAATTGAGTGAAACCAGGGTTTTTTATAGTTTAAATCAAATCCCAAGTTTTCAAATTTACCAGAATACAAAGCCTAGCTAACCCAATTATGCAAAATCTCTAAAAACCATTCTTTCTTCCAAACTAGGGCTTGAGAAAATTTATAGATAACTACAGTTTCCCTTCCACTCTTTTTCAACTAAACCTTTTTCACAAAAGGAGAAGAAAAATTGAACTTACCCGAAAACCTAGCTGTTCTTCACTTCAAATATCTCACCTAGAGCTCCGTTCACTTGATCGCTTGAAGACCTTTTGCTTAGACAATGAAAAATTTCCTCAATTCTTGATTATGGGCTTTGGAGCGCATTGATATGCCATTAATTGCAGGAAGCTAGCTCATGTGAGTGGGGAGGAAAAGACTGACATATATTTGTATCTCATTTGAATCTTGGTCGTGGATGAAGCTGTTTTAAAACAAGATCAATGGTCGTTGTGCTTCCTTCATCCATAATCTTTTGCCTTAAGGCTCTCCAGCACAAAACATGATGTGAAGAGTCTCTGCGATGAACCGAGATGCTACCACGTACTCCTCCCGCTCTTTAAACCTTACCTCCAACTCTACTTCCACGGCCATTGCACATTGCCCTTTGGCATAGCTCTAGCAAACACAAAGCACATTGTGAAGAGGTACTGCGACGAGCGGCTACTATTGACACCTGGTAGGGAATATCCTCAGTTGATACATTTATTCCCAACATTCATCATGCATCACTTTTTTCCATATTACTCCTCCATTCATTTTGAGATGCGTTGAGGCTATGGAACAAAGATGATGACATGTGACAGAGATCTGGAGTACCTAGTGCATATCATGCTTTCCCTTATCCTTCATGAGAGAAAACAATGATGCAAAGGTTTCATGTGATGCAAATGGAAAATGAACACCTACAAGAATATTATATTTACTATATTCTTCGTTCTTCCCTTCTTCTCTTCTCATCGCGCATCGAACTTCAGCTTGGGGTATTGAGTATGCAAACGTGATACAAAGAATGAGTGTGATGAAAGGCGATGTGACCACATGGTGCAAGCGGGGTGGTAGATGATAGAACATAAGTGAACCATATTTGTACATGTGGTTAAGTTGTTTTAAAAAGGGGACTCGCTAGGTAAAAAGAGAAAGGGGGGACTTTTGCTAGATCATATTTGTAACTCAAACATAGGGTAAAAGCCAAATATTTCATTGAGTGGATCATTTAATAGAATTTTTTCATGACAAGGGATCAAATGGTGTCATTAGGTGAAAGGGGTTGGTCAAAACATGAATAAAAGGACATAAGTTATAACTAGACCGATGAGGAACTGGCTGAACCAGTCAACACATGATTAGATCAAATTATCTTGGCAACCAAAAGATAGGTTTTTCACAAGTTCATCAAGCCAAGATAAACCCTAAACACTGTTCTGATAAACCCTAGCTCACAAAGACTAAACAGAAGCTTAGGAATGGATAAGTTTGGTGAAGGACCACAAGATTTTACACAAGTCCTATCAGTGTCTTCGGTTGCAAACCCAATAATACTTGAAGACATTTTCAATCTCATCTTTGAATATTTTAAATTCAATTCATATATTGATAATCAAGAAAAGGTAATACAAGTAAAAGGACCATTGAAGTTATTTTAAAGCATGGAGATAATCACTAATTTTCAAGTTTGATTTTTAGAGGGATGTAGTCTTCAAGTGCACCAAACCATGGGAAATAAAAATAAAGCTAAACTTCATAATGAGTGCAAGTTTTGGAAGCCAGTTTAATATTTGGAAAGAATAGAAATGAGATGCCTAACATGAGACATAATAGTGTTTTAAAATATGATTTTTTTAGAGGAAATGGAGCACCAGTTGAGAGCATAAAATACAGATTTACAAGATGGAATAGGGAGAGCCCATTTGGAAAAGGAGATAGGCTACAAAGAAATATACATCAACACTGTTGAAGAGAAATTGAACAACACCCAGATAGGAGAGAGGGCAGCTATAGGAAGGGGAGAGTAACAATACACAAGTATTGCAAAAATGTTCATTGGCTACAAAGGAAAATGAAAATGGGATGGCCTGCCAAAAGACTGTGAGGAACATACAAATGTATGGAAAGAGGGCAGTAAAAAAGAGGGAAGAAGAATACCAGTGTATGGCAAATAGTTCCCTGCCAAAAGATTGAAGAGAATATATGAATGTTTGGAAGGAGGGGTCATTTGGAGAGGATTTTGGGAAAATCTACAGAAATTGACTTTGTTGTAGATATAATGGGAGGAAACCATACAAGTTTTGCATAGAATGTGATAGAAAATACCAGTGTCTTGGCAAGGGGGATCGACCAAGAACAAAGGAAGGAGATACAACAAAAACCTATGTTACAGAGAATAGTAGAGACCATGTTGAAGCTGGAATAGCTTGGTGTTATATCATAGAATGTTGAACAGAGATAAGCTTTATTGAACTCTAATTTTCAGTGTATTTGTTTGCATAAAGTTTGGTAATTAAATAATTGAAAGTTGTCAATAACAATAGAAATTAAGTCTATGACCAAATGAATGAAGTTATTTTCCCATGATGTGCTTGATAGTTTGAATAAGTTGAATGGTGATTGTGCATATGCTATTTTTTTGTAGCTACTGTAGCCAGATTGAATTTTGCTAGGTTGAACAATTTGAGTTGAGATTGAGGTTTTAGCAGAGGGTCTCTATTTGTGTGTTGAGAAATTGATTGTGGACAGCGAGAGGGAGTACCTCTTGCTTTAAAAACTAATCTCCTTAATTTGTTTTAAAATAAAAAGCTATTTTGCCTCTTAAAACATTCAATAAACAAGAGTAAGGTTCTATTACAGAAAGACTATGATATCCTACCGTTGTTTGGCTAAATTAACTTGAAGTAAAAGTCTTATTGTGTTGTTCCAAAATAGTTCAAGCCTTTATTTTCATGGGCCCATTTTCATGCATTCAAGCCTAAATGTTTCAACGGTGTTACACAGCATATCGGTTGTCCAGAAGAGTTTATTTTTTAACCAAAAATGCAATGACTGGTTTTAATTCTATTCCAAAGGTAATACATTCATTAAACTCATTATTTATTCATATATGTGTATATGTATTAACAATATACATATACACATACATGAGTAAATATATACTCATATTTTCTTGATAAAAATAGTCCAATACTCATGGAAACTACTTACCTAGTCAAGCCAACTCTAAACAAAGTTTGTCTAAAATATTTACACTTTTCAAAAATTGTTTTGGAGCAACATTGATTCAACCCAATGCTAGGTATTTCTAACATGTTATAAGAAAGAACAAAATTTTATTACATTGCTAAAACCTTAAACCCTTGTTTAAGATCAACATCAAGGCATATCATTTGGAAGAATGATTTATAAACATCCATTTATTTATAAGAAATCAACCCAGCAAATGCACATACCTAGATACAAATTTAATTTTGTTCTCTACTTCAAACTTCTTATCTTACTTGCATGCCCTCCTCTTTCTCTTTTCTTTTTACTTCTTTCTTCTTTTCTCCAAAAACTAGCCTCAAAGTTCTAAATGTATTTTCTTCTTTTCTCTCCTAGTTTAGCACCCTCACATATCTCCTCTTTCACCAGCACATGGCATGCAAACCATCCATTACTCCCCACTCTAGTTTGTTGGAGTTAACTAAGAAAATGGGGGTAGGAGTGGCAGCCATTTTGGCCCAACACACTCAAGATTTTACTTCCCCTTTTTTTAACAAAACTACCTCTCTTAAATTTTCCACGCTTGTTCTCATTATTTATTTTTGAATAAAAAGGAACAAATTTAATAAATTTTATTATTTATATGACTAATCTTGCATATACCTTTTTCACTAAAATTTCCATTTTTAAATCCCAAACTTTACATATGCATCGATCAAACAAGGCATACAAAGAAAATGATTCCTTCAACACTTATGCAAGAGAGAGATTGACTTCTAACCTAATGCCAAGACCACTTAACGATTAGTACTATTCTGGGGTGATGGTAAGGCAACTTTACATTGATGATAAAGCAATCACACAACTAAAGAAGTTGAATACCTATTAATGCATTATGACATAGTGTGACCAAAATAATTATGACCAACTAGCAAAAGATGTCACGTTCAAACTAGTGGTGTGTGTGTAACAAATTCTTGGGTCATGGTACGAAGCACCAATTCTTCTCAATCTAATGATCCTCTCCCCAATGATCCAGCATAATATATCAATAAATCTCAAATAATAATATCTACAAAACATTTATAGCATTAATGAATGAATTTTAGCGACACAATACTAATGAACTTTATAATCCTTTGACATGTTCTAGCATGTCATCCAAACACGTTTCCAAAAAGAAGTTAAGATTCACATATATTTGTCAATCAATAAATATTTAAATTTTTACGAACACAGAATACTTAATTTATAAAAACACATTTCTATCAAATCAAGCTATTGAAGTTCATAATATAAGGCAGTCCAAGTATTAAAAAATATCTAACTATATAAGGCAGTCCAAGTATTAAAAAATATCTAACTATCATAGTATCATCAGAATAATTAAACAAAACTCAAAATTCATTCAACATATAAGAGTTTCAAAAACGGGGTGTGACATCCTCTCCCCTTAGAAAAGTCATTGTCCTTGATGACTCGATTCATAAAAGTTATCAAATGTCTAAAATAATAGTAATAGGACTAAAATAAAATTAAACAAATAGATGTGGAAAATCCATGTGAAACTCCTTGTAGTCCTCCCAGGTGGCACTATCTTCAGAGTATTGATCTCACTAGACCTTGCACTGAGTTATATCTCTGTTACGCAAGAGTAGCTTGCAAACCTCGAGAAATTTGAGAGGCTCGATCATTACCACCCCCAAGTCCAAAACCTAAAGAGCACTCCAGTCAAGCACATGAGAAAAATCAAACACATACCTTTTTAAATATGAAACATGAAAAATGTTATGCAGTCAAGCAAGAGAATGTGGTAAAGCAAATCTTTAAGAAATTGGGTTAACTACTCCTAGAACTTCAAATAGGCCCACATATCTCAGAACAAGCTTGGTTGATTTTCCAAACTTGATAGAAATTTTGTGAGGTTTGACTCTGAGTAAAACTTTATCCCCAATGACAAATTGTTGCAGAGTTCATTTTGAATTAGCATAACTCTTCTACTTTTCGTTAGCCTCAACCAACCTTTGTTTAATTAACTTAACTTGTTCCTCCATTTATGCCAACTGATAGGTGTTCTGCACTTCTAACTATATAGCACCTCAAAAGGAGTCATTTTAATAGCAAAATAGTAAGAATTGTTGTAAGTAAATTCCATAAGTGGCAGATATTCCTTCTAGATGTATAATTAATCCATATATTACATACACAACAAATCCTCTAATACCTAGTTTACTCTTTCTGTCTAACCATCAATTTCAGGATGATAGGCTGGGCTGATATTCAATTGAGTTCCTAAAGATAAAAATAGGATTTGCCAAAATCTTGATGTCATCTATGCATCTCTATCTGAGATAATCTTCTCAGGACCTCATGCAATCAAAAACTTTCTTAAACAAATATTCTAGCCTGCACTGGAGCTCCATCAGTTAGATTTCCCATAATGAAATGAGAAACTTTGGTGAGTTTATCCACCACCACAAAAATCATATCATGATGATTATTCAATTTTGGAAGCCCTTGGACGAAATCCATACTTATGACCTATCATTTCCATTCAGGAACATCATGTGGATACAACAATCTTGTAGGGTTTTGGTGTTCAACTTTGACTCATTGACATTCCAAACATCTAGCCATAAAATTTGTGGCATCCTATTTCATGCCCTTCCAGAAGTAACATGGTTTTAGATCAGCTAACAACTTAGTCACTCATGGATGTCTTGAATAAGGGGCACAATGAGCTTCCTTTAAAATAAAAATCCTTAGGTCACCTTGACTTGGCAGAAACATTATGTCCTTGTATCTTAACAATTCATTGGACTCAAATCAATATCCATCATACCTGGGATCTTGATGGTTTTTAGAAAGATCTTTCTTGACTTAGTTATAGAATTCATCATCAAGGGAGTTTCTCAATACTTTCTCTTGAAAGGTTGTCTAAACAATGGTGATTGTTGCAATATGTCATCTTTAGCTAAGTGCATTGGCTACATGATTCTCTTTTCCATTTATGTAGTTGATGTCAAACTCGTAGTCAGATAATAGTTCCAACAATCACCTTTGACATGCATTCAGATTTGGTTGCATGAAGATATACTTAAGCCCTTGATTATCAAACTTGAGTTCAAAGGGCTTCCCCAACAAGTAGTGCCTCCAAACCTACAAGGCATGCACGATACTACGAGTTCTAGGTCATGCAGTACATAGTTCAACTCATATTGTCAAAGTTTTCTAGATTCATAGGCTATGACCTATCCATCCTACTTTAGTACATCCCATAATCCTTCACCTGATGCATCTGTGACTACTACAAAATGGCCCTCTAAATCTGGAACCTTAAGGATTGGGGTAGAAGTTAACTTTTCCTTCAAAACTTGAGATGCCTTTTCACACTTTTCAGTCCACTCAAATTGTTTACCTTTTCTCTAAAGAGAGGTAATGGGATTTGCAATCTTAGAAAAAATTGTAATAAATTTCCTATAATACCTAGCTAATTCCATAAAACTACACACCTCATGAATGTTCTTTAGCATCGGCTAGTCCATTATTGCATGAATCTTTGTGGAATTGAAATTCCACACGCAGAGATCATGACATGCCCCAAATATTTCACTTCTTTTTGGAAAAAGGTGCATTTAGATAGCTTTCTAAAGAGTTTGTGTTCCCTCAAACATTGCAGAACTGAACTTAATGATGAACATGTTCCTACTCATTTCTATAATATATCAAGTTATCATCTAAAAAGACAAGTAAAAATTTGTCTATAAAATCTCTGAATATGTTGTTCATCAAGTTCATAAATGTTGATGGGGTGTTGGTTAAACCAAAAGTTAACATAGTGAATTCATAGTGTTCATACAGTGTTCATACCTTGTCCTAAATGTTTCCTTATGGATATCCTCATCCTTAATCCTTAATTAATGATAGAAAACCCTCAAATCAATCTTCAAAAAGAGCATTGCATGATGCATTTGGTCAAATAGATTATCAATACGAGGTAAGGTATATTTGTTCTTAATCATGGCTTTATTCAACATATGGTGATCAATGCATAGATGGAGTGTCCCATCTTTCATTTTGACAAAGATCATTGGTGCTCCCCATAGAGACACACTAAGATGAATCAACCCTTTGGATAGCCATTCCTATAATTGAGCTTTTAATTCTACTAATTCAATATTGGTCATGCAGTATGGGGCCTTAGAAATAGGTTCTACACTGGGAACTAAATCTATGGAGAAATTAAATTCTCTTTTTGGGGATAGATCTAGTAACTCATCTGGAAATACATCCTAAAACTCATAGAGGAAGGGGTATTCTTGACTATTAGGTTCCTTGGATTGCTTTATTTGTTCTACTTTCACCATAAACAATTGGTAACCTTTTCTTCTTGTTCTTTTAAATTGCATGGCCAAGACTTATCTAAGTTTGACCTCTTGCTTAACTCCTTGAATTTGAACCCAATTCCCTATATCATGTAGACATTTGATGGTTTTGGAAAAATAGTCTACCTTTACCCTATGACACCACAACCAATTCATTCCTAAAATTATGTCATAAGATCCCTATGATACTACATAAAGATTAACTTCAGTTGAAAAGGTAGGTAGTTTTACATTTGCTTCAAAAAGACACTTCTCCACCTGAACTCTTGCTTGGTTTGCATATTGGACCATCCATGAGTTGCCCATATAACTAGCTCTCCAAGAAATATTATTTAATATACTAGGTGATATAAAACACTAAGTGGCTCTAGTATCAATAAGAATGGAAATTGGGTTTACCATATAGTGTACTTGAATTTTCAATAGGCTTGATATGATACTATGTTTGTCTATTATCCACCACCGCATGAATTCCCAGTTGGAAATTTATTTTCTGGGAAGGTAAGGGAGGATTCTTGGATTAATTCCTTTTATTTTAGTTTGGCACTAATTCACATAATGGTCACCTCCACATGTGAAGCAACCACTTTGAGGTCCTTTCTTTTTAGTCACTCAATCATATTTGTTACCATTTCTTCCCTTGAATCCATTATCCCTCCTTTCAATTTGGAAGCCTTTGTTATTTTTGGACCCCTTTCCATTATATTTGTGCTTGGCATTCTAGTTCTAGTTTCTCTTTTTGAATGAAGGTGAAAATTTAGACCATCCAAACTTCTTTAGGGATTTGTCCATGTAAGCTGATATGGACTTTAGCTTTTGTTCCTACTTAATGGCTTTTTCAAATACCTGATCCATCATTGATGGCCCATGAACATCTACCTCACCTCCAATCTAAGAGTTTAGTCCCATAATGAACTTTTGTATATGAAACTTCTCGGCTTGCTAGTATTGGGGTACATACTTCAAGAGTCTTGTGAAATTTTCCCAATATTCAATTACTAACATTTCTCCTTGTCTCATATTTTGAAAATCTATTAGTTTCTGATCAAAATATAGTTATGGTAACCATCTTTTCCTAAACATGACCACAATTAGTCCCATGTCAAATTCATAGAATCAAGTCTCGTCTCAATCTTCTTATTTGCCCACCAGGTTGAGGCTTCTCCTATTAGTTGATAAGCTCCATGGATAGCCTTGGTTGCTTCAGAATATTTTAGATCTCAAAATATTTTTTCATCTCATTAAGACATGCCTCTACTCCATCTCCTAATACAATTCCATCAAATTTAGGTAGATTGATCTTTTTATATCTTGTGCAAGTTCATTATCCATTCAAGTCCTCACATTCATTTGCCTCATTGCCTCATCCTGATTCACTTGATTAGCCTAGGCCTCACAGAGTCCATATTTACTATGTCCTTGATTTTGCTCCTTGTCTCCTCCTTGATCATGAGGCCCTCTATAAAGTAGTGAATTCCATCTCATAAATAATTGAAGTAAAAGTAAACTGCAATTACACTATCAAGGAAAAGAGAGAGATTTACTAATAATTGACAACACAAGATTTCATTCATTGATATGGTAAACAATAATGTTACAATTCATCATATAGAAGTACAGTTACAAAGCTCCATGAAATAATATGTACATGTTTCAATATTGGCTTAAGTGCCTTACAAATCATTCCAATACAATGGAGTAATACATATTGATGAGTGCCAAATTGCACTCATGAAATGCATCCTTTTGCCTCTCTTTTTCCCCTTTTTGAGTTCATCTTTCCTAGTGTCTGCACCCAAATAAGTTAGCAAGATCGTTCTATTTTATGATTAATTAAGATAGATTACTTAAGATTAGAATTTCTGATTGAGTGACTAATGTGCGTGGAATTGATGGAAACATGTAGAACTTCTCTCTCTTTTTGAATCAACAGGTGTAGATGCCAAGAACAACGATTTTGTGCATCTCTGGAGATCGTTTTCAATGATCTCTAGAGACAATACCAAAGAACCATGACACCTGAAGTTTTGAAGATTGAGGAATGCCTCTCTGAAGCTCTGTGAGAGTCTGGAGTATCTCCAGAGCTGAACAAGAAGCTACAAACATATCTCCGAAGCTGCAGACAGGAACAGCTATCTCCGATGCCTCCTAACAGCAGGTCATATTTCCAGCAGAGCTGGCGACCAGACACTCTTAGGAGCGATCTTAATACCCCTCACTTCACTCAAATCATCACCTGAGTGGTGAAGGGTCAACTTTAGTTAAACTGCTGAAGTTTTATCTTTCAAAGATTTTGCATGAGTTACAAATTGAACTAATCCAATATCCTTATTTTTAGGGCTTTGATGCCCAAGTGTATTAAGACTTAAACTTAGACTTCTGAGTGGACTTCTGTTCCACTCAAATCTACCTTTATCGCATGGTTATTTTTCATAGTTAGATAGTTAAGTACAATAAAGAGATGGTGTCATCTCATAGAAAGATTGGTAGATAAGTTCAGTGATATATCATCACTCATTTTTATATATACTCTCAGAAATAGTAGAAGAAATAGACAATGATTGAATTATTCTGACTCTCAAAGATATCAGTTCTGTGCTAGCAATATTTTCATGAATACAGAGTGGATGAATTGGATTGAATCTAAGTTGTGATCATCTTTCTTTGTGCTGATTTCCTTCTGTAGCCTTCAACCCCAAGGGTGAGGAGCAAGGGCCCACTCTCACCACTAAGGTAGGAGGCTAGTACACTGTTTTATTGTTTTAGCTTTTCATGAAAGTATTCATTGTTTTAATAGATAGATGCATGTTCTGTTTTAAAAGTGCTTTGAGTACATTTCCTGTTTAATTCAATTTCAGCATTCCTTAAATTTATTTAGCAAGCAGATAGATTAATTTCCTTCCAAATTGTAGAGACTGTTAGGATTAGCTATGAACTGGCAACTGTAGAATCCCTAGTTGCAGACAGCCGTGGACACAGCCCTAGTTTTTGACATCTGAAAATAGATTAAATGATGAGGTACAGTGACACCTTGTCATTTTTAGCGTCGTTGCTGGGGATAATCTTGTGTTAATTAGGGAAACTGAGTTAAAATAGTTTTTAGGATAGATCTGTATGGTTAGAGCTAGAGATCTAAAAGGAAGATATATTAAGCAGACACCCCAACAACACACCATAGGGGAAAGCAGTGGGGTGGTACAAAATCTTGTTGAGGAAGGAAACCTAGATCCTAATTTGGAACCTGCACCTCAAAACAACAATCCCTTAGATCCTCCAGACATTCCACTTGCTAATTATATCCAGGAATTACAACAAAAGTTTCAGGCAGATCCTTTGGTAGAACCTAATTTCCTAGAGCCTCAGGAAGAAGAACCAATACTAAACATGGAAAATGATAATCATGGGGAAGAGGAAAATCAGGCTCCAAGAACCTTCTCTTATCCTATTGTTTTGGCTGCTTGAGACAATGCTCCTATGAAGAATGTCTCACCAGCACACCTACCAAATTTTAGAGGACTTTCTTCTGAGGATCCAGATCAGTTCTTGTTTGAATTCAAAGTAGTCTGCCAAACTTATGATTATGGATCAGATAACCAGAAACTCAAACTGTTCCCTTCAACCCTGAAAGATTCTGCGATGAGATGGTTTATGGGTTTACCCTAGAATTCTATCCGTTCTTGGGATCAAATGGAAACAGAGTTTTTGGAAAAATACCAAGATTATTATAGATCCAGTAATAAAAATGAAGAATTGTTTAAAATTAGGCAGGGGGAGGAAGAATCCTTAGAAGACTATGTGGATAGGTTTAATTTTGCCTTGAGAAGGTATGGCAATCCAGTGGATCACTCCTTGGCCAGAACCCTGTTTATAAAAGGATTGGATAAAGAATCAAAACAGGCACTAGACCTAATGGGAAAAGGGAACATTAACAAAATGGAAATACCTGATATAGAGGAACTCTGCAGGAACTATTCCAAAACCCAAAATGGAGTGAGGTCATCCAAAACTTTTAAAGGGAAGAATGAAATAGGATAGTTGATGGAGGAAATTACAAATCTAAAAATAGACATTCTGGTCTAACTAAATACCACATTGGATGGGATTCAAGCAAAAACTAGAACAACTAATCAAAACAGAGCAACTGAGCCACTCTCCATCTATTGTCCTAGGTGTAGGAACAAACACCTGTTGAGAGAATGCCCCTTGGATAATTCAGAGATTTGTCAGATCTATGATAGGGAACATCCCACCAGTCAGTCTAGTCAACTTCCAGCCTTGAAAAGATTGAGTAAAAAGAATGTTGTAATAGAAGAGGAGTTGAACTATGTGGGACAAAAACAAACTGGGAATTTCCCTTATAATCAGTATCTAAACCAGCCTTCTTACAGGGGTCCTTCTAATTGGGGAAATAATAAGTGGAATCCAACTTGGCATGGCCCTCAAAATAATCCTCCTTGGGGACAGCAGGATTGGCCAAGTCAACATTGGCAAAACCAAAACTTGCAAAACCAAAATTGGCAAAATCAACCTTGGGGAAATCAACAGTGGCCACCACAGTTTGGATCACAAAACATGCAACCTCAATGGGGTTCTCAACAGGGATATAATCAACAATACCAAGGACAACCTAGACATTTCCAACCTCAACAGCAAGCTTTACTAACTGGACCCTCCAACACACAAGGTCAAACACAAAATGAACCAGTTAGTCAACCACCTTTACTAGCTCAGCCTATACCAAACCCACGGAATAAACAGGGAGCAGCTGTCTACATGACAGAGCAAGAAAATCTGGCTAGAATTAATGCTATATATTCAAATAATCTCTAGCTGTGTTCTGGGAAAGCATTCCCAAGGCCATCTCCTCCAACTATTGTTGAAGTAACTAATGATGAGGAACCTAAAAACCCATCCAATCAACCCCCAGAGGAGATTACTAACAAAAAAGTGCTAGAAAAATCATCCATAGACAACTCTGGAGTTACTCCTAAAAGACCGGCTCCGGAGAACAGTCCTGAACACAATGTTGACAAGAGCTCCGAAGATGGAAAAGCTAGCACCATACCTAGAACGGCTTAAACAGAATGCTCCCCACAGAAAGATTCTACAAAAACAAATCCAAACCAACCTGGAATCAGAACTTTTACAAGAAATCAAGCAGCTAAACTTTGAAATTCCTCTTCTCCAGGCAATCAGAGATGTCCCGGAACTAAATTAGTTCATTAAACAGTATTGTATCAAAACGCAGGCCAGAAAGAAAAACTTCCCCTCCACAATACATGTGGAAGGAAAAGTAGTGGATCTATTGATGGGAGAAATTCTCCTCTCAAAATATGGAGACCCTAGAAATCTTGTCATAACTGTTTTCATCTCAGGGGTAGAAATTTCAAATGTTCTAGTTGATTTAGGAGCAGCAATTAATGTGATGATAGTTCATACAATGAACAAATTAGCTCTATTAGGTATCCAATCCACAACTACAATTCTTCAACTTGTTGATCAATCAGTAGCTGTTCTAAAAGGAGTAATCACTTATGTACCTGTTGTGATAGATTCATGGGAATTCCCAGTGGACTTCTTAATACTAGAACCTAGAAACCAGATAAATGCTTATCCACTGATTTTAGGAAGACCATGGCTGGCTACTGTAGCAGCATCTATTGATTGTCGAACTGGAGATATGGTCATTTCTAATGGGATAGATCTAAAGAAAATATCTTTGTATCCTCTAGCTAAACCATCAGTGCATTACACAGGAAGAGTATGGGTAGATGAACTAGAGAACAATGACAACAATGCCTCATTAGCTATGGTAACCATCAAGGAACATCTAGGAGAATTAGAAGAAGAAGTATACTATGATACAATAGAAGACTTCACTCACATCCTAATCAATAAAGATATGATGGAACTCGCCCAAGATCCTCAGAGAGAACTTCTTATTTCTTCTCATTGTACCCTTGCCAACATTATTCCTTGTGGGGAAACTTTTTACAGGGACTTAGCCACCTTCCACATGTTACTTTCACATTCTTGTCCTCTCAATACCATGACTCCAATGTATGGATTAACCACATCTATGGATCAAAGCACAAAATAGGTCATGATTCTGCCAGGGAAAACACTTAATATAAATACTCAGTTAACAGCAAATCAGGAAGAAAAATTTATCCAGCTTTTGGTCTCCCACTCAGCATCTTTTGCCTAGGAATACCAAGATATGAAAGGCATACCTCCTGAGATCTGTACCCATCATATATACACTGAGGATATTAAACCTGTCAGGCAACCGCAAAGAAGATTGAATCCTGCTTTAAAGGACATTGTCAAAACTGAAATAGAAAAATTACTCCAGGCAGGATTCATACATCCAATCTTAGACAGTTAATGGGTCTCATCCCTTGTCATTGTGCCTAAAAAGAATGGGAAATGGAGGGTGTGTATTGATTATAGAGAACTCAACAAGGCCACAAAAAAGGACTACTTTCCCTTACCATTTATTGACCAAGTTCTGGACAACCTTGCTGGGAGAAAGTATTTTTCTTTTCTAGATGGATTCAGTGGGTATAATCAAATTCAAGTAGCACCTGAAGACCAAGACAAAACCACCTTCACATGCTCTTGGGGAACTTTTGCTTACAAAGTTCTTCCCTTTGGGCTATGCAATGCCCCAGCTACATTTTAGAGACTGGTTCTAGCTATTTTTGCCGAACTGGCTAATGAATGCATGGAGGTCTACATGGATGACTTTACTGTGTATGGGGATAACTTTGAGGAAGCTCTCACAAACCTTGAAAAAGTACTAAAATGCTGTGAGAAAAATTAGTTGTCCCTTAGCCATGAAAAGTGTTTTATGATGGTGTAGGAAGGAATTGTTTTGGGACACCATATTTCAGAGAAAGGGATCAAAGTGGATCAGAACAAGATAGAAGTACTCACACAGTTGCCTTCACCCAAAAATCAAACTGACGTCAGAAGTTTCCTGGGTCATGCAGGCTACTATAGGAGGTTCATAGAAAATTTCAGCAAAATAGTTGCCCCCATGTTTACCCTGCTTAGCAAAGACACCAAATTTCTGTGGATAGAAGAATGTCAATCAGCATTTGAAACCTTGAAGGAAAAACTTACTGTCACACCAATCTTAAGAGGACCTAATTGGACTTTACCATTTCACATACAAACTGATGCTTCAAATGAGTCCATTGGGGCAGTTTTAGGACAAAAGGAGGAAGGAGAAAGTATGCATGCCATTTATTACATCAGTAAAAACCTTACCTCTGTAGAAAGAAATTACACAACAACTGAAAAAGAATTCTTGGTAGTTATCTATGCTATAAACAAATTCATGCATTATATCACCGGATATAAGATATTTATACACACTGATCATGCAGCCATCAAGTACCTAATGAATAAACCAGTAGTATGTGCAAGGATCATCAAGTGGTTATTGCTATTGCAGGAATTTGATATTACCATAGTTGATAATCCAGGAAAGTTTAATTTGGTTGCTAATTTTCTGTCAAGATTGCATACAGGAGGAGAAGACCAACCAGTGGAGGACAAGTTCCCAGATGAACATCTTTTTGCCATATCCTCTATTGCACCTTGGTTTGCTGACATAGCTAATCTTTTAGCTACAGGCTTGTATCCATCCCATTTCACTTCAAAACAAAGAAAATGTTTAGTTAAAGAAAGTTTATCTTACAAATGGTTGAATGGTTTACTATTTAAATGTGGTCTTGATTTCATTCTACGCAGGTGTTTAAAGGCTGATGAGACTTTTGATGTGTTGAGAGCATGTCATGATGAACCATCTGGTGGCCATTACTCTTTCCACCAGATAGTCCACAAGATCCTTGGAGCTGGTTACTACTGGCCTTCTCTTCATAAAGATACAAAGAAGTATGTACAGCACTGTGACCAGTGCCAAAGGATGGGATAGCCAACCTTTACCCAGGAAATGCTGCTACATCCTCAAGTCATGATGGAACCGTTTGAGCAATGGGGTCTAGACTTTGTGGGACCAATTTCACCACCATCATCAGGCAAGGAATATATTCTAGTGTGCACAGACTATGTTACTAAGTGGGCTGAGGTTCAAGCATTATAGTTTACAAGAGAAGAAAAAGTTGTTGATTTCCTCTACAATAAAATTTTCTTAAGATTTGGAGCCCCAAGATCAATAGTTTCAGACAGAGGACCTCAGTTTACTTCACATCAAGGCATTCACAGATTTATACCAAGTCAAGCACAGGAATCTTCACCTTACTATCCTCAAGCAAATGGGCAGGTAGAAGTGACTAATCGAGAACTTGAGAATATGCTAACAAGGACAGTGGCAATGAACAAAAAAGATTGGGCTAGTAGATTACCTGAAGCAGTTTGGGCTTACAATACCACTTGGAAGTCCACAACAAAGTTCTCACCATATGAATTGGTTTATGGGAAAAAGCCTATATTATCTATAGAATTTGAACTCCAGACACTTAAAACTATATTGGATGTTGGTCTGCCATTGTCTATAATTCAACATAATAGAATTCTTCAGCTCAACGAGTTGGATGAGATTCAGACAAAAGCCATTCAGCAAACAGAACTGGTTCAATACCAGAGGAAGCAATGGCATGACCAACACATCAAGAGGAGGACATTTCAACAAGGTGATTGGGTTCTTCTTTATGATTCTAAATTCAAAGAATTCAAGGGGCAATTGCAGACTCACTAGCTGGGTCATTATCAAATAAAGAGTGTGTTTGAAAATGGAACTGTATTATTGTAACCTATTGATGGGAGCACAAACACATTTCTAGTCAATGGTCACCGAATCAAGCTCTACAAAAGGCCATCTACTAAAGAAGAGTTTCTAAATAATTTGTGTTTTGATATAGGGGATACCTCCTCTGTCATGATGTTGAATTAAAAAAAAATGAAGGTTGAAAACCCGCAAATGGCTGCCTTCTAAAAAAAACAACAATAAAAAAAAAAATAAAGAAAGATGGAAAACTAGCAAATGGCTGTCTTTCTCAACCAAAGGAGTTGAAAACCAGTAAAATGGTAGTTCCCTTCTTCAGGACAGTTGAAATAATTAAGCTCCAGATATGATCAGTTGCCAGAAGTTGGTCCAATGCATCTCCGGCGCTTCTCAAACTGAAGCACCTCTGGCGCTTTCTAATTAGGAGCACCTCCAGTGCTTTCCAATTAGGAGCACCTCCGGCACTCTGTCAATAACGCCGTCAGTCTCCATAATAAGGGAGGGGCCCACCTCCCCAGACAGTAAAGTAGACAAATCATATGATGAGGTCATCATGACTCATCCTCTACTTTATCACAAAGAATAAGTAAATTAGAATAATAATCATTTGCAGAAGTATCCACAAGTCGGTGCTGACATCACCAAAGGGTGTGGGTTTTTGAACCACTCAGCGCAATGATTGCAGGTCGCGTACAAATGGGAAGTGGACGTCATCTCAGGCTGCTGCTCAATTGCCATGATGCGTGTAGTTTCCAAAATGACGCAGCATCTCTCCCATGTACATCACCTCATCATTAAAACTGATCCAGGTAAATCTGTCTTTAATTAATCATTATTAGTAATTGTCTTGTCTTTCTGTTTTGGGTACCGCCACGATGACACATCCTTTCACCATCATTTCCTTCTTCACATCCGAGCATGCCACCATCTGTGCCTTAATGCCACCTTACCTCTGGAGTGCCCTGTCAGTCTGCTACATTTATGACTACCTTGGTCCTCTAACCCATCTGCATAAGCCTAAACTGAAAAACATAACATCCCTCACTCAACTTCCGAAATAGACTAAAGCATAGGGTAAATTAAACAAATTTCCAAAGCTACGAAACAAATTGAACAGTTCTCCAGAGTATACAAAGCAATTTGAACAATACTCCGGAGCCCACTGAGATAAGAGGAAAAGATGGACTGCAGATTGGGGAGGTAAAAGAATAAGCATAGAAGGTGAAATCAATTTAGAAATGGGAGTCAAGAAGAAGTCTGAGCTAGAAAATACTGCGGGTCTTCTAAGGGATGCAGCTGCAGCAAACATTTTAAGGGCTGCTAGATGGTTAGATTTCTTGGACAAATTCGAAGGGTTTCAAGAAGATATTGTGGATGAATTCCTCAGAAATTTAAGAGACAACTAGACAACTGTGAGAGGAATCCAAATCAATTTCTCCTCAGTAATTATCAGCCACATTTCTGGACTTCCCGAACAAGGTGAGAGGTTCTACCACTTGAAAACCTTATACACTGATTTGATTAGAAATTTTTCTGTTCATGGTGAGCCTGCTATTCAATTACATTCGAATAAGAATGAAATCAAAGGAATTTTGAGGTCCACACTCCCAAACCCTTGGGCATCTTTTGCCACCTGGTTAATGAAATACTTTACTTGTGATGACCAATTCTCTATAGTTCTAGGGCCAATCATGAAAATGCTGATTTTTCTCAGACTTGGAAATAGACACCCTGAGTATAGCATAAATATCCCTAATTTCCTGTATTCTACCATCAGGGCAATTGCAAAGAAATATCAACAGAATAAGGGACCCATGAAACATCATGGCCTCATCTTTTTGGTAGTCAAGCACCACTTCCTATCTCAGGCCAATGGAAAAAAACTATTGCAAAACTTTCTTGAGCAGAGCCCCCAGGTCAAAGAACCAGAGATAACACAACCAGAAGGTGAGAATTTTCCTTCTCACCAAGATGAGGAAACTGAGCCTTCAGCCTCCTCCACAGCTGTTCACAAAGGGAAGTCACCCTCGCAAGAGGCCACTTCATCTCCAGCCCCTGTTCATGACAAAAGGAGGAAAGGCAAACAAATTGCAGAACCTGCTCCTACACAAACCCTGTACATGACTCGGTCAATCAGGAGAAAGATGACTCTACCTGAGGAATCTTGGCCTAAGGAATTAGCAGAGGGAAGGTCAGGACAGGGAATTGAGGAAAAGTGGTGGGATGAAGAACCATCCCATGATTCAGATGAGATCCCTCTAGTCAGGAAGAGGAAGTAAAGTGAAATTTCTCCTGCACCATCTATTCATATGGAGTCAAGTCCAGTTTCAACATCACCATGTGCTCCGGAGACAGGAAACATACAAACTTTTACTATTTCCTCAGATTTTGAGGAAGAGAGACTTGCTCCGGAGGCACCTACCCCACCTTTGCTCCGGAGCAGAAAAAGGAAGAGACAGCTCTCACAAGCTGAGAAGGATACTGCCCTGCTCGCTGAGGCACTCCTAGAATTGAGAACATGTGAGGATAAGGATGGGCCTTCATTAGTGCCAGCAGTAGCAGAGGATCCTCAGGACAGGTAGACTGAAGAAGAAGGAACAGGGCAAATGGATACATTAGGCAGAGCAGGGCAGATGGCCATGGACAACCTTGATGATTAGCCAACAGCCACAGAAACAAAAGCAGAAACTCTATCTCATCCCTCTGACCAAGAGGATGTAGAAATTTCAACAGAACAACAATTGATGGAAGAAATTGAAAATTTAAAAAGATTGCTCTGGGGAAAGAATTTGATTCTTACTAACCTCAAGAAGGTCAGAGTAGAGGTGGAGATGGAGCTGAAACAAACCATTGCAAATATCCAAACAGACCTCCAAAGCAAGGATAAAATCATCCAGGGGAAAGAGGCACAGTTGGAGGCACAGAAATGTGAGGCAGCCAAATTGGTGGAAGAAAAAGAGAAAGAAGCAGCACAGAAGGTTTATGAGCTTACCATGGCCAGAGACAATGGCCTCACAATAATGGTGGCACTGATTAAGAAGGTACAAAGCCAGGATAAACAGTTAACTTGGGCCAATAACAGACTGGATGACCAAGAAGAATATAATCAAGAATTGTCTGGCCCAAGGGCAACCAATGAGCAGGAAATCCAAACAGATGCCTATGTGGGTCCAATCCCCATTGACATTCCCAAAGCCCTGTTTCATTGGGAGAAAAGGTGTAGAGAATTTGAGGCCTCCAAGCCGATGTTGCAGTTACAAAGGGCAGTCACTGCCAGAACAGAAAGAATAGCAACTTTGGAAGGGAAAATCATTAAAATGGCCTCCCTTTCCTCAGAAATTCTATCCTGCAGGCCTCCAAGTGCCAGCTATTCAATGTTCTTATAGGAAAGGGTACTGTAAAAGAAACTCTCCTTAGTCCTGTCTGACCTAACTGAGGGTACCGAAACAGCAGAAGGATTCATGGCATCTTACACCAGAAGTAATGATGAGGACAAAAACTTCCTATGTGAATTATACCTACATGGGTTCTATATTAATGATATAACCTTCATTCTTAATCACTTTGTGGGAGAATGCTAGCTTAAGGCATTAATGTCCCTAATGAGAAACCACCAGATCTGGAATGAAAGGATGGAAGATCATCTTCAGAAGGATTTAAAAACAGATCTCTTCATTAGGAAAGAATGTCCCAATCCTTTTGCTCTTCGAACCCAATTCAAGTCCCTTATCTATCATCCTTACAATGCAACTAGAATGTTGCCATTATATCTGAAAAGTTTGCAGGAATGCTCCATTGACTTTGGTCTTTTATGGTCAATTCAGCAAATTTAGTACTTGTTGTAGCAAAAAGGAGATGGAATATTTTGACCCCAGAACAGAAACTTAGAGAGGTGGTCACCCCTGCAAACCTAAGATTATTCATGAGAAAGGCAAAGATGATATCCAAACTGATGGATACACACAAATAGGAATGGCTAGGTGGACGGTTCAGGACCCCTCTAACAATTGAACCACTCCCTGTCTGGGTAAAACAGATAGAAGATGAAAAGTTGAAAGACTGGTTGAAGCAGGTTGATGAATACAGAGGAAATGGTAACACCAATAGAACCACATTGCCAACCTATCTCCAGGATTATAGACTGACTGACAGGCTGCTTCACCAAAATAAATCCAGGATGTGAGAAGCAGGAGGACCTGTCAAATCTTAGGTATGGGGGGATGATGAGTGTCAAATTGCACTCATGAAATGCATCCTTTTGCCTCTCTTTTTCCCCTTTTTGAGTTCATCTTTCCTAGTGTCTGCACCCAAATAAGATAGCAAGATCATTCTATTTTATGATTAATTAAGATAGACAATACCAAAGAACCATGACACCTGAAGTTTTAAAGATTGAGGAATGCCTCTCCGGAGCTCTGTGAGAGTCTAGAGTATCTCCGGAGCTGAACAAGAAGCTACAAACATATCTCCAGAGCTGTAGGTAGGAACAACTATCTCCGGTGCCTCCTAAGAGCAGGGTGTATTTCCAGCAGAGCTACCGACCAGACACTCTTAGTAGTGATCTTAATACCCCTCACTTCACTCAAATCATCACCTAAGTGGTGAAGGGTCAACTTTAATTAAACTGCTGAAGTTTTATCTTTCAAAGATTTTGCATGAGTTACAAATTGAACTAATCTAATATCCTTATTTTCAGGGCTTTGATGCCCAAGTGTATTAAGACTTAAACTTAGACTTCTGAGTGGACTTTTGTTCCACTCAAGTCTACCATTATCGCATGGTTATTTTTCATAGTTAGATAGTTAAGTACAATAAAGAGATGGTGTCATCTCATAGAAAGACTGGTAGATAAGTTCAGTGATATATCATCACTCATTTTTATATATACTCTCAGAAACAGTAGAAGAAATAGACAATGATTGAATTATTCTAACTCTCAGAGATATTAGTTCTGTGCTAGCAATATTTTCATGAATACAGAGTGGATGAATTGGATTGAATCTAAGTTGTGCTCATCTTTCTTTGTGCTGATTTCCTTCTGTAGCCTTCAGCCCCAAGGGTACGGAGCAAGGCCCACTCTCACCACTAAGGCAGGAGGCTAGTACATTGTTTTATTGTTTTAGCTTTTCATGAAAGTATGCACTGTTTTAATAGATAGATGCATGTTCTATTTTAAAAGTGCTTTGAGTACATTTCCTATTTAATTTAGTTTCAGCATTCCTTAAATTTATTTAGCAAGCAGATAGATTAATTTCCTTCCAAATTGAAGAGACTGTTAGGATTAGCTATGAACTGGCAACTGTAGAATCCCTAGTTGCAGACAGCCGTGGACATAGCCCTGGTTTTTGACATCTGAAAATAGATTAAATGATGAGGTACAGTGACACCTTGTCACATATGTCAACATATACAAGTAGAATCCATAATACATAGATCAATCCTCGACCACCATCAACCATCTGGTCATCTACTATGTCAAAGGACAAGAACATGGTTCAGACACTTTTTCGCCCAACCACAAAGCTTACGCTTCCCCGGTATTCTTCAAACTTCAAGAATGCTTGACCCTACATGAAGGGCCTAGCAACCTGTAAATAGTTGGTAGGGTGGAATCTGGTGCGTGCATATTAACCTACATGCATCCCTAACTTGAATGCAATATCACATTAACAGGATATGGCAGCGAATAAAATAAATAACTAGGCATGAAAATCCATCTATTTCAATGGTTTGTTCATCTATTTCAATGTCACAAATTAACTTTGGCCAAAGAATGAAACCATTTAACGGTGTGTAGATCCTGAAAAGGAAGACCTACTTCTTTGTTTTACCCATATTCAACACCCATCCCAAAAGGTAACTTTCCCAAACAGACAATGCATAATAAACGAAAATATGTATATCTATTTCCTTTGCAAGCACATTAAAATAATGATAATAATGCAAATCCTTCATGCAATAAATATTTATGTTATAAAAATTAGTATTTTGTTGTTTCCACATGTACTTAGTTTTATCAGAATGTTTGAACAGTATTTTACTAGCACATTTTCTGGTTTCAGCTCATGATTTTGACTTTTCCTACGTTGTTTTGCAGAGTATAATACAGTAATTTCAGTCATAAAGCAAGTGGAATATCTCAGGATATGTTTTTAACAGAGGGTATATATACCCATATATATATGTATACCCAAAATATTAATTTCATCTTAAAAGAGAGGTGGTAAATGAGAATTTTTTGTTGAAATGCATCGAACAACTAAGAGGGGGGGTGAATCAGTTGTCCCAAAACTCAAACACTTCTGCACTTAAACATTAATCACTTATCCACAATTATTATGATTTATCATTGAATGCAAGAAATCAGAAGCTTAAACACGGATGCAACATTAAACACAAGAGACACCAAATTTTTACGTGGAAAACCCCAAGGTGGGGAAAAACCATGGAGAGGATTAGCTCTCAAAATATATTACAATCTTTGAAAATGATGTTCAGGCTTGGTCACTCCATGGGCCCAAAACATACTGGCTCACTGCCACGAAGTATAGCTAGGTCTAGCAGGCTCACTACCTCAACACTAAACCTAGAAAGATTACAATAAGGGTTGTTAAACCCTACTAGTGGCTCACTTCCAGGGTCACTGCCACAATCACCATCTTTTTCATGTCTAAGATTAAAACATTTAAGTACAACAGTTCCTCTGCTCTGTTCTGCCCTTCTCTACCTTATCTCCTTGCCCTATTCCATATCTTCCCATTTTCGCTCAAGGACACCTTTTCCATGACTCAATCACAAGTATTTATACACTTCATCAACCTTGGAATGATCATCAAGGTCGACATTACAATCATCAACCATTGGAACAATCTCCAAGGTCGGCATTACAAACATTTACAAAATAGGTCCTGACATATTACAACATTATGCAAAGGAAATGAAGTAAAGATGTATGCAGATCACACCACGCCTTAGCTGGGACTCAAACATGATCTTCCACGCCACAACACGCTTCCACAATCTTTAAGGAATCTCTGCAATTATTGGAATTAACCAAGTCAGCTAAGACTAGTTACACGCTACATTATCTGGGAACAATCTTCAAACATGGTCTCAATTCCTTAATGCGAACCAATGTCTAGATAGGAACATGATTAGGAGACATCCACAAGCATGTTATAATCATCAGGAGTAACCACATGAACCTTAACCACTTTAGCCATAAGAATCTTCTCACTGGAACACCTGAACTTCACTGTCTTCAACTGACATAAAAGAAAGATAGCTTGCAGACCACCAAAACATGAACCCCTACAATTGCAGGCACTTATCATCATCCCAAACTTCCCTCTAGAACCGCAAAGCAAAATACTTTCTCCCTATCACTAGAGAATAATCAGAGAAAGGAGGTTTTACTCTGGTGAATGCAACTCTCTTAATTCTTCATACTGAAGGCTCAAACTTAGGATTTAGAATCTTCAGACATTCCTTTAAATAACTTCCAATCTACAGACCAAGATATTCAACTAGCGAGAAATAGGGAGCAATCTACTAGACTGTTCTTTAGCATACAACTCACTATCTATATTGCACTTCACTGTAACTCACTTGTTCCTTCCAGAGGGGCTAATTTTCTCAATATCCTCAACGTACAAAGCTTCTAAACAAGTAATAGAATAGGACATAGTTGAAACTAATGACAACAAAGATATGTTGACATCAATGACAACACCGATTAGGCACATACTTGCAACAATCTCCCCCTTTGTCATTGATGGAAACATATGATGTAAAAAATTGCAACAGCCATCAAGATAGGATTCTACCCCTATCTCTTTACACATTTGCACTCTTTCTCTCTGACCAAAATTCTCCCCCTATCTTTTTACACATTTGCACTCTTTCTTTCTGAGTTTTTCACATGACTTCTCTCCCCCTTTGACATCAATGGCAAAGGGCACATACTTGCAATCTTTTGCTTATGAACCAAACTTTCTTCTGAACTCTTTCCATCTGACTACTCCCCCTTACTTGATGATTTCTCTGACTATAACTTTGGTCTTTCTCATGAACTTCTTTCCTTCTTCAGTTATTCAGATCTTGTTTCTATTGCACTATTTCCTCTTATAGTAACACTACAACACTTACTGCTCTTTATTAGAAACTCATATTGGCATTATCTATCTGCTTCCCCTGGGAGATAACCTCATAATCCACCTATCTTCAACACCCATCTTTGATTTCTGCTTGCACTGCTACACCTTTTTCTTTTTATTGGTCTGAATACTCCCTCTTAGTGGTACACATCAGATTGTATTTAGTTCACATTAGGACCTTCACGTGTATATCTTGTCTTCTCAGAGCCTTAGATTTGATGACATCCAACTATGATATTCCATCTTTTATCAACTTTCATGATAACTTATGAGATCAATGCATTTCCATAGATCAACACTTGTCTATAGCTTTTCTCCTACAGCCTTCCTTGAACATCAATTACAGCTATCAGTTCCCCATTAGTAGCTAAAACAATGTCTACTTCACCTTGCCAAAATTCATGACCTGTCAGCTTGTCCCTTAAGTGCATGTGTGACCAATTCATCTGTCACATAATAACTCCCAATGCAGACCATATGAGACTCTAGAATTCATATCCAACATTCATCATTGACCTCTTAACATACCTTTAGAACCGTAGAACAAAATATGCAATAGTGGAGAAATGTGCACCCTTGTACTCTGGTGCTGCACACTGTCCTTAAATTTATTCATCAGGATTTGGACAATTCACAATGTGACTTCCTAAAAAATATGTTCTCCAAGTGTTTATGAACAACATACTTGAACCACATATAATGATTTTCAACTACATAGGCATATTGACCCAATCTCTGTCACTTACTTTCCATATTGCTCATACTTAGTCTTTTTAGGCTTCTGAACTAGAATCCTTTCAAGTGATCTACCATATCATATCTTTGTGCCGAATCTCAGTACTAACTATCTAGCTGGGGGATTTAGAATTTTCAATACGGCTCCCCCTAAGTCATAGTCCACAATTTACTTCTCGGAGGAAGTATTTGTTCTAGAGTCTGGTGCAAACTCATCTCTAGCTTCATTTACTCCCTTCTTGACCCAAACCTTGTTCATCTCTTTTTCCATTAGTTTCCCCAATTCTAATTGATTATCCTTCTTCATGTTCTTACTTCTGTAGAATTTTGTAAAATGTCCAGGCTTGTTGCAATTGAAGCACATAGTATTTTTCTAGCCATTGTTTCTTCCATTCATCCTTGACCTGCATAGGTTGGCCTTATGCCCAAAATCATTGCATCTATAACAGTAGCCACTGAAAGATTCAATTGTCTTATTTGTGCCATAGCCTTTTCTCACTTGACTTCTACACTCATTAGCCCTGTGTCCCATGTTATGGTATGCATAGCACCTAATAGAATTCTGACTTACTTTACTTCTATATTCAACAGCTTTATGACTAATTTTATTGCATGTGAAACACTGACTAGAGAATGATGGAACATTTTGATTCATCCTAATTCTACACTGAGTAGCCTTGTGACCAAACTTGTTACATGAATTACAATAACCTTTGAAGGATGGGTACCTTTGAGCATTCAGTTGCCTGACTGGTGGTCTTCTAGGTCTGTTGCTTTGATCCTAAATTTGTTTGCTTTTGTCCTTTTCCTCAGCATTCTCTTCTTGACCTGCTCTGGAACCTTTATCTTTTTCACGTCTCATGCTTTCTTTGTCATCAATATCTTTCTAACTTGTCATTAGTCTATCATATCTAGTAGCACTCACACTGAATTGATCTCATTGAGCCCATGCATGTTTGAGATCAGCTTTTCGATCCACAACTTCCTCTTCAAGCTTTATGCAGTCTTTAGTTTTGTCTTTCAGAGATTCCTCAATTTTTGCTTTTTCTTCATTGTCCTCTTTTAGTTTTTGCTGAAGCTGCCTGATGTGCTTTCTCAACTCTTTGATGTAATCATTTTCTTCTATTATATTTCCCTTTAAATCCATATTTTCTTCTTCTGATTTCTCAAGATTTTCAAGTGCAGTTTTGGAATTGTTACTGTCAATACTTGCAATCAAGCATAGATTCATTTGATTCACAACAGCTCTGTGTTCTTCCACATCACACTTTGTTTTGTCACTAATGGTCTGGGAACCTTCTTGTGTTTCATTTTGTAGATCCTCATTAATTGAGTCAGAGTACTTTTGAATGTTCTCATTAACCCTGACATTTGTACTTTCAACAATCCTTCCCAATCTATTGTTGTAATAGAGGTAAGCTTTGGTCCAAGATGAATATCCAAGAAAAATGCCTTCCTCATACTTAGCATTGTCCTTTTCCATTTTAATGAAGCATTTGCTTCCAAAGATTTTGAAATATTTCACAGTGGGTATTGATCCATACCACAACTCAAAGGGAGTCTTTACTTCTTTGGTTTTTACCTGAACTCTGTTTAATGTATAGACAGTGGTTTGAATTGCCTCCTTCCAAAATGTATCTGGCATATTTCCTTCTTCCATCATTAATATTGCAGTTTAATGAATAGTTCTACTCGCTTCTTCCATTATCTTATTTTTTGTAGAGAGCTATTTTTCTATCCCATAAGTTTCACAAAACATATTGAAATTGTTGGAGGTGAGCTCTTCTTCTTTGCCAATTCTCAGACTTTTGATTTTTATGCTTAGCTCATTCTCAACCATTTCTTTAAAAACTTTGAATGCATCTAGAATCTTTGATTTATCCTTTAAAAATTTGACCCAAGTCATTCTAAAAAAATCATCAATAAAAAACATAAAGTACTTGTCATCATGGAGGCTTGGTATTCTTGTAGGACCACAAAATCTTGTATGAATCAATTCCAATCGTCTAGTGGAAGATCTTTCTTTATCCTGCAATATTTTTCTTGACAATCTTTGACATTTCCTGCAAGTGATGTTCGAGTAATCAATTTCTGGTAGGTCCTTCACAATTTGAACTGAGCTTGTTTTTATTAAATCATCAAGATTTGTTTGACAAAGTCTTCTATGCCAGACCTAGCTTTCATTGGTCTGAGATGTGAACCCAAGAAAGTCACTTTTTCTGAGATGATAGAGATTCTCTTCTATTCTTTTTCTAATTGCTATTGTAGCTCCATACTTTTCTTTGATTTCAAGGGAATCATTCTCAAACATAAACTTAAAACCCTTTTTGCATAATTGTGCAACGCTTAAGAGGTTTTGTTTCATGTTTTTTACATAAAGAACATCTTCAAAAATTTGTCTGTTGCCAAAATTGATTGATCCTATTCTATAAATTTCAGCAGTGCAGTCGTCTCCAAACCTAATAGCCCTTCATTGCATTCTTCCAGACTTACAAACTTACTCTTGTCACCAATCATGTGGTTTGAGCAGCTACTATCAATAACCCAACAGTTTTCACTTTGAAACATGACTTCATCACTAGTGCATACTTCAAAACATCTTTGATGATTGACATTCTTTTCTCCATGAATCGCTTCCTTGGACAATCTTTCATTGATAATTGTTGATGAGCATTCGGGTGCAATGATGAGTACCTGTTTTTCTTTTGACTCCATTTAGGATCTCCTTCGAGTTGTTAGACTCTTTCCAAAGGAACTTGGATCTAATACTAATTGTTGAAATGCACTAGACAACTGAGAGGGAGGGGTGAATCATTGTCCCAAAACTCAAACACTTCTACACTTAAACATTAATCACTTATCCACAATTATTATGATTTATTAATGAATGCATGAAATCAGAAGCTTAAACACAGATGCAACATTAAACACAAGAGACACCAGATTTTTACGTGGAAAACCCCAAGGTGGAGAAAAAACCACGGAGAGAATTAGCTCTCAAAATATATTACAATTTTTTAAAAATGATGTTCAAGCCTGGTCACTCAATGTGCCTAGAACATACTGACTCACTACCATGAAGTATAGCTAGGTCTAGCAAGCTCACTACCTCAACCCTAAACCTATAAAGATTACAATAAGGGATGTTAAACCCTGAGGGTTGTTAAACCCTGAGGGTTGTTAAACCCTAATGGTGGCTCAGTGCCACAATCATCATCTTCTTCATGTCTAAGATTAAAACATTTAAGTACAATAGTTCCTCTGCTCTGCCCTGCTCTACCTTATCTCCTCGCTCTTTTCCTTATCTTCCCATTTTCTCTCAAGGACACCTTTTCCATGACTCAATCACAAGTATTTATACACTTCATCAACCTTGGAATGATCATCAAGGTTGGTATTACAATCATCAACCATTGGAACAATCTCCAAGGTCGGCATTACAATCGTCAACCATTGGAACAATCTCCAAGGTCGGCATTACAAACATTTACAAAATAGGTATTGACCTATTACAACATTATGCAAAGGAAATGAAGTAAAGATGTATGCGGATCACGCCACACCTTAGTTGGGACTCAAACACGATCTTCCATGCCACAACACGATTCCACAATCTTCAAGGAATCTCTGCAATTACTGGAATTAACCAAGTCGGCTAAGACTAGTTACACGCTACATTATCTGGGAACAATCTTCAAACATGATCTCAATTCCTTAACACGGACCAATGTCTAGATAGGAACATGATTAGGAGACATCCACAAGCACATTATAATCATAAGGAGCAACCGCATGAACCTTAACCGCTTTAGCCATAGGAATCTTCTCACCGGAACACATGAACTTCACTGTCTTCAACTGACATAAAAGAAAGATAGCTCACAGAACACCAAAACATGAACCACTGCAATTGTAGGCACTTATCATCATCCTAGACTTCCCTCTAGAACCGCAAAGAAAAATACTTTATTGAGGAGGAATGCGGAGCAAAATACTTTCTCCATGTCACCAGAGAATAATCAGAGAAAGCAGGTTTTACTCTGGTGAATGCAACTCTCTTAATTCTTCATACCAGAGTCTCAAACTCAGGATTTAGCATCTTCAGACATCCCTTTAAATAACTTCCAATCTGCAAACCAAGATATTCAACCAGCAAGAAATGCGGGGCAATCTACCAAACTATTCTTCAGCATACAACTCACTGTCTATACTGCACTTTATTGTAACTCACTTGTTCCTTCCGGAGGGGCCAATTTTCTCAATATCCTCAACATACAAAGCTTCTAAACAAGTAATAGAATAGGACATAGTTGACACCAATGACAACAAAGACATGTTGACATCAATGACAACACCGATTAGGCACATACTTGCAACAATTTTACTGTTCCATATCAATTTCACATAAATAACTTGTTGTTCACTATCAACTTTATAACAAAAATTCAGTCATAGAGATGTTCTTCACTTTCTTTCAGGAAAGAGGTTCAGTAAAAGAGTTGTGACAACAATTAATTCAGTTTTCAAGTGTTTGGATGGCAATAATTAGCTGTAACAAAAAGGACAATAGTATAAATCCACTCAATGTAGTGTTTTATCAGCAATATAAGCATTCTTATGAAGATCTACAGCAATACTTGGCTATATGAGAGAGGGTACAGCAGCAAGTCTTTTCAAATGGATCAATTTACCAACATTACATTCATGATAAGGGTTAGAGAACCTAATAAAATCTAGATTTAGGTCATTTCTCATGCCAGAACAGCAGAATGTATCAGTATAACTCAGATTTGGACCATCTCTCATGCCAGAACAACAACATATATAAAGTAAAACTCAGATTTGGATCAAAATTCATGCCAAAATAGTGCAATGTATGTCAGGACAGTGAAAAGAGATAGCAAACAAAGCAAGTTTTTGGGTTTTAAGAGAAGAATTAAGAGGATAACCTCCTACGCTTCCCCTTAGTCCTCTTGTTGGGGACGTGGGAGGGCCTACATGCCTCCCATAGCCTCAACAAGAGGGTTGTGGCCTGCCTTTAAAGGCAGCGCCACAACGTATCAAAGAAAAAACTCAGATTTCTTTCAAATAAAAACAATGAATCTTCCACTATATACAACAGATTTATTAAAATAAACAAACACATCTTCATCTATTCAATCTTTGTCATTGGCGGCAAGAAAAGAATGGTAAGGTTCCATAATTCCAAGAATATTGCAATCAAACAAAGAAATGAAGAAGAGAACCTAGGAATAATCAGAGAAATCGTTCCAAACTGGGATGCCCTTGAATCCCCTGCTATTCATTGTTTTTCCTCTACCCTATTTTGCATCCCTATTTTTCTTATTCATGTTCATGCCTTCTTTTCCCTTTTTTTATGCTCTTTGAGCTCTATTTTTATCTCATGTTTTAGGGCAACTTCCTTTTGTTTTTTTTTTCTCATTAACTTTTGGTTCATCCAAAATCTCTTGCAAAACTAATTTAGTTTACTCTTAAAGTTAAAAACCTTTACATGTTTTCATATATATATATGTATGTATGTATGTATGTATGTATGTATGTATGTACACACATATATATATGTATGTATATATATATATGTATGTACATATATATATACATATATGTATATATATGTATACATATATATATGTATGTATACATATATACATATATGTATATATGTATATATATATGTATGTATATGTATGTGTATACATATATATATATATGTATGTATATATATATATATGTATGTATGTATATATATATGTATGTATGTATGTATGTATATATATATGTATGTATATATATATATATGTATGTATACATATACATATATATATGTATGTATGTCTGTATGTATGTATGTATATATATATATGTATGTATGTATGTATATGTATATATGTATGTATGTATATATATATATGTATGTATGTATGTATATATGTATGTATGTATGTATGTATATATGTATGTACATACATGTTGGCAAGAGACACTATATGGATTCATGGTTGTTGTCATTGATGGCAACAAAGGTCATCCCACATATCCGCAAGTCATGATGTGTCTCTACCAGAAGTCAGAATGAAGATTGTTGTGGTCCAGTGAACAAGAATAGAGCATGTGGCAAGGTCCGACAGATTGGTCCGGATCTCTCAGAGGAAGTGTCTTGGTGCAGTGCGGATTTGGGGAAGTCAAGAGGACTACCTTGAGTAGTATATTCCAAGGATTTAGCCTCCGGTGATGAACAAAGAAAAAGATATGAATAGTTGAGTACCGGATTCCTGAGAGACAGTGAGAACAGAGGAAGAACTGACTGACAGAGTATCAGACTACTTTCCGGATGTGTTACTATTGATGGTAAAGGTTGTGAAGGCATGAATCATGTTTGGCCGACATGATTAATGATATCTACAAGTATATGCTTGATCCGCATTACTTGATATGCAAGGATTCAGCCGACAGAACAGAGTTTGTGAGAAGATAGATTATTTCGGGTGCCGACTAGAAAGATAATGAAATCACTAGTGCGGATATATATAGAGGATGGATTTAGTTGTGAAAAGTGTAATTTGTGTGATGGTGTATGCGAATAAGTGCAGAACAGAGCAGAAGTAGTAAGAAAGATCCGGTATGTGAAAGGATAGCAGAATAAAGAACAGAGGAAAGATGAAGTGCAGCAGATCAGTGTACTGAGCCTAACCAGAACTGAACTCCAGCATATGTAGATGCTTCCAATCAATTCAAGACTGTGATTCTTATCACTTTGTAGACAGTGTGTCTCCTTGTAGGCAGTGGGCCTCTTTGTGAGCAGTGTGCTCGGGCAGTGAGCCCTAATTGGCAAGTGCCATTTTGTAATTCCTTATTCTTCTAACAGAGAATAATCTTTGGGTTAATCACCCCGTGGTTTTCTCCCTTAACCGGGTTTCCACGTCAAAAATACTGTGTCATGTGTTTCTCATTTCATGGTAATGTTTGTTTGTTTGATTCAATGCTGCTTTGATTAATAAGAAAGTTCAAAAGAAGAAATAATTAGGATAACTGATTCACCCCCCCTCTCAGTTATCAACAATTGGTATCAGAGCCAAGTTCCTCCTAATAGAGCCTAACAGCTTGAGGAAGATCTGGGAGGTCAAATGGATGCATATGGTTTAAGGGAGCAACTCAAGACTGCCCTTGAGGATCTTGAACAGTCAAATTCTGAAGTCAATGAATTAAAGGAAAGACTCAAACAGGCTGATGAATTCATGAGAGAATTAAAGGGCAAATTAAGTCTCTCTATGAAAAAGAGAAAGGAGCTGCTCCAACAATTGGCAAGATAAAGTGAAGAAAGCAATACAGATGAAGAATTGACTGAGAAAACCAAGTTATGTGAAAAATTATCAAAAGAAGTCATTATGTTAAGACATGAAATGGAATCAGGAACTATAAAGTTTACTCAAGAGATTGAAGAAAAAAGAAAAGCTGAAGACAATCTAAGACAATCTCTTAAAGAGAAATCAGAAGAATGCCACCAGATGGACAGGATTATCAGACATCTTGAATCTGATCTTGAAGATGCCAAAGATAATGAAGAAAAACTTGAGGATCAAATTGTCTCTCTCAAAAGAGATCTTCAAACAGCAAATGAATATAAAGAAAAATTCAAGATAAGTTCTGCCCAACTTGAAGTACTTCTTGGAAGTCAAAAGAGGACAGATGACAAGTATGGTTTGGGATATGAGAAAGGAGAAAGCTCCAGATCCGGTCAAAAGAATTTTGGATCAGAAAATCCAAGGAATAGGCCTAGAAGACCTCCGGTAAGACAGCCCAATGCTCAAAGATATCCATCTTTCAATGGATACTGCCACAGCTGCAATCACTTTGGTCACAAAGCTAATCAGTGCAGAAAAAGGATGAATCAAACTAATCCATCCTTCTCCGGACAGTGCTTTAACTGCAAAAGGTATGGACACAAGTCTCATGAATGCAGAAATATGCAAGTAAACAAATCATTCAATGGTAGATGTTTTACATGCAATAGAGTAGGTCATATGGCTAATCAATGCAGATCAAGAGGTTATCAGTCAAATATGCAAAGAAATGTTATTTGCCAAATCTGTAAGAGGTCCGGTCATAATGCTAAAGTCTGCAGAAGCAAGAATCAGGACAAAAGAGGTCTGGTGTATAATCAGAATCAAGACAAGGGTAAACAAAAGATGAATGCAGATGAAGTTAGGAATCAGATGAACAAGATTTGGGTGAAGAAAAGTTCAGAGAATGTAGAGGTTGGATCCGCACCAGACTCTGGTGCTGATATTTCTTCCATAAATTAAAAAGTGAGCTCTGGCTCAGGGGGAGACTCAAAGAAAATCCTGTTCCCCCAGCCAATCAAGTGGTGCTGGATGTGATACAAGATGCAGAGTAAAGGGTTTGAAGATATAAGTCCTGAGATGATCCAGACAAGATTTCAGAGGTCCGCATGAAGATGCAAAGAAGTTGTGATCGATCAAGTAAGACCTATTCCGGGAGATGCTCCGGAATGACAGAGGACTACAAAAGGGTCCGAAGAGATCCAGAAGTACATTATTTTACTCTGCGGACTGGACAGAATGTTTGGGATGTTCTTGTAATGTGTCATCACGATTTATTCATGATTGAAAGATCCGCATGATGTTCATAGATCAGGACTGATCCGAGATACTCCAAGCTATCCGAACAAGGCAAACCGGAATAATATAGGTGAAGCATTTATTGCAAACAGATATTAGGGTTTGCGAAATGATATAAGGGATTTCTCAACAATCACTTGATCATTCCACATCCAAGAAGAAGCAAAAAGCGGAGCTCTGAAACAAAATTCATCAAGTTCACCGAAGATCTCTTGCCGAAGTCATTACATACAGAAATCAATCCAGCCACTCCATGCAACCGAAGACGCAAAAGGTATTTTCCACTTTCGATATCTTGCTACAAATCTTTTGAAGAAATGGCTACTCCAAATATAGTAAAAATCTCAGATAGGCCCCGACCTGAATTTAAGAAACATCCATACAAGTCATTGGAGGTAGATCCCTTAGGAGCATTTTCCAGTGTTCCTCATGGAGTTTTACACACAGAAGACATTAGGGTTTACATACATGCAAGCATTGAGGAATTTGGGGAATTCAAATTGAGAGATCTCTATCACAAACAACTGATAGACAATGCTTTTGAGCTTAAACCAGAGTATAAGGGTATCCAGAAGAAACAATTTGATCAATTCATTCATTTCCCCTGCTTTGAAGAAGATGAATGGGTCCGGTATATACTGAGCAGGATGCATGACAACTTCCTATGGCTGGATAGACCCTGCAAGATCACAAAAGAGGCAATTAGGGCAGTAACTGGTCTATACTCTTCCGGAGGGATACCTATCCTCAAATCTGTCAAAAATAGCATTGTAACTGAGGCCACCGGATCAAAATTTGATAAGAGGGCAATGACCATTGAAGATATTTCTGATCCGGATATCAAGTATGCATCCATGATAATAGGATACAAGATCTATCACTCCAGCAGGGAGAATTCTGTATCCGGAACTGCAGTGTATACTGCCTATGAAATGCTAAGGAAGAATGTAGAATATGATCTCTGCGAACTACTCTTAAGCCAATTAATGGAAAATAGACAGAAAATCAAGAAGGACAAAAAGAATTCCTTTAAGTATGGTACTCTTATATTATGTCTATTTTTCTACTTCATGAATGAGCTGCCCGGATCAAGTGGATGGGCATGGCAGAATGACAAACCTGTTGCAGTCTAGATAAGAGACTATCTACATGGGCTTGGGGATGCCAAAGCAAGAAATACAGCCCTATGGGGATACTTCAAAAACGTCCAAAGCATGATGCAAGCAAGAGAAAGAATTCCCCAGTCTCTTGTTGAAAAATACAAAGACTCAGTGTGCTTTATGGTGGACACTGATCAGTGCCTAATGGAAGCAGTGGAGCCAAGGACTGTCTGGATCATGCCCATGGGGTATGAAGTGGATGAACAGATAGTGGAGCTGCATGTTCAACACATGCTAAGTCAGCCCAAAGATCCAAAGGCAGAAAGGTTTGGAACCTTTGAGGAGCTGAGTGTAAAGATCCATGTAGAACTCAGGGAACCTGAGATAAAGAGGAAGGTGAGAAAAGAAGTAGAGCATATTGCTCAAGGCCTAGGCATCTCAAAAGAGGCACTTGATGCCAGCCGAGAAAAGAGGAGAAAGGCTGAGGAAGAAAAGAAAAGTAAAGAAAGTGTTCCGGTTGAAACTTCCACCTGGACCAGATCATCAAAAAGATCTGCACCTCCCACAACCAAAAGTTCAAAACCGAAAGTCCAGGCATCCGGTAAAAGATCTAAGACAAAAGCCACAAGGGCTTATGAAAGCCAAAAGGATGAAGAGGAAACTGAGTCAGATGAGGGAGTAAAAGAAATAAAGAAGCAAAAGAAGAAAGGATCCGGGAAACCCTCCACAGGCCAAGACAAGGAAGAAATGGCAGAGGAATTTGCTGAAAAGCCCACTCTGTCTCTAGACAGTGTAGTCAAATCAGTCACTATGGATGGGAACCTTCAACCGGTGGCTGAATTCTATGATGACTACAATGAGGCAGATCAAAAGATCCTGCAAGAAGCTATAATAAGGTACTTGAACATCTACAATAAAGCTTTTATTGAGATTATCTCTGAAATCCCAAAGAGCCTAGAGATGGAATTAGAGATAAGAAAGAACAATGCCATGGCAAAAGACCTTGAGATCAGGGAACAGATAGCTATTCAGCTATATCCTTCAATTGATCACAAAACAATGAACATGGTATTCAAAGACTGCAAGGATGAATTCAGGAGCAAAGCAAGGATGAATCAGCTTATGCTTGGTGAGACCGACAAGGTAGCCAAGGACACTGAAGAGATTCTCCGGAAAACCTTCAAAAGGTTTAATCTTCCTGTTGTAGAGGACTTAGGTGCAGAAATAGCTGTGGACTTGGAATCATCTGCTCCGGAAGAAGTGGCCCTTGAACAGACTAACATCTCTCCTCCGGTTTCCCCTATAGTCTCCGGATCTCAAGAAGAAGAGAAACTACAGGAGAAAGAAGCAGCAGTTAAAGAAAAAGAGGTTGACAGCACCAAGGATGCAGAGAAAGAGAAGACCCCAACAGAGAAAACCACAACTGAAAGTGGTAAGAGTAAGGAAGGAGAAAAGATTCCAAAGGACAAAACTACAGAAGAGAAGAAACATCTATCTCCGGCAAGAGACACTGCACAAACTGTTCAAGAATTCTTGACAAAAGCCACTGTAGAAATTGATGAACCGGACCTGCTAAAAGGACCATTAGATTTTGACTCTTTGTCACCGGTACAAACAATGAAAATAGCCTCATTTGCAAATGAGAAAGTCAAAGAGAAACTACTGAAATCTCACATGGAAGACTGTGAGCTTATGGAGGTAGCATTTGGAGTGCTGGAAAAGATCATGCCATCTTTTCAGAAGGATCCCACAGCCTCCTCTTTCGGTAATCTCAAAACCTTAGTCAGCAGTGTTAGTACACATTTTGAATCTCTAGAAAAATCAGCTGAAGAAAAGGTCCGGAAGGAGTTTTTGGATAAAAGGTTCTCCGAGGTTCAGGGTTTGATCATTAATGATAGGAGAAACATGAACATTGGGATAAAGAGCTTAGAAAATGCTCTTAAGGATGGCGGTGAAATATACAAATTTTGTATCTCCTGGTCCAAGGTAACAGTGGACATTGAGAAGAAAATAAAAGAGCAAGAGGACACACTACTCAGCTTGTCTCAAAGTTTTGATCCTCTTTCTTCCTCTATAACAAATCAAGAATGTCAGACTATTGCAGTCTTGAGTGAAATCAAGAAATTGGAGAAGGAAAGGAAAAATAGAATAAGCAGGTTGAGTGAGCTCAGGGGGTTAATTGTCCCTAAGCTAGAGGCCATGCATGAGGCCATAGCAGAAGCTCAAATCACAGCCCAGACAAGTGATCCGAAAGATCTAAAAAGGGCAGATGCATTTGCATTTTTGTTGAGTGGTCACATTTCAATTTTGGATAGAATGAAGCAAAGTTGGGCTACAGAACTGATCCAACTGAAGACATCTTTTGTAGACATTCTTCAGTTTATGTGAGTATGTAAATATGCGGCTATGTATAGAAAATTTTTGAAAATTTTGGTGTGCGGACCCTACCCTTTGCCATTGATGTCAAAGGGGGAGTGAGGAGCAGTGAAAAATGAGGAATCCAACTAAGGGGGAGTTCCAGAAATTGTATATAAAGATAGAGCATCAGCCAAGGGGGAGCATAGTGTAAACACTTAGTCATTTTTCACTAAGTGTTGCCATCAATGCCAAAGGGGGAGATTGTTGGCAAGAGACACTATATGGATTCATGGTTGTTGTCATTGATGGCAACAAAGGTCATCCCACATATCCGCAAGTCATGATGTGTCTCTACCGGAAGTCAGAATGAAGATTGTTGTGGTCCGGTGAACAAGAACAGAGCATGTGGCAAGGTCCGACAGATTGGTCCGGATCTCTCAGAGGAAGTGTCTTGGTGCAGTGCGGATTTGGGGAAGTCAAGAGGACTACCTTGAGTAGTATATTCCAAGGATTTAGCCTCCGGTGATGAACAAAGAAAAAGATATGAATAGTTGAGTACCGGATTCCTGAGAGACAGTGAAAACAGAGGAAGAACTGACTGACAGAGTATCAGACTACTTTCCGGATGTGTTACTGTTGATGGTAAAGGTTGTGAAGGCATGAATCATGTTTGGCCGACATGATTAATGATATTTACAAGTATATGCTTGATCCGCATTACTTGATATGCAAGGATTCAGCCGACAGAACAGAGTTTGTGAGAAGATAGATTATTCTGGGTGCTGACTAGAAAGATAATGAAATCACTAGTGCGGATATATATAGAGGATGGATTTAGTTGTGAAAAGTGTAATTTGTGTGATGGTGTATGCGAATAAGTGCAGAACAGAGCAGAAGTAGTAAGAAAGATCCGGTATGTGAAAGGATAGCAGAATAAAGAACAGAGGAAAGATGAAGTGCAGCAGATCAGTGTACTGAGCCTAACCGGAACTGAACTCTAGCATATGTAGATGCTTCCAATCAGTTCAAGACTGTGATTCTTATCACTTTGTAGACAGTGTGTCTCCTTGTAGGCAGTGGGCCTCTTTGTGAGCAGTGTGCTTGGGCAGTGAGCCCTAATTGGCAAGTGCCATTTTGTAATTCCTTATTCTTCTAACAGAGAATAATCTTTGGGTTAATCACCCCGTGGTTTTCTCCCTTAACCGGGTTTCCACGTCAAAAATACTGTGTCATGTGTTTCTCATTTCATGGTAATGTTTGTTTGTTTGATTCAATGCTGCTTTGATTAATAAGAAAGTTTAAAAGAAGAAATAATTAGGATAACTGATTCACCCCCCCCCCTCTCAGTTATCAACATATATATATGTATGTATACATATACATATATATATGTATGTATGTCTGTATGTATGTATGTATATGTATATATGTATGTATGTATATATATATGTATGTATGTATGTATATATGTATGTATGTATGTATGTATATATGTATGTACATACATACATACATATATATACATATATATAGTTTCAAAAAAAACAAGGATTCTTCCTATTTTATTTTGCAAATAATATTTTTATATATATGTATACAAATATAAGCCTATTTAATTTTGCAATAATATTTATTTATATATACAAAGATAGGCGTATTTAATTTAACGATTCAGGCATCGAATAATCATGTATATAAACATTTGCAAATAAAACAATAGTCACATACATATATGTATACCATGAAGAACACCAAACAGAAAGTCATCAATGCAAAGAAATATGATTTCTACGTGAGTGTGTGATAGGGCACAGGATAAAACCCATCCAATTGTTGACAAATAGCTAGGTCCCCTCTACTTGAAACATGTTCTTGCCTTCAATAATACATGCAACCACTCTGACTCATTTTCCACGGTCAATAGGTTAGTTCCGTACAAACATAGCCAAAGCGACATAAAATAACCGAATCATAAGCTCAATAGTGTATCATCATTATATTTATCTAAAATCAAGCATTAAGTAGAATTCAATAGTTTTCCATGCATTAAGCGTAAATGAAATCAATCCAAAAAGTTCAAGACGTGACATCCTTCCCCACTTGGAAGAGACATCGTCTCGATGTCTTATTACATCCTACAAAATTAATAATGTATCATACTAACACTACCAATGCATCAAATGTATCATCATCAAAGTATCATAGTATCTCTAATATGCATGAAATAAAAGCAACTATGCTAATTCCTCAAATGTAGGAATGATCTATCAATCTTTGTAGCATCCTCCCAAGTGGCACTGTCCACTGAATACTGGTCCTCCTGGACCTTATATTGCACTATATCTCTATTACGCAACTTAACGGTGTGCTTATCTAAGACTTGAATGGGCTCCACTAGCACCACTCTTGGATCCTATACCTATAGGGCAGGCCAATCAAGAATAAGCAATGCATCAGGATGATAAGGTTTGAGTAAAGACACATGAAAAATATTATGGATTTTGGTGAGAGCCAACAGCAAAGTAAGTCTATATGCAACTGGATTGATCACTTTGAGTACGTCAAAAGGTCCTACGAATCTAGGAGCAAGTTTCGATGCCTTGCCAAACGTAATTGAACTCTTGTGAGGCTATAGTTTTAGAAAAACCTTGTCGCCTATTGAGAATTGTCTGAAATTTATGTTTTTGTCTGCATAACTTTTCTAGTGATCTGAGGCTTGCTTTAATTTCTCTTTAATTAACCTCACCTAATCTTCCATTTCCTTTAACATGTTAGGTCCAATCACTAGTTTGTCTTCAACCTTGTCCCAACTAATGGGTGTTTGACACTTACACCCATAAAGAGCCTCAAACGGTATCATCCCTAAAGATGCATGGTATGAATTGTTGTATGCAAACTCTACCAATGGCAAATATTCTTCCCATTTATATTGTTGATCCATACAATACATCCTTAGAAGATCTTCCACTACTTGGTTGACTCTCTCCATCTGACCATCTGTCTAAGGATGATATGTCATGCTAAAATTCAACTTAGTCCCCAAGCCTACATTCAGTGTGGTCCAAAACTTGGAAGTCATGCGAGTGTTACGATCTGAAATGATCATCTCTAGCACTCCATATAATCAAAAGATCTCTTGGACAAACTTTTTAGCTAAGGAGAACGATTTGTCTGAGAGATTTATGGGAATGAAATGGGCTACTTTTGTCAATTTGTCTACCACCACCAAGATGACTTCATGTTGATTCTTTGACATGGGCAATCCCTAAATAAACTCCATGCTAATTACCTACCACTTATACTCTGGCACACTGTGTGGATATAGAAGCCCTGCAAGATGGACATGTTCGGCCTTGATGCCTTGCCACTCTAAACATCAAGTGACAAACTCAGTTATGTCCTTCTTAAGTTTAGGCCAAAACTACAATGGTCTCAACCCTTCCATCATTTTGGTCACTCTCGGGTGCCCTCAATATGGCGCACTGTGGACCTCCTCAAGAACTAGCTTCCTCAACTCTCCCGAATCTAGGATATACATCCTTCCGTGGTATCACAAAAGTCCATATGACTCAATCACATACCCATCAAATCAATGATCCGAGGGGTCTTCTTCTAATGCTTGCTTAACTCGGTCATAATGTTTATCTCCTTGCAAGTTCTGAATCACCTGTTGTCTCATATTGTATCTGGTAGTCACCATGGTAGCCAGATGTCTTCTCCTACTAAGAGCATCTGTAACCCTATTCTCTTTTCTATTTATGTACTCAATTCCAAAGTCATACCCACTAAGGAATTCTACCCACCTTCTCTATCATGCATTGAGATTAGGTTGGGTGAAGATGTACTTGAGCCCTGAATGATCTATCTTTAGCTCAAAGGGCTTGCCCAAGAGGTAGTGTCTCCACATCTGGAGTGTGTGAACAATGGTAGATAACTTGAGATCATGTGGTGCATAGTTTAACTCATGTTGTTTTAGCTTCCTAGATTCATACACCACCACTTGCCCATTCTGCATCAACACTCCTCCCACACCTTCACCTGAAGCATATGTTATAACTATGAAATGACCATTTGGATTAGGTATGGTCAGAATAGGTGTTGTCGTGAGATTTTCCTTCAGGAGCTGGAAAGATTGCTCATGTCTGTCTGTCCAGTCAAACTTCTTACCTTTCTTTTGTAATGAGGTTATTAGTGCTGCGATTGTTGAAAATCCTTCCACAAATTTCCCATAATATCTAGACAGCCCCATAAAACTTCTAACCTCAGTTTCATTTTGGGGTGTAGGCCAATCCATTATCGCTTTGATCTTTTTTGGATCTATTGTTATCCCATCTACTAAAATCATGTGGCCAAGGTAGTGCACTCTACTCTAGTAGAACGTACACTTAGATAGTTTGCCAAAAAAATTATGCTCTATCAAGTGTTGCAAGACTATTCTCAAGTGTCTATCATGCTCCTCTACTGGCTTAGAATAAATTAGAATGTCATCCAAGAAGACTAACACAAATTCATCCAAACAATCCCTAAACACACTATTCATCAAGTTCATAAATGTTGTGGGTGTGTTAGTTAACCCGAATGGTACTACTGTGAACTCGTAGTGATCATAGCGAGTTCTGAACATTGTCTTAGAGATATCCTCATCCTTAATCTACAAATTATGGTAGCCAGATCTAAGGTCTATTTTGGAGAATATCTTTGCACCCTTCATCTAATTAAATAACTCATATATCCTTGGAAGTGGATACTTATTCTTTATAGTCGCCTTGTTGAGCATCCTATAATCAATGCATAACCGTAAAGTTCCATGCTTCTTCTTTACAAAAAATGACCAATGCACCCCAAGGTGACACACTAGGTCTGATAAACTCTTGCTTCAATAATTCTTCCAATTATGCCTTAAGCTCATACAGCTCTGTTGTTGTCATTCTATAGGGTGCCTTAGACTACGGCTCTGTTCAGGGCACAAGATCTATTGAGAAATCAAATTCCCTTTTTGGCAGTAGCTTTGTCAATTCATCAAGGAATACATCCTAGAACTCTCTAAGGATAGGATACTTGTCAAAGGACAGTTCCTGATTATCAAGATCTCTTCTTTTAACTGCATAGATTGAACAACCCTTTCTTTTAGCTTTCTTTAACTGCATGGCTGAAATCTATCTTAGTTTAAGGGGTATCTTAGAACCATGAATCTCTACCTGATTCCCAAAGTCATCAAGGCATTTCACTACCTTTTATTCACAGTTTACTATGGACTTGTGCTCAGATAGCCAATTGATTCCTAGAATCACGTCATAAGATCCTAGAGGTGCAACATAAAGGTTGACTTGTGTTTATAAATTTGGGAGATCTAATTCACTGCATACAAGACAGGAGTCTACTCTCTTTTCTGCACTATTGCCATATGGCACCATCCAAGAGTTTACCATGTGTTCCAGTTTTATAGATAACTTTGCTACAATTTTAGGGTCTACAAAACATTATGTAGCTCCAATATCAATCAAAATAGAAACTAGAAGGCTAAAGAGCTTACAAGATAACTGAATGGGTGTCGCTTGAAAATCTGCTTGACGATGTAGAACTCATGGTTGATTCCCATCTCTTTAGTTTGTTGATCACCGAGGACACGCGCTAGTGTAGTTCTCTCCACATGTATAGCATCCGTCGTGGGGTCCTTTGGATCTAGTTGGCATCTCTCTTCTATTATAATTACCATTGTAACCAAAGTTGCCTCTCTTATTATTTCCACTTTGGCTTCCACTATTCCTTTCCTGAAAAATTGTTGCCTCTTTTTAGATTTTGAATCTAATGCTTGTTGTTTCCTTGATTTTTGTTGCTACTCTGATTATGACTCACTCTGGAACCTCTTATTTCCATATTTCATATCTCGACTCTTACAATAATTGGAAATCTATTGCAATTTATGCTCCTGCTTAATCACTTTCTTGAACACTTCGTCCATGGTCAAGGGGTTATGAATATCTACCTCTACCCCAATTTGTGGTCTTAAACCCAATATAAACTTTCAGATCCTAAACCTCTCGTCCATCTGGTACTACGGAACATACTTGAGTAGGTGCGAGAATCTCTCCCAATACTGGGTCACTATCATACCTCCCTGAGTCAGGTTATAAAATTCTATCATCTTTTTATCAAAATAAAGTTGTGGTAACCACCTCTTCCTAAAGAGTTGGAGGAAGCGGTCCCACGTTACTTCTCTAGGTAATAGTTTATTTTCTACTTTTTCATTGCCCTACCAGGTCATTATTTCCCTAGTAAGATGATAAGATCCCCACATTGATTTAGTTTCCTAGGACAAGTTCCAAAGATCATAATATTTTTCCTTCTCTATTATCCATGCCTCAGCTCCGTCACCAATGGTCTTACCATCAAATTTAGGAGGGGTGACCTTTTTAAGGTCTTTTCCCAACTCCTCTTCAATTCTGTCTCGATTGTTCATGTTTGCTTCACCTTTTGGGCCTCATGCTTCTTCCTTCTGGTCTGCATCTCCCCCATTCTCATTCTAATTTCCTCTCATTCCTTGGACTTCCTACTCAAGATTGTTCATTCGGGTCCCTTGTTGAGTTAAAAGAGCAAGGATTTGATACAGTCAGTTATTCTGCCCATCATTGTTCTGTCTATTATTCTTGTTTTCTTCATTTTGATTCCCTTCATTATTTCTAGCATTGTTCCCTACATTGTCTCCTTCATTGTTTCCTTCATTTTGGTTCCCTGTATTTTGCTCACTGCCAGATCCTAAGGTTGCTCCCCTACATCTAGAGTTTCTAGTACTCATGTTGATTAATCTGCAACAAGTTTACAACTTAGCATAATAGTCCAAAAAGGCCTAATGTAGAACCTAGAGCTCTGATACAAAATGTAAATTACTGAATTCCACACATAAATAACTGAAGTAAAAGTAAACTGCAATTACACTATCAAGGAAACGAGAGAGAGAGATTTACTAATAATTGACAACACAATATTTAATTCATTGATATGGTAAACAATAATGTTACAATTCATCATACAGAAGTATAGTTACAGAGCTCCATGAAATAATATGTGCTTGTTTCAATATTGGATTAAGTGTCTTACAAATCATTCCAATGCAATGGAGTAATATATATGCCAGCATATACAAGTAGAATCCATAATACATAGATCAATCCTTGACTGCCATCAACCATCTAGTCATCTACTACGTCAAAGGATAAGAACATGGTTCAGGCGCTTTTTCACCCAACCACGAAGCTTATGCTTCCCTGATATTCTTCAGACTTCAAGAATGCCTGACCCTACATGAAGAGTGTAGAAACTTGTAAACAATTGGCAAGGTGGAATTTGGTGCATTCCTATTAACTTGTATACATCCCTAACTTGAATACAACATCACATTAACAGGATATGGCAGAGAATAAAATAAATAACTAGGCATGAAAATCCATCTATTTCAATGGTTCGTTCATCTATTTCAATGTCACAAATTAACTTTGGCTAAAGTATGAAGCCATTTAATAGTGTGTAGATCCTAAAAAAGAAGACCTACTTCTCTGTTTTACCCATATTCAGCACCCATCCCGAAAGGTAACTTTCCCAAACAAACAATGCATAATAAATGAAAATATGTATATCCATTTCCTTTGCAAGCACATTAAAATAATGATAATAATGCAAATCCTTCGTGTAATAAATAATAGCAATAAATCTTTCTATTATAAAAATTAGTATTTTCTTGTTTCCACATGTACTCAGTTTTATCAAAATGTTTAAACAGTATTTTACTAGCACATTTTCTAGTTTCAGCTCATGATTTTGACTTTTCCTACGCTATTTTGTAGGGTATTCTTGTGATGTTCAAAAACATGCCCCATTTTACTCCTTAGCAAAATGAGGACCCCTGTTGTGGCTGGCTTCTTTGCTTGTGTGTGTGGGTCTACTTGGTGGTAAAGGGAAAAGAGAGTGAAAGTTACAAGCCTTGTTGAAAACAAAGAAAAAATTGCATTAAGTATCAGAGCAGGATATGGGTGAATTCCTTGTCAAAAATGAGTGAGGGTTGTTTTTTGAACCATGTAAAAATTCCATGTATTTTGCAAGTTATGAGTGTTTTGGTAAAATGTACAATCAAGTTTGTATGTTGCACATACAAGGTCGCTCATATACAAAGTCCTTTGTATATCGGGTCCTTGTGTTAGTCACAAATGGGTTGTCGAGTTTTCTAAGTCATCGGGTTGCATATACAAAGTTGTTTGTATACTTTTATACTTGTATGCATTTGGCTAACGTTTTACTTCGGTACATGCAAGGTGGACCTGACATAGCTCAGAGTTGAAATGCATAGTTGTTCAAGTCCGTTGAATGCATTTTAGGCTTGTATGTTTGGCAAAGCAGAAACATACAAAGCAAAGTATACAAGGCTACATACAAGTCGCGGACCCGACAGAGTTGAGAATTAAAATGTATGTTCAGTTAAGTCCGACAGATACATCTTATGTTTGTATGTATCTAACATACAAAGAAGATATACGATGATATATGCAAGTCGCGAACCTGATGAAGTTCAGAAGAGAAATGAATAGTTGTTTAAATCTGTTGAATGCACTTTATGTTTGTATGTTTAAACATGCAAAGTGGATATGCATTGGCTATATACAAGTGGTGGAACCGAAGGATTATTAAAAGTGGTTTTATTGTTGTATGTTCGCGCTTTGTACATGTACATGTTTCGGGGCATACATTGCACTTTGTACATGCAAGGCGGAATTCAGAAGAAATTAAAATCTGGTATATACAATGTATCACACCTTAAAGCATATTAGAAGATACATTGCGTTATATACATGTCGCGGAGCTGAAAAGTGAATAAACTCCAGTTTATAAAAGGTTGAAGTCTGAAAAGGGACATACAAAGGTGTTTGTATGTATTGGGCCTTGTATGCAAGGAAATATACAAGCGATAGATACAAGAGAAGATACCACCTAATGTACAAGCTGATATACAAAGAAACGATATGCATTCGTGAAATACAAGGAAAAAGGCGGGAAAGCAAAGTGAGAGGATTTTGAATCCATTTTAGGGCCCGATAGCATGTTTTTGGTCAATGGTGGTTGACCCGACCATTCTTAACGTTGTATATGCATTTGGATATGCGGATGTACACAGATGCTTAATATTCATAGCCCGATATCCAAGTTTACATATTCAAGGCCGGATTTATAATGTAATGTTTAATTTTCCTGCTAGTTTATTAAATGATAATGCTTAAATTATTGTCTATTTGTAGGCGTGCAGGTAGATATAAAGACAAAGCTTTAATGGCGATGACATCACAGGCAGCAGATCGGATCACAAAAGATCGAAAATGAAGTAGGAGGAAACGCTTTCAATGCGGAGAAAAAATGCAGGTGGAAAGAAACATTATTAAAAGAGCAACAATTATTTTGGCAACTATTAGGGTTTCCAAAGGGTGTCCTTACACTCTGTATGGGTATGCTGCTCAGGTTTTTGGCGGGATTTGTTTTCCACCGTTGTTGCTGCACTCGAGGTATGGACCATTGATTAATTAGGTTTTTGGGACCGTATTGGGGATAATCAGAGCTATATATTGAGCTCCTTTACTCTGTAAGGGGAGAGGTCAATCATTTTAAAATCTGACAGAGATAATTTCATATAGGAGATCAAATTACTGAGACTAATGAGGACTGAATTATTGAAATGTCAAGGTTCTTTCTTCAGATCATTGTAAATGTACTTGTTCTAAAGCATACTGAATGGAGATGAAGCTTTAGATTACATCCTGATTGTAAACTTTACATAATCTTCAAGTTGATTTCTGGATATGTAATGGTGAATCATGTGTTCAATAGAAGTGCTTTCATTTTATTGCATGTTGTTGTCAACTTTTCCATTGAAGATTTGCACTGGATCATGTGGATTTGTGGAATGTCTTGGTGAAGTATGATTCTAGTTTTCTTCTCTTCATTGTTGTATCGGAACATGTATGTGGATCAATGATCTCAGTCAAGTAATTTTGGGAATCTCATCCTTTAAACCCTACCTTTGTCATTTATTTTTCTTAATTTCATTAAAATCACTTCCATAACTGCAGATCATGATAAATAATAAGTAGAATAGAGAAATATGTTGACACCTCATAAATAATTGAATATCATTAGCATATTTGAGCTAAATGCATGTAGTGTTGAAAATATCATGCAAATACCAACCTGTAGACACATTATTTGAAGAAATATACTGTGTAGTGTAACCTTTCTGTGTAGCATATTTGCAGGAAACAGAATCTACTGATCAACGTAAGGCCCCTTGAAATGGAACATAGCAACACACATCAACCACTGAGTAACATCAGTAGATTATGAACTAATCAATGGAGACTTGGGGTCATGAATTCTTTGAATTCATCGTATCTTCCAAGATAAATAAAGGTTGTTGTGTAACTTTTATTTCATGTCTATGTGTGAGTGTCATCACCATCAATATAGAATTGGCGCTAGAAGGAGGGCCTCTCATCATCAGTAAGTTTTGTCTGATTTGATGATGCAGATAGAAAGGTAACACTCAAGCATCTCTGTATTTCAAGTTAAATGCTCTCATATTTGCATCATTTTTGCAAACATTACTTAAATATCCTGTCAGTTTCAAATTCTAACCATAAACACAGCCTTGGCTAGGGAGTTTCAACTGATCTTTACAGTAAACCAGCCAATTTTCCTTAAAAATTTAAGAAATCCTGGCTTTCAGGCCAAATACCAAGTCTAGATCTAGTGGACTCTTTGAAGAATTACCTATCAAGGGATTTAGACCTAGAACTGTAGACATTTATCACTCTTCTGATTCTAGTGCATTAGGAGCTTCACTAGAACGTGCTCCTAGAACTCCTCTCGGGTTACAAACACCTACAGAACCACCTGTCACACCTACAGGACCACCTGTCACACCTCAGGTCCAACCTCAACCTGTCATACCTCAGGCTTAACCTCCACCAGTTGCAATGTCTTTCTTTACAGCAGAGTCACCTCTGACTTTCACAGCATATCATGCTTTGCCTAAGAATCCTGATAAAATTTGTCCTAAGTATCATCCATATCAGGATGCTAATGATCACATCAAAACTTTCGAGGAAGCTTGTTGTAGGGCTAGATATGAGCATGAGGATGTGATATGCAGGTTATTTTCATTTTCCTTAAGGGAAGAGGCATATAACTGATATATCAGTCTTGGTCAAGGTTCAATCGGTTCATGGGACGCCTTGAAAAAAGCTTTCAAGGATAGGTTCAAGGTAACTATAGATCCTTCAATGAATTATCATTTGTTTGCCACAATCAAGAGATTTGAAGGAGAACCTGTTGCCAATTTCAATGCAAGGTTCCAAAAGGTGCTATCTAAGCTAGTTGCTCCCTATGTTGTAACAGATGAAGCTGCTAGGAGCATTTATTACTCAGCCTTAGATCCCTTGACTTCCATGTTTATCAGGAGAGCACATCCTGGTGTAACAACTTTGGTAGGAGCTTTTGAAGAAGCTATCAAAGTTAGTCAACAATTGGCTCCTGCTCTCACACCAAATATTGCCTTACCTACACTTCCTCGTTATCCTACATATCCTGTTCACCAATAGACCAATGGAGTCATGATACCTCCAGCTGTGATGCCAGCCCCTTTGCAGATACCTCCACTCAGTATCATGCCACCACCAAATGGTAATGGCCAAATATTACAATATCCAGGACAAACACAAGTACCTCAGGTTGTGGAACAATCCAACAGTAATAATGGATCTTCCTTTTTCAAGCCTCAGATAGAGAATGTAGTGGCCAAGGTTTAGGAAGAGAAAGAAGAAATAAAGGACATATCAACACAGTTAAGGAAACTCACCACTCAGATCACTCATCTGAGGAGTCAAAACTTCTATTCTCAACCAAATCAGAACAGAGGTTATGCCAATGACAGACCTAATTATCCTGATAGGGGGTACAACAATAATTACAATAATTTTGGCAACAATAATCTTCCTAGACAGCCTAGAGTGTGGAACGCTAGGCCAAATAATGGTTCTCTGCCATCACCTCTAGATAACCAGCCTCCTAGTGAACCTAAACAGACCACTAGAGTAAACCTTGCAGAGGTAGCACTTACAAACTAGTGCAGGATACATAACACCAATGCTCATACAGAGCTAGATTGTCCTTAGTTCAGGATTGCTGCTAGTATATTCCAAACTAAAGTGTCCAATACTTCAGGTAATCCACCTCGTGTAGAAGGAAATGAAATTGTCCCTTGTGAATATGATTCTGCCTTAGTGCTAGAAAGCTTCATGTATCATCCTTATCAGCAGACAATTTCATCTCATCAAGATTACACCTCAACATGTGAGGAATCAGCCATGGCTTTTGAATCTAACTATGTTTTTCCATTTGAAGATGATAATGAGCCATCAATTGAACATGAGGAGGCAAATGCTTATCAACAGCAACCTCAGGGTAGGCATAATTACAACTTGAGGAATAACTCAAACAAATATGTTGATCCTTTGACCACATCCTTGCCTCCAAACAATTTCAACACTCCACCTGATCCCAAGGCAAGTAATAACCCTGGATTTTCCAAAGTCAATGCTCAGTACTTAGCACCACATAATACAGCACCAAAGGCTGGTAATCTACCTCCTGAATCTGACAAATTGGTTACATATCTGGCAGATGAAATGAAAAAGGTTAAAATCAGCCTGTCATTGTTAGAGCTGCTTAAAACCCCTGCTATCAAGAAAGATTTTATGAAATCATTGGATGATCCTGCTCAAAAAGAGGATAGTCATACCTTGGGTTAGTTTGGAAATAAAGATCATGCTGCTAGGGATGTTAATGTTAAACATAAAGTGCCAGCTACTGTTCAAGCTATAGAGACTTCCCACATGACCCTATACAAAGACAAGAGTGAGTCACCTCCTTTCCTCCTTACCATAAGGATGTTTGGTAAAAATTTGCACAACTGCTTAGTAGACTCAGGAGCATCTACCAATGTAATTCCCATATCCATATGCAATGCTTTAGGGTTACATCCTACTAAATCATTAAAGAAAGTAACACAATTGGACAAAACAGAGGTAGGTGTGGTAGGAGAACTAACTCACATTCACATGTAGTTAGCATCAGATCCCAGAAATCACTACTATATTGATATTCAGGTAGTTGATATACCTGATACATATGGGATGTTACTCAGCAGAGACTGGTCAAAAACCCTTAATGGATACATGTCAACTGATTTTAGTCATATGTGGTTTTCATGGAGAGGGATGCCAAATCAAATAAGGATAGATGTTGAACCTCACATGAAACACATGATCACTGAATATAACAAAACCAATGAAATCATGTATGTGGATGTAGAACCCGGAGTTTACTCCATCAGACCCCAAACTGTCAGCATAGAGGAGATCCTGATGTTTGACGTTCATAATCATGATGATGACCCTCAAGATGATCAAATAACTTTAGAATCTGATTGTAACCCTGAAAATGAAGTGGAGGTAGATCATTTCAAGAATTTTGAGATGCATTTGTTTAAAGAGGTGCAATGATGTTAGTTGTTAAATGTGCCTGTTCATGATATTCTAATTAATGGATGGTGCAGGTTGCATGATGAGGCACATTTTGAAAGGACTTGTGATGCCTATTTAGACATGTTGGAGTTGGAACAAGCATATAGTGAAACATCTTCAGCATCATCCGCTATGAGTTCTGCAGATAGTGATAGCGAAACTAATTTTTGTTTGTCTTCTGCAGAAATAGGAGAATGCACATATCAAGATGAAAGTTCTATTCAGGTGACAAAGGAGATTCTGGTATGTAACAAGAGTAATGCTAAAAGCAAAAAGAAAATCACCCTAGGGAGTGATTAGTTAGTGGAATCAGATTATAAGTTATCTGATGAAGATAGGGGCAGTAATCTATCCAAGTTCAAAGAGTTTTTATCAAAAGAGATTCAAAAGATGACACAACAACAAAGATCCCCATAGGATGTTTTGATTGAGGGATGGTGCAGGTTACATGAAGCACCTCATTCAGAAACTGCTTGTTCATTATGTCTACATATTCTAAAAAGGTAGACGTTGCCTAGTCCAAAAGATTTTCCTTTTGATGGTAAGAGAAAAGAAGAAATATCAGCTACACATAAGGCAGATAAGGTGAAGTCTGAGAAAGCTGAGATACCAAAATTAAAATGGATATCAAATGGTGCAGCTGCCAGAGCCAAAAGAAAAAAAGAAGGCCCAGACAAGCCTTTAGCAGAAGATGAGCCATGGATCCTCAGGTTTGATGGATCCAAGTCAAAATAAGGAGCTGGAGTAGGAGTAGATCTTGTTGATCCATCTAGAAAATCCTACTTAGCAGCATACAGATTGCAGTTCCCATGTACAAACAATGTGACGAAGTATGAAGCTCTAATTCATGGGATATTGTTTGCACTTAAAAAGAAAGTGAAAATTATGCATGTCTATGAAGACTCAGAATTGGTTGTGAGACAGCTAAGAGGTATATACTCTTGTAATTACAAAAGGCTGTCCAATTATAGACATAGGGTATGGGACTTGATAGAAGATTTCGATGCATTCAACATCACACATGTACCCAGAGAACAAAATCACAGGGCAGATGCTTTGGCCCAGGCTGTTAGCACTCTGGAACCTCTGTCCATATCCGGTTTAAAAATATTCTTAGTTGAATTAGTATTAATGCCTTCTGTGCCAGATAATGTAACTAATCTTCAAGCATTTGATGATGATCAGCATATATTGGACTTTGTTTCCAACAAGGATATTTTTGAGGCACAGATCATAGATGAAAGGAATGTAGAAGATCATGTCTGGGAAGAAGAAGAAATCCTAGAGTTGCCTAGTAATAGGATTCCTAAAGGAATGATAGAGCTAGAAAGAGCATTTGATCTAGACAACATGCTAAAACAAAAGGATCTCCCAAAGGCCGATGGGGGACTGTACTCGCAGGTTAACATTGGACAGAATGATAGAAAAAGAAACGTTCTGATTGGGAAGGCTTGTACAAAAGAAGAGTTGGAAGGAATAACCCAAGCTCTCAAAGATTATATCCATGTCATTGCCTAGACTTATGATGAGTTAAAAACTTATGACACATCAATCATCACTCATAGTATACCTTTGAAGCCAGATGCCAAGCCTTTTAGACAAAAACAAAGACCTGTCAATGTTTTACTAGAGCCCATCATTTTTGAAGAGGTTAAGAGGCTACTTAATGCCAGGATCATGTTTCCTATGAGACATTCCACATGGGTGGCAAACCTGGTCCCAGTAAGGAAGAAAAATTGTGACATCAAATTGTGTGTGGACTTCAGAAACTTAAACAAAGTTTCTAAAAAGGATAATTATCCTTTGCCTTCTCTGGATGAAGTCCTACAAATTGTGAATGGTACTAAGATGATGTCATTCTTGGACGGTTTCTATGGTTATAACCAGGTGATGGTGGACAAAATAGACAGATTGAAAACCGCATTCACTACAAAGTGGGGGACCTTCACCTACAGGCGCATGTCGTTTGGGTTAATAAATACTGGGACAATATTTCAGCGAGCAATGGACATAGCCTTCAGAAGTGTGAACAATACGGGATATCCCTAAACCCTAAGAAGTGCATATTTGGGGTAACCACAGGGAAGCTATTAGGCCACCTGATGATAGAAAATGGGATCATCATTGATCCTGACAGGGTGGAATAAATCATGAAGATACAGCTTCCTGGAAGCAAGAAGGGCCTCAAATCTTACTTTGGTAAGATTAATTTTGTTAGGAAATTTATTACTGGCTTTGCAGAGATTGTCAGACCCTTGAATGCCATGCTCAAGAAGGACGCTAAAATTGAGTGGACACCTGAAGCTAGAGCAGCTTTTGAAGATATTAAGAAACCCATATCTAATGCTCTAGTTCTGGTCAGTCTAGATTATACCAAGGATTTTTACATTTACTCATTTACTTCAGAGCATACATCTGCAGCAGTATTAACATAGAGAAATGAGGTCAAAGAAGAAAAGCCTATAGCCTTCATGAGCTGCCCTTTTAGAGATTCAGAACTCAGATACATGGATGTTGAAAGATAGGCACTTGCTCTGGTTCGAGCAGTCAAGAAATTCAGGCATTACATTCTAAGAAGTAAAGTGATTGATGTAGTACCTGATGTCGTAGTGAAGATGCTTTTAATGCAAGTGAACCAGGTGAGAAAAGAGCTAAATGGATCACTGTCCTCCAAGAGTATGTTATGGACATAACACCCATGAAGTTAGTAAGAGGACAAGCATTGAGCTAGATGATATCAGAAATTGATCCTACTATCATGAGCCAGCAGTATGTTATAAATGCAAAGGATGATGGAGAATGGTACTCAGACATCAGACACATCCTGATCACTAGAAGATGTCCCTCGAGATTGCAGGCCTCACAAAGGAGAGCCTTAAAGATAAGGTCACTGAAATACATGATAAAAGGAGGAGTCCTTTTCAAGAAAAACTACGAGGGGATATACCTTAGATGCCTGGAAATATAAGAAGCAGACAAGGTGTTAGCAGAGTTACATGATAAGTTTGGGACTGCACATGGATCATCTTTAGCTACCACTTATGCTATCCTTAGGGCAGGGTATTACTAGCCCGCTATTTTTAAGATACTATTGAACACATCAAATGTTGTCATATGTGTCAGGTTGCTGCAAACAGAGAAAGATATGCCGCTCAACCTTTGCAGCTAGTGATGGAGATGCGCCCATTTGCTCAATGGGGAATGGACTTCATAGGACCTATCAATCCTCCATCATCTTTAGGCCACAGGTATGTTTTAACTATTATTGATTACTATACCAGGTGGACTGAAGTTGTCAGCAGTAAGAGGTGTAATGCTGAGGATGTTATCAGGTTTTTGGAAAGCAATATAGTAACCAGGTATGGAGTCCCCTATGCTTTGGTATATGATAATGGATCTTCCTTTGCTTCAATTAAACTATCAAGTTGGGCATTTGACTATGGGATCATCTTAAAATTCTCCTCAAATTACTATCCCCAAGGGAATGGATTAGCAGAATCCACAAACAAGAACCTACTGAACATCATAAAGAAATTGATAGAAAAGAACCCAAGGGAGTGGAACACTTTATTGAAATATGCCTTGTGGGTAGATAGAACCAAGAATAAGACTACATTAGGAAATTCTCCTTTTCATCTAGTGTATGGGGTGGATCCTATCCTCCCTGTTAACCTAAGGATCCCTACATTGCAGTTCGCACAAGAATACCTGGGCATAGATAATAAACAAGAAGTTAGGTTGCTTCAGTTGATGCACCTAGAAGAAAAAAGAAGTGAAGCAATTGACCAATTTGCTAAACATCAGGGTGTTGTCAAGCACTGGTTTGACAAAAGAGCAAGGATTAAGGCTTTCAGAATCTCAGATTTGGTCCTGATGTGGGACAAAGCACATGAGAGGAAAGGAGATCATGGTAAGTTTGATAAAGTATGGATAGGTCCCTTTCAAATTTTTGAAATTTTAGGAGACAGCACCTACAGGCTTAAGACCTTAACTGGTGAGGATGTTCCATTACCAGTTAATGGACAGTTTCTCAAACACTATTTTCAAGCTTGAAGTAGTGCCATGACAGTCATGTGTATCATAGTGTACATTTCTTGTATAGTTGTTTGTATAGCCTGTTTATTTTATTTTCTTTGTTGTGTTTCCTCAACAAGGATGTTTATTTTGATTTAGAGTATGAAGGAGCAGACTGACAACCACTAAAAACACTAAAAAAATTAGATCATTCAGGTTAATCATTTGAAATTTATGCATAACTTGTTGTGACTGTCATGAATGTAGAAAGTTAGTTGACTTGTGAAATTTTGTATTCAATAACTGTGGGTTGAGTATTCAAGGAAGGTATCTCACAATGACACACCTAAAATCCTTAGGCTTGTTGAACTTACCAGTGTAGATATTAGGTGAAAAATCAAAGGTCACCCTTGCTACCATTACAATTCTCAGCTTAATTTCAGCAAGTGACCATTCCTTGCATCATGAAGTTACAACTGCAATATCTTATGAAATCTCTATCAAATACAAAAAATAAAAAATAAAATGGATTTTACTAAAAATCTAGATTAAGTCATCTAAGTAACTCTACCGGGGCTATAGACGCTCGCTGGCAATGGGGCTCTACTTAGGAGAATTGTAATGATAACCTTATCGGGGCTATGGACGCCTGCTGGCAACAAGGCTCTATCCAGTTGGCTATGAGGGAATGACCTCAACTACATAGTCTAATATCAGTCACTGGTTTGTTCAACTGATTTTCAAGATGAGGATAATTGATCATGTATACCCACTTAAACTGAACAAGAAAATTCATGCACCTTATTGAATACATTAAGTCTCAAGTTAGATAATGATTTGCAGGAAAGATAGTTGGAAGTTATGAATTTATTTCATTTAGTTTTCTTTAATGGTTTTTATTTTTTATTGTTTTGATTGGTTGCTAGTTGTTGTGATGTTCACAACACGCCCCATTTTACTCCTTAGTAAAATGAGGACCCCTATTGTGGCTGGCTTCTTTGCTTGTGTGTGTGGGTCTACTTGGTGGTAAAGGGAAAAGAGAGTGAAAGTTACAAGCCTTTTTGAAAACAAAGAAAAAATTGCATTAAGTACCAGAGTAGGATATGGGTGAATTCCTTGTCAAAAATGAGTGAGGGTTGCTTTTTGAACCATGTAAAAATTCCCTGTATTTTGCAAGTTATGAGTATTTTGGTAAAATGTACAATCGGGTTTGTATGTTGCACATACAAGGTCGCTCATATACAAAGTCCTTTGTATATCGGGTCCTTGTGTTAGTCACAAATGGGTTGTCAAGTTTTCTAAGTCATGGGGTTGCATATACAAAGTTGTTTGTATACTTTTATACTTGTATGCATTTGGCTAACGTTTTACTTCGGTACATGCAAGGTGGACCTGACATAGCTCAGAGTTGAAATGCATAGTTGTTCAAGTCTGTTGAATGCATTTTAGGCTTGTATGTTTGGCAAAGTGGAAACATACAAAGCAAAGTATACAAGGCTACATACAAGTCGTGGACCCGACGGAGTTGAGAATTAAAATGTATGTTCAGTTAAGTCTGGCGGATGCATCTTATGTTTGTATGTATCTAACATACAAAAAAGATATACAATGATATATGCAAGTCGCAGACCTGACGAAATTCAGAAGAGAAATGAATAGTTGTTTAAATCTGTTGAATGCACTTTATGTTTGTATGTTTAAACATGCAAAGTGGATATGCATTGGCTATATACAAGTGGCGGAACCGAAGGATTATTAAAAGTGGTTTTATTGTTGTATGTTTGCACTTTGTAGATGTACATGTTTCGGGGCATACATTGCACTTTGTACATGCAAGGCAGAATTCAAAAGAAATTAAAATCTGGTATATACAATGTATCACACCTTAAAGCATATTAGAAGATACATTGCGTTATATACATGTCGCGGAGCCAAAAAGTGAATAAACTCCAGTTTATAAAAGGTTGAAGTCCGAAAAGGGACATACAAAGGTGTTTGTATGTATTGGGCCTTGTATGCAAGGAAATATACAAGCGATAGATACAAGAGAAGATACCACCCGATGTACAAGCTGATATACAAAGAAACGATATGCATTCACGAAATACAAGGAAAAAGGTGGGAAAGCAAAGCGAGAGGATTTTGAATCCATTTTAGGGCCCGATAGCATGTTTTTGGTCAATGGTGGTTGACCCGACCATTCTTAACGTTGTATATGCATTTGGATATGCGGATGTGCATAGATGCTTAATATTCATAGCCCGATATCCAAGTTTGCATATTCAGGGCTGAATTTATAATGTAATGTTTAATTTTCCTACTAGTTTATTAAATGATAATGCTTAAATTATTGTCTATTTGTAGGTGTGCAGGTAGATATAAAGACGGAGCTTTAATGGCAATGACATCACAGGCGGCGGATCGGATCACAAAAGATCAAAAACAAAGCAGGAGGAGTAAAGGCTTTCAATGCGGAGGAAAAATGCAGGTGGAAAGAAACATTATTAAAAGAGCAACAGTTATTTTGGCGACTATTAGGGTTTCCAAAGGGTGTCCTTACACTCTGTATGGGTATGCTACTCAGATTTTTGGCAGGATTTGTTTTCCACCGTTGCTATTGCACTCGAGATATGGACCATTGATTAATTAGGGTTTTGGGACCGTATTGGGGATAATCAAAGCTATGTATTGAGCCCCTTTACTCTATAAGGGGAGAGGTCAATCATTTTAAAATCTGACAGAGACAATTTCATATAGGAGATCAGATTACTGAGACTAATGAGGACTAAATTGTTGAAATGTCAAGGTTCTTTCTTCAGATCATTGTAAATGTACTTGTTCTAAAGCATACTAAATGGAGATGAAGCTTCAGATTACATCCTGATTGTAAACTTTATGTAATCTTCAAGTTGATTTCTAGATGTGTAATGGTGAATCCTATGTTCAATAGAAGCGCTTTCATTTTATTGCATGTTGTTGTCAACTTTTCCATTGAAGATTTGCATTGGATCATGCGGATTTGTGGAATGTCTTGGTGAAGTAAGATTCTAGTTTTCTTCTCTTCATTGTTGTATCGAAACATGTATGTGGATCAATGATCTTAGTCAAGTAATTTTGGGAATCTCATCCTTTAAACCCTACCTTAGTCATTTATTTTTGTTAATTTCATTCAAATCACTTCCATAACTGCAGATCATGATAAATAATAAGCAGAATAGAGAAATATGCTGACATCTCGTAGATAATTGAATATCATTAGCATATTTGAGCTAAATGCATGTAGTGTTGAAAATATCATGCAAACACCAACCTGTAGACACATTATTTGAAGAAATATACTGTGTAGGGTAACTTTTCTATGTAGCATATTTGCAGGAAATAGAATCTACTGATCAACATAAGGCCCTTTGAAATGGAAAATAGCAACACACATCAACCACTGAGTAACGTCAGTAGATTATGAACTAATCAACAGACTTGGGATCATGAATTCTTTGAATTCATCGTATCTTTCAAGATAAATAAAGGTTGTTGTGTAACTTTTCTTTCATGTTTGTGTGTGAGTAACATCACCATCAATAGGTATAATATAGTAATTTCAGTCATAAAGCAATTGGAATATCTCAACATGTGTTTTTAACAGCGAGTATATATATACCCATATATATATGGTTTATATATATACCAAAAATGACTAATTTTATCTTAAAAGAGAGGTGTTAAATGAGAAATTTCATTGTTCCATATCAATTTCACATAAATAACTTGTTCGTTATCAATTTTATAACAAAAATTTAGTTTTAGAGATGTTCTTCGTTTTCTTTCAGTAGAGAGGTTCAGTAAAAGAGTTGTGACAACAATTAATTCAGTTTTCAAGTGTTTGGATAGCAATAGTTAGTTGTAACAAAAAGGACATCACTATAAATCCACTCAATGTAGTGTTTTATCAATAATATAAGCATTCTTATGAAGATCTATAGTAGTACTTGGTTATATGACAGAGGGTACAACAACAAGTCTTTTAAAATGGAGCAATTTACCAGCATTGCATTCATGATAAGGGTTAGAGGAGCCAATAAAATTTAGATTTAGGCCATTTCTCATGCCAAAACAGCAGAATGTAATAGTATAACTCAGATTTGGACCATTTCTCATGCCAAAACAATAATATATATAAATTAAAACTCATATTTGGATCAAAACTCATGTCAGAACAACAAATGTATGCCAAGACAGCGAAATGTATGCCAAGACAGCAAAAAGAGATAGCAAAAAAAGCAAGTTTTGGGGTTTTAAGAGAAGATTTCAGAGGATAACCTCCTACGTTGCCCCTTAGTCCTCTTTCTAGGGACTTGGGAGGGCCTACAGGCCTCCCACGACCTCAGCAAGAGGGTTGTGGCCTGCCTTTAAATGCAGTGCCACAACCTCTCAAATAAAAAACTTAGATTTCTTTCAAATAAAAACAACGAATCTTCCACTATATACAATAGATTTATTAAAATAAACAAATACATCTTCATCTATTCAACCTTTTCCATTGGCGGAAAGAAAAGAAAGGTAAGGTTCCATATTTCCAAAAATATTGCAATCAAATGAAGAAATGAAGAGAACATGGCAATAATCAAAGAAATCGTTCCAAACTGGGATGCCCTTGAATCCCTTGCTATTCCTTATTTTTCCTCTACCCTATGTTGCATCCATGTTCTCCTAATTCCTGTCTATGCCTTCTTTTCCCTTTTTCTTATGCTCTTTGAGCTCTATTTTTATCTCACATTTTAGGGTGACTTCCTTTTGTTTTTTTTTTCTCATTAAATTTTGGTTCATCCAAAATCTCATGCAAAACTAATTTGGTTTATTTTTAAAGTTAAAAACCTTTGCATGTTTTCATAACAAATATATATATATTGTTTCAAAAAAAACAAGGATTCTTCTTATTTAATTTTGCAAATATTATTTTTATATATATGTATACAAATATAAGCCTATTTAATTTTGCAATAATATTTATTTATATATACAAAGATAGGCATATTTAATTTAACTATTCAGGCATCGAATAATCATGTATATAAACATTTGCAACTAAAACAACAGTCACATGCATATATGTATACCATGAAGAACACCAAACAGAAAGTCATTAATGCAAAGAAATATGATTTCTACATGTGTGATAGGGCACCAAATAAAACCCATCCACTTGTTGACAAACAACTAGGTCCCCTCCACCTGAAACATGTTCTTGCTTTCAATAATACCTACAACCACTCCCACTCATTTTCCACAGTCAATAGGTTAGTTCCATAAAAACATAGCCGAAGTGACATAAAATAACTGAATCATAAGCTCAATAGTGTATCATCATTATATTTATCTAAAATCAAGCATTAAGTAGAATTCAATAGTTTTCCATGCATTAAACGTAAATGAAATCAATCCAAAAAGTTTGAGACATGACACCCTCTAACTTCCTACTCTAAGGAACCCAACCTCTTCTTGGTTTCATTTAAGGCTACTAGAATTTGGTCCAACTTAGCTATAGAATCACCTGCATCTTGTTTTGACCCTCCTTAACTATTATCCAAGTTTTTTCTAGCTAGAATCATGTTTAAACCTGTTAAGTCAGATTGGAAATTCATTAGCAAAAAGGCTTGATGCAGGATTAAAATTTTTCATAAGATAGCAAAGTTGCAAAGTTTAAGCATCTTAACAAACACATGCAAAGATCCTAATTTTTAAAAATATCATCACAATGGAACATCACATTTCTGAAGGAGTTTTAAAAAGGAAAAGGTTTTATCATTTAATATTGAACATTTAATGTCCTTATTTAAATAATGTTTATCCAGATTACATCAGATTCATAATACTAATCAGACAAAAGAACCTCCTTCGGTTCTTCTTCTTCATCTAATTCTAGTTTTACACTACTCAAGTAGGATGTACATATAGGTACTCTTGTATAATCTCCCTACTTATCTGTGGTACATTGCATTTGCATCCAAAAAGGCATACATCAGACCATCGAAGGTTTCTTTTGCTTGGTTATGCTAGGGATAGCAAGTTTCACTCGCTTCTCTTATTTTATCTTAATTCAACCTATGGTCATTGCTAGGGTCTATGTATTAGAAAGCCATACTTCATATTCTCTGGAAAGAGTTGGTTGTATGATTTTCTCTTTTGTTTTAGTTTTCTTGGTTTTCCTTCCACCCTACTTCTTTGTCTTAGATCCACCCATCTCTGCATTTAGAGAATAGAATTCACTAAGGTTAGATACAACATTCAATTTTTCTATAGTGCTTATTTAATCATATGAAGTAGGCTCATATAGGTCCTAGTGTTTGAACTGGCGCTCTGATAGCATGTCTGACAAACCTTAGTTCATGTTGGCACCTATAAAATTTTGTTCCATCTAAATCCCATTTTATGCCTTCAGCATTGAACCTATTGATGAAAGTCGATCAGAGATGCCTTTCATAGGTTTTAATTTGTTTGCCTTTTGAAAATATAAGGAAAAAGGGCCCAAAAATGACTCAGTCAAAAATTCTAAGTGTTTCCTTGTGTGTTTTACCTTTGTCGGGGTTTCAGAGTTCGAGGTTAACGTCTTTCGTCTTGCCTTGTCTATCAGCTCCGAAATTAGGCTTTAAAATTTGTCAAAGTGTGGTGGACTTCAAAGTTTGGGCCTTTGGCCTTTGGTCTTCTATAAGGCAAGTGTCCGGGAGAAGCCCTGAGGTCTGAAGTCTGACAGGTTTACTTATGTATGAAGTGTGTGGCGGAGTTTAGAGGTTGGCTCTTCTTCATTCTTTCGAAGAAGGCGAAATGGGAATGGTCCGATGGCTAACCCCTGACAAATATTCTAAGGCATTCCACCATTTCACTAAGCCTTTTGGGGGGACCCATAGCTGGCTTGCAAAACAACAGAATGAGGACACGTGGCAGTTTCATGTGTCGAGGTTATAATGTTCTCTATTCTTCCAAGCAGGCAAGGCCTAAACGTTGAAGTCCGACGGGGCCAATGTATCACTAAGTATGTCAGAGGTCAAAGTTCAGGCTTCCTTCCTTTCATCTTCTTCATGGAAGGAAGAAAGTGGAAGGCCCGACGACCGACCCCTGACAGGTAATAATTTTTCTAAGGCATTCTACCATTCCGTGGAACCTTTTGGGTGGGCCCACGACAGGCTTGCGAAATAGCGGGAAGCTGCCACGTGGCCATGACATCATGGTGTAATGTGAAAAGGTGAAGGTCTGACCCTTGACACCTTCATATTCTATGTAATTAGAGTCGGGTTCTCTTCTCCTTCTCTTCCAATGTGCAAGTCGCAAGGCGGAAGTCCCAAGCTTCGAAGTTTGATTTATCAGAGCTTGACTTCTTGGCCTTCTTTGTTCTTTCAAATGCGCCGACAACTTCTCGGATCACCAAAATTGTGAAGTGGGTGGACGAAATTAATGATTTTAGTGTAGTTGTTGGGGTGGTTAAGGGTTTCCTTGTCTAGTTCATGCTCAGACCTATGTGTGAAGATGATCGATAAAGGATGCTCGGCATGCACAGAGTATAGTCAAAGTCATGTGGCTCAAAACAAGAATTTTGGACAACACATTGGGGGTGTTGTAATTACTTTAAAAGAGTAATTCCCTGAAAGTATGCCATGATTGCAGGGATATACAAGCTGATTTGTACCCAGAATTTAATGAGCCTACAGAACAATGTTGTGCAGATGGTTGGCATAGTAAAATTCTTTAATGCACAAAGGATAAATCAGCTAAGTAAAATATTGCAAGTAGCAGGGAGAGGATTAGAACCTTCCCTCTTTAGTTCTCAAATTATAGGAAGAGTTCAAGCTATCTATTTCTGATTGTTTGTAGAAGCGACAGAGCATGGGTTCTCTCCTGAATGTACAAATCCTCTGACAAACTAGGATTTGAATTTATGATGATGTGGGTGCAGTCCTTGACAAGGTGCGGTGCCTGGGAGAATGCAGTGAGTTGAAACGCTATATATGCAGGTGTTTGAATTGTACAATAGGTTGGTCATTTTTGGCAATTTCTCAACAGGATTGTGAGCTCCAGAAGGCAGAATCGTAATGTTATTTTTACAGTCTTTGTTTAACATGAATCAGCTATGAAATGTATGTAATATACTTTGAAAATCTTTGTATTGAATCTCTATTTTTCTCCACCGCTATGGGTGTTCTTTCTAGTGAACTTTGATCGTAGTCAGGGTTTTCTCTTGCCACATTTTGTGGTATGAATGTAAGCATTGATTTGAATGAATGTGATAGTTCTTAATTCATTTCCAAGGCTTTGTAAATAATTTTTTCAATATTACATAAGAAATAGTATGGTATGGTGTTGGATTCGTAAGTATTTTCAGTGATTTGGTATTGATTTCCTTGCATTTGATTTATCAAATAGGTAGTTATGTATTTCTGTGTGGTTGTTTTTCTCTATGTAATATTAGACTTTGTAGCCCAATGGATAGGCACCGGTCTGAGTAGCCTTAGATCTCCCATCTTCAAAACAAAAATAATACATCCTATCTTTGGAAGCAGAAGTAATTTTAATGCATCCTCATTGTGTAGGATTTTCATTATCATCTATATAGGGGTCTTACAGCAACCAGCTTTTGTTAGTTCAGTGACAGATTTGGGATTTAGAAAGCAATCTGGGTTTGGTTGTTAATATTTTTAGTTATTCATCTGGTCTAGTTTTAATACCTACTCAAGTATAATACCCCTTAGAATATCCCTCCAAAGTTTAAGTTGAGCTCAAAGAGCAGAGGAGTCTACCCACTCCTATAGTTGGCCAACATCACCCCTAACTTGTTGATAAACCTCTTCCTATCACCTTGACGACATTCCCTGGCCTAGTTAGGAATGTTTTAGAGTTTTGAGTTGCAGTTATTTTGGGAACCAACATTTTGGTGTCGGTGTTGGGTATCATTTGAAAGGATGAAGAATTTGAAGACCCCTATTTGCAACCATTGTAGTTGTGTTGTCTATTGTTGTGGGTAAGTTGGAAGCCCTTCAACTTACACCAACAGATTGATACTGATGTGCTACTGGGTTAAAAGATTTGAAGACTCTATAGGTGTGAGCAACCTAGAATTAGTTTTGAGGCCTTGGAGATTGTCACGCTTCGAGGTATTTCCTCATTCATTGAGGCGGTGACTCTGCTATTAGAAGAAAACAAAGTTTTGTTGTTGTGTGCACATTTAAAGGGGATCATTACAGTTGGTTAATGTACATGTTCTTCTTCCTGCCTTGACCATGGTTTCTTTCTCAGTAAAGGAACATGTTGTTTTCTTTCCTTTGTCTTGCACATGTGGTTTGTAGTTGGTCATGGCCAATTGATATGAACCTGTATACCCTAGGGAGGATCCTTCCTGTGCATCTTTTTATGTTGCAGACCCTAGGAACTATATGGCTTATGACCATCTAGATTATGCATTTTTCGATCACAGCCCTACCAATTTTACAAACCTAGACTTTTTTGAACTCTTTCATAATAGAAATGAGTCATCCAAGCTGTAGTATGAAATTGAAAAGGAAAAGCAATTATTAGAGTCTTTATTGCAACAAGAAAAAGAATTAGAAAGATCGATCTAGGCCACAGTCTAGCCCCCCTCCTGTTGTTCCCAATTTATCTATTCCTCATCCTCTCCCTATTGCAAATGAAGATACATACAAATAGATGGACCTCTCATGGGTCAGTTATGAGCAACAATCCATGCCCAAGAAGATTTACTATCAGATGCCATTATTTGATGGGTGTGAGGTTTATAATGGGAAGACACACATTGAGGCATTTTCAAATTTCATGGATGGATTTCATTTTGAAGATGAAGATATGTGGATGAGATTTTTTGTTAGATCTCTATGTGGAGTAGCACGGAAGTGGCTGGTTAGTTTCCCTGACCAATATTTTGCTTCCTGGGATCAATTGGTGGCTGCATTTGATGACTATGCAAAAGGTCTAGACCCTATTTTTATTGTCCAAGAACTAGAAAATATTAAGAGGCAAAAAGGAGAGTCTAGCATGGAGTTTAGCCATAGATTTATTGTTGCCTTGTCACACACCCCAAAAAAATTTAGACCTGATCTTCCTGTGTGTGTTGATATGTATCTGAAAGCTTATGATATTACCATATTCCTGAGTTCTATATGAGAGGAATTTAATCTAGTGGGTATACAACAGGCATACGTGTTCATTGATTATGTTAACAAAGTTAAGTAGGATAGATTACAAAATCTATATCCTTAGATACAGAAGTGGTTGGTAATGAACAATCTGTTGTAGACACCAGGGATGTAGATGTTTCATATGATCCAGACACAATATCAAGTGATGATTGTGTATGCAGAAGGGTAGAGGAAGGTGTTGGTATAGTATATGATAGCATTTCAAATGAAAATAGTAGTGACTGCACCTACCTTCAATTGGAACAGTTATTAGTGGATGATGAAACTAAGAAAAAAATGATGATTCCCAATTCAATGAAGAGAGTTATGACCCTGGTGCTTGTTGTAGTATCATGGACTGCTTGGAAGGTATGTATGCAAGTGAAACATCAAATGATTCAATTCATGTAGTTGATTATAAAGAGCGTGCATATATTGATGAAGCAAATGATGATGAAGAGATGAGCATAAGCGATAATTCCCTTTATGAGAAGCATTCAAGTTTGTCAGGTAGTGCAATTTGTGATTTTCATTGGTGCATGGATAATCATCTTTTTGAAGATGAATTTGTGCTCAATGAATTTGAGTTATCATCTTTGGAGGTGGAGATTTTTATGCAATATGACATGGCTACCTGTGGACAGCAAGTGAGCAGAGAGGGAATACAAAATGATCTTAAGGGTGAACAAGAGACTCATCTCTTATTTAGTGTGTTACCCTTATTTGTCCCTGATGATGGTATTGAGTTCATTAGCACTTGTTTGCATGAAGATGATATGGATTGTGCTTCAATTGGACATCATGAAGGCGCTGCTACAACTACAAGTGATTTTGAGGTAACTGTTTCCCACTTTGAAGACCATGTAACAGATGATTTTCTAGAGCTATGGTTGGGGCAGTTATCTCTGATTAATGTGGATCATGTTGAGACCACATTTTTGAGCTCATTGGTTGGGCCTGATAACATTAAGGTTGGATGTTCTAGCATGGGTCAAGTTTTTGATCTGCAGGGTGATGGGGAGAAAATCATTGGTGATTTCCTTAGCAGGAAATTTTACATAGCAGTGTGTGTCAAGGAGTACAAAATAGATTGTGAGTCTTCACTTGAAGTGCCGAAGATTTGACCATAATTGCATTTGTCATCCTATTGTCATAAAAAATCCCAAAACATTACTTAGTTGCATAAACCATCTTGCATTATCATCCTTAGCATCCCAAAAAGCTTACAAGTCTTATATGGTTGAAACAAGGTCCCAAAGGAAAAGAAAGGGAGTGGATTCCTTAGATTAGCCCCACAACAATCCCACTAATACAATGAGATTTGGAGCTTCCTCCAACAACCAACATGAATCACATTCTCACATGGTAAACCCCTTTGAGAACTTCACTTTACATGAGGTAGAACAAGGAGTAACACAACAAGAGATAGAGGAAGTCACCCAAGATCCTAGGTTATTACATATCCTAGATGAGATGATAGCTACAAATCCCCAAACATACCTCATGTGACTTTTGCAAATTGGAACCAAACTCTTCGCAGGTATTGATGTAAACATGATTGTAGGATCATCCCCAAACAATGCCACACAAGTACAAGGTCAAGCAACATCCTCGACTAGTCACACAAACCCAACACAAGAGCACACTAACATACCCTTTTGAGAAACTTCACATGTGTAACATCCATGTTCTATAAACCTAGTAAAACTGGAAAATTTACAATAAAGTAATTTAACAAGGTAAAAATGAAATAGAGAAAAAAAAATTCTTTTATTCATCATATAATCAAGTACTACAATTTCAAGATTTCTTTTTTACAAAATACAATAAACCCATATTCCCTTTTCATTTACAATGTTTACAAATGTAAAACCATTACATATACAAATTTGGCATAAATACTGCATCTGAATATCTGACATCTTTATCACAAGTCCTGGCATGTTTCCTACTTGGAAAGAGAGCATCTATCCAGTGATTTACCTCCATCCACAGACCGACGGTCTCCCATACTTCTTCCACATACGAAGTGGCCCTACCCTTCATGAGGAATATAGACCTTAGGTGACCAATGGTAATTTGCCTTTTTTGAGTACATAGTGTTGTATTCTACTCAACTCTATCAACCATACAACCCTAGATACCCTCTAGCTAAGTATGATTTCTGATAGGATAAGCCATCTGAATACAGTGAACTGACAATGCATGTAGAAAACAAATGCATTACTTTGGCCAAAGTTTTTAATATCAATATCGTTCATAATGAACGTAGTCATTGTGTTCACCCACCCCTACTCGACTTGGATATTGCCATATTCTCATAGTTTTATTCTTATACCAATTCCTAATCATGTAACAGTTTAATCCATGAGTCATAATAATAATATCTTTAGACCTTAATAAGTCCCTTATGACTAAACTATACAGTTGGTTCATAGTCAGCTCTAGGTTATCCAATTGTCCCATGGCTAATTTAATAATGTTATATAACCTTATCTCTTTGCTAGGCAACCTAGATTCATAAATGACTTATGACTAATTCAACCAAAGAGTAAGAACACTATAGTTCTTTTAAATAATGTTAACCCTTGTCCAATACCTTTACTAATGTAATAAAGTAAAACATACCCAATATGCCTTTCCTACAAGGTCATCCCTTAGTAGATTAAGTATATTCTATTGTATTTGATCTTCTCTAGAATAACGTGAATAATGAATACAATATATACATCAATGAATTCTCATAAGAACCTTATTTTATTTCCCATAGTAACTCTAAGTTATTCTCATTTGATGTGTTACAATAGTTTTACTAAAGATTCCTATGAATCTAGTTTCCAAGATTGGATAACAATTTCCATTATATATATATATATAGTCTAAACAAGACAATATGATAAATCGCTATTATCTCAATACTATACGGCTCAAGTTGATAGTATAATAACAAAGTCCATTCTTCTCTATAATACTCGAAAGTCCTATTGTTTTGTTAACTCACCATCATTCTATTGACCGTTTACCAACTCAATCAAAGGATGATCTATTATCAATGTAAATGACAACTTAACCCATTTTATACCATGAACAATGTTCTATTCTTCATTTCAAGCATTGGATATAATAACAGTTTCTCATATATCTAAGTGGTCGAATTCATTAATTATATCACGTACTCACTAGTACTACCATAGTCGACTCTATAGTTGCATTCTATTTCTCATTCAAATAGAGATAGAACAACTTAATTTTCTCAATAGATAATTGTGTCTCTTCCCTCGTTGAATCTACTAATTATCAACTATCACACACATAATATAAATCAGGCGAACACATGTAGTCGCCACAAGACTATAATATAATTCCTAATATATCCTATTCGATTTCCTTCATTGTTATCAAATAATCGATTGAGGAATACCTGAAAGTAATGATTTCTTGTATTGAAAGAGGTATGTAAATATTACACAGGCCGACGTCTTATCTGAGTGTACTTCCTCACGCCTCTAGTTAGATCACTATTCCACAATGCATTTTTGTTTTTACTCTATTTCCTTAACATTCTCATCTTGTACTCTATTTCTATTTGTTACTCTGCTACTACCCAAAGTTGAGTCATTTCCCTCTTATTAAAGTGGACTGGGCATGACTCCTATAGAGTCGCCCTCCATTCGTCCCATAACTGTAAATCAGTTGCAACATTGATTGCATAATAACAGTCTTAAGAGACTTAGTCCAAATTGCAAATTGATTTCTTAGCAAAATGAACACATGTCAATAGAGATAGCTGCCTATAGGCTCATTTAGTTGGGCGGTTAAACTTATAAATTCATCCTCATTAGGATTAAGTCGATGCTCTTTTAAAAACAAAAGTGATCTTTAATGATCATATTATGAGTGGTTTGACCCACTTCTTTCACTAATGAAGGCTTAATAATAAATAGCCTACGTTTTCATCACTACCTTTGATGCATTTAAGAGGTATTATCCTCTTACTATGTCAAGACATTTGTATATATTTGATTACATCAAATATACATATGGTTATAGTTTAATCAATACAATAATAATATTTAAACAAGGAAATACGGATAATGGGATTGGGTTGAGCTTGTCTCCCCATCACAATCTGTCGACATAATTCACGTATTCTTAACTTGACTATATCATCTTAATGTTAAGAATCATTTATAATATGTCAAGTAACTTAATAATAATATGACAACCATTTTACGACAATAATGTCATAATATTTACGTGTTAAACGTAAATAGTCATAAATCAAACTCAAATGACGTCGTTAATGTTATTAACGACTAAGACAACTTAATATGACTTAGAAAGATTTGAAAACAATATCGACTACCTATCGATTAAGTTCAGAAGTAACTGACAAGACAAGGCTTACCTCTTACGACACATTGGTTCACATTTTCATTATACACTTATAACTCGGTTTGGTAAATAAACCACTCATAACCTGAGGTCTATATTTCTCTCCTAGAAAGATACTCTCTCTCTCTTTTCTCTGAGAGTCATCTGATAACCTGAAATCATGTTTCACTTGTCACCAAACAATATGTGATCAGTGCATCATTATTCAATTAATTCAACTAATAAATCAAATCTTGCAACACATATATTAAATCGATAATAACATAATCATTCCTATGATTTCAATAAATGACATTCAATAAAATCCATATGTTTCCTTGTCATTAATCTAAACATCACAACAAATTTACTTATGTCCATGTAAAAAAGTAAAAGTATAGCAAGACAAAAATTAAGGATGTAACATATCCTTCCCCTAAAGATTCATCGTCCTCGATGATATAAGGTATTAAAAAGTAACTAAAACAAGTTCATTGTTTTAACTAGTAACATTTTTAAATAAATGAGGAATTTTTTGATAAATTTCATGGTAATCCTCCCATGTAGCATTTTCCTCAGCATACTGGTCCCATTGGACCTTGCATTGCAAGACCTCTCTGTTACGCAAGCGGAGCTTGCACATTTCTAACACCTTGAGTGGATCGATCGTGACCACCCCTAGGTCTTGCATTTGTAAAGAATTCCAAGTCAAAATATGATTATTACCTACAATATATTTCTTCAAATAAGACACATGAAAAACATTGTGCATTCTAGATAAGGCTGGTGGTAGAGCAACTCTGTAAGCAACCGGATTGACTACTTCAAGCCCTTCAAATGGTCCCACACATCGAGGGGCCAACTTAGGAGACTTCCCAAACTTAATAGAACTCTTCTAAGGTTTAACCCTCAAAAGAACTTTTTCTCCAACAGAAAATTGCCTTGGAACACGTTTTGCATCTGCACAGCTCTTTTGCCTATCATTGGCTTCTGCCAATCTTTTTCTGATTAGCTTAACTTTCTCTTCCATTTTAGCTAGCATTTCTGGTCCGATGCTAATCCTATCCTCTATCTTATCCTAGCTTATACGAGTTCGACATCTTCTTCCATACAATGCTTCAAATGGCGCCATCTTAATAGCGGAATGATAGGAATTATTGTAAGCAAATTCCACAAGTGGTAAGTATTCTTCCCACTTATAGTGCTAATCCATGCAATACATACGCAACAAATCTTCCAAGACTTGGTTAACTCTCTCAGTTTGCCCATTAGTTTCGGGATGGTAAGTTGTACTCACATTAAGTTTAGTCCCTAGCACAGAAAACAAAGTTTGCCAAAACCTTGACATTACACGTGCATCTCTATCCGAGATAATCTTTTTAGGGAAGCCATGCAATCTAAACACTTCTTGCACAAATTTACAAGCTAACATAGGTGCTCCATCAATTAAATTTCCTGGTATGAAATGTGCTACTTTTGTGAGTTTATCAACCACCACTAAAATGGCATCATGTCTATTCCTTGACATAGGAAGTCCTTGAACAAAGTCCATGCTAATAACTTGCCATTTCCACTCTGGCACGTCATGTGGATACAACAATCCTGCGGGATGATGATGCTCTGCTTTTACCCTTTGGCATTCTAAACAACTTGCTACAAATGTTGCAGCATCATTCTTCATTTCTTTCTAGAAATAAAGAGGTTTAACATCTGCTAGAAGTTTGGTCACTCCTGGATGTCCCGATTACGGTGTTGTATGAACTTCTTTCCATACTAAATCCCTTAATCCAGCTGAATTAGGTACATAAATTCTATCTTTATACCTCAATAGTCCATCTGACTCAAACAGAAAACCATCATATCTTGTATCTTTAGGATTATCTTTCAGAGCCTACTTAACCTGCTCATAAAACTCATCACCTGACAAATTTTGCAATACCAAAACCTTGAAATTTCCATGAATAGAAATAATAGAAGCTATATGTCTTCTACGACTCAAAGCATCAGCTACTCTATTCTCTTTTCCTTTGATGTAGTTTATCTCAAAGTCGTAGTCAGATATCAATTCTAACCATCTCCTTTGTCAAGCATTCAAATGCGGTTGTGAGAAAATATACTTAAGACTTTGATGTTATGATTTAAGTACAAAAGTCTTTCCCAACAGATAATGTCTCCACATTTGTAAGGCATGAGTTACTGTTGCCAATTCCAGATCATGCGGTACATAATTTTTCTCATAGGATTTCAATTTCCTTGACTCATATGCTATGACTCTTCCTCCTTGCATAAGCACTCCTAATCCTTCTCCTGAGGCATCTGTAATTACCTCAAAATGTCTTTCAGGGTCAGGAACTTTCAAGATTGGAGCTAAAGTTAACTTTTCCTTTAAGAGATCAAATGCTTCTTAACATTTGTCTGTCCATTCAAATCTCTTTCCTTTCCTCTGTAGGGAAGTAATTGGACTAGCAATGCTGGAAAAATTTAGAACAAACTTTCTATAATAGCCTGCCAGGCCCATGAAACTACGCACCTCATGCACATTTGTTGGTACAGGCCGATCCAGAATAGCTGTAATTTTTGCAGGATCAATAGATATTCCATTAGCTGATATAATATGACCTAGGTATTGAATCTCCTTCTGAAAGAATGTGCACTTAGATAGCTTCCCATATAACTTATGTTCTCTTAACTTTGAATCCCTTGGAATTAGGCCAAATTTCCCAAATCATCTAAGCATTCAACTATTTTTGAGAAACAGTCAACCTTAGCTCTATGTTTCCATAGCCAATTCATTCCTAGGATCACATCATAGGAACCTAAGGGAGCTACATACAGATTTACTTTAGTTGAGAAACTAGGAAGGTCAACTTTGGCTTCAAACAAACATTGCTCTACCTAAGCTTTGGATTGGTTAGCATATTCTACTGACCAGGGTTTGGACATGTAACCAGCTTTTCTAGAAAATCTATTCAAAATTCTAGGAGAAACAAAGTTTTTTGTGGCTCCTGTATCAATCAAAATAGATATAGGGACTCCAAACAAAGTACCTACCATCTCAATGGGTGTGATTTGATACTCTGCTTGATGATTGTCGAGAGATGCTTGAATCCTTTGCTGGAACACTTCTTGTTGAGTAGGCCGTGTAGTACCTCTTTGTTGTCCATTTTGATTCTTGTTTGGGCAACGATTTGCATAGTGGTCACCCCCACAAGTAAAACATCCTCTAGTGGGTCCCATTATTCTTCTCATTGCTAGATCCACCTTTGCTCTTATGAGGTCCTTTATCTTTTCTCTTGTTATCGTAGCTCTTTTCATATCTTTTCTTGTAGGCTTGATTGTTAGGAGTTCCATTAAACCTCTTTGCGGCTTCTATCATGATAAGCTGAGATGGATTTCGGCTTTTGCTCTTGCTTGATTGCCTTCTTGTACACTTGATCCATTGTTGTGGGACCATGTACATCCACTTCACCACCAATTTGAGCATTTAAGCCTATGATGAATTTTCTAATCCTGAATCTCTCATCCTTTTGATACTGTGGAACATATTTTAGGAGTCGAGCATTTTTTTCTCCATATTCTACCACTATCATATCTCCTTGTTGAAGATTCTGAAAATCAGTCAGTTTTTGATCAAAATAGAATTGTGGTAACCATCTTTTACGAAAGAGTTCCACGAACTCATCCCAAGTTACCCTTAGAGAGCTCAAATTCAATTCCATCTTTTTATTCATCCACCAAGTGGATGCTTCTCCTACTGGTTGGAATTCTCCCCATACTGCCTTAGTCACCTCTGAGTAATTTCTTATCTTGAAGTACTTTTTCATTTCTATTAACTAAGCTTCTGCAGCATCTCTGGTTTCTATCCCATCAGATTTTGGTGGAACAACCTTCTTCATATCCTTTGAGAGCTCCAAGGTCAATCTATCCCTAGCCTCTTTATGAGGTTCAGTACTCTTACTTTGATCTTCATGATTTTCTCCGCTTTCACCATGAGAGTTTTCACCTCCTCCCTCAATATTCCCTTTATCATCCACCTTCTTTTCCAAATCACCCAATCTTTTATTGGTTTCCTCTAGCATGGTTATGATTTGGTCCAGCTTATTATTTGGTGAGTGGTTTTCCTCTTCACTTTCTCCTTGATTAGTTCTTGTCCGCACCATGTTTATCGATTTCTCACACCTAAGAATATTGAGTTGTCCATTAGTTCAAGATTATAATGTAACCCATTAAATCTAAACATAATACTCAATTTAAAAAATAGTTTGGTACAAAACAACTCTTTTTATTTATTTATTTATTTTCAAAAGCAAAGAGTATTCTTCTTTATACAAGAAATGACTTCAAAAGTCATGCTCAAGAGGAGTATATCCCTCAGACTTATTTTCAGATACATAATCTCGAGGTATATAAACCTCTAACTCACTATCAAACCTAACTTCTATGATCTCAATAGTTGAGGGTATGCGAGGATCTCGCCTAACCATAGTTGTTTCCTCATCTAACATATACTCTATGATTTTGGCAATGATATTAACTCTTTCTTTGTCTTCCCTTCTTACTCGCTTAATTCAAGTTAAGGCAGTCACCAGAGTTTCAGTATCACTTAACCAAATGTCACTCTCATCGTTGGTTCCCTCAAAGGTTTTAATAATAGCCTCACATTCTCTTTTTTCTTTAAGGAAACGTTGACTCGAATTAACAGACTTTCTTGTTGTCTTCTTAAAACATACCATTCTGGCACAGAAATTTTCAAACATTAGCTAACCACATAATGTTGACTACAGGCAAGCATAGTGGTCTCATAAGCCCTAGTGTTGAACCTGGTAGCTCTAATACCATATTTAACATACATGTTCTATAAACCTAGTAAAACTAGAAAATTTACCATAAAGTAATTTAACAAGGTAAAAATGAAATAGAGAAAAAAAAATTCTTTTATTCATCATATAATCAAGTACTACAATTTCAAGATTTCGTTTTTACAAAATACAATAAACCCATATTGCCTTTTCATTTGCAATGTTTACAAATGTAAAACCATTACATATAAAAATTTGAAATAAATACTACATCTGAATATCTGACATCTTTATCACAAGTCCTGGAATGTTTCCTACTTGGAGAGAGAGCATCTTTCCAATGATTTACCTCCATCCATAGACCGGCGGTCTCCCACACTTCTTCCACATAGGAAGTGGCCCTACCCTTCACGAGGAATATAGACCTTAGGTGACCAGTGGTAATTTGCTTTTTCTGAGTACATAGTGTTGTATTCTACTCAACTCTATCAACCATACAACCCTAGATACCCTCTAGCTAAGTATGATTTCTGATAGGATGAGCAATCTGAATACAGTGAACTGACAATGCATGCAAAAAACAAATGTATTACTTTGGCCAAAGTTTTTAATATCAATATCGTTCATAATGAATGTAGTCATTGTGTTCACCCACCCCTACTCGACTTGGATATTGCCATATTCTCATAGTTTTATTCTTATACCAATTCCTAATCATGTAATGGTTTAATCCATGAGTCATAATAATAATATTTTTAGACCTTAATAAGTCCCTTATGACTAAACTATACAGTTGGTTCATAATCAGCTCTAGATTATCCAATTGTCCCATGGCTAATTTAATAATGCTATATAACCTTATCTCTTTGCTAGGCAACCTAGATTCATAAATGACTTATGACTAATTCAACCAAAGAGTAAGAACACTATAGTTCTTTTAAATAATATTAACCCTTGTCCAATACCTTTACTAATGTAATAAAGTAAAACATATCCAATATGCCTTTCCTACAAGGTCATCCATTAGTAGATTAAGTCTATTCCATTGTATTGGATCTTCTCTAGAATAACGTGAATAATTAATACAATATATACATCAACGGATTCTCATAAGAACCTTATTTTATTTCCCATACTAACTCTAAGTTATTCTCGTTTGATGTGTTACAATAGTTTTACTAAAGATTCCTATGAATCTAATTTCCAAGAATGGATAACAATTTCCATTATATATATATAGTCTAAACAAGACAATATATTAAATCGCTATTATATCAATACTATATGGCTCAAGTTGATAGTATAATAACAAAGTTCAATCTTCTCTATAATACTCAAAAGTCCTATTGTTTTGTTAACTCACCATCATTCTATTGACCATTTACCAACTCAATCAAAGGATGATTTATTATCAATGTAAATGAAAACTTAACCCATTTTATACCATGAAGAACATTATATTCTTCATTTCAAACATTGGATATAATAACGGTTTCTCATATATCTAAGTGGTGGAATTCATTAATTATATTATGTACTCACTAGTACTACCATAGTCGACTCTATAGTTGCATTCTATTTCTTGTTCAAACAGAGATAGAACAACTTAATTTTCTCAATAGATAACTGTGTCTCTTCCCTCGTTGAATCTACTAATTATCAACTATCACACACATAATATAAATCAGGAGAACACATGTAGTCACCACAAGACTATAATATAATTCCTAAGATATCCTATTCAATTTCCTTCATTGTTATCAAATAATCGATTGAGTAATACCTAAAAGTAATGGTTTCTTGTATTGATAGAGGTATGTAAATATTGCACAGGCCAATGCCTTATTTGAGTGTACTTCCTCACGCCTCCAGTTAGATCACTATTCCATAATGCATTTTTTATTTTACTCTATTCCCTTAACATTCTCATCTTGTACTCTATTTCTATCTGTTTCTCTGCTACCGCCCAATGTTGAGTCATTTCCCTCTTATTAAAGAGGACTGGGCATGACTCCTATAGAGTTGCCCTCCATTCATCCCATAACTGTAAATCAGTTGCAACATTGATTGCATAATAACAGTCTTAAGAGGCTTAGTCCAAACTACAAATCAATTTCTTAGCAAAATAAACACATGTCGATAGAGATAGCTGCCTATAGGCTCATTCGGTTGAGCGGTTAAACTTATACAATCATCATCATTAGGATGAAGCCGATGCTCTTTTAAAAACAAAACTGATCTTTAATGATCATGTTATGAATGGTTCAACCCACTTCTTTCACTAATGAAGGCTTACTAATAAATAGCCTACATTTTCATCACTACCTTTGATGCATTTAAGAGGTATTATCCTCTTACTATGTTAAGACATTTGTATATATTTGATTACATCAAATATACATATGGTTATAGTTTAATCAATACAATAATAATATTTAAACAAGGAAATACGGATAATGTGATTGGGTTGAGCTTGTCTCCCCATCACAATCCATTGACATAATTCACGTATTCTTAACTTGACTATATCGCCTTAATGTTAAGAATCATTTATAATACATCAAGTAACTTAATAATAATATGACAACCATTTTATGACAATAACGTCGTAATATTTACGTTAAACATAAATAGTCATAAATCAAACTCAAACGACGTCATTAACATTATTAATGACTTAATACGACTTAGAAAGATTTGAAAACAATATCAACTACTTGTCGATTAAGTTCAGAAGTAACTGACAAGACAAGGCTTACCTCTTATGACACATTGGTTCACATTTTTGTTAGACACTTATAACTCGGTTTGGCAAATAAACCACTCGTAACCCGAGGTCTATATTTCTCTCCTGGAAAGAGACTCTCTCTCTTTTCTCCGAGAGTCATCTGATAACTTGAAATCATGTTTCACTTGTCACCAAACAATATGTGATCAGTGCATCATTATTCAATTAATTCAACTAATAAATCAAATCTCGTAATACATATATTAAATTGATAATAACATAATCATTCCTATGATTTCAATAAATGACATTCAATAAAATCCATGTTTTTCCTTGTCATAATCTAAACATCACAACAAATTTACTTATGTCCATGTAAAAAAATAAAAGTATAGCAAGACAAAAATTAGGGATGTAACAACATGAAACAACAAACATTACATACCTCCACCCTTTGGAGCAAACAATACAAATGTCATGTCTCAACCAATGAATTTTCCAAATCCATTTGCTTCAATGTCAACCAACACAAACCCCATAGGTCAAAACAAAAGAACACAAAGAATACACATAGAGACTCCACGAACACAAACACAAGGGGCTAATACCACACCTAGTGCAAACATGAATCTTGGGTCTCAACCAAACAACAACTTGAATCATCAAGGCATAGACCCTCTTCATCAAAACAAAAATGTGTCTCATCTAAACATTAACCAAGGTGCTAGTACATCTCATCAAAACACCCATTCAAATCCCATACAACAACAAGTTGACCCAAACGTCCCTCTTCAAACAACTTCCAACCCCCTCCAAAATCAAAATAATACAAATACCTCATCCCATTTTCAATACACAAACACAACTCCAAATACCACATACATATCCAATGTCCAAAATCAAAATTCATCTTCATCACCTAACCCCCTTAACAAAAACACCACCCCCCTTGTTGCAAACATGGTATTTCAAAACACAACTACACCAAACATGGGCAATCCTTACCACAACACACCCACAAATGCCATAGACACATCACTAGCTCCCGTGGAGATTCTAGCACACAAGATGCTCTCATTGGAACAATGATTATCAAACATGCAATTATCCACTACAAAGAAGGCATACTCCATGGAATATTTATGCCCATATCCTTTTGATAAGAGTATCTACATGCCTCCTTTTCCACCAAACTACAACGTCCCAAACTTTAACAAGTATAGAGGAAAAGGGAGTCACGTAGAGCATGTGTGAGAATTCCATACCACATGCCTAGAAATTGCATTTGACCACACATACCTAATGAGATTATTCCCACAGAGCCTCGAGGGTCAAGCACTCGATTGGTTTGCACATCTTCCCATGGGGATAAGAACATGGACTAAATTGGCAAACAAATTCATATCCCACTTCTCCTATAACATTGAGATGGATGTTTATTTTTATTTTTATTTTTATTTGTGTTGCCACAATAATGGGTTGCACTTTCTGGGACATCCTATTTTTTTGCTGAAATCACATATTTTTTGAAAATATAATGATTTAAGCCTTGAAAGGTTCCATTTAAAGGTTTTTAATTGAAGAGGGTTTGATTAAACCCCCTTAGATCAAACCCCCTTGGATAGAACCTAGCTAATTTTAAACCATACCTATAATGGAGTCTCCTCTAGACCTATCAAAATGATGATAAAAAACCACTTTTGATTTACCTTTTAGGGGATCAAATGAATTAATTTAAAATTTATATTTTTTAAGTATATAGTCCTTATTATAAGCTTCCCAAAAAGTATAATCTTAAATATATTTAATTTGATTATTATATTCATTTTTTATTTCTTGTGAATGTAGGTTTTTCAGTGAACATCAAGGTCTTTGTTTCATACATACGAAAATATATATATATATATATAGAAAAAAATTCTAAAAAATACATGTCCTCAAGGTATTGATTTCCTTATTCCAACCAAAAAAAATTGAATTCCAATACATACAAAAAATGTTATGCTCTTTATAGTACACCTATGTCTAAATTGTAATTGGTTTGAATTCAAAACTTAATTAAAAAAAATATTCAATAAATTATTATGAAACCAAATGCATCCTCTAGATATTTTAGTTACAAATCTAAATTAGAAAAAAAATAGAATCTTATCCTTCATATAAAAAAAGTAATGTGGTTTATAGTACACATACTCTTTAAAATGACGTTTACTGTTAAAAACTAGTTATCGAAGGAGATGGAAAAAGAAATGCAATTTGATTCCAAAAATTTAAATATATATATATATTTAGAATCTACAGATAAAATGTCACAAATTACTAGTTTGCATCATCTTCAAATTCCTCACGATTTAGCAGCTATAGGTGTCTGAAAGTGAAGATTTAGTTCAAAATGTTCATTTCAATGTCAAGTTTGGCCAAAAAGTGTAACCCAATATTGTGGGATCAACAAATGTCGCAACATTATGTCATACCAAACAAGAAGATGGAGAAACCTTTCTCTCTTTTTTCCAAAGATGGAGAAGCTTAGCTAGCAAATGTCCATGTCACATACCTGAAAATCAATTGGTTTCAATCTTTTTAGAAAACCTAAACACGAAACTCATGCGTCAGTTGCAAATCCATTGTTGCACTACCTTTGGAGACATTGTTGAAAAGGGAAGAGAAATTGAAAAGGACCTTATTGCCAATGGTACAATCAAAATTTTCAACAAAAATCAAAGCAATCCGAACACCTCCTATGACAAAAACAAGTTTTGGTCTAGGAATAAGAATGTTACGAATAATGGGGTAGTTGACACGAAAGCAATAAGCAAGGCCAGCCCCATTCTCAGCCTCAAAGCACCACCAATTCCAAACAATCTATCAACCATTCAACAACAACAACAACAACAACAAACAAACAACACAATTCAAAACAACCAAAGAAGAGCTCCTCCAAGGAACAATCCCCCAAGATGAAACTACACACCATTGCCGGAACTAATTGAGTCAATCCTAAAAAAGTTATTGCAATCCAACCTTATTCATCTTCCAGAGGTCAAACAATATTATCCTACCTTCAAACCTCCTTCATGGAATGACAATGACTATTGCGAATATCATAGGATAAAAGGACACAAAACATCCAATTGTTACAAACTAAAGAACACCATCCAAGACCTTATTGAACGAGGCAACATACTCTTGGATAATCCACAAGGGTCCTCCAATATCGATCACACCATTTTCACAAATCCTCTACAAGACCATGGATCGGGAAAAGCCTCTAGTTTAGGGACTAAGACAAATGATCAACCCAACTACAACTATGTTGCCTATGAATACATGGTAAATAACATTTGAACATATGATGACACTGTCTCCATGATCACCATCAAGTCTCATCCCAAGTGTGTCGTCACCACCTGAAGAGCTAAGATAACATTGCAAAGTGCTCCATCCAATCTGCAACCAAAGCCCTAATTCAATCTCTTAGATCATTTGAAGAAGACCCCTGCACAAATATCTATCTTCGAGTTGCTTCACCTATCTCCTAAGCATAAGGCCATCTTGGACAAAGCTTTGTTAGAATCCTCCGTCCCCACGAACATCAATGTTAACCAGTTTTAGGCCATAGTAGGACACTTGGATACAACTAATTACATTATGTTCAAAGAGTGTGACTTGCCTTCACATAGACCCAACCATAATGACCCATTGCACCTTGAAGTTTTCATCAACAAGCATAAGATCCGACGAGTCTTGGTAGACGATGGAGCTAGATTGAACATATGTCCTTTGAAATTGGTCATGATACTGGGATATTCTGAGGCCTACGTGGACCCATCTAAAAGAATTATTATAAAGGCCTATGATGATGCAGAACCTTCCTCTAAAGGTGTAATCACACTTCCTGTGAGAATTGGGCATGCTACTCTAGATATTGTGTTTTAAGTCTTAGATCTGGACCTCCCTTACAATCTCATCCTCGGTCGCCCATGGATTCTTGTCATGAAGGTCGTGCCATCCACTTACCATCAATGCATCAAACTCCCTTATAATGGCAAATAAATCACCATAGTCAGCAATCCAAATGCTTTTCAATATTGCAACCATCTGAGAGAAACACCTAAACATCAAGTACCCGTTAACAGGGGAATTCCACCTTCCGTGTCATATCATTATATTGATCCTTCCACGCTTTCAATATCTACCACCACATTCACTCCACCTTCCAAGATTAAGGTCCAGATTCATGACAAAGGATGTGGAGAGTATAAAATGGAGAGCTCATATTGTATTGGTAAACTACCAATATCGCTGAAGTCTCACAGAAAACCCAGCCCAATCAAACCTAAAGATACTATTTGTGCTGCCCCCACCACTTTTACCAAATGGGGAAAATTAAGAAAAAAATACATAGACGAAGACGTCTCTACCTGGCTCTACAGAGATGAGGAAGAAGTCAAACACGTGAAACTGCCAGTAGAGCAATATGGGAAAGGATACAGATTTGTAAAGCAACAAGGATACGACAGACATAGTGGACTTGGTTTGAACAAAAATGGAAGGACAAAACCCATACAACCAAGAAGGCTACCTAAGAACAAAGGGTTAGGGTATGCACCATTAGGAGGAAATGCTCCTCATACTAAGTTGCTATTAGGTAAGGATGCAAGCGCTTCCAAAGACATTGAGACATAAAGGTACAATCCTAAGCCTAAACCCATTCAAACCAAACTACCTGATGGCTCTGCCTAGATTAGCATCTTCTAGAACCCTGATGATACCTCTATATGCACCATAACCCCATTATCCGTGAGCTATACCAATGTCGATGATGACTTTCCTTTAGTCCACCCCCAATTAATAGACTGGGACCAACAGGCACCTCCAAGTTTAGATTTATTAGAAACAACGATACTATTGCTGAGTTTATGGGACTGAGAGAAGGCATACCCAGTGGGGATCACAATGATGGATGGATCTTGATAGCTCAGCTTACTTTGGAGAGTCAACTCCACCCTTCAGTCGCAAAAGTGAACATGAAAAGAATAAAAATAGGTCTCTAGGTGAAAACTGAAAGGCACCTCTAGACCACAAAAAAGTAAAAATAAAGGACATATCCAAGGGTGAAAACCTCTATGAGGTACCCAAGGATGGAGGGTTGGAAGTGCTCCCCATAACTCAAGAGAGATCACCGCTGCTACTAGAGAAAACAATTGAGACAAACATTGGCACCAATGATAATCCCAAGATTGTTCACTTTGCAGAATCATTGATAGAACAAGAGAAACCAGTGTTTACAGCCTTCTTCTCAGCTAGGCAAATCAATTTCACTTGGTCATATGCAGACATGCCTGGGCTTGATCCTCAGCTAGTTTTACATTAGCTACCACTACTTCTAAATGCAAATCCCATAAATCAAAAGTTAAGAAAGATGTATCTGCAAATTGTGCTCTTGGTCAAAGCAAAACTGACGAAGTTACTAGATGTCAATTTCATTTGGCCTATCGACTATCCAGAATGGGTCTCTAATCTCGTCCTAGTCACTAAACCAAATGGTCAAATCAAAATTTGTGAAGACTTTAGAGATTTGAACAAAGCTTGTCCTAAAGATGATTTTCCATTGCCCAACATTGATATTGTAGTCGACCTCACAATAGGATATGAGATGCTTTCGCTCATGGATGGATTTTTAGGATACAATCAGATCAGAATAGCTCCTGAGGATTAGCACAAAATAGCTTTCACCTTTCCTTGGGGTACTTACTGCTAGAATGTCACATGCCCATCGGCCTTAAAAACGCCATAGCAACATACCAAAGGGCCATGACTACGATCTTTCATGACTACATGCACACATTTATGGAAGATTATGTTGATGAGCTACTAACAAAATCAATCACAAGGGATAGTCATTTGGACATATTGGACAAAGTTTTCACACGACTTGAAGAGTATAAAGTCAGGCTAAATCCAAAGAAATGTGTTTTTGGAGTCACTTCAAGCAAATTGTTGGGTTACATCGTCTCCCCCCGGGGAATTGAAGTTGATCCTGCTAAGGTAAAAGCTATCATGGACATGCCTCTGCAAAAAAACCTCAAGCAATTATATAGTCTACAAGGAAAACTACAATCAATCCTAAGATTCATTGTACAATTGGCCGACAAGTGTCATCCATTTCAGCACCTGCTTCGCAAGGGAGTTCCATTTATATGCACTGAGCGTTGTCAAGAAGCTTTCCAACAAATCAAAGATTATCTGTTGTCTCCTCTAATTCTCATGCCTCTGATTAATGAAAAATCACTTATATTGTACATCTCAACTACCTCTTCAGCATTGGGGGCACTCCTGGGACAAAATGACGAAGAAGGGAAAGAAAGAGCTATCTACTACATTACCAGAACACTTGCGGGGTATGAGCTTAATTACAATCCTATTGAACATGCATGTCTTCCAGTGGTCTTCACCACTCAAAAGCTCCGACACTACATGCTAAATCACCAGATCAAGCTCGTGGCAAAAATTGACCCTTTAAAATACTTACTCAATAAGGCAGTCTTAACAGATCGACTGGCAAAATAGGTTATGATCCTCAATGAGTTCAACGTAGAATACGTTGATTAAAAAGAAATAAAAGGACAAATAATAGCAGATCAACTTGCAAAAGCACCAATAACCGCACACCATCTTTTGGTTTTAGAATTTCGCAATGAATCATTCTTCTCAACAGAAGTTTCAAATACATGGACGCTATACTTTGATGGCTCTTGTACAAGTCATGGTTTAGGAGCTGGAGTCCTCTTCATCACACCTCAAGGGGATGCAATACCAAAATCATTTAGGATAGCATTCTCTTGTACAAATAATATAGCAGAATATGAGGTATTACTTGCTAGATTACGCATGGCAATCAACTAGAAAATCAAGAATCTACAAGTCTTCAGTGACTCACAACTGATAATCAAGCAAGTCAATGATGAGTACAACACGAAAGATGAAAAGCTCATGCCCTACAAGAGAATGGCTGGCAGTTTCAAACTCTACTTTGATTCCATTGTTTTTACGTGTAATGTACCCTACATGCCTAGTTTTTCGCTACTGGCGTAGTTTCGACCCTTCACGCAACGTTTCAGAAAATTTCTCAAACTTTTTGGAATTTTTTTAAAAATTTGTAAAATTTCCCGAGGGGGCATCAGGCTATCTCGCCTTGTCTGGGGCACATCGGGGCAAGTCTAGAACATAATTTTTTGAATTATTCTTTGACACAACGTCTGAATTGACATTGTATCAAAGAGGGGCAAAATGTAGACACTTAAAAATGTCCTGAACCTGCGAGCAACATTTCCACATCAATTTCTCCCTAATGTCGCATTCCTCTATTAATTAAATAATATTTAATTATTTAATTAATTCATTTTTCCTATTTTCTAATCTATAATTAAATAAATTTTATTTATTTAATTATTCATCTATTTTCCTCTAATTTCTGCTATAATTAAATAACTATTTTTAATTATTTAATTATTCATTATCTACTTCCTCCAATTTAAATAAAACATTTATTTAAATTAAGCCCTTGCCTCTTAATTAAATAAAACCCATTTATTTAATTAAGACCTTCCCACCTCATCATTTATCTAAATAAAATAATCTCTTGTCTTCTTGTGAAAGGGAAACCCTATTCAATTTCAACCGTCCATATTGACCAAAGTCAACTTTCAATCTGCACCCTAAATTTGAATCCTAGCTTTCTATAAAAGCAACCCTCCAACCTCATTTCAAACCCTATGCTATGCCTATGCCATTGCTATTACTACCTAATGTTGGTTGATCACAATAGAGTCTTCAAGATTTTGCTTCCACCACACATTGAGCTTCTCATGAATCTTGCATGTCTACAAGTCTGAGAGCAATCTAGGGAAAAGTCAAGAAGAGAAATGGAGGAGAGTCAAGTTTAGCATACAGATTAGACTTAGTTTGCTTTATTCTTTGGATTTCTATGTTTATCTTGTACTCCATTGTTGAGTTAGGGTTTTAGGATTGATGCTAGTGATTAATGATTATTTTCCCTAATTTTCCCTGGCTTACACATGCAGGCAAAATGCTTTTATTACTAATGTTGGTTGATCATTGCAGAAAAGGATTGAGGAGATCAACTCCTTCAATAGGCTTGTCTTTGATAAAGGCAAGTAACTTCACCAATTTTTCTGCAGGGGTAGCCTACAGTGTCCTAAATTTTGATATAATCATTTTTTACTATATGTTGCTTTGTAAATATGTTTGTGTGTTTTTCTTGTGTCTTTTGTGTGTTGGTCTACCCAGAGATATTTTGGATCCTCGTTGTGACACTACTTGTCACACATCCCCAACTAGAGCCAGTGTTGGCACCTGTAAAATTTTGTTCCCATACATGCCCCATTTTGCCCCCAAGTTCCATCTAAATCCCATTTTATGCCTTCAGCGTTGAACCTATTGATGATAACCGATCATATATGTCTTTCATAGGTTTTCATTTGTTTGCCTTTTGAAAATACAAGGAAAAAGGGCCCAAAAATAACTAAGTCAAAATTTCTAAGTGTTTCCTTGTGTTTTTTTACCTTTGTCAGCGTTTCAGAGTTCGGGGTTCACATCTTCCGTCTTGCCCTGTCTATCGGCTCCAAAATCAAGCTCTAAGATTTGTCTAAGTGTTGCGGACTTTAGAGTTCTGGCCTTTGGCCTTCGGTCTTCTATAAGGCAAGTGTCGGGGAGAAGCCCCGAGGTCTAAAGTCCAACAGGTTTACTTGTGTATGAAGTGTGCAGCGGAGTTCAGAGGTTGGCTCTTCTTCATTCTTTCGAAGAAGGCAAAATGAGAATGGTCCGATGGATGACCCTTGACAAATATTCTAAGGCATTCTACCATTTCGTTGAGCCTTTTTGGGGGACCCACAGCTAACTTGCGGAACCGCAGAATGAGGACACGTGGTAGTTTCAGGGGTCGGGGTTATGATGTTCTATATTCTTCCAAGCAGGTGAGGCCCGAAGGCCGAAGTTCGATGAGGCCAATGTAGCACTAAGTATTTCGGAGGTCAGAGTTCGGGCTTCCTTCCTTTCATCTTCTTCATGGATGACAGCAAGTGGAAGGCCTGACGGCTAACCCCCGACAGGTAATAATTTTTCTAAGGCATTCTGCCATTCTGCAGAACCTTTTGGGTGGGCCCGCAATAGGCTTGCAGAATAGTGGGAAGCTGCCATGTGGCCATGATGTCATGGTGTAATGTGAAAAGGTGAAGGTCCAACCCCTGACACCTTCATATTCTATGTAATCAGAGTTGGGTGCTCTTCTCCTTCTCTTCCAATGTGCAAGTCGCAAGGTAAAAGGCCCGAGCCCTGAAGTCTGATTTGTCAGAGCTCGACTTCCTGGCCTTCTTTATTCTTTCAAATGCGCCAATAACTTCTCGGATGTCCAAAATTATGAAGTGGGTGACCAAAATTAATGCTTTTAGTGTAGTTGGTGGGGTGGTTAAGGGTTTACTCACCCAGTTCATGCTCAGACCTATGTGTGAAGATGATTAATAAAGGATGCTCGACATGCACATGGTACAGTCAGATTCATGTGGATCAAAAATAGAATTTTGGACAACACATTGGGAGTGTTATAATTACTTTAAAAGGGTAATTCCCTGAAAGTATGACATGATTGCGAAGATATACAAGCTAATTTGTACCCAGAATTTAATGAGCCTGCAGAACAGTGTTGTGCAGATGTTTGGCACAATAAAATTCTTCAATGCACAAAGGACAAATCAACTAAGTCAAATGTTGTACATAGCAGGGAGAAGATTAAAACCTTCCCCCTTTATTGCTCAAAGTACAGGAAGAGTGCAAGCAATCTCTTCCTGATTGTTTGCAAAAGCGACAGAGCATGGGTTCTCTCCTGAATGTACAAATCTTCTGACGAACTGGGATTGGAATTTATGATGGCATGGGTGTAGTCCTTGATAGGGTGCGGCACCTGGGAGAATGCAATGAGTTGAAATGTTATATATGCAGGTGTTTGAATTATAGAAGAGGTTGGTCAGTTTTAGCAATTTCTCAGCAAGATTGTGAGCTCTAGAAGGTAGAATTTAATAATGTTATTTTTGCAGTCTTTGTTTAACATGAAGCAGCTATGAAATGTATGTAATATACTTTAAAAATATTTGTATTGAATCTTTGTTTTTCTCCACCATTGTGGGTGTTCTTTCTAGTGAACTTTGATCGCAGTCAGGGTTTTCTCTTGCCACATGTTGTGGTATGAATGTAAGCATTGATTTGAATGAATGTGACAGTTCTTAATTCATTTCCAAGGCTTTGCAAATGATCTTTTCAATATTACATAAGAAAGAGTATGGTATGGTGTTGGATTCTTAAGTATTTTTAGTGATTTGGTATTGATTTCCTTGCATTTGATTTATCAAATAGGCAGCTATACATGTCTATGTGGTTGTTTTCCTCTGTTTAATATTAGACTCTGCAGCCTAATGGATAGGCACCAATCTGAGTAGCCTTAGATCGCCCATCTTCAAAACAAAAACAATACATCCTATCTTTGGAAGCAGAAGTAAATTTAATGCATCCTCATTGTGTAGGATTGCCATTATCATCTATATAGGGGTCTTACAACAACCAACTTTTGTTAGTTCAGTGACAGATTTGGGATTGAGAAAGCAATCTGGGTTTGGTTGTTAATATTTTTAGTTGTTCATCTGGTCTAGTTTTAATACCTACTCTTGTATAATACCCCTTGGAATATCCCTCTAGAGTTTAAGCTGATCTCAAAGAGCAAAGAAGTCTACCCACTCCTGTAATTGGCCAAAATTGCCCCTAACTTGTTGATAAACCTCTTCCTATCACCCTGACGACATTCCCTGGCCTAGTCGATTTAGGAATGTTTTAGAGTTTTGAGTTTCAGTTATTTTTGGAACCAACAGTTTGTATTCAAAATATTCATCTAAAACTACACTAACTTTTTTATAATTCTAAAATATAAACAAGTACAAATACTTAATATTAGTACAATCATAGTTTTCAAGGCTTAAATTTTCTTTACATAAGATTCAAATACCAAATCACTAATAAAACATGAACTTCAATTTACTTTCCTCATGTTAAACAAATTCCTCAAGCAAGCCAAATTTTATTAAATTTACAAATCTGCATTCATACATAAATCTATTTAGTTTACAATATTAACAGTTCTCAAGATAATCAATAAAATCAGTTTGTTAAATTTTTACATCAAACTATCCCAAATCTTTAATCACAAACATTATGCTTTGTACAATTTACAAATCATATAATCCAATGTTTCGACATGTATAAATGTGTCTCCGAGTACCAAGATTGTGGCATACTGTATTGTTGCGTAGAGGGAGAGCATCATCTAGGTGCTTCACCTCCATCTGTAGACCAGTGGTCCCTTGGACACCTTCCTACTAGAAGTGGCCCTAACTTCACAAGGGTGGAAGATAGAGAGATCTATGAATGTACCATGCCAACTGAGAACTAAGTGTGAAGTATTGACTCTGTCACATGTAACCTGTCATACAACCCTAGATTCCCTCTAGCTAAGTATGATGATTGATTAACATGCAACCCTATCAAATACTATGGACTAAAAATGTATGTAGCAAAATACATTACTTTGGCTAAATCATTTTAACACAATATGGGTCATTTATTCACACACTCCTATCTCAGGTTGACTCGACCCAAAACAAGTCCAACCAACATTCCTTACACAAAAACAAAATAACTAGACTGATGTGATATCATGACCACTGAGATAGGTTTAAACAATTTAGTAAAACAAAAAAAAATCTTAACTTTACACCAACTAGGTTGTAATGCCCCGCCAGGAAACCCCAAAGAATAGCTCAACTATGCTATACAAAAGGACAATTTTTTTTTAAAAGAAATAAATAACGAAGAAATGTAAATCATAGCTACACATATCATTTAGGTTAGACTTTATCCCCTAGGTTCCACGGCTGCATTACTAACAATCTGTTAACAAGATTTAAACATACTTCAAGAATTAATTAACAACCATGGTTCATTCTAAATCTAATTGCATCAAATGAATAAACACATACATTTCCATATTATATCATCAAATAAGTAATCATCAAGATCCTGCAAAAAGGATACAAGTACATATGCAATTTCCTTTACAAGAGAGTACAACATTACATTATTTACAATATCGCTTTCCTGATTACATTGGAGTACATACATCAAGATAACAGCAGATGATTCAACTGATATACAAGACTAGAACATGAACATAAGTATTTGTCTCCTTAAGATAGAACAAAATCTGAAATCAGATATAAGAGGTACATCCTTCTCGCACATGAACACAGCAGGGGAAACCAATGGAGATAAAAGCACAACCACTCAACCATGTGGAACCCTAAGGTCTACCCCGTGTGCTAGGAGATAACAATAAGGTCCCACTAAGCAAATAGTCAAGAAAGACAGTAGACTGACAGGTGCAAGGACTACACAAGACTCCAATACAACACATGTCAATAAGAACATCACAAGTAACTCAATCATCACTTCCAGAGGTAGTCATGCAACAAAAAAGGGAGAACACAAAAAGGGAATGCTAGGTTGTAGTAGGGAAGAGTGTCATCGCATGGCCCTAACATGGGTTACCCTAACAGTCTCTCACTAGACACCAGCCCCATAGGGTGACACATGCGGAACCAACATTCCTTTCGTGAGGACAAGGAAGTTGATTTGCCAACCACGTCCTTCTCATCCCATCCTTAGCCTGAACGAGCACTACAGGCATGGGTGAGGCATCCAATTATCTTATTTAGTGTGGAAGCTACCCAACCCTCTAAATTTATTAGTAAGTTATCACTGGATTAAAAACTTCCAATGGGTTACCCTAGCAGCCACTTTGGGCACCAGCCCCACATTGAAAGCCACTCCCCTACTTGCATCTAGAAGACCCTATCCATCAAGCAAGACAATTAGCGTCATAACGACAAGTATACATATACAATGCAAGGCATTAACCTTCTTGCATACAAAACATAATCACAAGGACCAACTCTTAAATCACTGTCCCAAAACTTCCAGTTGAAGCAATCACAACAACCATAGACAACACATATCCAGAGCAAGGCATGGGCCATCTTGCTCCCAAATCTCAACAAAATATTTCCTCTTTATGATTATCGAGATCTCCCCATTATCAAACACAATACTAAACACAAGTTTGATAACAATACATCCTTGAAGGAGATTATTACCTCGTCATGATGTATTTACAACACAGAATGTACATCATCACACATTATCATATACCAGAATCTACATAAATAAACAAGAGACATCATGTTCTTATAACATCATTATTTCAAGACACCTATCAACACAATACATGAATTAAAACATAAACATCCCAGGCCTCTGGAATCAACTTCCCAAATGACACAAACACTAGACATCACTAAAACACAATGGTCTCACATCACATCCACTCTCAAATGCACATCTTAAACTAAGATCCCTCATCAATACTTCAATTACAAAACCACAAATGCAACATATGATTTGATGCACTAATAATGGGTCTTAAAGAATGTAACATTAATCCAGTCATGGTCAATCATCCAACAAACATAAAGTGAATCTATCTCAACAATGCAGAACAATAATATTCTAACTACTAGTAGCTGTTACTAATATGATCAAATGATATAAGTGCCCATAAGTAACAATATTTAATCCATTCCTATGCTATTGACAATAGATAATATTAAGATTCTTACTTAGACTAATTGCAAGGTTAACATTTAGTAGATGAAAGTCATGGACTATCTCATTCATAAGTTTATATATCAACGACTCATCATTGATGATTTCTGATTAAAACCAAAATTGATACTTCTACCTTAAATTAAAACTAGATTGATTCTATTTCCTTCAAACACAATAAGTCTCAAAAATTATCATCTAATGTAATTCATTTTCCCTCTAACATAATCTAATTTTTAGATAACATATATAACTTGATAAAAGTTATGTTATTTCTAATGCATTTAAGAGAATATAATTCAATTCCAACATAAACATTTTCATAATCACTACCTAATGCATGTTTTCCAATATATTTTAAGTTATGTTTCTATTATTAAATCCAAATTCGACTATATTGCTAATTTCAAATCCTAAGAAAAGAACTTGTATAATTAGGAAAATAAAGAATCGGTATATAACAAATTATCATGTTCAAAGGTAATAAAATAAACCACTAAGTCAAATTGGCACAATATAGTATTATAAAATTGAAGGCAACATTTAATTGTATAATTAACCATATAACAATATATTTATATGTCCTTTGAAAATAGAAAAATATTAATGATGAAAATAAAGTTGATTCTATCATTAGTTCCACGTAAGACTCAAATTTGGAAATTGGAGATCATTACCAACAAAGTTGATTCTATATCACTTCCTAGGGCAATATTTTTATATGGGTGAGGGTGTGCGGAAGTGGACGTCATGGAGAAGAAAAGTGTGACCGGAAGGTATGGTAACATACTTGCATGAAAGTTTAGGAAAATAAGATAAGTATCAAATTTTCTTTTATTTTTTATTTTTGGAAAATATGAAGATGAAGGCATGTAGCTTATGTGGCATGGGGTTGTGCACCTATTGACTACTGCTCTTCTGATGTACTTTGATTTTAGTGAGGGTGAGGCTCCAAAGAGATATTTAAGAGCAATGGAATCACAAAGAAGGTGGTAGTGGTTATCTATTTACACACTCAAACCAGGAAAACCATTTTGTCATTAAATCATAAGGTGAAGTCTATTGTTCAAAAGGACACCTCTTATGAAAGGAGAGCTCTGACCTGCATTATATTGGATTTCTTGGGTATTATTCTAAGAATATCAGAAGTTTGTTTAGGATGATGAACATGAGAGGCTATATAGGCCTGCTAGGAGATGGTATGATTATGATCTCTATAAAGCTTTAAAAACTTCCCAACAAATGCGATTGGTAGGTTTTAAACTAAATCAACAATCTTTGACATTTGTCAGCATCTTGCCAGCCCGATTTGGGCAATCTGGTACAGACTAAGGGCATCCACCAAAAGAAAATATAATAATGTTAGATATTATAGTTGGAAACGCTCTGGTAAACATCTATGCGAAATGTGGAAGCACAGACAAGGCACACAAACTATTTGACATAATGCAATGATCACAAGTTATGCACAAAATGGATTTGCAAGGATGCTCTCAAAATCTTTGAATTAATGAAGCACTTTGGCAAACATCCTATATTGTAGGCTTTGCTGGTGTTCTAGGCACATGTAGCCATGCAGGTTTAGAGGATGAGAGTTGAACATGAGATTAAGTGCTATTTCAAAGTGTGCAGTGCGTATTGGGACAGCGTTATTTCATTGTCTCATATTTTACTAGTAGTCGGGTGTGGTTCTAACATTGGTATCTGCATGCACATTTTACCCTATTTATTAACTATTGGTATAGCAATTATAGGTTTGGGTAAGACTCTTGCATTAGGCAATGGGAAAATTGGACCCATCACGGCCCCATACTAAGCGGTAAACACCAAGACAAAGCTCTCCAAGAATGATAACGATTTCAGTAATCAACAGGGTTTGTCAATTTACAAACTAGAAAGCAACAGATATGTCAACATGTTCTAACACATAATGAAATGTAGCATAAAAAGAATACATGAAGCATAAGGAGATTCTAAACCCTTAACCAACATGCATGCAAAATGAGAAAATGTAGGCAAGGCATGTGAACTGTTGACATAATACCTCAACAGATGTAATCCCATATATGTCTACAGAAATGCTCAAATGGATATGTTGAAAAGGCTTTAGAAACTTACCTTCGGTTGCGTTAAATAGGTAGCCATATGATCCATTGTTGTCCATATGGTGGCCTTGTGAGGAGATTGAAGGCTTCCATTAATGGATGAAGGAAGAAAGTAAGGCTGAGAGTGCCCTCCAATGTTGTCTTGAAAACCCTTCAAAGTTTGTCACCCAGGTCTTCCAATCTGCAGGCTAAAATTTCTTCCTACAGAATTTCCCCCCCCCCCCAAAATCTAGAAACTGGAAACAATATATCCTTCCAAACCCCCAAAACTCTTGCTATTTTTAGAGGAAGAAACCCCCAAACATTTCTTCCAGAAGATTCCTTCCACTAAAGGTAATAAATTCTGCCTTTTATTACTTTCTCACAATAGCTATTTATTTATTATACAACCAGACAAAAAGAAGATTTCTTTCTAAATTTATTTATTTTAGTGTTTATATATATATGACAATTCATAATTATCATTACAATATAGTATATTTTATAACAACACACAATTATAATAAATTTATTTTTATGTACACTTAACAAAATATTACTTGTTTATAATTATTTTTCATATTAATATTATCAATTAAATTCCCATTTTAAAACACTTTATTTACCTCATTAATATTATTATTTATTTCTTGCAGTGCCCTCTAGACTAATAATTATATTTTAATGAAGCAATTAACCAAAACATAATCAAACAATTATTACCTAATAAATCAAATGCCGAACAATACATGAAAACTATACATGATCGAACAACAGTGACTGACTATCATGCCCAAATTGACCACACAGATTGGGTGTAACACTGGATACTCATCCTTTTCAAGGATGATGGCTAACTAGGGGACCATTTGTTATCTCCATTCAAAAGTTTCCATTGCATTTAAGGCACGCTCAAACCTGTCAATTCAGGTGGAGTCAATCCTGATACTTGCATCCTGCAGCAACCAAACAGTGAAACAAATAGACATATATATAATCATATAGTCAAATACACCATGGAAGGGAATCACAGCGTAGCAAGGTACTCACGCATGAGTAATGCGACACTGTCCCTTTCACCAACACATCAAACACGTAATCACAACACACATAGCAATCAGTTACTGAACGACTAAATAAGAACCATCATCAGATAATCACATGATACACATAATAAGATTGGTCCACACAAAACATCACAACATAACATCCTATGATACAGAATCAATCGCATAAAAATCAATTCTAACATATGACAATCATAGTAAGATCAACATCATAATCACCTGAATGTAAAACAATGTCATAGCATATGAATTATCAGTGTCCCAACAAGGATTAACGATAAAACATACTAACTATCATATGAAACCACGCATGAGCATAATCAGAAATGTCATCACATGAATGTAGCATCTACCAACATCATATAATGTACAACATCAACTGTCTAACATACCCTAAGTATTCCTATTATTTTACCTTCATCTTCATGCTCCTTAGCCCAACCCCCTACACATCTAAGGTGAGAATGAAGGGGCACTACATAGGTCATATGTAGTCTAGAATGAATTAAAATCTAAAACACATTCTTTTTGTACTTCAAAAATGGTAAACAAGATAAGTTTCTCTGACATAGAATTTAGTCTCTTACTTGAGAAAGTATAAAGAATTGTAGTTCAGATATTTAAGACTCCTTTATACTTTCTCAACTGAGAATAACTCATAAATCTACCCATTGTTTACATTTCCCAAGCTCATACTTACAAATATCTATATAGATGTGTACATGGGAATATGCATGTACACACTTATATAAATATTTAAATATGTTTTTGAAATCATTTAATCTGAAATAACCACTGTTAAATCTTAGATCTGACTGTACTTAGTTTATTCCATATGGATATTGATAAAGTATCAAATGGAATTCTAAATTAACTTACAGAGTATGATTACTTGGTTGAATTGAATTTGTCCTACATATTTTATGATAACACAATAACAATCTAATCCCATAGTAATCTTCAAATATTCACTTATGATACACATGCTTATAATATACATACTTATGAGTATGTTTATGGGTTGAGAAGCATTTGAGCTTCCAACTAATAACTACACTCATAATATTTCTTTATTCTGTCTTGAACTACAAACAAATGAATTACTGTTTATATGTAATTAATGATTGAATTTTTGTTTCATGCTCCCCAAGTATAAGGTTGTTTATAAAAGATTAAGTTTCTAATCTATTTACAATATTCCCAAACTAGCCTCTAGTTGCATTATTTTGTACCAATAAGATTTTAGTGCAATCCCCATATTGTGATTTTTGTAGATTTGCTAAAACTAATTTGGAATTTAGGAGAAAATGTAAAAGGTTTACCCCAAAACTGAGCAAAGTGAGACCATCGAATGCAAAGAGGAGGATGGAGATGAATTAAGATTTAGGAGTGTTAGGTGCGACGACAACCTCCGCCTTTGCCTCTGCCTCAACTACAACTACTACACCCACATTCCAAATGGCTAATTGCCTACTCCAAAAATGTGTGGTTACATAACAGGTTATGCTCATATTTATGTGCAAGACAACATTACGAGTATAAGAGATTAGACGATAGGATTGTGTAGGGTGAGAGGAGAATAATGTGGCATAAGTGTAAGGGAGTCAAAAGATGGGGTGCCAAGTGTCCATGCCCACACACGTGATGGGAAAAGCCATTGGTTTTGGTTTTGCAGTGATAATGCCAATGACAAACAAGGCAACATAATTGAAAAGAAAAATAAACGATTTATGGTAAATAAATAATATAAACCTTCAAATCTATCATGTTTAATGAACCCATCATAGATCAAGTCTTGTTGAATGTAAAGTCCCCAGTCTGACACCATAAGGAATGAGGTTAGGATCGCGCCCTAGGCAAATTTGGTGAAATGGATACCCCTTAGCTCTCAATTGAAGAGGTCCAACCTAAGGCTTGCGGGTAGAAAAAATGAACTTATGGATGATCTCCATGTATATATTATGTAAAAAATTGTAAGAAAATGTACATGAATTAAATATTTCAGAAATTAAATAAAATAGTAAATGTATTTAGCTAGAAAATTATGATAAATGATAGAATGTGATTTGTTAATAGTATAGAAATATCAAGGGAAGATTAGATGAATGTTTTGAGATTGGAAGATGATTTACCTATTTCTTTGAATTATATATGTGGCTACAAAATTGATCTAATGGCAAATCAAATTTAGGCTCATAGGTCTCATCTCTGTAAACCTCAAGTATGTTACTTTTAATTTTCCTTGATGTTCTTAGTCTATTCTCATTAAAACTAGTTTGAGTGCCTGATGGTTTTCACATAGTGAGGATAATTGCTTCCCTTCTATCAAATCATGTAAAGATGTTAATTTAATGGCTACATAAAAGATCAACAATAACTCTCTCAAACATGCAAGACATCCTAGATTCTTGTGCAATACAAATTCCCATATAAATGCTCCTAACAATGTATGCAAACTTAGTAAATGATAGCTCTAGGATGTGATAACTAGGTGAGGCCTAGAATAATGTTTAAAATAAATTAGGGCAACCCTTTATATACAACACCAAGGGTCAAGCAAAACACATTTATGTCTTCAATTGGCACACAATGGTCATAAGGAAGAGTAAAGTTGGCCCTATATAAGAACTAGTAAAAGCACCTAAAGGTGTTATCAAATGGTTGATGGGCATAAATATTTATAGCCCTTTTGGCCAAGCACTGTCACCATTTATATTTATTAAATTTTAAGAGTCATTCTATGCAGTGCTTGGCCAATAGGGCTATAAATATTTTTATCTATTGACTATTTGATAGTACATTTAGGTGTTACTATTTTTCAAGTATTTCATGAGTCTAATAATTTGAGATTTTTTATAATTTTATAAGAAAAACATTTAACATTGACAGTGATTTCCAAAGACACAATGGCAATAACCATAAGAAAGATTAATTTCTAATATTATTTTTCACGCATGTAGGTGTCCAATAACACTATAGTTTTTTATGATGTGTTAGCTAATAAGCCACGTTAAAAATGCATTATTCTTAGAAATTAAAAGATTTTTTTTTTTGTGTTATACACATTGCTAAATGTATTAAATTGCTTATTGAATGCATTTTAATGTTCAATGTTTGTTTATTATCACAATCCATTTTTGTACAATCGCAATGTTTTGTGTACAAGACAAACACTAAATACATAAAGGTTGACCAAGACATTAAAATAAATAGAAAAACATCTATCATAACAACATGAAAATCCATGAATATAATGACCATGCCTTACAGGAGATCATATTGAAAAATCATATTATAGTTAGTTGTGTGGACACAACATCATATTAGTAATATTTTTTACATAGAAATTTTGAAAAAAGACAAAAATTCAATATTACAGATCATGAATTGGTGCAAGGGCATTGTAATACATTCAAATTGGCAAGACATTGGTAATTGGTAATTGCATATGTTCATGTTTAAAATTGGCTATTGAGTAAAGTGTTTTAAACCAATCAAAGATTTTCCCATTTAATGATAAATACACTTCACAAACATTGAAATTATACTATAATTTCATTGTATAATTTGGTAACATATATCTAACTAGTTTAACAATTAGAAAATGTTGTTAAAAAAATCAAAATCAATTAGGCTAAGTTATTGAATAATCAGTTTTACTTCTTCTACAATCAATAAACTAGAAACTATTTTTGTAAGGTGAACTCTACTTTTCCAATAGTTGCAGTTAGACAATTATGAATGAAAATTGCAATTTAATTGGGGCTTTAGAGAAACTATGAATTTTAGCCAAAAATCTAAAGCAAAAAAGAAGGAAAGGAAATAAAATAGTAGATGATACCAAACCATAAAATTTGACATGGGACTTCCTTAAGTAATCAAAAATAAATTTTTAAACATTGACTACCACCTCACAATAGGTATTTTCAAGTTTGCATAATTATGAATGAAAATTGCAATTTAATTGGGGTTTTAGAGAAACTATGAATTTTGGCCAAAAATCTAAAGTAAAAAAAAGGAGGAAATAAAATTATAGATGATACCAAACCATAACATTTGACACGGGGCTTCCTTAAGTAATAAAAAATAAATTTTCAAACATTGACTACCATCTTGCAAGTGCTATTTTCATGTTTGCACAAACTACTTGAGGTTATGTGTTAAAAATAACATTCATATATTTGTGTTCCATATTCCAACAAAAAAAAAAGTAAGATCTAAAATAAGTGATTAAAAATTATGTTGAACAATCATTATGGGCAGTACAAGAAGGTAACGTGAAAAATAAAATATGTGATTTGATTTTGTTGTTTGCATGTGAGTTTACTTCATACAGAATTAATGGTGTCTCTATTGGCTTCTTAGAGATAAATTGGATATTTATTCCATATCATCTCTCCATGGAGTTTGGATACATGTGCACAACATTAACATGTCGTCAACATAAAATGATACCATACCACATGCAGTATAATTGATGCTAGAAATGAAGGCTACTAAAACGTAAAATAATCTAGTTGTGGGAAATGTGTATTGATATTGGACAACATTCTTAGTGGATAGATGGATATTCTACCCCCAAACCTTAATTATTTAATTCAATGCTTCTACTAATCCACGTGTTAATTTACAAATAAAGCTAGGTTCAAGTTCTAGGCAAAATCAATAGTGTACTAATGGAAGCTTCATTAGTACATTGAAACAAAACTAAAAGCAAGTTTTAAGCAAATTTAGAAAAATTTAGAAAATTCATAAGTCTGGGTGCAAGTTGGTTGATCCCACAATGTAAGGAAATGAGGGCATCTCAGAACGTATTTCTAAGAACAGTGGTGTCTTCAACAGATTTAAATTCTTTTCAATTTCTTCAAAAACACACACAACTATGCCATTAAAGCAGAAACTGACATAGAACATTTCCTACATTGACCCTTAGAGGAAAGCACAAGCGAACATTAACTAGTTTCAACAGCAGAAATATTAAACATGAAAGACAGAACAAGAACACAGATTTACGTGGGGAAAATCCTTACGAGTAAAAAACCCCACACTCCAAAAGCCCAGATCACCATTGTATTATTCAGCAACAGAAAAATAGTTACAATACAAAACTGGCAATAAGCCTTTCATGAAGATTTACATCTTGTTCCTTCAGAAGAATAACTGGCAGTAACCCTGCACAAAGTTCTCCAACACTTGGTCGGTTGGTTCTTCATACTATGATCATGCCACAAACAGCACACAGTACAGAACTACATCTTCTCAGCCAGAACAATTTCATTTGAACTTTGTTTTCATCCTCTTCTCAGTCCCTTCACATGCTGTTCACATGCTGCATACAGCATACAACATAAGACTTCACAGAAGAAGAAAAACAGAGGTCTCTCTCAAGAAGAACTCTCTCACACTCACAGACTCTAACTCAATTACACAATTGCTTTTAGCAATCTAATCGATTCTCATGCAAACGACCGTTCATTCCAGCTGCCCAGTATCGCTGACATCCAACTATCCAAACCGTTCGCATAACTATCATAGGAAACTTTAGTCCCACATGCACAAGTTCCAGTTGGACATCTGGGTTTAAATGCCCGAACACATATAAGATAACTATCGGCACTTTTGCCGCCGACGCCTCCAGTCTATCCCCATCGGCACAATCCAAACCATCGGCCAACATTCAACCATGAACTCCGACAGTTCCTTGTCTCAGCAATACTAAGCCTTTACCCTTCGTCGGCGTGACCACTGTGCATCGGCATGCAACCTGTAAGCTACGCCGATAGAAGTCCTCTCACCGACGCCCGATTCCATCGGAGTAACACATAGCTCGGAGTGAGATTCATAGCCTTCGCCGACAGTGATAGTTACGCCGATCGGCAGGACAAAGTAAACATCATACCGATGACTAGGTCTCCATCGAAGTAACACAGCATATCGGATACAGCATTCCAATTCACATCGATGTCACACGTCTTACCGATGCCTAAACTCCATCAGAGTAACGCATAGCTATCGGAATGACATCCACATCCTTCGCCGAAGGCCTCCGTTTCGTCGATAGCACATCGTCGGCCCAAACCACCATCGGGGAGACACAAGTATCGAAGTGAGATCTTCAGCTAAGCCCGATAGAGTAGGTCAACCCGACAACTTGCCCTTCATTGGTGTAACAATGCATATCGCCCAAAGCATCCTCACTCCTACCGATACAAGAGGTCGGCCCGATGGCCACTACCATCGATGAAACACCTGTTATCGGTAAAGCCCAACAGAGATATACCGATAGTATTCTGTCAGGCCGATGAACCACCGAACCAAGGGACCAATGAACCATTGAACCAATAAACAGTTCAATGAAGCACAGTTCAACGAAACAGTGAACCCAATGAGTTAATTCAAAACCCAATGAACATGTCGTTGAACCCAAGGAACCTTGAGCTATTGAACCTGTAATCTGAGTCACTAGTACTCAACATTCTCCCACTTGACGAAGGAATTACAGGAAACCATCGATGCTCCATATCACAGAACCAAAGCTGATACTGCCACCACTCCATTGTACTCACAAGCTCCACAGAAGCTTCAACATAACAAACTTCAAAGCTTCCAGAACACAGCCATGAAAACATCCTTCAGAAACAAGATAGAACATCAACTAAAACAACAATCAGAAAGCTGACTACTCCCATCCAACTGAAACAAAAAACCCACTTGACTGAAAATAGCACACACAGCCAGTGCTAAAACATCCAATCACTCGTACCTTAAAGGTATGAACATCAGTAGACTCATGCCACCTGCATATACACCCATCAACTACAAATACAAGATCCATATGTCAACTAGTCAAAGAAGACCAGACACATCAAGAACTCCCACTGCATGGATAATGCAGATCTGAAAAAGATCATGGCATACAAAATCCACCAATAGCATTACATAGAAAGTGTAAATATCATGTAGTACCAAGGAAACATCCACCATGATATGCAAATCAATAACCTGCAAGAACAACACCTCACAACCAGTCCAAAGTTCTCCAATTTCTCCACATCCAACAAAAGAAAGAGATAACAGAACAGAACCTTCATGCCGTCACCCAACAACATAAGTGAAAGCACATGACCACAAACTAGTGATCATCAGCTCCAACCAAATCTCAAAACAATGTAGTGTGAAACACACCATCAGAGAAACTAACTGAGACCAAGAGGAACACTGCACATCATATACCTGTAGACAATCCTTTTACATACACCTCTGAATGCCAACTGTGTCAAGTATGATCTCCTTCAAAACACCCCAAAGAAGAACAGCATAACAACATCCAAACAAACATTCAATCTCCAAGATCAACTAACATGGATGTAAGCTTCACAAACCAAAGAAGATCAAACTAATTCATTTCCCATTTCAGGAAATCAGCCCATTAACCATCTCCTAACAGTCCTCATCAATGAATGATATCTCTAAACTCAAATGCAAAAGGAGATAAACATGCTATCCATCTCTCACAATGAATCCTTCAGAACCATATCTATGAAAGAAAGCATAAAACACCTGAGAGAAACAATGGGCTATACCTCTCAAGTGAAACTTGTCGAGTAGACCAAGAGTGGGGAAAGAGAATGTTCTTCCAAGATACCCAAGTCCCAATGACTTTCTCCAAGAACAATCTCCCCTAGATCTTTTGTTGAATTCACATTCAACCAAGGTAAAGACTCCTCGAACTTCCAGCTGTAAACTCTGATTTAGCACAACATATACAGTCTCACCTTATTCTCCATGTATCCATGAGTACCTTTGAACAATCACCTCATGCTGAACTCCAACTGCATCACTACAACACTATGAAGTAATCAAGCAAAAGATAAATGTACCCAAACATAGAGAAGTAACCAGACCACTGTCAAAACTCCAATCATCTGAATCAGGAACTTATCATGACATCATGATCTTACCATCTCCATTAGGAGATTCCATGCTCTAGGTGAACATAACCATGGTCTCTAGATCAATGTATCATACCAAAATTCAAAAGCAGAAATCATGATATGAAACAAACCAAAATTCTAAACCAACATCACCTGTCAAGCACCACCAACACCTCAGCCAAGAATTTCATGAATCCTCCATGACTCCAAGATGTTACTCATCCTCAAATAGTGCCCCTGCAAATGCGAAAGAACCCTTCTGCAGCAACAGGATCAAAGAGCTCCTCCTAGTAACATATGCAACACTAAAGAAGATCATTCACCACTAAGTGATGAAACACACAGTCAATGCTAAAGCTCCCACTGAACTGTAACAACAGAACTTTCCAAGCATCCTGACCAAACATCTCCTAATTTGAAAATCTTCCAGGTCCACACATTAACATGTCCATGTGACTATAAAACCAAGTGACACCAAGATCTCCAAAACAAGGAATTAAACTATCACTGTCAATAGCTTACACAAACCTGTGTATTCAAGCTATACATGACATCATGATACACTTACTACAAGTCTCCATAACCAACTATTCAGATACTCTACAACATCCATCCTCTCATCCCAAAACAGTCACACCAATGCACAAGTGACCACAGACAAGGCCAGCTAACAAATCTGCATAAACACTGAAACAACCTTGTGGATAAAGATAGTCCACATCCGAGTCATCTCACTGTAGCTTAATAGGTGATCAGTCCACAAAACTACATAACTCGTAGATCCAACCAATGTATCATGCAAACTCACTATCACACTAGAAACTGCAAAACTGAGATTTCAAGGAATAAATAACAATGTAGACAACAAGACTCAAGCATCAGAAAACTTACTTTTCACTGATTCGCCCAACATGTCCACAACCAGAGCACCATAGTCAAGAAACTAGAAGCATTACCATAGAAATGCTGAGTGTCATATCACATACCAGCACTCCCATGCAGAGAAAGCATTTCACCTCCTCACACCATGCACAAAGCATGCATGCAAAATTGCAACTATATCATCCAGCAACATCCCAAAAGCCAGGGTCTAGAAATAGCTTAACTACAGATTCACAAAACCACAAGTTTTTCTTTTGACCATGTAAAACCTGCAAAAACCACTTGTGTTTGAAAAACACCCATGCACATCCATACCCACTTCACATCTGGAAAACCCAAAAAGTCTGCAGCACAAACTCCATAACAGTTAAACCAAAATAATGTATCATCATGAATATGCATAACCATAGATTTTAAGGAAAAACTATAAAACCCCTCAAATCCAATAATCATGAATCTGAGTCATGCAAGTACAAAATATCCATTTAAGGAAACAATAGTTCAAGAGCTTCAGGCCCACTTGTAGACCAATCTCTCAAACCACCAACATGCACATGCATCCGAGAGAATCAGGCTATTACAGAAGCTCTCAAATCATCCAATGATCAACTCCAAAGCCTGCATGCAATCAGGGTAACAGAAAAATTATGCCTTCCAATACTAGGAACAAAACACCCAGCATAAGCACAATACTCCATGGCTGAGCAGTAACACAAACTCCTTCATATCATCAGAGAGCCTCTCACACAAACACCTAATATGAAAGTTACTGTAGCAACACAACCACAAAACAAACCCCATGCAACAAGATTAAATACTGTCAATTAAGAGCCTCAGGCCACATCAAGACCAGCTCCAGTCTCTTCACCATCCTTCAAGCACTGCTGAAACAGAAACACAAGATCAACTGCCAGACTTTCACTCAAACAAGGATCAAACAAACAGACATTTCCTTCAGATTTCCTCAAGCCTGTCACACTAAGAAATCATCACAGAAGGAATACCCAGACCTTATACACCAGGAACTCTTACATGCAAACACATGCAGCACACAAATGTACATATGTGAGCAACAAAGCATATCCCAGAACTTGGCTCTGATACCACTTGTAAGGAAATGAGGGCATCTCAGAACGTATTTCTAAGAATAGTGGTGTCTTCGACAGATTTAAATTCTTTTCAATTTCTTCAAAAACACACACAACTATGCCATTAAAGTGGAAACTGACATAGAACATTTCCTACATTGACCCTTAGAGGAAAGCACAAGCGAACATTAACTAGTTTCAACAGCAGAAATATTAAACATGAAAGACAGAACAAGAACACAGATTTACGTGGGGAAAACCCTTACGGGTAAAAAACCCCACTCCAAAAGCCCAGATCACCATTGTATTATTCAGCAACAGAAAAATAGTTACAATACAAAACTGGCAATAAGCCTTTCATGAAGATTTACATCTTGTTCCTTCAGAAGAATAACTGACAGTAACCCTGCACAAAGTTCTCCAACACTTGGTCGGTTGGTTCTTCATACTGTGATCATGCCACAAATAGCACACAGTACAGAACTACATCTTCTCAGCCAGAACAATTTCATTTGAACTTTGTTTTCATCCTCTTCTCAGTCCCTTCACATGCTGTTCACATGCTGCATACAGCATACAACATAAGACTTCACAGAAGAAGAAAAACAGAGGTCTCTCTCGAGAAGAACTCTCTCACACTCATAGACTCTAACTCGATTACACAATTGCTTTTAGCAATCTAATCGATTCTCATCCAAACGACCGTTCATTCCAGCTGCCCAGTATCGCTGACATCCAACTGTCCAAACCGTTCGCATAACTATCTAACCATTCACATTCTCATAGGAAACTTTAGTCCCACATGCACAAGTTCCAGTTGGACATCCGGGTTTAAATGCCCGAACACATATCAGATAACTATCGGCACTTTTGCCGCCGACGCCTCCAGTCTATCCCCATCGGCACAACCCAAACCATCAGCCAACATTCAACCATGAACTCCGACAGTTCCTTGTCTCAGCGATACTAAGCCTTTACCCTTCGTCGGCGTGACCACTGTGCATCGGCATGCAACCTGTAAGCTACGCCGATAGAAGTCCTCTCACCGACGCCCGATTCCATCGGATAACACATAGCTCAGAGTGAGATTCACAGCCTTCACCAACAGTGATAGTTACGCCAATCGGCAGGACAAAGTAAACATCATACCGATGACTAGGTCTCCATCGAAGTAACACAGCATATCGGATACAGCATTCCAATTCACGCCGATGTCACACGTCTTACCAATGCCTAAACTCCATCGGAGTAATGCATAGCTATCGGAATGACATCCACATCCTTCGCCGAAGGCCTCCGTTTCACCGATAGCACATCGTCAGCCCAAACCACCATCGGGGAGACACAAGTATCGGAGTGAGATCTTCAGCTAAGCCCGATAGAGCAGGTCAACCCGACAACTTGCCCTTCATCGGTGTAACAATGCATATCGCCCAAAGCATCCTCACTCCTGCCGATACAAGAGGTCGGCCCGATGGCCACTACCATCGGTGAAACACCTGTTATCGGTAAAGCCCAATAGAGATATACCGATAGTATTCTATCAGGCCGATGAACCACCAAACCAAGGGACCAATGAACCATTGAACCGATAAACAGTTCAACGGAACAGTGAAGCCAATGAGTCAATTCAAAACCCAATGAACATGCCGTTGAACCCAAGGAACCTTGAGCTATTGAACCTGTAATCTGAGTCACTAGTACTCAACACACAATAGTGTGTCTCACATGTGGGACATCCTAATTTTTGCCTGAAATCACATATTTTTTTAGAAAAACTAATGATTTAAGACTAAAGGGTTTCCATCTAAGGGGATTTAATTAAATTGGGTTACATCAAACCGCCTTAGACAGAACCCCCTAGGCTTAAATGAAACCCATGATGGAGTCTCCTCCGCACCTATCAAAATGTTGACAAAAAATCAATTTTACTTCACATTTTGGGGGATCAAATGAAGTTAGTTGAAAATGTCATTTTGTAAGTATGTAGATCTTAGTATTAGCTTTCCAAAAATTATAAAATGTATTATGTTTTATTTAATATTATATTTTTAAAAATAGTATAATGAATGTAGGTTCATTATGAAAAAATAATGACCTATATTCAAGACACTAGGAAAAATAACAAATGATTGTTAGAAAAAACTCAAAAAAATGTACTACACTACACATATATGTTCTTGTTTCAATGAAAATAAAAATTTAATTTTGATATAAATGATAAGAGAAATGTGAACTATAGAATAATATAGGTCTAAAGTTTTTGTTAGTACTAATTCAAAAATTAATAATAAATATAATATTTAATAAAAAAATTACCAAAAACTATCCATGCACTAAACAATGGAGTTAATGGTATAATTCCACCAAATCATGGAATTTTTTATTTGTAGTGAAAGTTATTCATTATGGAATACTATCACTCAATAAAAAATAATAGAAAAGATAAAAATTGATTAAAAAATAAAAATAAAAAGTGATAGAAACAATTATTTGTAAAAAATAAAAAATTATAGCCTAAAGCTAAATAAAAAATTTCACAACTCATTAATTTACATCATCCTTAAATTCTTGACCATCTGTTCCCTATATTTGACACAAATTGAAGAATACTAAAAAATATTGATTTTGGACACCCACTTAGGCCAAAAAGTAGGACATGCTATTGTGGGATCACTCTATTTTGCTAAATTTAACCAAATAAAGAACCCAAACTCCCTAAAGAATAAGTATAAGCTCCAAGCAATTTGACAAACTAAAACTCCTTAATTTTTACCTATTAACCTGAATCCATTCACATTTAAGCTTGTGGTACATTCCTTGAATAACATTATGATTTACTTCAAAAAATGTTACCAACTTGCAATTTAAAAAATGACAAACACTTGTAGCATTTACAATTGCTAGTAGAGCATAACATAATTGCTAGTAGAGCATAACATAACATAATTGTAGCATTTACAATTGCGTTGATTCTGAAGAAGACTGACTTTGTTTCAATGATGGACTTCAGATCTATCAGCCTCTGCAACACGGTGTACAAAATCTTCACTAAGATTTTGGTCCTCAGACTTCAACTGCTTCTAGACAAACTTATAGCCTCCAATTAGAAAGGTTTTGTTCCATGCAGACAAATCCTTGATGCAACTATCACCACACATGAGATCATCCACTCAATATCTAAAAGCAAAACCTCGAGTATGATATTTAAATTGGATATTTCTAAGGCCTCTGATAGAGTCAACTGGAATTTTCTACTTAGGGTTCTTTGGAAATTTAGTTTTCAAGACTGGGTGATCAATCTGGTGAAGGAGTGCATCTCCACAGTCAGATTCTCTGTGTTAGTCAACGATTCTCCTAGAGGTTTTTTCCCCTCTGGGAGAGGCCTTAGGCAAGGTGACCCTCTACCTCCTTACCTCTTCATCTTGCTAGCTGAAGTCCTTGGTAGGAATGTGTGTAACTTGCTGGTGCAGGGATGCCTCCGGGGAATTAAGCCTACTTCCACAGCTCAAGCATCGGCCATTCAACAATTTGTGGATGACACTACATTGTTTGGGATTGCCTCGGTGGTTGATGCTAGAAGGTGGAAAAGTCTCCTCAATGCTTATGAAAGGGCCTTCGGGCAAAGTATCAATTTTGAGAAGAGCCACATCTACTTTCTGAATACTTAGGAGGACTTACAACAAAAAATTATCAGGGCCTTGGGCTGCTCTAGTGCGAGGTTGCCAACTACCTACCTTGGTCTACCACTCACGACCTCCAAAGTCACCCTAGACTATTGGAACGAGATTATTGAAAGAATGCAGAGGAAGCTAGCCAGGTGGAAAGGAACTTTATTGAGCCAAGCTAGGAAATTTCAACAAGTCTTAAAACCTCCCTGTAGGGCATTTCAAACTATTTCCTAAGTTTGTTTAAAATCCTGAGATATGTGGCTAAAAAGATTGAACAAATCCAGAAGAAATTTCTATGGACTGGGGTGGAGGAAAAAAGAAGAATTACGCTAGTGAGCTGGGAAAAGGTCTGTACTCCCAGATGTTAGGGGGGATTGAGGTTAAGGAGAATTCATCTCATGAATAGGGCCCTAATGTCTAAGGATTGGAATGATATAATGGGTGCTAAGTATCTTAATGGAGAAGGAGGAGGTAAGTTGCTGACAGACCTTGGACTTCATAAAGGTTCTGTTAGCTAGAATGGGATTCTCAAAACTCGTGGTCTTCTCCATAAAGGCATCAGATGGAAGATTGGGGATGGTAGAAATGTCAATTTATGGGAGGATAGATGGTTGAAAGACCTTGCCCTCCAAGATCTAAACTATGGCAGACTTGCAGATAAAGCCTGCAGATTCTTTGGTTATATCAGAAGTTATGGGGGCATTATGTGTTGGAAGGGTATCATGGAATGTGTCATTGATCAAGATGCAGATAAGGAGGTGGCTCTTCAGCTTCAAAAGATTTGGTTGACTTTAGGCTATCCATTCTTCCTAAACAAGATCAGATGATTTGGGATAAAAATAAATTAGGCAAGTTTACTGTTAAGAGTGCATAAAGTCTGATGTTAGACCCTAGGGAGGATAAGTTGTGGGGGAAAGTTTGGCTGCCTAAACTTTTACCCAAGATTAATTTCTTCTGGTGGACCCTAAACCACCTCGTCTTGCACTATAACTTTGCTCGGGAGGTTTGGAGTCTATTTATGTAGAGGTTGTCCTTGTGCTGGGTTGTCAATGAAAATGTGGTGGCCCTAGTTAGGGCTTGGAGATTCCCTTTTAGGTCTACTTTTCCTATTATCAAAGAATTGTGGCTTCAAATCCCCGACACTTGGCCTAGAATTTGTGGAAGGAGTGGAATAACAGGATCTTCAGGGAAAAATTTAGAACCCCCCTTGAAGTTTTTCAGACTTTCTCCAAGTTGCTCGCAGAAAATATCAATCCTTGCAAATTCAATACTGTGGAGAACCTCCCAGGAAGGGAAGAGCTGAATGTTTTGAAACAATGGGCTATCAACCCTAACATTTGTCAGATTGACAATTCTAAAAAGTTAGCCAGAGCCAAAACTATCTGGACCCTGCCTCAAAAAGACTAGTTCAAGCTCAATTTTGACAGGGTGGCTAAAGGGAATCCTAGGATTGCTAGTGGAGGAGGCATTATTAGATCAGATTCGGGGATGTTTGTGGCTTCTTACATGGGGTATTAGGTGTTAAAAGTAACAATGAGGCCGAGGCTTTAGCTATGCTATGGGGCATCAAACTAGCTATTTCCTTGAACATTAAACATCTGTGTGTTGAAGGGGATTCACAATTAATTGTGAACGCTGCTCTCAGTTTAGCGAGTATAGGTTAGAAGTTGGAGGACACTATTGGTGACATCCGGTTGCTCCTTAATGCTATGGAGGAGTACAAGGTTTCCCACATCTATAGAGAAGGCAATATTGTAGCTGACACTATGGCGAATCTAGGTATTAATGGTGATGATTGGAGGTGCTGGAGACATGTGTCTAGGTTGCCTAGTGGGATCCAAGCTCTCATTAAGAAAGATGGAAATAGGAACATAGATTAGGTGTTATGGGCTCTTTGCCATCTGCAGTCTCTAACTATGTGGAGGCAGCACTAAGGCTCTTCAGGGCTCTAAGCATTCTACTGAGATGTCAGGTTTCAAAATTGTGGCCATTGGTATTCAAATTCAAGATGGCAGGAAAGGAGGTGGTGCTTTTCAAAAGTATTGGTGTGATAAGGAAAAGTGGCAAAAGGAGATGACTAGGTATTATGTGATGGCATCTAGGTGGCATGAGAAAAGGGGTAAGAAGTCTTGGAGGATGGGATGGCTTACTATCAAGCTGAGGTGGCATGATATAGGGTGGTAGGTTGAATGGACGATAGGCTGGCTCATAAAGAAGTTGAGGTGGCACGCGAAAGGCAGTCGGGGGAAGGAGTGGAAAGGCTGGCTTGACAATTTGATGAAGTGGTATGTGATGAAAGAGTGGAGTAATCAATGGTCTAAGTGGTTCGAGGGAAATTATTTCCAATCTATCCTCGTCTCCAAAAATATTATTTTTCACACATGGTGACAAGTGCGGGCCTTTCCCAAGGAGGGGATCTAGGGTGGCGAAGGCATTTCTTATCAGCAGAACCATAATGAAGATTTCATCTTGTGGCCTTTGATTAGATGGATGTGCATGGAAGGGTTTAATTACTCTTTGGTGTGTTTGGTTAACCATTCCTATACCCACTGCCTTAGACATTTTCAATCTCTCTGGTTGTGTAGCCTTCTGAGTGTGAGGATGGGTGGAGAAATTGTGAAGATAGAACCGACCTCGGCTGAAGAAATATGTCATGAACCTACAGTCTGGCATATTATTTAGGAGGGGGAGGTGGCTTCCTTCTTTGAGGTGATGATTGGACACGACAAAAATCTGTCTCTCCAGTTCACCGAGTCCTGGGATGAGGATACCAAACAAGTCCGTCTAGGGGGTATTGGTTTCCAAGTCTTCAAGGAGGTGATAGGGCAAGCCACAGGCCTCCCCACCAAAGGTAAAAAACATAGTCGCCGCAGCAAGGTGCCAGACCTACAGAATATGGGAATTTTCTTCTGCGATGGTGAGGCTGATGTGGAACTTCATGGGGGTTTTGAAAGGGAGAAGTTGTCAGATCCATGGGGACAAATTTGTCTGATCATCATGAAATATTTCACTCTAGAGGGAGGGTTTAAGGTATACTACCACTACCACTCTGTGTTACTCAATCATTTTAGGAATAATATGGAGATTAGTTTTCCCTTTTTCCTGTTGTCTTCTCTAGAGAATTCTATTAAGTTTGCTAAGGATATTCTGGTGAAAACCCCTAACTACCCTCTCATCCCCATCCACCAAGGCCTCATTCTGAGATTGTATCATTTCCATTTGGCCTTGTGCCCCCCTAAACTGTTTAAGGTTGGTTTGGTTGAGTCGACCCAGCCCCCCACGACTAAAGGAAAAGCCAAGAAAACTGTTGGCACACCCAAAATCTCCCCTGTCAAAAGCCCAAAGGGGGGGCCCAGAATTGAAGATTGTAGCACCCCTGCTAGGTCCCCTACTCCTGGTTCTAATACTAAGTCTCCTATGAAAAGGAAGCTTGAGACCCCTAGCCGGGAGATTGATAAGGCGACTGGTGTCTCAACTAAAAGGGAACGGAAGGTTGTGGAGAGTGAGGGCAATGTGCAGACCAAGAAAGCTAAAATGGGGAAGGAGAACCTTGATGTTATGGAGGAGACTGTGAAAATTATTGAGTTGGATTCGGGAGCTAAACCGGTGGGGAGTGATGATGGAGGAGATACTAGCAAACATGGCACTACTGGTGTGCGTAGATCTAGTTGTATAGTTGGAATCCCAACCTCTACCCCCTAGGGAGTGGAAATTTCTGACGAATCTAAATTTGTGGAAGACACTATGGGGGAAGGTGAGGATGAAATGCCCACGGAGTCCATTCATGAAGAGGAAGGTGCTAGCCATTTTGTTGAGATGAATAAGCCCAGCGAGGAAGATATGGTGGAGGTTGCTAAGGAAACCAAGGGTCGGAAGAAGAAATGAAGTTGCTCGATGTGTCAAGACGGTTGATGACCTAGAAGTGCTCAAGGCCAGAATGGACAAGATGCAGAAGAAGTGGCGTACCATGACTAAGTTTGCTACGAAGGCTCTTCATTTTGTTGCCTATGTGTTTGTCACGATTAAAGAATTTGATGACAAGGTTAGAGATGTTGGGATGGATAGCTTTGGTGACTATAAGGACATGGTCAGTTTCTTGGCCAAGTATGGCACTACTGATAGTCCTTAGTTTTCTATTTGTTTATGTTTTTGATTAGCATCATTTTTGTCTGTTGTTAATGTGTTGTTAATGGGTTGTTTCTAGCATGCTTAAGGCCTTTTTTCCCTAGGGGCTATTTTGCAAAGGGTTCAAGACCCTCTTTTTCTGCCGAACTAATCAAAAACATAATATCTAAAATGTTCTCTAAAAAATGAGAAAATTAGAGCCAACGATTTGTCTTCAACATGTTTTATCATAAAATACAACAACAACAACATAGCACTACAGCATAGTAAACTCCCCTACATCATATAAATCCATAAATTAGCAAAGATCTCTTTGAAGATTAAATCTATAATGCATGTAGTTATATCACCTTTGTTATGTCCAATGAAAGCAACAATCTTAGCAATTTTAGTCCAATAAAAGTAGAGTCACAATTTGCCTTCATTGTGTTTTACAATATATATAGTGAGCAACAATTCCAATAGCTCCCTAAATTACCAAAGGTCTAAAATTCTAAATTACCAAAGTTAACTTTAGTTATCTTCACAAACAAAGATCAAGTTCAATGATATGCGACTAAGAAAACCTTCCTTGCAACAACTAAATTAAAATCCCTAAATTCAAGTTGCCACCATTTCAGCTCCACATTTTCATACATGTCTACTAGGGCATTTGCAACAATGACATGGGACAAAATTTTCTTTTGATTTTCCTTTTGTCGAAGTCCATCCCTTGCTCTAAAGTGCTCCCATTTTGGCACAAGCTGGGAGGATGTTGGCAAATATTATGGAATTAGTGTTCCATGAGATCATATTTCTTTGAGATAGATTGTCACACCCCAAAATTTTGACTATGTTTTACTTTTTACTTGTATGTAATTAGTAGATAATTTTGAATGGATTAATGATTTGATATTATGTGAAAATGTTAGGATAAGTCAATGATATCATAAGTTTAAGTTTATATCATTAGAAACTAAGACATGTGATTATAAGATGTTATTTATTCACAAAGTTTATGAAATGATTAATGATAAACTAATCCCCATTTGGTGATTATAAGTTGTAACCAGGAAATAGATTTTCTGCCCTCCAAGAAAGAGAGGGAGAACATCATCGGAGAGAAGTGAATAGACGTATGGATAATAACAGGTTGTTGTCATCTAAGTCTCATGCTTATATAGTTTAGTGAACCCTCATCAAATTTGGTAAGTTGTGTTCGACCCATTTGGTCTAAGTTTGGGTTTCAACTCGATGTCGATTTGTCGACAAGATCCATTAAGCATAGGTTTTGTCAAAATTAAGTCAAGTTAGTATGCCACCATCGATAAGAAATGGTCGATTGTTGTTAAATTATTTTTATTATTGAAAGTTTCCGATTGAGATTCTATCTTGTTATTTTGTATATGTTGGCATTTGCACAAGATAGAGAAGGGAAAATACCTCGACCCCATTCTTGTATCTTGGTGAGTGCTTGTAACTGTGTATGGTGAAAAATCGATTAAATCTAAACTAATAAAACTAAAAACCAATCACATAAAGCGAACCAATCTAAGTAAAAGCCATTATCATAAAATCAAAAGATAAATGAAAGCTCTTACCAAAATCTATATTGTTCCCTTTTGGAGATGTGTGGATTGCTCAATCAAGTTGCGAAAACCATAGTTGCAACAAGCAAGTAGTGTGCTTAATGTGCTCAAAGGTCAATGTTAAGAGATCGTAAGGTTGCTCAATCGACGCGTTTTGTATGCTCAAAGCTCTGTTAAGTATGCTTGAGAATACGATCGAAGAGAGAGGCTCAATGAAGGAGATGAGGGGGGTTTATATAGGTTTCAACGAGGATCGATCAACGGTCCAGATAATTCAGAAGAATCAATGGAGGAGAACAGTTGAGAAATGTGCAACGAATGAGAAAAAGACATGTGTCTTGCTTTCTTTTGGATGAGAGGAGTTATCAAGAATAGAAGAATGAGTTAAAACAATTAACAGAATGTAATGATCGGTTAAGTGATTTAAAACAAGAAGGGATTTGCATGAGAATAAGAAGATATTTTGCTTTATTAAATATTAGAAATATTTAATTGCATGAGAAAGAAAGCTTGAGTTATATTAGAGATAACTCAATTTAGAAGAAAAAGTAATTTAAATAAATAATTGATTTATTTAAATTTAAAGTAGATATTTTGGAAGAAATAATTAAATAATTAGAATTATTTAATTTAGAAGATTTAAAAGCAAATTAAATAAATAAATTTATCTAATTGTTGTGCATGATTTTGGAAGAACAATTTTGATTTAATTAAATAATGTAAAAATTATTTAATTATAGATGAGATAGAGTTTGTGATGAATTAATTAAATAATTGGATTTATCTAATTAATGTGGATTTGATTTTTGGAAAGAGGATAATGATCTAATTAAATTTTTAATTATGGAAGAATATAGAGGAATCTGATTTAATTAATTAAATAACGAGGATTTATTTAATTAATGTCGCAATTTTGTGATTTAGAAGAATTTGGTGAAATTAATTAAATAATTAGATTATTTAATTAACGTTGGAAATGCAGGTGATTAGACAGATGATGAAATGCAAGTGATTCGACGACTTGGTCATTTTAGGGTGTCTACATTTTGCCCCTCTTTGATGCAGTGCAGTTTACAGCATTGCTTCAAAGAAAATGATTGTTGAAGACATGATACAAGTTTAATGCCCCAGTGTATGTAGTTGCCCCAGCATATGCCCCCTCGAGCGGGAAGACAACGAAGCGACAAAAGAATTGTGTTGACGCTCGACTAGATGAGTGCGCGACCAGGTAGGAGGAAAAGTAGAAAGGGGTGGGAAGAAAAGAAAACATGAGGGAGGGATGCTATAAATAGGTCCCATGGGGACCACAATCCTCATTTGCACCCTAGGAGTTTCTAAATTTAGAGAGTAGAGCCTCCAAACTAGTGTGAGAGAGTTGAGTGGAAGGAGCTGACAGTGAGGAGAGATGCCGATTCCGGCGCACAGGCATTGGGCGAAGCTCGTGCGGACGTACAGGAGGCCAGCAGGAGCTCCGGCAGCGGTAAGTGGTCGAAAAACCCCTTGTATTTTGTCATTTAGGGTGGTTTTAGGGCTAGGTCTAAGGAGGTTGAATAAGGAAGCCAAAAGCACTGTAGGGTACTGCGGCGCTAGTGGTAATCGATTAAAGCACTTTTGGCGCGCCGCAGTGCGGTTGGTAGTAAGGTTTAGCGCGTTTGGTCAAAATGCAGCGCAGTTGGTTTTTGGGCTAGCGCCACAGCGCGTTTGGTAGAATGCCGCAGCGCGGTTGGCTAGACAGTGCAGTGCATTTGGTATGAGAAGCTAGCGCGAGTGGGAGGGTTAGTGAAAAAATAGGTCGATGTTGGTAGGACAGGACGGCGCCGATGGAGGTATGGGGCAGCGCTCTTGTAAAACAAGGCGCATTTGGGAGAGAAAATGCAGCGCACCTGGCTAGGTAGTGTGGCGCCTTTGGTATGGAGGTACAGTGCCTTTGTATAGAACAAAGTGCTTTTGGTTAAGTAGAAGAAAATTAGGATTGTGGGTTGAGAAAAGGGATGTCCATCCTAGGTTACAACAGGGGAAAGGGATGGTTGGGGGTTGCATAGCATAGCATATGTGTAGATAGGACTTGAGGGATCTAGTATAGAAGAACTGACAAGTGATTTGTTGTGGATGTAGAGGATTATGCCACCATTGATGTCGCAGGAGCGACACCACCCGATTGCGCAGGAGGTTGTACAGCTGACTGGGAGGAGGACGCATTCTTGGAGCACGCCGGATTGTGGCATGTGGCCCACCTGACACACATTAGGGTGAATCTCGCCCTGGTGACAGCAGTGGTAGAGAGATATCACAGCGAGACCTCGTCATTTCACTTTCTGACAGGGGAGGCCACAGTGACATTGGAGGACGTGTACCGCATCTTGAGGATCCAGATTGATGGAGAGATAGTGGATTTTGACATGGCACGGGGCGAGGCAGGCTTGGTGGAGGTCTTCTGCACAGATGACCTATGGATAGATGACGGGGAGATTCGATGGGCAGACATCCTGAGACTTTGCGACAGGATCAGATGGATAGTGGTGTCACTGATTGACGGCTTCTTGTGTCCTGACAGGAGATCCAGGGGATTATTAGTTGGCTGGGGTACTGTGTTATCAGGGATGTTCACACATGGCAGACAGTATGCGTGGGGCCCCTGTGTGCTAGGACAGTTGTATCACGACCTGCATCACTGCGTGTATAGGAGAGGCAGGAGCCTCTCAGCACGGGTGACCTTGTTACAGGTATGGGCGTGGGAGCATATCCCAGTGATCTGACCCATGGCACAGTGGCATCGGGATAGGGACGAGCCATACGCATTCCTATATGATGGAGTGATTACACATAGGAGGCTGGGGTCTGTTAGCCATTGGAGGCAACAGATTGACAAGATGGACCTGTTTGTGTGGAGGCCATGGTTACTATGTGAGGAGTGGGATGACGAGCATGAGCAACTCATGTATTACAGATAGGCGCGGTATCTGTTCGGGAGACGGATAGATGTGATAGAGAGGTACCTACCAGAGTGGGTACTCAGGCAATTTGGGTTACCACAGGGACTACCAGTGGGGGAGGTGACACATGCCCGGACACGGAGAGAGGTTGGAGAGTGGGATGTAGAGATCCCAGTGGCTACAACTTCAGCAGAGGTGCAGGGACTTGTCCCCGTGAGATGGGATTGGGACACAGGGCTGGCAAACCCAGGGACGCTGCTAGAGTATGATCAGTATTGGCAGACACATAGACCAGTGAGACTGACTACACCAGGTGTAGCAGGGGCAGTGGGGGAGGTCCTAGTCCCCGATGTGGAGGCTAGGATGAGACGACAAGCCCAAACAGCCAGGCAACAGGCAGGTGGAGAGGGCAGCGGTCAGCAGGCAGGTGGAAAGGACAGCGGCCAGTAGGCTAATGTGGATATGGTGGAGGCAGTGGGCCTGGTCGTAGAGACCGATCTACAGAGGGTCGAGCGGCTACTATAGGAGGAGATAGCCTGGAGGACTCGATTAGAGCTTCGGATGGTGCGCTTGAGGAGGGATAGGGATGTAGCACGGGCTGAGGTGGGACAGGCCGAGGCCACAGCCCAGGCACAGACACAGGCAACATTAGTAGCACAGACAGCCCTGGCACAGCTACAGGCACAGCTACAGGCCCAGGTGTAGGCACAGGCATAGGTATAGGTGCAGCCACCAGCTGCACCAGCAGCAGATGCCGAGCAATTAGCACAGGTCACGAGGGAGAGAGACACAAAGGTACAGCTGCGGTTGACAGCAGAGGCCACACTATTTAGAGTGAGGCGGGAGAGAGATGAGGCATGCCGTGCACTGGGTGTAGATCAGAGGAGCCTATACAGTGAGCTCATCCGAGTGCAGGGAGAGCTAGTATCAGCCGACCAGGAGGCAGAGTATTACAGGGGTCTGTATGTGGGTGCGATGCCAGCAGCTCAGCAGGCACTGAGTTACAGAGAGAGGAGCAGGTCAGGGGCATCCAGATCCCGGAGGACAGGGCAGTCAGTGTCTTCAGTGAGAGGACCACTTTTACCACCAGGGGGAGGAGGAGGACCCACAGGGGGACCTCCACTGAGCACCGGGGGAGGACAGGGGCCACAGCAGGAGGGCAGCTCTACCCACTAGGGCATGCACATGTATATTGTATCCTATTTGTACCATACTTGTATCACGATGGACACTTGTTCTTTGTACCACTTGTATCATTTTGGACAGATGCATGCATGCATTCTGATGTATATTTTGCGGGCTCTTGATAGCCTTGATGTACTATATATATGGATTATTGATGTAGACACAGACATTTTGTATTATGATGACCTTTATATGAGATATATGATGATCTATTCGGCTCACTGTTGTTCCTACTTTTGTGTATGCATTCTTTGATGTCATGGATGTGATGATATGTATGTATGATTATGGATTCATGTGATGACATATGTTGCTTATATGATGCTTATAGATGTATGATGATAGAGATGTATGATGATATAGATCTGATGAGATAGATGTGATGATATAGATGTGATGACTAGTGATATCTGACATGTGGGTTTTACAGATATGCACCAAAGAGAAGAACAGGAGGAGATGGGAGACAGAGACTGTTGATCGATTACTACAATGAAAACGATATACAGGTTGTGGGAATGGATGAATGAGCTTGTTGCAATGGTTTCACATTTGTATATAAAGAGCAATCCTTATTTTGATATAGCACGTGGATCATTTGCCACCAAGGTATAAAAGACCAAGGTGCAGTAATATCCGAGTGCGTGGACGTTGACTCTACAAGCAAGCGGTTTGAACTTAGATCCTTTTAGACATAATATAACCTTGTTGGAACATGTGAGTGAACCATAGTCTTGAACATAAAATAAACTTCAATACATGTAAATGCAAGAAGAATATTAATATATAAGATGCTAGGTCGTAACACACACAAGATAAATATAATGTTAAGAAAGATACTAAAGATCATTCCTCAAACACGGCACACAAAAGCAATGACTATGCCCCCAATCCGTACTGCATCGCAACATACCAAAATTATAGATAAATCAAGGTAGTCTTGAATAGGCAATAGAAGAGGAACAAAAGATAAACCATAACACAAATTGACTGACTTACAAAGTAAACATACAGCCAACATATTCTCTTGCCAAAGAGGATGCTCAGGATAGATTGGATAGGAAAGATAACAACCTTATCATAGGAACTCTGTGTCCGTTAAAGGGGGCTAACTACCTAAAAAGACAATGTCTTGCTGCAGGAAATGCCACATGTTGTAGAAGACGCGTGTGTTGGTCTCGACAATGGAACACTGTGCAGAAGACAAGCTTGTTGATCTAGGGCTTTGGTTAAGCGGTAACTAGCTAATGTTGGCAATTGGTATGTAGGACAGTAGATGACTCCGGAAGGAAGCTGCTTTGCTTCAAGTTTGTTAAGGACTTTTGCTTTGAAAGGATGCGCTAGCTTGATGCTTGAGTTAGTCAAGGTGAGGCAAAATAGATTTTGATAAACGGAAAACTAGAAAGGTGACAGTGTTTGATGGATTGAAACGGGTGGAGAATGATGAATCGTATGTTCCTGAGTACTGGATACATCCTTCGTATTCCAGACTGCCTACATACCCTGTATCCACGGGATCAAGGCACACGACGATGAAAGATAAAAATGAAAAATATGTAGTTCTGGATAGAGTGATGAGATGGGTCAAGGTAAAAGGAGGGGATCTTATGTACCTGAGTACTGGATACATCCTTCATATTCCAGACTGCCTACATACCCATATCCATGGGATCAAGGTACTTTAAGATTGAGAAGAGATGATATGTAGTTCTGGATGATGGGATGATGTGGGAAAAGTGTTGAGAAGATAACATCCTTATCGTAGGAGTGAGGTGTCCGTTAAAGGGTGTTATCTGCAGAAAGGAGAACGATTGAATAGCGCATTGTGAACCACGAACGAGGATCCATTCCTAGACCTAAGTTAAGGAAAGAGTTGCCCCCATTCCGGTAGAGGAATTCACATGGATGATTGACATAGAAAGCATGACCTAGGACAAGACAGTGAAAACGGCTGACACAGATCAAGACGTGGGATGACGACGGTGGACATTGACAAATTTCCAAGCTATACGAGATAGGGAGATGGAAATGCAAACAAAGTCAATGATTTTATTATGGATGGATGGATGAAGCATGTTTGTTGAACTAGACATGGAGTGGACAGGACTCGATAGACGATGGATGCTGACTCTACACATAGCGCCTATTTGCCAGGTTTTCACTATGGTACTTATCCAAGGTGCCTGTTTACCAGGTTTTCACCAGAGGACGGATTTTTTTGGATTTTTTTTTTTTTTGAATACTCTGACGATCAAGCATAGAACTTCTTGAGATGGACACTGTTAAGTGGCTCATCTAGAGGAATGACGTCAGGTGTACCTAAAGTATAAGCTCCTGATCCATATGCTGCTGTGACAATGAAGGGACCTAACCAGTTAGGCTCAAACTTGCCCTTCTTCTCTCGATCTGCTTGATTTCTCTAATTTTCTTTTAGTACAAGATCACCAACTTGAAACCGTCTTTCTTTGATCTTTTTGTTGTAATTATGCCGGAGGCAGTTTTGATAGACATGGAGATGATTAAGTGCGGCAAGGCGCCTCTCATCTAAGAGTTCTAGCTCAGCTAATCTGGAAGTGAGATACTCCTCTCCGCCAATCAGGTCCTGCATGGATACTCTGAGGGATGGGATCTTGACCTCTATAGGTAGGATGGCTTCAGAGCCAAAGACCAAGGCATATGGTGTGGCACTTGTTGGTGTTTTGATACTAGTGCGGTAGGCCCATAGGGCGGGATTGAGTTGCAAGTGCCAATCACAACCAGCTTCATTGACTATTTTCTTGAGTATTTTGAGAATGGTTTTATTGGAAGCCTCAGCTTGGCCGTTACTCTGCGGATAGTAGGGAGTTGAAAAGCGATGTTGGATATTGTATTATGTGCACAAGGAATGGACATCTTGATTCTTGAATGGTCTCCCATTATCAGTGACAATGACTTGGGGAATACCATACCGACAAATGAGGTAGTTAAGGATAAACTTGGCGATTTGCTTACCAATGATATAAGTCATAGGAATGGCTTCAACCCACTTCGTGAAATACTCAGTGGCGGTAATGATAAACTTGTGGCCATTAGAAGAGGAAGGGTGGATTTGTCCTACGAGGTCAAGACCCCATTGAGAAAAAGGCCATGGGGTTGTCACAGGTTGTAATTCATGAGCTGGTGTGTGAATCAAATCTCCATGCTACTAGCATTGTAGATACTTCTTAGCAAACTGTGCAGCGTCTTGCTCTATTATAGGCCAGTAATATCCTGTTCTGAGTATCTTCTTAGCGAGATTAGGACCGGTAGAATGTGCACCACAGACACCTTCGTGTATGTCTCGTAAGGTAGCTTCGGCTTCTTCCATGTTAAGACATCGTAAGAGGATACCATCGAGACTCCGGCGATATAGTGTATCACCCAGAATGATGTAACGGGAGGATCGACGGATAAAGGTTTTGCATTGGGTGGATGATAGGTCAAGGGGAAAGGTTTTGTTCTTGAGGTATTCATAGATATCTTCATACCATGGGGAATTGGGACCAACAAGTTCACAAATGATTTCAGTAACAGGAACATCGATGGCTGGTATCAACAATTGTTTGATCAAGAATTCACATTTCTGTGTATTAGCAGGCATGTCGATCAGGACCCTAAAGAGGCCATAGAATCCGCAGCTTTGTTATGCTCTCTTGGAATTTGCTCAAATGTAATGCTAGAAAAATGTGGTTTGTAGGCATCCACTAGTTGCTTGTAGGGGACCAACTTTTCATCTTTTGTTTGGTACTCATATGTGACTTGGCGAATGACTAGTTGTGAGTCTCCATAAACCTATAATTCTGTAATGTCCCATTGAACTGCTGTATTGAGACCTATGAGGAGTGCTTCATACTCGGCTATGTTGTTGGTGCAAGGGAATGCAAGCCGATATGACTTAGGAATATAGTCATTTTGAGGTGTGACAAACAAGATGCCGGCCCCTGATCCATGCTGTGTGTAGGAACTGTCAAAATATAACTTCCACATTATGGAGTTGGAAAGAGTGAATAGATTCTCATCTGGAAAGTCTGCTACCATAGGGTGTGTATCTGTCATAGGTGCTTCTGCTAGTTGATCTGTTAGGGCTTGTCCTTTGATTGCCTTGCAATCCATATACTCAATGTCAAACTCACTAAGAATCATGACCCATTTAGCTAGTCTGCTTGTAAGAGCTGCTTTTGCTAGTAGATACTTCAAGGGATCAATCTTGGCTATCAGATTTGTGTGTTGATTCAACATGTAATGCCACAACTTTTGGGAGGCAAACACTACTGCTAAACAAGCCCTTTCCATCGGTGAATAATTGAGTTCATATCCCACCAAGGTTCTACTGATATAATAAATTGCGTGCTCTTTTCCTGTTTCATCATTTTGTGCTAGAAGGGCCCCTAGGGCCGAATTTGTAGTGGAGATGTATAATATCAAAGGTTTGTCCGCAACTGGTGGAACCAATACAGGAGGTGTAGCCAAATACTCTTTAAGCTGATCAAATGCTGCTTGACACTTATAATCCCATCGGAATGAGACGTCCTTGCGGAGTAAGTGTTGAAATGGTTGACACTTATTTGCTAGCTGTGAGATGAAACGCCTGATGGATTGCAACCTTCCTTGAAGGCTCCTTAATGCTTTAAGATTCTTTGGTGGAGGCATCTACACTATAGCTTTTACTTTTGCTGGATCTACTTCGATACCTCTACGAGATACAATGTATCCCAATAGCTTTCCTGATGTTACACTGAAGACACACTTCTTTGGATTGAGTCTTACTTGGTATTTCTCGAGCCTGTCAAAGATCTGTCCTAGAACTTGTATGTGGTCTTCCCTAGAAGATTTAGCTAGTATGTCATCCACATAGTCCTCCATGATATGGTGAAAGAGGTCATGGAATATCACTGTCATTGCTCTCTGATAGGTTGCTCCTGTATTCTTTAGACCAAACGGCATGACACACCAACAATAATTGCCCCACGGACAAGTAAAGGTTGTTTTATGTTGATCTTCCTTTGCTATCCTTATCTGATTGTAGCCAGAGAATCCGTCCATGAGAGAAAGCATCTCGTGACCTGCTGTCAAGTCTACTATAATGTCAATGTTCGGTAGTGGAAAGTCATCTTTAGGACATGCTTTGTTCAAATCTCTAAATTCATTACACATGCGGATGCGCCCATTAGGTTTAGACATAGGTACAATGTTTGATACCCAATCTGAATAGTCAATGGGTCATATGAACTTTGTGTCTAGCAACTTCTGTATTTCCACTTTTACTAAGAGAGCTATCTGTGGGTACATCTTTCACAGCTTTTGCTTGACGGGTTTCACTTTTGGATCAACTGCGAGATAGTGAACAACTAGCTTGGGGTCTAGCCCTAGCATATCAGCATAGGTCCATGCAAAGTTGATGGTTCTCTGTATGAAGAATGTGTTAAGGTTCTTGTGCTCTGTTTCTGATAATGATGCTGCTAGGAATGTGGTTTTTGGATTTTGCTCTGTGCCAAGGTTTATCTCTGTAGAATCTTCTACTAGGAGAGCTGACTTCTCTTGATACTTAGATGGTAGGGGAAGGTCAAATCCTCCATCCTCAGGTGCCATAGTTGGGTTTTCACCTTTGGATACATCCTTTGTTTTTACTATTTTGTGATCGGGAGGTGCCACAGTGTGGTTTTCACCTAGAGATCTTTCTTTATTTGTACTTTTGCGACTAGAGGATTTGGCATTCTCATCAAAATAAGTTGTGGGCTCTAGTTCCATTACAAAACCTACTTTATGATCACCAAGAGGGATACCTTCCCAAAGTCCCATGAACTCAGCTAAAGCTTCGTCATTCTGAAATACATCTATCACGGGGGACCCTTGTTGGTCCCAATCGATAAGTTCAGGGTAGACAAGTGTGACATTCTGGGTGCTGGTGGTGGAAGTTAAGGATACAAAGGATAGCGTAAAAATGGAGGATTCTGCGAAGAGGTTGGTCATATGGAGGGAAGAGTCATCGATGATATCCTCTGTAGACGTCGAATCGGCGGGAAAAGTGTCGGCTACCTCGTCGAGGATATACTCGATGTCCAAGGCGTGTGGTACCTTCTTACCAAATCCTAATCCCTTCTTGTCTAGCTTCTTTGTCACAACAATGGGTTCCATAGTTCCTTGATTTTGTTTCCCAAGGCCACCTTTGCCTTTATAGCCCATGTTTTTAACTATCCTTAAGCCATTGCCATATTGCTTGACTGGTATTGTGACTGGTTCTTTCTCCTTATAGAGCTAATAAGAAATGTCCTCAATAGTTTCCTCTTCCAATAGCTTTCCTTGTTGGAATTTGGTTAAGAATGCTGGGGGAGGAATATCTACTTTTTTAGTTACTTTGGCAATGGGTGGTTGGCCATAAGATTTTGGAGATAAAGGCATCTGCCCTACACAACAAGATTTAGAGATATCATAAGTGCCAAAGCCTATGTCTCGGATGCGAGCTTTAATTTCAGGCAGAGGATTAGGGTTGCTTATAGAGGCTGGAGTCAGCGTTGCAGGGTCAACATATAGTGGGGATTCAAGGGCTTTGTCATTTTTAGGCACTTGGTTGCAATTCTTATAGCTTCCTTGCAAGACACAACAGAATTCAAAAGGATTGGGGTCTCCTAGGATAATTATCTCCATACCATTGTATGGGAACTTTAGAGATTGATGGTACGTGGAGGGAACAACGTTCATTGCGTGGATCCATGGGCGGCCTAGGATAATGTTGTAAGGCAACTCAATATTAAGGACTTAACACCTGGTTTCAAGCATGACAGGGCCTAGTTGTATAGGCAAGTGGATAACACCTTCTGAGCGGCATTCAGCATCATCATACCCCTTGATTGTAATACTATGATCAGTGTTGACATGATCCTCAGAGTATCCCAATTGCTTTAGTAACTTTAAAGAACAGATGTTGAGGCCAGCACCACCATCTATGAGTATGCGTTTGATTTTGCGCTTATGGATGAGAACCTCAATATGAAGGGCATCATTGTGACATGGATCATGGGATGGGAGATCTTTCTCAGAGAAGACCACATTGTAGGGGGAAGCAATGTTACCTACTATAGCTTGGAAATCCATGACCGCTATGTTGTTAGGAACTAAAGACTCTTGGAGGGCTTTTTCTAGCACCACTCTATGTGCAGGTGATGACCGTAAAAGGTCCAAAATAGAGATTTGAGCTGGCATTTTCCCTAGATGTTCAACAAGATTATAATCAGATTGAGCCAGAAGACTGGGTGTAGGAACACGAATGGTGACACGACCACGACGAGTTGTAACAGCGCAATCCGTAGATTTGCCTTTGATGGTGAGGGTAGACACTCGACTCTCTTCAAAATGACCTACAATAGAATCAAAGGAAGTGGAAGCATGATTGATACCTTTACCTCTATCCTAAGGAGGAGGTGGACCATGATGAGGGAATGGTTCCTTGTACATATCGAGATCTTTGTTTGTGTTTTGAGCCGCTTGTTCATTCTCAAAAGTGATTAGGTTGCCGTCGATGAGATTTTGGATTAGGTGCTTGAGTTTCATGCATGACGCAGTTCTATGTCCTTTGCTCTGATGGAATTCACAGTATTCATTTTCTTTATACCACGCAGTTTTATAAACAGGTTCACCATACGGGGGTGCATCTGGTAAGGTGATGAGTCCTTTCTGTAAAACCTATTGTAGGACCGACTCCATAGGCACTCCCAAGGGAGTAAATTGACGTTGTGGAGGGTAATCTTGTTGAGGTCACTCTTGTTGTCGTTGTTGTTGATTTTGATACGATTGCCACTGTTGTTGCTGTCGTTGTGATGGAGCTTGACTTGGTTTGGAGAGATGCAGCGGTGTTTGCAAAGTTTGGACATGTTTAGAATCAACCACACCGTCGTTAACCACGTTTTTGTTCTTATTCCAATATTTGGGTTTATCGCTCGATTGTTGATGAGGAGCATTTTCTTTTGTTTCTTTGAAGATTTTGACCACACCCTTAGCAATGAGGGCCTTCTCAATATTGATTCCTTTGTATGTGATTTCGTCAAAGGTTGTAGCACTGAGAATTTGCAAGTGGAAACCTAACTCTTGGTTGAGGTTCTGCACAAATATGCTAACAAGCTATTTCTCAGGAATCTTGAAGGGGAATTTGCTAGCCATTTGTCTCCACCGTTGAAGGAAAGAAATGAAAGTTTCACCATTTTTCTGTTTATTGTTGCATAGATCAGTCATGGAAATCTCATGCTCTGCGTTGTAAGAAAAGTGGGTGGCAAACTTCTCCGCTAGCTCATTGAAAGACTTGATACCCGTGGGTAAGTGTGAGAACCATTCTATAGCTTGACCTCCAAGACTGCGAGGAAAGAGACGCATAAGATACGTGTCGTTATGTGAGACCTCGAAGCAAGCAAGATAGAATTCCCTGAGATGATCTTTTGGGTCACCTTTTCCTTTGTATTTATCAAACTTGGGAATAGTAAAATTTTGAGGAAAAGGGATCATTGGTAATGACCGATCAAAAGGATAAGGACACACTTCCTCTAAAGAGAAGGTCTTCTTGGTGTGGCCAAACATAAGATCAGATAGCTGTTGTTGAACTTCCGCGATTTTTAGCTCCATAATCATGGGAGGGGTTGGTAACATCTCCTATTGTCCCAGAAGTGGTTGGTGTTGCCCATACCGAAGATTATAGTGTAAGCCATGCACACTGGTGTTATAAGAGTCGTAAGATTGATTGGGATCATACGGGTTGTATGTTTGGTTCAGATTGGTTTGGAATTGGAGGTTTTGATTTGGCAGAGGTGGAGGTGGCGCTAGGTAAGAATGTTGGCTTTGTGATGGATGAAGAAAAGTATTGGGTGGAGGAAAGCTAAAGTGCGTTTGATTAGGTTGTGATGGTGGCACATAGCTTTGGGAAACTTGATGTTAGGAATGTTGAGAGTGGCTAGGTAATGTGTGAAAGAAATTGAGCGAGGATGAATGTTGTGGAGGAGGGGTATAGGTAGAAGTGATTTGCGATGGTTGAGGTGGCTTGATGACGAGCGTACAAGAATGTTGTGGTTGGGATTGCATGACTCTAATTGGTTGAGAGACATGAAGGTGTGATGATATAGGAGGTGGTAGTTGTTGAGACCCTTGTTGCATGGCTACAAAATTGTTCCCCAGATTGTAATTTGGTGGGAAACCTATTCGTGATGGGGTAACCAAGATTCCACTTGCGATTGGTGTGGACACTTTAGGAGGTGGTTGCATATTCGATCGAGCTAAGGTGGCTTGCTTAGCTAACTCTGCTTGACATTGGAGAGTTTCTTGTTGGTTTTTGTAGATCTCCATAGGAGTCAAAAGTGGTGATGCAGCCCTCTCTCCAATTGGGTTTTGATAGAGGGGATTCCTATACTACGAGCTCTGTTCAGGTAAAGGTGTGGTCACTGTTGACATGGTTTGAACTTCTTGTATGGTATCTTGGGTGTTGTTGTTCTCCTTGAGAGTAGATAAATCAAAATCTTGAGGTAACTTGGCGCCTTGCTCTGCAAGCAAGCGAAAGAAATGATCTTGGTTCTCACTAAGGATTTTGTCAAAGGCGGCCATGATTCTAGGCTCTTGTATGATTTCATCAAGATCTTGCCCATCTTCTTGAGATGATTGACCTATTTCAAAGTGTCGCTCTTCTTGAGATGGGGGTTGATCTACGATATAACCTTGTGGCACAAAATCTGGAGGCAAGCCAGTGCTATACTGGGGTGTACTTACCAAAGGGACCCTAACCTCTTGAGGATTGCTTGGTTGGTCAATGTGCGGCATGTTTGGAGAGCTGATTGGTCTTGTCGCGGGTGTACTAGGAGTTACCTTGGGAGTAATGTTGAGACGACCGGATTGCGGTGTGTGAGGGGGCGATTTGTGCTTCCTAGGGCCAACTTGCTTGGACTTCATAGTTTGCTGGAGCCTAGTGGTTACCATGGAATACACTAGGGCAAAAGGTAATGCTGGGATTCTGTGAGGTGCTTTGAGAAAAGGACAAACTCTGATGCACAATGTACTGGACCAAAGGCGCTATACTGTTTGACCAGAGGCGCAAGACTGTGCAACCAAAAGCGTGCTACTGTGACACCAAAGGCAACGGACTGAGCTACCAGAAGCGAGTTACTGCTATGCCAAAGGTGATCTACTGTACTACCAAAGGTGAGCTGCTATAATACCAGGGGCGCTAAAGTAGTGTCTGATGCTTCTAAAAGGCAAAATTTTGATAGATTGTTTCTGTTTCTGATTGGATTTGTTTGGCAAGAGAAAACACAGCAAACAATGTTGGCACAAACAAGGGACTGACACAACAGATAGTGTATGTTCGAGGCTCAAAACAAGCCCAATGTTTCCACAGGTATAAGATAATTGCAATCAATAACAAGCACTTTTTATCCCTAGAGACAAGGTTTCATTGCAGTAGATCAGCTCACAGCTTAATACTCCGTCGATAAAAATATCATTTCATAAAGGTGTCAGATATTTAGTATCTTTGTGAGAGATGATAGGTAGGGATATCTCACCCTCCCCTTGGAAAGTTCAAGTAAGTCACAAGAGCTTTATGGCCAAGGGAATACTATCTCTTCTCAAGGGAGCCAATGGTGAGTATCTTAAGGGCTTAAATCGATTCCCCTTGCACTGATGATTACCGCAATGTTCGGAGGTAGGTCGGGTAGTCTCTATCTAGAATAGTTCTTAGTGACTTTGAGGGACCAATGCCTTATGAGCAATGCAACAAGCTACTAAAAGCTTTAACCAATCCTACTAAGAGTATCAAACACTTCGCCCAATGTGAAAATTGTTTCCACAAAGAGCTAGTACACCTCTTTTCAGTTTGGCACCACAAGGTAAGGCTAACGTCGGTTAGGACTTGGCTTTCGCCTTATCCCTCTTATATAGCAGTTCAAAGGAAAACTCCACTTAGGTTCGTCCCTTTTGGATGAAGCACAATCCAAAAGCAGGCCCTTCTAAAGGAAGTACAGAAATGTAAGAGCAAGCACGTCAAACAAAGGTTCAATTGTCCCGTTATAAGAAAAATAAGGTGCAACTAAACTAGGCACACACACGTTTGTAGTTGTCAATTGTCCCTTATGAAATTGAAGTGTTTTGGCATTCATGTCCATTGTCCCTTAGAAGATTGAGGTGTTTGTGCATACATGTCCATTGTCCCTTAAGAAAAGCAGTATGTTCCTAAGACTTAAATTGCCAAAATGATTTGTTCAATTATCCCTTAAGAAGGCAATGTGTTTCTAAGACTTAGTGAGATAAATCAAAATTTCTTCAATGCTCATCCTGCATGAACATGTTAAAAACACCTATTTGCTCTGTATGAGTAATAAGAATCTGCAACAAGTCAGTTAGTTCCACCCAAAACCCACAAATTTAGCAAAAACAAATCAATTTGACCAAAAGCGCTTCACTATCTTACCGGAAGCGACTTACTATATTTCCAAACGCACTGTAACACAGACCCGAAGCGTCGTAGAATATTTCTAGAAGCGCTGAACAAGATACAGAAGCGCTGTACTGTGTGCACAAAGGCGTGATACTGTTATACCAAAAGTGATGTAATGCACACCAAAAGCGTTGTAGGATACTACCAAAAGCGCTGAAAAAGTCCAAAAGCGCTGAACAAGGTCCAGAAGTGTTGTACTGTGTATCTGAAAGTGTGATACTCTTATACCAAAGGCGCTGCACGATCTCCGATCACCACAAGATTAGCTTTTGTCAAAATAACCAGATCCAAATGGGATTTCATGATTGATGTATTGTTTTAAGAAATAATATCTAATAGATCTGAATCGTGAACTCCAAAAAAAAATTCAGAAAGTGTAGTAATACAATAGATTAACTCAAATACTAAAGATACCCCTAAATAAGTCAGCTTAGGAAGTATCAAAAGCAAGTTTGAAAGACAAATACTACAGCTTGTCAGACAAATAACAAGATATGTAACGAGCAAACCCTGCAAAAACACGAAACAAAATCAGAAACTTAATTTAGCCAAAAGCGCTTAACGATACTATCGGAAGCGTTGTTCTGTTATACCAAAAGCGTCGCTCTGTGCTACCAGAAGCGTCGCAGTGCCCCCAAGGGCGCTGTAATGTGCCTCCAAGAGCGCTTAAGAATACTGCCAGAAGCACTTTATAATGTCGTTTGCGCTGTACCGTACTGTGACTTAAAAAAATTCAATTTCTCAAAGAAAAAGAGGGATTAGTGGGTCCCACCGGGCGTGCCAGAATGTGTATGGTGAAAAATTGATTAAATCTAAACTAATAAAACCAAAAACCAATCACATAAAGCAAATCAATCTAAGTAAAAGCCATTATCATAAAATCAAAAGACAAATGAAAGCTCTTACCAAAATCTATATTGTTCCCTTTTGGAGATGTGTGGATTGCTCAATCAAGTTGCGAAAACCATAGTTGCAACAAGCAAGTAGTGTGCTTAATGTGCTCAAAGGTCAATGTTAAGAGATCGTAAGGTTGCTCAATCGACGCGTTTTGTATGCTCAAAGCTCTGTTAAGTATGCCTGAAAATACGATCGAAGAGAGAGGCTCAATGAAGGAGATGAGGGGGGTTTATATAGGTTTCAACGAGGATCGATCAACGGTCCAAATAATTTAGAAGAATCAACAGAGGAGAACAGTTGAGGAACGTGCAACGAATGAGAAAAAGACATGTGTCTTGCTTTCTTTTGCATGAGAGGAGTTATCAAGAATAGAAGAATGAGTTAAAACAATTAACAGAATGTAATGATCAGTTAAGTGATTTAAAACAAAAAGAAGGGATTTGCATGAGAATAAAAAGATATTTTGCTTTATTAAATATTAGAAATATTTAATTGCATGAGAAAGAAAGCTTGAGTTATATTAGAGATAACTCAATTTAGAAGAAAAAGCAATTTAAATAAATAATTGATTTATTTAAATTTAAAGTAGATATTTTGGAAGAAATAATTAAATAATTAGAATTATTTAATTTAGAAGATTTAAAAGCAAATTAAATAAATAAATTTATTTAATTGTTGTGCATGATTTTGGAAGAACAATTTTGATTTAATTAAATAATGTAAAAATTATTTAATTATAGATGAGATAGAGTTTGTGATGAATTAATTAAATAATTGGATTTATCTAATTAATGTGGATTTGATTTTTGGAAAGAGGATAATGATCTAATTAAATTTTTAATTATGGAAGAATATAGAGGAATCTAATTTAATTAATTAAATAACGAGGATTTATTTAATTAATGTCGCAATTTTGTGATTTAGAAGAATTTGGTGAAATTAATTAAATAATTAGATTATTTAATTAACGTTGGAAATGCAGGTGATTAGACAGATGATGAAATGCAAGTGATTCGACGACTTGGTCATTTTAGGGTGTCTACAGTAACAACATGAGTATACATTATATATGTAAATAATATATTATCTTATATATATATATATATATAGTTTAAAGTTTGGACTCATACTATGTATTCGTGGAGTTTAATGAATACGTGGTAAAGATTTCATTTATTGCAAACCACTTTTATAGTTATGATGGCTTGACACTTTAATCCATAGCTAATTCAAAGATTATGGAGGAGCTTTATAGCCAGTATGTGGAGTGGTCTTTATGACCATTATCTCCACCAATTCTGCATGCTTGTGTGGGATTTTTAATAGGCAATGTTTTAGGAGGAGAGTTTGGCGGTTATATAGAGTGGACTCTATTAATCACTGCAGGACATTCACTGAAAAAGTAATTGGCGATGGATAGAAAACTCTAGTTTTATGTGCTTGAGAATGCTTTGCATCTGAAGATACTTAATTCTTCTCCAAGGAATGTATAGTGGAGATGACATAACGCTTAGGAAGAAAAGTGGAGAGCGTGAAGTTCTATTGAATCTAAGAGAGTTTACAAGTAAGAGTACTTTGGGCTCTGGTTTGTATTATATTAGTTCTTTTAAATTATGTTTTAAGGAACAATAAGTAAGAGCCGACCGAGTCTATATATATATGAAATCATTTGAATTTGATTAGTGTTTTTATATCCTCTTCGTTGAACGAATCAAGTTTTATGTTATGATTTTCTCTCAATGGCATATAAGAATCCATGGCTATTAAACCTTGGTATGATTTAGTTTTTCAACAGAGATTCTTATATTAGTAAGAGACTAGCATAGATAACAGTAGATTGAATATTTTTATTATTCAATCAGCTCTGTGTTAGTTTATATGAGGTCGATGAACATAGTAAACCTCTATGTTATTTTATATGAGGCCAATAAAAATAATAAACCTTTGTGTTTTGTTTGAGGATGAACAGTCTCTTGTATTCAAAAAATCCTCATAGTATATGTATAAGACGTATCTTTTATATAGAAACCAATAATATCATTGTTTAGCTTGTTCCTAACGAGTGTAAATGATACTATTTTCTTACCTTTGTAAGGCTGACAGTTTAGTAAGGTTTCATACCTTTAATAGGATGATAGTTTGGTAATGATTCATATTATTGAAAGTTGACAATTTGGTATAGTTTTTAACTTTAGAAGGCCGGTATTGTAATGTAGTTTAAACTGTATGAAAGCCAAGTCAATGAATGAGATGTTATCTCTACATAAAGTTGTAGTAAGGTTGAGATATGTAGGAATGTAATCCTTTTACAACTACTAGTTGTATATATATCATGCAAAGATATAATTTGTTATTAAAAACTCTGATGTAGATAAAAATTACTGTGATATTCAAGGATGATATGCATGAGTTCAAAACTTATCCTTTTTAGAGAGTCTGTGGACTTGAGAAGACCAAAAGGTTGATAATGTTATGCTTGTGGAATCAAATTTATTTAGGTTGAAAATTTAGCTTAGTCAAGAGTTAGTTATGAAAATGATAGTACATTATACCAAGAGGGTATACCTCGTGTGCTATATTTTTTTATATGTTACAAGATATGTGAATTCAAACTATGCCTAAGTAGTCGAGAGAAGACTAGAGGTTTTTTTTATCATGTTATATTATTATAAACTTCTACTTTATATAAACAAGAGTATTAGAGACACAATGAGTATGGGATAGACAAGTTAAACTCTAAAATCAACCCAGAAGAGTTTAGAAAACTTAAACTCCCTAGTCGGTAATGACATTGATTTAACTTAGTCTATTGTATTTTATGGTCGACAATAATATAGTCAAGAAACCATAGATCAAGTCAATATAAAAGAGTCTAGTAGCATTTTGATACACTTAAATGTTTTCTTGATAGAGTCAAAACTTGTCATATAACACAAGAGTGATGAATTTATGAGTCATTGAGTAGAATGACAGGAAGTCATAGACCTTGATAATTGAAAGTATGCAAAAAGGGACTCTCTGAAAGGTTAATGTCACCATAATACATATATTATGTTTATCCTAGATTAAAGAATAATTCTAAGTCAGATTGACTAGGAATTAAATTTTAGTCAAGACAATTATGTCTAGAGTTACTAGCCAAATAAGTTAAACTGTAGGATGAGGTAGTTTCCAAGTTGAGTTAGAGGTATGTGAACACATGACTACATTTGTTGCAAATGTCTATTTATATAGAAGCTTTAGCCAAAGTGATGCATTTGTCTCTGGATGCATTAATCTGTTCACAGTGTCTAGATGGTGTGACCTATCAGAAAGATCATACTTAGGTAGAAGACCGTCTAGAGTTGTATGGTCAATTGAGTTACATAGGACACGACACTAGGACTCATATGGTAACTTGTTAGTTCCTTATTTATATATTGTTCATGAAGGGTAGGGCCACTTACAAGAAGGAAGGTGTGTGGGGGAGCGTCAGTCTATGGTTGGAGATAAAGCACTTAGATGATGCCCTCCCTCTATAGAAGAAGACTCACCAAGACTTGTGAGATAGATATCAAGATTCCAAATGCAGTGTACTTCATGAATGACTTATGATAGTCAAACTAATGTAAACTTGTTCATATTGCTATATGATAAATATTTATAAATATAAAGTGAAATGAATTCACTATGATTTATCTTTGAGTATATATATTGTGATTTCAAGGTTGAAAGATATTCATAAAAGATAAGCATTCAATTTTATGTAATTATGCAAATGTTAAAAAAAAAATTCTCACGTTTATCATGTTCATTTACTTTATTAGTAAATTGTGTGTGTAATTCCTAGTAATATGAGAAGGCATGTTACATAGATTATCAAATAGTTCAAATACCTTTTTGTAACTTTCTGTGTATTTTACATACATGCCTATTAGGAAACATGTATCTACAACATCTAATAAAAATTCACTTTTGATTATGTTTTGATGGATGACAACTGATAACTTGTTATAAAGCTCCTTGTTTTAGCATAGGTTGGGAGGATGCTATCAAAGGTTGTGAAGTTAGGCATTACACCTACCAACTGTATTTTCTTAAAAGTTTCCAATACCTTTTCATTAAACCCATTTATGTATATCCTACAATAATTTTAGTCTATGAGGCAACATCTCTTCAATACATTTTGTCAAATAGTTCATGTGCCTTGTGTATGCTTCTACACTTTGCATACATGTCTACCAAGCCACTTGCAACATGGGATAAAAATCTACTTTTGATTATGCTTTTATGGGAGTCCACCCTTGTTCTAAAGCTCCCATTTGGCATAAGTGGGGTGGATGCTAGCAAAGGTTGTAGAATCTAGCTTTATGTCATCCAATTGTATTTTCTTAAAACTTTGTAATGCATGAATTCAATAAACCCATTTTGTGTATAGCCTACAATCATTGTAGTCTATGAAACCATTTTCTTTTAAGGTATTTTGTCAAACTATCAGCATGCCTTATACATGCTTCCACATTTTACATACATATATACTAGGGCATTTGTTCTATTCTACCAATACTTATAGGTTACCATAGACATATTTGATCATGTGTGATGACTTAGTACTAAAATATATTTTATTGACTTAGTACTAATGTATATTTTATTTATTTTTGGTAGTCT